>CM054157.1:13502147-13552681 GCA_028751875.1 Rapana venosa
CTTCTCTCTTCTCTCTCTCTCTCTCTCGTCCCATCCTCTCTCACTCTCTCTCTCTCCTCCTCCTCTCTCTCTCTCTCTTCTCTCTCTCTCTCTCTCTCTCTCTCTCTCTCCTCTCTCTCTCTCTCTCTCCTCCTCTCCTCTCTCTCTCTCTCCTCTCTCTCTCTCTCACTCTCTCCCCTCTCCTCTCACCTCTCTCTCTCTCTCTCTCTCTCCTCCTCTCTCTCTCTCTCTCTCTCTCTCCTATCTCTCTCTCTCTCTCTCTCTCTCTCTCTCTCTCTCTCTCTCTCTCTCCTCTCTATCCTATCTCTTTCTTCTCTCTCTATCTCTCTCTCCCTCTTTCCCCCCTCTCTCTCCTACCTCTCCTCCTCCTCTCTCTCTCCTCTCTCTCCTCCTCTCTCACTCTCTCTCTCCCCCCCCCTCCCCCCCCCCCCTCCTCTCTCTCTCTCTCTCTCTCTCTCTCCTCTCTCTCTCACACACAGTTAGGATTGAATTTGTATTATGTGCCCCCACATTGATCAGTTCAGAACTCCACTGGAGGTTTACTTTTTTGTTTTAAAAAAAAGGTTTTGTTCATGTCTTGAATACTTCGATTTTCCATGACTAAGACCACTAAGAGTAGAAATTGAAATGTTCTCTCTTTATAATGTAGAAAAGTGTATTTTATAGGGGTGTCAGTTTTCTGTAATCTTAACTACTGCCATTGTTGCTCGTTTCTTTGTACCCCTGTAGCTCTCTCTCTCTCCCTCTCTCTTCCCCACCCTCTCTCTCTCTGTCTCTGTCTCTCTCTCCCTCTCTCTCTCCTTCTCTCTCTCTCCCTCTATCTCTTTCCCACTCTCTCTCCTCCTCTCTCTCTCTCTCTCTCTCTCTCTCCTCCTCCCCCCCCCTCTCTCTCTCTCCTCTCTCTCTCCTCCTCTCTCTCTCTCTCTCTCCTCTCCTCTCTCTCTCTCTCTCTCTCTCTCTCTCTCTCTCCTCTCTCTCTCCTTCTCTCTCTCTCTCTCTCTACTCTCCTCTCTCTCTCTCTCTCTCCTCTCTTCCTCATCTCTCTCCTCTCTCTCTCTCTCTCTCTCTCCTCTCTCTCTCTCCCTCCTCCTCTCCTCTCTCTCTCCTCTCTCCTCTCTCTCTCCCTCTCTCTCTCTCCTCTTCTCTCTCTCTCTCCTCTCTCCTCTCCCTCTCTCTCCTCTCTCTCTCTCCTCTCTCTCTCTCCTCTCTCTCTTCATCTCTCTCTCTCTCCTCTCTCTCTCCTCCCCTCTCTCTCTCTCCTTCTCTCTCTCTCTCTCTCTCTCCTCTCTCCTCTCTCACTCTCTCTCTCTCCTCTCTCTCCTCTCTCTCTCTCTCTCCCCCCCCCTCTCTCTCTCTCACATACAGTTAGGATTGAATTTGTATTACGTGCTCCCACATTGATCAGCTCAGAACTTCACTGCGGGGGTTTGTTTTTTTTTTTTTTTTTAAATGGTTTTGTTCATGTCTTGAATATTTCGATTTTCCATGACTAAGACCACTAAGAGTGGAAATTGAAATGTGACGTCACTCTTTATAATTGTCGAATATGTCATGTTTTATGGAGGCTGGTCAAGTTTTCTGCCAAACTTATTCTACTGCTCTGCTGTCTGTCTCTGCGTAACCACACTGTAGCTCTTCTCTCAATCTACTCTTCGGTCTTTGACACACCGTCTGCTCAGCTCTACTTCTCTCTCTCTCTCTCTCTCCTCTCGCTCTCTTGCGTGCGAGGCTGTTGTCCTATGCTTGTAGTAGTGTCTAAGCTGCACACATCATGAAACGAAACAAAGACAAAAACATCATACCCCCCCCCCCCCCATCTCAAAAAGAAAAAAGAGTTAAGGAATGATACGAAAGGTACGTTTAAACACTACAATAAACCAACTCGGAGACACGAAGACACAACAGTTACATCTCCTCTCTAGCGAGCATCAGTCTCTCTCTCTCGTCGTCCTCTTCTCTCGGCCTCTTCTCATCTCTCTGCTTTCTCACTCATCTGCATCCTCAATCTCTCAGTTCCCTCTCCCTTACTCTCTCTAGCGGTCTTCCTCCTCTCTCTCACTGCTGCTGTTGTTTTGTGAGTAGTATTAATAAACAATCGGCGAAGAAAAAAAAGTAAACATCATACTCCCCCTGTCATCGCCAAAAAAAAAAAAAAGAGCGTTAAGGAAGATAAAAGTTCATTAAGACACACAATACTCCAACAGCATAATAACAGTTCTCTCCCTCTCACCTCTCTGACTTCGTCCTCTCTCTCCCCTCTCTCCACATGTCTCGTCTCTTTCTCTCATTCGCCTCTCTCTCTTCTCCTCTCTCTCTCTCCTTTCTCTCTCTCTCTCTCGGTCTCTCTCTCTCTTTACCATTCACAAAACTGCATACAGACGGGGCGCGGGGGCTGGATGAAAAAAAAGCACACGAATGCTATTACCATTATTCTCACAATAAAAGAATCAAATCAAATCAAATCCTCTGTCTCTGTCTACTCTGTCTCCTCTCTGTGTCTCCTCTCCTCCACAATACACACGCACCCAGGCACGCACGCACGCACGCACGCACGCACAGAACGACACACACACGCACGCACAACACACACACACACACGCACATCACACACAACACACATCATCACAGCGCTAGCCAGCCGCGCATACACACACACACAACACACACACACACACACACACGACACCACACACACTACACACACACACACACACATCCCAGGAATAAGACTAAATGTACAAACAAAGAACAGGGAGTTAAGAAACAGGAGATCCTGCAACGCTATTTGCACATTTTCAGCTTGGCGCCAAATTCTCCTCGCTCTTGTAATTAGAACTCAAGTTTGCATATGTGCTTTGCCATTGATCTCAATACCGAATTGATCGTTTAGGTGTCTCATGGTTTCCCAGTTTTGTCCTGCCAGATATAGCCCTATACAATTTCCATTTATTATTATTATCTTAAATTTATCTAATTGTATAACGTCTTAGATCTATTTTGCTGCATAACATATTAGAACTAGCTCATAGCAGAACATTTAGATCTCACCTGCTGCAAAACACCAAAGATCTATTTTACTGCAGAACATCACAGACTTAGCTGTCTGCAGAACACTATAGATCTGAATCACTGCAGAACACTATAGACCTTAATTACTGCAGAACTGAATTACTGCAGAACACTATAGATCTGAATTACTGCAGAACACTATAGATCTAAATTACCGCAGAACACCTTAGATCTGAATCAGTGCAGAACACCATAGACCTGAATTACTGCAGAACACATATATCTAAATTACTGCGAGAAGAGACCAGCCCAATCTGAATCTACTGCAGAACACTATAGATCTAAATGACTGCAAGAACACCATGAGAAATGATCTGAGATTACTGCAAAACGCCATAGACCTAACCACTGCAGAACACTATAGATTTTAATCACTGATAACACTATAGATCTGAATCACTGCAGAAAAAACCATAGATCTACATCACTGCAGAAAACCATCGAGATCTAATCACTGCATAACATCCAATAGATGCTGATCACTGCAGAACACATGAGAGTCACTGTAATCACTCTGCTAGAATAAATAGACTACCACAAGCCCGCAGAACACCTTTGATCTAACGGCTGCAGACCTTTGAGATGTAAAATTCTGCGATAATACCATAGACCTAACTTCTGTAGAACACCATAGACCTCAACCTGTTGCAGAACAACTTAGATCTAACTTCCTTGGAGAACAAGCATAACCTAACCTGTTTGCAGAATACCTTAGAATCAAATTTACTGAGTTTAGCATCTTAGACATAATTTGCAGGCAACACTGAAGATCTAACACATAACGAAACACACTAGATGCTTGCAATTGGTGCTTAGCACAGTAAGATCGTAACACACAGTAAAACACCTTAAGATCTAATAGCAGCACCAACAACCTTAGATCTAACTTACACTTCGTCTAATACCACTTTGAGTGAAACAGACGATTTTGAAAGAAGCAATAACAACTAACGTACTACACAAAAGAAAAAAAAAAGCCTTAGATCTACTTACTGCTGAAAACCATCTTGCAGCCAAATCAAACTGCTAGCACTTATAGGCTTCACAGTGATTCACAGAGTGAACATTGACCAGAGCTTAATGTACGAGTGACAGAGATAACGCGCTTTTCCATCACTCTCCTATTGTTCATTTGACATTGATATGAATCAAACCATTCAACACACCACACCATAGCATGGGGAAAAAAAGATGAGTGATATTCCCCAAACAAGGTATTAACAACTGGGGAAAGAACAACCCATTCATTGTTTCCCTAGATCTTTGTTGTTGCATCGTTCATCCCTTGTGTGTGCACTTGCGCTGCAAATGTGGCAAAAACTAGGACAGTCATTCCTAATGCAAGTGCGAGCAAACGAGCAGTGGTTGAAGGGGTAGGGAGGTTGGAAGGGGGGGGAGGGGGGCTGGATCTTCTGAGTGTGATCTAGGTCTCAACGGCTGACAGAGAGGCCAGGAGGATGACACTGAGCAAGATGATGAAATTAATTTTCTTCTGCAGGCAGAGAAGACGTATATGGATCATCAATAGGAAAATCTCATCGTCTACGAGAAAGATCTTTTTGGGGTACTATTTTATGGATATGGGGGGGAGAGATCGATATGTGTGTGAGTGTGTGTGTGTGTGTGTGCGCTGTGTGGTGTGTGTGTCCTGTGTGTGTGTGGTGTGTGTTGGGATTGGGGGTTAGTAGAAGCACAGTTTGGGGAGTTGAAACTACAGACTGGTACATGGTTTCCTTGTAGAGAATTCATGGCCAGAAATCGCATGAAAATAGAATTCACTGTCTGTTTGCTTCGTCTGTTTCGTTTGCCTTGTGTTTATTTGATTACCACCCAATCCTCCCATGGGAACACCAGGTGACCCTCTCAGTATAATAGCATCTCCCCACCTTCGCTAGAAATTCGAGTGCAGTATTCTCCCTTTTTCTATCACTCTCTCGTTTCTGTGTGTCTTCTCCTCACCTCTCGATCCCACCCTCTCTGCCTATTTTCTGCTACCCAGCCCATTCACCTGCCTTTTTCCCCCGTGCAAATCTGACACATTTTTTCTTAGGAAACTTTCTGATGACTGCACTGAGTCGAACGTGTCGCTGAGGAGCCAGCAGGCAGACCTCCTGCAGTAGTGGACAAGTACAGGAGAAATCAGGCACCGCATTCTACCGTGTGGATATGCAAAGCCCACTTACCACCTGAATTACAGGTAATCATGTTCTTAAAAATCATCCTTTCAACTGGATCCCACTCATGCTTAGCATTTCATGGGTTATGATTTGTTGTTGTTTGTTGTAGTTTTTTTTGCAAACGTTGTCAATAGCTTAGCACCATTGAGATCACCCACAATATGCCCGCTGGACTCACCCAATCCCACCTGGGGAATTCACTGTGAGATCTAAAAAGTACACACTGCGGAATGTAAGTTACGATGTGTATGACTTTTTCCAATTTCCTAACCTAATCAGTGGCCAAATTCTGCTGGATCGAGATTTTTTTTTTCTCCTTTCCAACTTCAGATAGAGAGTGCGGGTTGTTCTGACTAGGTGCCTGTTATGGCTGAAGACAATGTTCAGCTTATACATTTTACAGGCATAATCTTATTCTCATATGGGCTAAATGACTCATATCAATAACTGGCAAAACTCCCCCTCCCCCCCCCCCACCCACCCAAAAGTCAGAGCTATGATGTTCATGTAATAAAAACCAGATGCTTCATTTTCAAAGAAATTTACATTTCACTTAATTGTAATTAATCTATAATAGTGAAACTGTGATCCTCATGTTGTCCCTTCTTAAGAGTCTTCACTTTTGTGATTTCTGGACAAAATGTTCAGTTTTGATAGCTGTACAGGTATTCTGATTGCCTAAGTATGACACAATAAATCATTCTCAATAAGAGTGGGATATTTGAGTCATGTTTTGAACATTCAACAGTACCATGGAGTTCAGAAACTCGTTATTATTCTTCTGTCACTAATGTTCCGCAAAAATAGAGTCCACTGTTTGAAAGTACAGAAAACACAAGGCGAAATACCCACCATTTTGGTTTAAACTGTTTTTCAACAGAGAGGATCAACAGTTTGTCATGGTGGACTCGCGTGTCTACGTAGGCGTACACGCGCGTCTAGAAAGCGAAAAGTCCGGGTCTGAAGTGTGGCGGCGACGTTCGTGTGACCCCCACTTAGGACCGCGGAACCTATTCCCCCATCCATTAGACCATGAGTGGTGTGCTGGCCTAGTCCTTTCGGATGAGACGAATAAACGAGGTCCCGTGGTTACACTAATTATTTAGCGCACGTAAAAAAACCCACGGCAAACAAGAGAGTTCAAGCGTCCCTTGGCAATATCTTAGAAAAAAGCCACTCTGATAGGAGGAAACAATTCAGTTGCAGACAGGAAAAAAGAAAAAAAAAAAAAACACAAAAAAAGATGGTGAAAAGGGTGGCGCACTCGAGCTTGTGGCGACACACTCTGCTCTTGCCTCCGGCGAGAGCAGCCATACTTTCACGGAGACAATTCTGCTGATCGTCTAAGTGGTAATGAAAGCATTCTGAGCGCTTGATTTGTGTGGCTTTACAAGACATCACAGCGCTATATAAATTCATATCATTATTATTAGATGATTCATTATTTAGACTGGCAAACTACAAATCTCATATCAAGAAAACGTAATATTCTTAAATCAACAGTATTCTAACTGCGTTACATTGTTACTTTTTGTCTCGATTCAAGAAACTAGCATTGAGATGTTACCTTACAGATCTGGACTTTCTGACACCAGATATCTCCATACATGCAGGCCAAATTGACAAGGATGGTGAGGCCGGTCATATTGCAGAACTAAAGCTAAAAGCCCAGTGAGAGACTTAGCAGAGCCGTACAATATGGGCGATGTTTTCTCTGTTTCGTGTGTTTTGCTTCCCTGTTACCCTACAGCTGGATAGATTCTGCTGTTTTCTCTGTTCGTGTGTTTGTGTCTCCTGCAGGCCCTGTATAGCTGAATAATTAGATTACGATGTTTCTTTCATGCGTTTGTGTGTTTCGTCCTGTTATCCCAGTAGCTGGCATTATACCGTACTGGGCATTAACAGCCCGGGGCATTAACAGTCTGGGGCGATATCAGGCTAGAGTAATTAAACAGTCTGGGACATTAATAGTCCTGGGGACATTAACAGTCTGGTGCATTCACAGTCTGGGACATAATAGTCCTGGGGGACATTAACAGTCTAATAGTATAAACAGTCGGGACATAATGAGTTCGGGACAGTACAGTCTGTGCATTCACAGTCTGGGGCATTAGCAGATCTAGGGCATCATTCAGTCTGGGCATTAACAGTCTGGTGTCATGATCACAGTCGGGTCATTAACAGTCTGGCATAACCGCATTAATTGTCTGGGGGCATTCACAGTCTTGGGCATAGCAGTCTAGGGGCATTTCAGTCTGTGGCATTTAACAGTCTGGGGCATTTCACATCTTGGGCATTCACAGTCTTGGGCATTCACATCTGGGCATTTTAACCAGTCTTGGGGCATTACAGTCTTGGGCATTAACAGTCTGTGGGCATTTACATACCTTGGGCATTAACAGCATAATAGTCAGGGGCATAACAGCCTGGGCATTAACAGTCTTGGGCATTAAACAGTGCTACGGGCATTAACAGTCTGGGGCATTAACAGTCTAGGGCGTAACAGTCTGGGGCATTAACAGTCGGTGGGCATGAACAGTCCTAGGGCATTAACAACCCGGGCATTAACAGTCTGGGCATTCACAGTCTGTGTGCAGTAATACATTGCAGAGTATTAACAGTCTGGGTCATTATCAAGTGCAGAGTATTAACAGTCTGGACATTAACAGTCTGCATTTCTCACGATGCTGGGGCATTAAAAGTCTAAGCGCATAACAGTGTACGAGTATTAACAGTCTGGGGACATTATCAGTCTGGGGGAAAAACAAAACAAAACAAAAATACATTAATTAACAGTCTAGTCTCATTAACAGTGTAGATATTAACAGTCTTAGCATAAAAGTCGGGACATTAACAAGTCTTGTGTATTAGCAGTGTAGGGCATTAACAGTCTGAGGCATTAACAGTCTTGTGTATTAACAGTCTGGGGCATTAACAGTCTGGGGCATTAACAGTCTAGCGCATTAACAGTGTAGAGTATTAACAGTCTGAGGCATAAATAGTCTGGGACATTAACAAGTCTTGTGTATTAGCAGTGTAGAGTATTAACAGTCTGAGGCATTAACAGTCTTGTGTATTAACAGTCTGGGGCATTAACAGTCTGGGGCATTAACAGTCTGGGGCATTAACAGTCTGGGGCATTAACATCTGGGCAATAACATCCCCAGGAGGGCCTTAACAGATCTGGGGCATTAACAGTCTGGTGGTAGTAAAAGTCTGGGGGCATTAACATCTGGGCATTAACAAGCCTGTGTTAGCAACGTCCTTAACAGTCTAGGCATTAACAGTCTGTGGTAGTAACAGTCTGGGGCATTAACAGTCTGGGGCATTAACAGTCTGTGGTAGTAACAGTCTTAACAGTCTAGGGCATTAACAGTCTGTGGTAGTAACAGTCTGGGGCATTAACAGTCTGGGGCATTAACAGTCTGTGGTAGTAACAGTCTTAACAGTCTAGGGCATTAACAGTCTGGGGCATTCACAGTCTAGGGCATTAACAGTCTAGGGCATTAACAGTCTTGGGCATTAACAGTCTAGGGCATTAACAGTCTGGGCATTAACAGTCTTGGAGTAACCAGTCTAACAGTCAGGCATTACAGTCTGTGGGTAGTAAACATCTTAACAGTCTAGGGCGATTAACAGTCTGGGCATTAACAGCTAGGGCATTAACATCTGGGTGCATTAACATCAGGGGCATTAACAGTCGGGGCTTAACATCTAGGCATTACAGTCTGGGGCATTAACAAAAAAATACCCTTGGGGGGGGACCCCCATTAACAGTCTAGGGCATTAACGTCTGGGGCATTAACATTCTGGGGCATTAAACAGTCTAGGGCAATAACAGTCCTTGGGCATTAATAGTCCTGGGACATTAAACGGTCGAGGCTTAAATTAACGAATCTTCATGTGCAAAGGCGTGGGGGGTGGGGGGGGCCCCCCTGGTGGTTAAGTAGCATGTGGACTTGTCACAAGACGATCATCTTAGGGTTCCAGTCCCAAGTCTTCTGCTCAGGTGCTCATTTGAAGGGACCGTCCCCATACCCCCCTCCCCCCCTCCCCCTGGAATTATTGTACACCACTTCAAGTCACATCAGATTTCTCTGTGTGAAATTTGGGTTGCTCTCACTCGAGTAGAGCACGTCGCCATAAGAGAAGCCATCCACATTAAAAGAAAAAAAAAAGAGTCCCTGTTTGCAAATGTGTTTGTTTTCCCCCCCCCTCCTTTCAGAGAGTGGTTTATTTCTGCAGATGTTTTTCCAGAGACAACTCTCTTACCAGGCTCTTTTCGGTGCGTAGTACAAACAGGACCCGGTTTTTCGTCTCTTTAAAAGAACTAGCACTCCAGACCACCACCCGAGATCTATGGAAGAGGAAAAGACCAGGTTCAAACCCGCCACTTCTCGATTTTTAGGCAGGCGCGGCACCTCTAGACACCGTTTCAAGTATCCATCAGCTCCAAACGTTTACCCGTTGCAAAAGGTTTATTGATATTGTAGAAAGAATGGAAAAATCGGTCTAACATCGCATTGAGCGGACAAGACCGTAAAATCGAAGCAGATCAACAAAGCATGTAGAGACAGAGCTCAGAGTTGCACTAAAAGTGAGATTTTGCGAATGGCGACCGTCACCCCTCTCCTCTCCATTTAGAGGTAGCTGCATTCGACTTCGAGTAGGGTGTCTGGAACACAAACACATGTGCGCATGCGGTTTTTAAGGAAAAAAAGTCATCTGTTTCCTACCGCCCTACTCCCCCGAAAGGCAGACAATGCGTTGTCATGTGTGCGCAAGATACTACGTGCGTGCATTCGAACACGGGCTCAGTTCATAGTTCTCGGAACCCGAAGAATTCGCACAATTAGTTCATTTTCTCGTCAAGGACCGGAAGACAGGCGGAGCTGGGAATCGAGACCCAGAACTTCCCGGTTTACCTGTTAGGCAGGTGAACGGTCTTAACCATCCTGCCACCTTCCTTCTTGGTGTAGCTCAAGGGTCAAGTAGCCCCGAGGACACCACTGCTTGACAGTTTCAGTGCCGTGTCCCAATGACTCCTCAAGGAGTTTGAAGAAGTCAAGTGCTTCGTAGCCCGTGTCGTAAACGTGGTGAATCGTCGTGAAGTGGACACTCTCAACACAGATAATACTCCTCCTCCCTTAGGTCTGGAAACTTCATGATAGAAAATAAAAGCAATTTCTCCTTTCCTTGCACAAGTGGGCTGGCCTGCCAGCCAATGCACAGCTTGCAATCGCAAGACAATCGATCCCAAAATCAAATAATCCTCCTCACTGTCTTTAGGGATCGTTCTGAGATTGGGATAGAAACACTGAGATCTTTCCGGGAAAGTCAGGGAGATGTGCTTTATGTTGAGCTGTCTCGACTGAACTGTTTGCGTCAATTATATGATCATCTATTATTTAATGCCATTAATTTTTTTGTGCATCAAGTTTTCACGTGTGTGTTGATAGAAAGAACACGATGTACTTAGGGCATGTTCACAAATAATATCAAGTTACTTTTTGACTGTGTTCACGGTGCAGGAGTCGAATGATCAAAATCCAGTTAGCGACAAGATGTCCATGTAAGGACCCCACACTTGTTGGCATCAGATCAGTCTATCTCCCTTACCATTTTCTTAACAAGGAACGTCAGTGTGGCGTGAAATATTCTAGGATACTCGTGCCGCATATACTTACCTCTGCAGAAGAAGTTTTCTCGACAAATTGCTTACAAATGCAATGAGCGCGCGAGTGAAAACTAAAGTGGTACCTTTCGGTGGGGTTGATATGATCTTGGTAGACTTCATGTTCCAATAACTCAGCAACATTCACAAAGATACGGGATATGTTAGGTCGAAGATTTTCTGCCACTGCACGCACGCACCCACACACCCAAAGCGCGCACACCACATTCACACACATCACCACCACCATCACTACCACTCGTCACACACCAACACAACCAACCAACCCACAATCCTCATACTCACCCCGACCACTCGCCCAGCACCACCACCACACCACCACCACCACCACCACCACTACCTTGACATATAACACAACACATCACACCCCAACCCCACCCCACCACAGGTACCACCTCACATAACCTTGTGACCAGCCCTTCAAATTTGCGATCCTCTCCGCATCCCCCCCCCCCCCCCCCCCCCCCCGCTCCTCATCTCTCTTCTGCTCTCCCAGTATATCCTATCCGGATGTTGATATCTCTCTACTCGATTCATCTCTCTCTCTCATCGAATCTTCACTCATAGATCGATCATCTCAAATCTCTCTCTCTCCCTCATCACCTTCTCATCTCTCTCTCTCCTCTCTCTCACTCACTCTCTCCCTCTCTCTGTCTATCTGTCTCTATCTCTGTCTGTCTGTCCTCCCTCTCTACCCCACGCTTCTCTCTTCCTCCTCCACCCCACTCTTCTCTCTATCTCCTCCTCCCCACTTCTCACACAGACCCGACCGCACTTTCTCTCCCCCTCACACCTTCTCCTCTCCTCTCTCTTCTCTGTCATCTCCTCCACTCTCTCATCCACTTCTCTCTCTCGTCTCTCTCGTTCCTCCTTCCCCCCCCCCCCCCCCTCTGCTCTCCCCTTCTCTCTCACACACTTCTTCCCCTCTCACCCTCTCTCTCTCTATATGTTCACTCTCCCTCCACTCTCTCCATCACTCTTCTCTCTCTCTCTCATCTCTTCTCCTTCACCCCCCACCTCCTCTCTTCATCACCCCTACTCTCTCTCACCACTTTCTCCCCTCACAACCCTCTCCTCTCTCTATATGTCAACTCTCCTCCACTCTCTCCATCACTTTCTCTCTCTCTCTCTTCCTCCTTTCCACCCCACCCCCCCCTTTCTCCTACGTTCTCATCTCACACACACGTTCCCTCACACCCTCTCTCTCCTCTCTCTCTCTCTCATCTGTCACTAACTCCTCGACGCTCTCGCACTCCTCTCCCTCGCTGTCACATCTCCTCCCTCTTCACTCTCCCCTCTCCTTCTTTCTCCACGCTCCTCTCCCTTCTCTTCTCGACACACATTGCTTTTCTTCCCTCACACCCTCATTCTCTCTATATGTCACTCTATCCCTCCACTCTCTTCCATCAATTCTCCTCTCTCTCTCTCATCCCCCCCCCCCCCCTCCATCCCTTACCCTCTCTCCTAGGGTTCCTTCCCAGTGGCTCATTTCTCTGCCCTGACTGATTCGGATCATCGATTCGTTCTTTTTTTTTTTTCCCTCTACGCTACCCCCCCCCCCCCCATCCCCCTCCGCACCCACCCCCTCCCTAGCCCCCGAACCTTCACCCCCAAAAAATCAGAACTGACAGCTGCCATCACTTCTTCCCCTCCAGTGCACATCAACCGCTCACTTGATCTTCTCTTGATCTTCAATCAGATCTTCCATTGATCTCCACTTGATCTCAGCAATGCAAGTAGAAGAGAGAGAGAAGAGAGAGCAGGGGGGGGGTGGGGGAAGAAAAGGGATGAGAGGAGGGTGTGATGAGGGGTGGTGTGTTGGTGGTTATGGTTAAAAGGAAAGGGAAATGTATGTAAGAGTGTGTTGTGTTGGTTGTGTGTGGTGTGTTGTAGCGGTGTGGTGTGGATGTGGGTGGGTATGGTGGTGTGGTGGGGGTGGTGTGGTGGGTGTGTGTGTGTGTGAGTGTTGTGTGTGTGTCGTGTGATCGTGTGGTCGTGTGTGTGGTGTGCTGGAGTGGCGCGCGCGCGCGCGTGTGTGTGTGTGTGTGTGTGTGTGTGTGATGTGTGTGTGTGTGTGTGTCTGTGTGTGTGTGTGTGTGTGAGTGAGTGCACTTGAATTCCTTTTTTAAATTTATTTCGAAGAAACGAACATGGCCTCACTGTGGGGGCCGTTTCTTATTTTTATCACCTCAGGTCGCTGGTGCACTGCGAAGTGTGTGCTGCGCAAGCCACGCGCACGTATGTGTGCGATTGTGTGTGGGTGTGCGTGCGTTATGGAGATGTCTGTGTGCTTGTGTTTCGAATGTGTCTGTCTGTCCGTTTGTCGTTGTTCCTCCTGCACTCAATATCATAATCTAAAATGGCAAATGATGAACTCATTTGGGGGTAGGGCGGGGGTGGGGGGAAGGGATGGGTGACAAGCTTCAGACATTTATGTGTGTTTTCTTGTTTCTCTCATCTCTCGTACACTCTGTCTGTCTGTTGTCTGGTCTAGCTATCTATCTGTCTCTGTACTTCTCTCGTCCTCTCTCTCTGCCTGTCTCCGTTTCTGTCTGCCTCTCTCTCATCTCTGTGTCCTGCCTCTATCTATAGTCTGTTCTGTCTGTCCCCCACCCCCCCCACCCTGTCTCTCTTTCTCTCTTCTCTCTTTGTCCATTGTCCCCCTGGTGGGGCCCCCCACAAACAGTATGTCCCTCTCGTGTCTCTATAATCCCATCTCGTCTCTGTCTTCCTCTCTATCTCTGTCTGTCTTTGGCTTTTGTCCTTTGTCTGTCTGTCCTCTTTGTGTCTCCCTGTCTGTCTCTCTCTCCCACCCCTCTCATTGTGGTTGTTATTTTCTTTTAAACTTTTTCCCCCACATCGTCTCACCTATAACCCCTCTGTCTCTCTATCGTCTGTCAAGCTCTGCTATCTATCTATCTATCTATGCTTATCTAATCTATCTATCTATCTATCTATCTATCCTACTATCTATCTATCTATCCCTATCTATCTATCCATCCCATCCACCATCCATTGATCGATCGAGATGCGATCTATCGATCTTATGGAACTATCTATCTATCTAACTATCTATCTATCTAGTCTATCTATCTATCTATCTAACATCCATCCATCCATCCCATCCATTCCAGTCCATCCATCCATCCACTTGATCGTTCTATCTAATCTATCTATCTATCTATCTATCTATCTAATCTTATCTATCTATCTATACTCTATCTATCTAAGTCTATCTATCTATCTATCGCATTGATCATCCATTGATTCTAGTCTACTATCCTATCGTATCTATCTAACGAACTATCTGAATCTATCTATCCATCCATCCCATCGCATCAACGAGCTATCTATCTATCTATCTGTCTATCTATTCTGTCTGTCTGTCTGTCTGCTGTCTGTCGTGTCCTCTCTCCTCTTCTCTCTCTCTCTCGTCCCGACCCTCTCCTCATCGTCTCTTCCACCCCTCCATTCCCTCCCTCCTCCCTCCCTCCCTCCTCTTTCAGACCGCCCTCAGTCTCTGCCGGTGATGTGCCAAACAGCTAGTATCTCAATCCCATCACTCATCGTCGGGCACCTACCATGCACAGAAAATAGAACTGGATGTGGATCTATAGTCCCTCCTCCCCTCCATCCCTCCTCTACCCGTCCTCCCCTCCCCCACCCCCCTCGCCCGGCCCTTTCTTCTCTGTCCTCTCTGTTTTCCCCCAAGGGCTTCTGTCTATCTGTTGCTATATGGGGTGCAAGGAGAAGAGAGAATAGAGTGAGGGATAGAGTGAGAACAGACAGACACTCTGTGTGTATATATAGATATATATATATATGGATATATATCCGTTAAGAAGTAAGTTCTCATTTAAGTACCTGTCAGTAGTATCTTAAGTGCTCGTCATTGGGTGATTAAAAGTACTTTGTAATGAATTGAATTTAGTTGGATGTTGATGAATTGTGATTGGATTGGATTGAATTGAAATGAATGGAATGGGGTTGACTGAATTGAATTGAGTGAAATGAATGAAGCTAAGTCTTGCTCACATGACATTTGACGTTCGAGTTCTGTGCCCTGCCGTTATTTGTTGCTGTTATGTTGCTTGTTAAGTTGTTGTATGTTGTTGTTATGTTGTTTTGTTGTCTTGTCAACCGTTGTTGCCTGGTCCATGGTCCCTTCCAACCAGCACGCATTGGCTTACTCTTACAAAAGGCGGAACGGGTTTTTAACGTGCGCGCAGAGAATGTTCTTCGTCTTGTTTCCAACACAGTTGGACCGAGGATGTTGGTGTTGATGTTGTACTGTTCTGTGTCACGCTCTACGTTTCTTATGTAACCCCTCGTTTCCCACTCTCCTTGCGGTTTGGATGGATGATTGGCTGGTTGACTGGCTGTGTGTGGTGTGTGTGTGTGTGTGTGTGTGTGTGGGTTGTGTGTGTGTGTGCGCGTGTGTGCGCGCGCGCGGCGCGCGCAGCGTTGTGTGTGTGTGTGTGTGTGTGTGTGTGTGTGGTGAGTGTGTGTGAGTGTGTGGTGTGATGGCTGTCTGTTTGCTGTGTCCCCTGTATAGTACTATTGTATGTAAATGTAATGTATGTAAGTAATGTAGTGCGATGCTAGTATGTATGCATTTATGTATATTTTATGATATTATGTGTAATATAGTATGTATGTATGTATGTATGGTAGTATGTGTACTAATAGAAATGCATGCACGTATGTATGAAGTCTTTATGTATGTATTGAATGTATGTATGTATGTATGTAAGTATGTATGTATGTATGTAGTATTATGTGTAGTTAGAGTATCATGTATTTATGTATATATAGTATGTATATATGTTTATAGTAGTAATGTATGTATTTTATGCGTAATAGAGTAAATATGTTGGATAAGTATATATATGTATGTAAGTGTACATATATGTGTCTGTATCTCTTGTATGTTTCTCTTTGCCACCCCTCTGTGTGTTGTGTGTGTGGTGTGTGTGTGTGTGTCGTGTGTTGTTGTGTGATGTGTGTGATAGTGCTGCATGCGTGTGTACATTTGCGTGCAGGGAAAGAAGGACGGGGCAGGAAACGGGAGGGAGAAAGAATGGAGGGAAGGAGGGAGGACAACTGCACTAAGGAACTCATTAACGTTTCTTAATTGGCTGGTGTTTTTGTGTTTTTAGCGCTTGTGTTTGTTTTGTTTTTGTTTTTTTGTTTTGTCTGTTTTGTTTGGTGTTGCAAACGTGCTCTTATGACCTGTATCTGACATTTTACTTTTTCCTTTTGTTTCTGCTCTTAAAAGAAAATAGATTATTTGGTTAAGGTGTGTGTGTGTGTGTGTGTGTGTGTGTGATGTGAGTGTGTGCCGTGTGTGTGTGTGTTGTGGGCTGTGTTCGTGTTGTATTGTGTTGTTCGAGATCGTTGTGTGTTGTGTGGTGTGTGTGTGTGGTGTGTGTGTGTGTGTGTGTGTGTGTGTGTGAGCTGTTGTGCGTGTTTGTGTTGTGTTTGTATTGTGTTGTGATGTTGTGTGTGTTCATCTGTCTGTCCCTGTCCTGTCTGTCTGTCTGTCTCTGTATGTCTGTCTCTCTGGGTGGGGTCTCTGTGTGGGGGGGTCGCCGCGCCCCGCCCCGCCCCCCCCCCACCGCCCCCTCCCCCTCCCGTCTGCGCGCGTCTGTCTGTCTCTCTCTGTGTCTGTGTCTCCTGTCTAGTCCTGTCTCTCTGCATAATACGTTATTCCTTTACCTCCGACATACAGAGAATTTTTACTTTCACCCACCATGCGTTCCTTACACCCCTTCTCTCTCTTCTCTCCCTCTCTCTCATGTCCTCTCTCTCTCATCTTCGTTCCTCTCTTCTCTCGTTTCTCTCTCTCTCTTTGCGCGTGTCTCTCCGTCTCTCTCTGTCTGTCCTCCTGTCTGTCTGTCTGTCCTCTCTTCTCCCTCCCTCCCTCCTCTCTCTTGTATGTATATATTGTGTAAATTTTATAGGGTGTCCATGTTTTCTGTAATCTTAACTACGCATTGCGTTGCACGTTTCTCTTCTTTGTACCCTCTGTAGGCGTCTCTCTCTACTACCCTCTCTCTTCCCGCACGACCTCTCTCTCTCTCTGCCTCTGTCCCTCTCATCCCGTCTCTCTCTCTTCTTTCTCCGACACCTCTCTTATCCTCTCCACAACAGCCACCTCTCTCTCAGCTCGTCTCTCTCATCTCTCCTCTCCTCTCTCCTCCCCCCCCTCTCACTCTCCTACTCCTCCTCTCCTCTCTCTCTCTCTCTCTTCGCGTCTTCCTCGCTCTCTCTCCTCCTCTCTCTCTCTCTTCTCTCTCTCTCTCCCTCCCTCTCTTCTCTCCCCTTCTCTCTCTTCTCTCTCTCCACTCTCTATCTATCTCTGCCCCGTCGTCTCCCTCATCTCAGTACAGTCCTCTCTTTTCCACTCTCTCATCTCTCTCTCGAGCCATCCGTCTGCGAGCAGACTACTCTCACTTCCTGCAGCGAGCGCGATCTCTCATCCCGTTCTGCTCGCTCTCGGACGCTCTCTCTCACCTCCTCTCTCTCTCTCCTCTCCTCTCTCCCTCTCTTCTTTCTCTCCTCTCTCTCGGTCATCTCTCTCATCTCCTGCGTCTCTGACTCGCGCTCTCCTCTCTCAGTCGCGCCTCTCTCTCTCATGCTCCCTTTCTCTCATCTTCTCTCTCGTCACGAACCGTCTCTCTCCACTCTCTCCGCTCGGCCAATCAACTCTCATCTCTCTCTCGTCAACTCTCTCTCTCTCTCTCTCTCTCCACCCCACCCTCTCTCTCTCCACCTCACATACAGTTAGGATGAATTTGTCATTACGTGCTCCACATTGATCATCTCAGAACTTCACTGTACTGTCGGGGTTTGGTTTCTTTTTTTTTTTTTTTTTTAGAAGTTTAGTTCATGGTCATGAATATTTTTTCGATTTCAATGCCTAAGACCACTAAGAGTGGAAAGTGAAATGTGACGTCACTCTTTATAATTGTCGAATATGTCATGTTTTATGGAGGCTGGTCAAGTTTTCTGCCAAACTTATTCTACTGCTCTGCTGTCTGTCTCTGCGTAACCACACTGTAGCTCTTCTCTCAATCTACTCTTCGGTCTTTGACACACCGTCTGCTCAGCTCTACTTCTCTCTCTCTCTCTCTCTCCTCTCGCTCTCTTGCGTGCGAGGCTGTTGTCCTATGCTTGTAGTAGTGTCTAAGCTGCACACATCATGAAACGAAACAAAGACAAAAACATCATACCCCCCCCCCCCCCATCTCAAAAAGAAAAAAGAGTTAAGGAATGATACGAAAGGTACGTTTAAACACTACAATAAACCAACTCGGAGACACGAAGACACAACAGTTACATCTCCTCTCTAGCGAGCATCAGTCTCTCTCTCTCGTCGTCCTCTTCTCTCGGCCTCTTCTCATCTCTCTGCTTTCTCACTCATCTGCATCCTCAATCTCTCAGTTCCCTCTCCCTTACTCTCTCTAGCGGTCTTCCTCCTCTCTCTCACTGCTGCTGTTGTTTTGTGAGTAGTATTAATAAACAATCGGCGAAGAAAAAAAAGTAAACATCATACTCCCCCTGTCATCGCCAAAAAAAAAAAAAAGAGCGTTAAGGAAGATAAAAGTTCATTAAGACACACAATACTCCAACAGCATAATAACAGTTCTCTCCCTCTCACCTCTCTGACTTCGTCCTCTCTCTCCCCTCTCTCCACATGTCTCGTCTCTTTCTCTCATTCGCCTCTCTCTCTTCTCCTCTCTCTCTCTCCTTTCTCTCTCTCTCTCTCGGTCTCTCTCTCTCTTTACCATTCACAAAACTGCATACAGACGGGGCGCGGGGGCTGGATGAAAAAAAAGCACACGAATGCTATTACCATTATTCTCACAATAAAAGAATCAAATCAAATCAAATCCTCTGTCTCTGTCTACTCTGTCTCCTCTCTGTGTCTCCTCTCCTCCACAATACACACGCACCCAGGCACGCACGCACGCACGCACGCACGCACAGAACGACACACACACGCACGCACAACACACACACACACACGCACATCACACACAACACACATCATCACAGCGCTAGCCAGCCGCGCATACACACACACACAACACACACACACACACACACACGACACCACACACACTACACACACACACACACACATCCCAGGAATAAGACTAAATGTACAAACAAAGAACAGGGAGTTAAGAAACAGGAGATCCTGCAACGCTATTTGCACATTTTCAGCTTGGCGCCAAATTCTCCTCGCTCTTGTAATTAGAACTCAAGTTTGCATATGTGCTTTGCCATTGATCTCAATACCGAATTGATCGTTTAGGTGTCTCATGGTTTCCCAGTTTTGTCCTGCCAGATATAGCCACTAATCACAATTTCCATTATTAGTATTATCTTAAATTTATCTAATTGTATAACGTCTTAGATCTATTTTGCTGCATAACATATTAGAACTAGCTCATAGCAGAACATTTAGATCTCACCTGCTGCAAAACACCAAAGATCTATTTTACTGCAGAACATCACAGACTTAGCTGTCTGCCAGAACACTATAGATCTGAATTCATGCAGAACACAATCGATAGACCTTAATTACAGCAGAACTGGAATTACTGCAGAACACTATAGAACTGAATTACTGCAAGAACACTTATAGATCTAGAATTACCGCGCAGAACACCTTAGATCTGAATCAGTTGCAGAACACCATATACCTGAATTACTGCAGAACACATATATCTAAATTACTGCGAGAAGAGACCAGCCCAATCTGAATCTACTGCAGAACACTATAGATCTAAATGACTGCAAGAACACCATGAGAAATGATCTGAGATTACTGCAAAACGCCATAGACCTAACCACTGCAGAACACTATAGATTTTAATCACTGATAACACTATAGATCTGAATCACTGCAGAAAAAACCATAGATCTACATCACTGCAGAAAACCATCGAGATCTAATCACTGCATAACATCCAATAGATGCTGATCACTGCAGAACACATGAGAGTCACTGTAATCACTCTGCTAGAATAAATAGACTACCACAAGCCCGCAGAACACCTTTGATCTAACGGCTGCAGACCTTTGAGATGTAAAATTCTGCGATAATACCATAGACCTAACTTCTGTAGAACACCATAGACCTCAACCTGTTGCAGAACAACTTAGATCTAACTTCCTTGGAGAACAAGCATAACCTAACCTGTTTGCAGAATACCTTAGAATCAAATTTACTGAGTTTAGCATCTTAGACATAATTTGCAGGCAACACTGAAGATCTAACACATAACGAAACACACTAGATGCTTGCAATTGGTGCTTAGCACAGTAAGATCGTAACACACAGTAAAACACCTTAAGATCTAATAGCAGCACCAACAACCTTAGATCTAACTTACACTTCGTCTAATACCACTTTGAGTGAAACAGACGATTTTGAAAGAAGCAATAACAACTAACGTACTACACAAAAGAAAAAAAAAAGCCTTAGATCTACTTACTGCTGAAAACCATCTTGCAGCCAAATCAAACTGCTAGCACTTATAGGCTTCACAGTGATTCACAGAGTGAACATTGACCAGAGCTTAATGTACGAGTGACAGAGATAACGCGCTTTTCCATCACTCTCCTATTGTTCATTTGACATTGATATGAATCAAACCATTCAACACACCACACCATAGCATGGGGAAAAAAAGATGAGTGATATTCCCCAAACAAGGTATTAACAACTGGGGAAAGAACAACCCATTCATTGTTTCCCTAGATCTTTGTTGTTGCATCGTTCATCCCTTGTGTGTGCACTTGCGCTGCAAATGTGGCAAAAACTAGGACAGTCATTCCTAATGCAAGTGCGAGCAAACGAGCAGTGGTTGAAGGGGTAGGGAGGTTGGAAGGGGGGGGAGGGGGGCTGGATCTTCTGAGTGTGATCTAGGTCTCAACGGCTGACAGAGAGGCCAGGAGGATGACACTGAGCAAGATGATGAAATTAATTTTCTTCTGCAGGCAGAGAAGACGTATATGGATCATCAATAGGAAAATCTCATCGTCTACGAGAAAGATCTTTTTGGGGTACTATTTTATGGATATGGGGGGGAGAGATCGATATGTGTGTGAGTGTGTGTGTGTGTGTGTGCGCTGTGTGGTGTGTGTGTCCTGTGTGTGTGTGGTGTGTGTTGGGATTGGGGGTTAGTAGAAGCACAGTTTGGGGAGTTGAAACTACAGACTGGTACATGGTTTCCTTGTAGAGAATTCATGGCCAGAAATCGCATGAAAATAGAATTCACTGTCTGTTTGCTTCGTCTGTTTCGTTTGCCTTGTGTTTATTTGATTACCACCCAATCCTCCCATGGGAACACCAGGTGACCCTCTCAGTATAATAGCATCTCCCCACCTTCGCTAGAAATTCGAGTGCAGTATTCTCCCTTTTTCTATCACTCTCTCGTTTCTGTGTGTCTTCTCCTCACCTCTCGATCCCACCCTCTCTGCCTATTTTCTGCTACCCAGCCCATTCACCTGCCTTTTTCCCCCGTGCAAATCTGACACATTTTTTCTTAGGAAACTTTCTGATGACTGCACTGAGTCGAACGTGTCGCTGAGGAGCCAGCAGGCAGACCTCCTGCAGTAGTGGACAAGTACAGGAGAAATCAGGCACCGCATTCTACCGTGTGGATATGCAAAGCCCACTTACCACCTGAATTACAGGTAATCATGTTCTTAAAAATCATCCTTTCAACTGGATCCCACTCATGCTTAGCATTTCATGGGTTATGATTTGTTGTTGTTTGTTGTAGTTTTTTTTGCAAACGTTGTCAATAGCTTAGCACCATTGAGATCACCCACAATATGCCCGCTGGACTCACCCAATCCCACCTGGGGAATTCACTGTGAGATCTAAAAAGTACACACTGCGGAATGTAAGTTACGATGTGTATGACTTTTTCCAATTTCCTAACCTAATCAGTGGCCAAATTCTGCTGGATCGAGATTTTTTTTTTCTCCTTTCCAACTTCAGATAGAGAGTGCGGGTTGTTCTGACTAGGTGCCTGTTATGGCTGAAGACAATGTTCAGCTTATACATTTTACAGGCATAATCTTATTCTCATATGGGCTAAATGACTCATATCAATAACTGGCAAAACTCCCCCTCCCCCCCCCCCACCCACCCAAAAGTCAGAGCTATGATGTTCATGTAATAAAAACCAGATGCTTCATTTTCAAAGAAATTTACATTTCACTTAATTGTAATTAATCTATAATAGTGAAACTGTGATCCTCATGTTGTCCCTTCTTAAGAGTCTTCACTTTTGTGATTTCTGGACAAAATGTTCAGTTTTGATAGCTGTACAGGTATTCTGATTGCCTAAGTATGACACAATAAATCATTCTCAATAAGAGTGGGATATTTGAGTCATGTTTTGAACATTCAACAGTACCATGGAGTTCAGAAACTCGTTATTATTCTTCTGTCACTAATGTTCCGCAAAAATAGAGTCCACTGTTTGAAAGTACAGAAAACACAAGGCGAAATACCCACCATTTTGGTTTAAACTGTTTTTCAACAGAGAGGATCAACAGTTTGTCATGGTGGACTCGCGTGTCTACGTAGGCGTACACGCGCGTCTAGAAAGCGAAAAGTCCGGGTCTGAAGTGTGGCGGCGACGTTCGTGTGACCCCCACTTAGGACCGCGGAACCTATTCCCCCATCCATTAGACCATGAGTGGTGTGCTGGCCTAGTCCTTTCGGATGAGACGAATAAACGAGGTCCCGTGGTTACACTAATTATTTAGCGCACGTAAAAAAACCCACGGCAAACAAGAGAGTTCAAGCGTCCCTTGGCAATATCTTAGAAAAAAGCCACTCTGATAGGAGGAAACAATTCAGTTGCAGACAGGAAAAAAGAAAAAAAAAAAAAACACAAAAAAAGATGGTGAAAAGGGTGGCGCACTCGAGCTTGTGGCGACACACTCTGCTCTTGCCTCCGGCGAGAGCAGCCATACTTTCACGGAGACAATTCTGCTGATCGTCTAAGTGGTAATGAAAGCATTCTGAGCGCTTGATTTGTGTGGCTTTACAAGACATCACAGCGCTATATAAATTCATATCATTATTATTAGATGATTCATTATTTAGACTGGCAAACTACAAATCTCATATCAAGAAAACGTAATATTCTTAAATCAACAGTATTCTAACTGCGTTACATTGTTACTTTTTGTCTCGATTCAAGAAACTAGCATTGAGATGTTACCTTACAGATCTGGACTTTCTGACACCAGATATCTCCATACATGCAGGCCAAATTGACAAGGATGGTGAGGCCGGTCATATTGCAGAACTAAAGCTAAAAGCCCAGTGAGAGACTTAGCAGAGCCGTACAATATGGGCGATGTTTTCTCTGTTTCGTGTGTTTTGCTTCCCTGTTACCCTACAGCTGGATAGATTCTGCTGTTTTCTCTGTTCGTGTGTTTGTGTCTCCTGCAGGCCCTGTATAGCTGAATAATTAGATTACGATGTTTCTTTCATGCGTTTGTGTGTTTCGTCCTGTTATCCCAGTAGCTGGCATTATACCGTACTGGGCATTAACAGCCCGGGGCATTAACAGTCTGGGGCGATATCAGGCTAGAGTAATTAAACAGTCTGGGACATTAATAGTCCTGGGGACATTAACAGTCTGGTGCATTCACAGTCTGGGACATAATAGTCCTGGGGGACATTAACAGTCTAATAGTATAAACAGTCGGGACATAATGAGTTCGGGACAGTACAGTCTGTGCATTCACAGTCTGGGGCATTAGCAGATCTAGGGCATCATTCAGTCTGGGCATTAACAGTCTGGTGTCATGATCACAGTCGGGTCATTAACAGTCTGGCATAACCGCATTAATTGTCTGGGGGCATTCACAGTCTTGGGCATAGCAGTCTAGGGGCATTTCAGTCTGTGGCATTTAACAGTCTGGGGCATTTCACATCTTGGGCATTCACAGTCTTGGGCATTCACATCTGGGCATTTTAACCAGTCTTGGGGCATTACAGTCTTGGGCATTAACAGTCTGTGGGCATTTACATACCTTGGGCATTAACAGCATAATAGTCAGGGGCATAACAGCCTGGGCATTAACAGTCTTGGGCATTAAACAGTGCTACGGGCATTAACAGTCTGGGGCATTAACAGTCTAGGGCGTAACAGTCTGGGGCATTAACAGTCGGTGGGCATGAACAGTCCTAGGGCATTAACAACCCGGGCATTAACAGTCTGGGCATTCACAGTCTGTGTGCAGTAATACATTGCAGAGTATTAACAGTCTGGGTCATTATCAAGTGCAGAGTATTAACAGTCTGGACATTAACAGTCTGCATTTCTCACGATGCTGGGGCATTAAAAGTCTAAGCGCATAACAGTGTACGAGTATTAACAGTCTGGGGACATTATCAGTCTGGGGGAAAAACAAAACAAAACAAAAATACATTAATTAACAGTCTAGTCTCATTAACAGTGTAGATATTAACAGTCTGAGGCATAAATAGTCTGGGACATTAACAAGTCTTGTGTATTAGCAGTGTAGAGTATTAACAGTCTGAGGCATTAACAGTCTTGTGTATTAACAGTCTGGGGCATTAACAGTCTGGGGCATTAACAGTCTAGCGCATTAACAGTGTAGAGTATTAACAGTCTGAGGCATAAATAGTCTGGGACATTAACAAGTCTTGTGTATTAGCAGTGTAGAGTATTAACAGTCTGAGGCATTAACAGTCTTGAGTATTAACAGTCTGGGGCATTAACATCTGGGCATTAACAGCTGGGGCATTAAACAGTCTGGGGCATTAACATCTGGGCAATAACATCCCCAGGAGGGCCTTAACAGATCTGGGGCATTAACAGTCTGGTGGTAGTAAAAGTCTGGGGGCATTAACATCTGGGCATTAACAAGCCTGTGTTAGCAACGTCCTTAACAGTCTAGGCATTTACAGTCTGTGGTAGTAACAGTCTGGGCCTTAACAGTCTGTGGCATTAACAGTCTGTGGTAGTAACAGTCTTAACAGTCTAGGGCATTAACAGTCTGTGGTAGTAACAGTCTGGGGCATTAACAGTCTGGGGCATTAACAGTCTGTGGTAGTAACAGTCTTAACAGTCTAGGGCATTAACAGTCTGGGGCATTAACAGTCTAGGGCATTAACAGTCTAGGGCATTAACAGTCTTGGGCATTAACAGTCTAGGGCATTAACAGTCTGGGCATTAACAGTCTTGGAGTAACC
Organism: Rapana venosa; assembly: GCA_028751875.1. Classification (NCBI taxonomy): domain Eukaryota; kingdom Metazoa; phylum Mollusca; class Gastropoda; order Neogastropoda; family Muricidae; genus Rapana; species Rapana venosa. The sequence goes on from CM054157.1 coordinate 13,527,355, forward strand.
AGTCTAACAGTCAGGCATTACAGTCTGTGGGTAGTAAACATCTTAACAGTCTAGGGCGATTAACAGTCTGGGCATTAACAGCTAGGGCATTAACATCTGGGTGCATTAACATCAGGGGCATTAACAGTCGGGGCTTAACATCTAGGCATTACAGTCTGGGGCATTAACAAAAAAATACCCTTGGGGGGGGACCCCCATTAACAGTCTAGGGCATTAACGTCTGGGGCATTAACATTCTGGGGCATTAAACAGTCTAGGGCAATAACAGTCCTTGGGCATTAATAGTCCTGGGACATTAAACGGTCGAGGCTTAAATTAACGAATCTTCATGTGCAAAGGCGTGGGGGGTGGGGGGGGCCCCCCTGGTGGTTAAGTAGCATGTGGACTTGTCACAAGACGATCATCTTAGGGTTCCAGTCCCAAGTCTTCTGCTCAGGTGCTCATTTGAAGGGACCGTCCCCATACCCCCCTCCCCCCCTCCCCCTGGAATTATTGTACACCACTTCAAGTCACATCAGATTTCTCTGTGTGAAATTTGGGTTGCTCTCACTCGAGTAGAGCACGTCGCCATAAGAGAAGCCATCCACATTAAAAGAAAAAAAAAAGAGTCCCTGTTTGCAAATGTGTTTGTTTTCCCCCCCCCTCCTTTCAGAGAGTGGTTTATTTCTGCAGATGTTTTTCCAGAGACAACTCTCTTACCAGGCTCTTTTCGGTGCGTAGTACAAACAGGACCCGGTTTTTCGTCTCTTTAAAAGAACTAGCACTCCAGACCACCACCCGAGATCTATGGAAGAGGAAAAGACCAGGTTCAAACCCGCCACTTCTCGATTTTTAGGCAGGCGCGGCACCTCTAGACACCGTTTCAAGTATCCATCAGCTCCAAACGTTTACCCGTTGCAAAAGGTTTATTGATATTGTAGAAAGAATGGAAAAATCGGTCTAACATCGCATTGAGCGGACAAGACCGTAAAATCGAAGCAGATCAACAAAGCATGTAGAGACAGAGCTCAGAGTTGCACTAAAAGTGAGATTTTGCGAATGGCGACCGTCACCCCTCTCCTCTCCATTTAGAGGTAGCTGCATTCGACTTCGAGTAGGGTGTCTGGAACACAAACACATGTGCGCATGCGGTTTTTAAGGAAAAAAAGTCATCTGTTTCCTACCGCCCTACTCCCCCGAAAGGCAGACAATGCGTTGTCATGTGTGCGCAAGATACTACGTGCGTGCATTCGAACACGGGCTCAGTTCATAGTTCTCGGAACCCGAAGAATTCGCACAATTAGTTCATTTTCTCGTCAAGGACCGGAAGACAGGCGGAGCTGGGAATCGAGACCCAGAACTTCCCGGTTTACCTGTTAGGCAGGTGAACGGTCTTAACCATCCTGCCACCTTCCTTCTTGGTGTAGCTCAAGGGTCAAGTAGCCCCGAGGACACCACTGCTTGACAGTTTCAGTGCCGTGTCCCAATGACTCCTCAAGGAGTTTGAAGAAGTCAAGTGCTTCGTAGCCCGTGTCGTAAACGTGGTGAATCGTCGTGAAGTGGACACTCTCAACACAGATAATACTCCTCCTCCCTTAGGTCTGGAAACTTCATGATAGAAAATAAAAGCAATTTCTCCTTTCCTTGCACAAGTGGGCTGGCCTGCCAGCCAATGCACAGCTTGCAATCGCAAGACAATCGATCCCAAAATCAAATAATCCTCCTCACTGTCTTTAGGGATCGTTCTGAGATTGGGATAGAAACACTGAGATCTTTCCGGGAAAGTCAGGGAGATGTGCTTTATGTTGAGCTGTCTCGACTGAACTGTTTGCGTCAATTATATGATCATCTATTATTTAATGCCATTAATTTTTTTGTGCATCAAGTTTTCACGTGTGTGTTGATAGAAAGAACACGATGTACTTAGGGCATGTTCACAAATAATATCAAGTTACTTTTTGACTGTGTTCACGGTGCAGGAGTCGAATGATCAAAATCCAGTTAGCGACAAGATGTCCATGTAAGGACCCCACACTTGTTGGCATCAGATCAGTCTATCTCCCTTACCATTTTCTTAACAAGGAACGTCAGTGTGGCGTGAAATATTCTAGGATACTCGTGCCGCATATACTTACCTCTGCAGAAGAAGTTTTCTCGACAAATTGCTTACAAATGCAATGAGCGCGCGAGTGAAAACTAAAGTGGTACCTTTCGGTGGGGTTGATATGATCTTGGTAGACTTCATGTTCCAATAACTCAGCAACATTCACAAAGATACGGGATATGTTAGGTCGAAGATTTTCTGCCACTGCACGCACGCACCCACACACCCAAAGCGCGCACACCACATTCACACACATCACCACCACCATCACTACCACTCGTCACACACCAACACAACCAACCAACCCACAATCCTCATACTCACCCCGACCACTCGCCCAGCACCACCACCACACCACCACCACCACCACCACCACTACCTTGACATATAACACAACACATCACACCCCAACCCCACCCCACCACAGGTACCACCTCACATAACCTTGTGACCAGCCCTTCAAATTTGCGATCCTCTCCGCATCCCCCCCCCCCCCCCCCCCCCCCCGCTCCTCATCTCTCTTCTGCTCTCCCAGTATATCCTATCCGGATGTTGATATCTCTCTACTCGATTCATCTCTCTCTCTCATCGAATCTTCACTCATAGATCGATCATCTCAAATCTCTCTCTCTCCCTCATCACCTTCTCATCTCTCTCTCTCCTCTCTCTCACTCACTCTCTCCCTCTCTCTGTCTATCTGTCTCTATCTCTGTCTGTCTGTCCTCCCTCTCTACCCCACGCTTCTCTCTTCCTCCTCCACCCCACTCTTCTCTCTATCTCCTCCTCCCCACTTCTCACACAGACCCGACCGCACTTTCTCTCCCCCTCACACCTTCTCCTCTCCTCTCTCTTCTCTGTCATCTCCTCCACTCTCTCATCCACTTCTCTCTCTCGTCTCTCTCGTTCCTCCTTCCCCCCCCCCCCCCCCTCTGCTCTCCCCTTCTCTCTCACACACTTCTTCCCCTCTCACCCTCTCTCTCTCTATATGTTCACTCTCCCTCCACTCTCTCCATCACTCTTCTCTCTCTCTCTCATCTCTTCTCCTTCACCCCCCACCTCCTCTCTTCATCACCCCTACTCTCTCTCACCACTTTCTCCCCTCACAACCCTCTCCTCTCTCTATATGTCAACTCTCCTCCACTCTCTCCATCACTTTCTCTCTCTCTCTCTTCCTCCTTTCCACCCCACCCCCCCCTTTCTCCTACGTTCTCATCTCACACACACGTTCCCTCACACCCTCTCTCTCCTCTCTCTCTCTCTCATCTGTCACTAACTCCTCGACGCTCTCGCACTCCTCTCCCTCGCTGTCACATCTCCTCCCTCTTCACTCTCCCCTCTCCTTCTTTCTCCACGCTCCTCTCCCTTCTCTTCTCGACACACATTGCTTTTCTTCCCTCACACCCTCATTCTCTCTATATGTCACTCTATCCCTCCACTCTCTTCCATCAATTCTCCTCTCTCTCTCTCATCCCCCCCCCCCCCCTCCATCCCTTACCCTCTCTCCTAGGGTTCCTTCCCAGTGGCTCATTTCTCTGCCCTGACTGATTCGGATCATCGATTCGTTCTTTTTTTTTTTTCCCTCTACGCTACCCCCCCCCCCCCCATCCCCCTCCGCACCCACCCCCTCCCTAGCCCCCGAACCTTCACCCCCAAAAAATCAGAACTGACAGCTGCCATCACTTCTTCCCCTCCAGTGCACATCAACCGCTCACTTGATCTTCTCTTGATCTTCAATCAGATCTTCCATTGATCTCCACTTGATCTCAGCAATGCAAGTAGAAGAGAGAGAGAAGAGAGAGCAGGGGGGGGGTGGGGGAAGAAAAGGGATGAGAGGAGGGTGTGATGAGGGGTGGTGTGTTGGTGGTTATGGTTAAAAGGAAAGGGAAATGTATGTAAGAGTGTGTTGTGTTGGTTGTGTGTGGTGTGTTGTAGCGGTGTGGTGTGGATGTGGGTGGGTATGGTGGTGTGGTGGGGGTGGTGTGGTGGGTGTGTGTGTGTGTGAGTGTTGTGTGTGTGTCGTGTGATCGTGTGGTCGTGTGTGTGGTGTGCTGGAGTGGCGCGCGCGCGCGCGTGTGTGTGTGTGTGTGTGTGTGTGTGTGATGTGTGTGTGTGTGTGTGTCTGTGTGTGTGTGTGTGTGTGAGTGAGTGCACTTGAATTCCTTTTTTAAATTTATTTCGAAGAAACGAACATGGCCTCACTGTGGGGGCCGTTTCTTATTTTTATCACCTCAGGTCGCTGGTGCACTGCGAAGTGTGTGCTGCGCAAGCCACGCGCACGTATGTGTGCGATTGTGTGTGGGTGTGCGTGCGTTATGGAGATGTCTGTGTGCTTGTGTTTCGAATGTGTCTGTCTGTCCGTTTGTCGTTGTTCCTCCTGCACTCAATATCATAATCTAAAATGGCATCAAATATTGAAAAATCCAAACACAAAGAAAATGTATGTAGGCAAACATACTCAGTTGTTGAATGTGAATGTAATCAATACACATTTGTACTTTACACTACACTCTTGTCACTACGTGCTGGCTTAAAAGTCTAACTTAATTCTTGGCCATAGAACCATTCCATACCTTTTTTACTTTAAATTACAATCAGTTTTGGAAGGCCAAGTGTTCTGCAGAGTGGTGTTGCCAACGTTGCTGTCCTCTGAACGGGGCTGGCTGTGTGCAAAACACACACTGCCCACGCACCAAGGTTCCCAGCCCAGGTTGCAGCTGCCTGGTCCTCCCTATATAAAGGTCCCTGATCCTGCAGTCCACACCACAGCCACAGGGTCTTCAGCCATCTGCAGTCAAGGTCCAGTCCATCCACCTCCACCATGTCTTCTTTTCTGCTGACTGTTTTGGCCGTTACAGGTACGGGTGTCTGTCTCTTTTGTCTCTTGTTCGTGTAGAGGTGATTCCCTATGCTGCTTTATTGGGGTATCTGTGGAAAATCTTGTCATTCTTTGAGCGATAGATTCTTTTGCGAAATAAAATGTGTTGCTGCTAATTTTGTTTTTGTATACTCACCTCATAATGACTACATTCGTTTGTTAAAGGTATCAATATTAATTTGTCTTTTTCAAAGCTATTACAAATGCTATACGTCTTTCTTCATTGCCATAAAAACGACATCCGAAATAGAATGTTCTCAAATAAGCTTGGGCAACTTGATATTCATTTTCTGTTGATGTCCTTTCTGCAGGATATATATAGAATGAGGTTCCTTCTTGGCAACATTTCCTACAAAGAAACTCTATCTCAGTAATACCATATGTTTTACTTGTTTTCTCTTTTTAAAACTTGAAGGCATGTCTGAGACATCCACTTTTTAAGAAATAGAAATTCATTTATTTTTTAAAGTTTATTTTGTGTGTTTGTATGGCACAAGAACTGCTAGTCGACTTTTTACTTTAGCATGAAGTTGCTTTGTAATATCTGCTGGTGGTGTGTGTTCATTATTTTACTATCGCTATTGGCTATGTATGCTTATTATTTCATCATATCTGCATGATATCGGGGTAGCATTTCTGATTTTGATAATATATCTGTATCAAACAAACTACTTTAATTAATAACAGTCATTGACTGTCTTATGTACCGATAATCATCATCCTAAATGCCATTTTCTTGTCGCATGAATTATGAAGAAGTCTTTTGCAGCATTCAAATGAAGCTTGTTTATGAACATACATTGTCCCATCAATGGTAAAGGTAAAGATGTCCCATAACCTATGTGGTCGTAGGGAAGTGAGGCATCAGACCTCAACTTCTCTAGGGGCCAGCATATTGAGGGCGGCGCCCATCTTCTCTCCCTTGCTGCTTTACCTTCTCTGACCCTTAAGAGGGCAGGTATCCATTTACAGCTGGGCGAACTGGGGGACTGTACTGAAGCCAAGGAGCGCAAACGGTCATCCATCCAAGTGGTAACCACGCTCGATACTGCTTAACCTTGGCTGGGGGAAAGCGAGTGGAGTGCTCTGACCTCTGAGCTACCCCGTCCCCTAAGAACACAAGCAAACGACCACACAGGTGATGGGACACCTTTACCTTTTACGTGTCCATGACGGCTGAACCCATACATATGTCACTGTCCAGCACTGCCATGCTGCCTGGTCCTGATTCACCCTGTACAGGGCCAAGGGAACTGTCCAGTGCAGTGTGGCACTGACCTCTCCACCCGAATTCTTTCTAAAGGCGACTTGATTAATTTATGCAGGTCAGCTCTCTCTCTCTCTCTCTCTCTCTCTCTCTCTCTCTCTCTCTCTCTCTCTCTCTCTCTCTCTCTCTCTCTCTCTTCTCCTCTCTCTCTCTCTATCTCTGTCTGTCTGTCTGTCTGTCTGTCTGTCTCTTCATCTGTGTGTGTGTCTGCCTATGTGTCTGTCTGTGTCTGTCTCTGTATGTCTATCTGCCTGTCTTTCTCTCTGTGTTTGTCTGTCTGTCAGTCTTCATCTATGTGGCTGTCTGCCTTTGTGTCTGTCTGTCTGTCTGTCTGTCTCTTAGTTAAGAACATCAAACAATGTATTGAGATAATTATCTAGGCGATATAAATGTAAGTGTTAAGCTAGGTCAGGACTAGATTCCGTGTTGCATGACTAAGTGCTTTCCCTTCTTTACAAGTGACAACAAAAGATGAACTTTTTGCAAACGATGCAATCAAAAATCATACACACATCTTTTTCTTTATTTTTGAAAACTGTCTTATTTTCTTAACGTACCTTTTTTTTTACCGTATTGTGTTCGTGTTTTAGTAGGCAAACGATGCACACATTATTCAGCATGATATTGGGAATCTGTGTTCTGTAGCAAATCCCAGTGGATAAAAATGGAATTGACATAAATGTATGTAAACACACATTTAAAACAAACAAAAATATGAGGTGCATAGTGTAAATTGTGTAATTCAAATAGATTGTGAAACATTAATGTTGCCGGGTTTTGTTTTATTCTAGAATTCTGTACACTTAATACATGAAAAGAAAATCCTGAAAATGATTAGCGAGCTCACCAAGAACCAGTACAAAGTGATTGTGTTGCCCCTGCCAACGCAGTAATGCAATTCATTTGAAAAGAACGTATTTCTCTAACGGAGTCATTCTTACCTGTCTAATATGTATCATGTAGCAATAATAGATGTTTTCTCTGGAGTTAACATCAGAGCAGACTCCACTCTCCCCAAAAAGTCCTTCGGATGAGACTACAAACCGAGGCCCCGTGTGCGTACGCACGCAGAACATCTTGCGCCCCCGTCAAAACCCGTTCCGCTTTTCGAAAGGGTAGGCCATTGTGTGCCGGTGGGAACGGATGACAAAATATACAAAACTACATACACCCGGGAACTGGATGTAAAAAAATCACATGAGTGCTTATTCTCGAAAAAAATGGAAAAAAATAATATAAAGCGTACACTAAGGTAAAAACATGTTTTGGGATTATAATGTTAGAGCAATAAAGCACATACTTCAAGGTAAAAACATGTTTTGAGATTATCATGTTATAGCAGTAAAGCACATTCTTCAAGGTAAAAACATATTTTGATATTATTATGATATAGCAATAAATTACACATTTCAATGTAAAAACGACATTGATATTGTTAGGTTACAGCAATAAATTACACACTACATGTATACAAGGTAAAAACATATCTTGATAATATATAACAATAAAACACACACTTCGAGGTAAAAACATATTTTGATATTAGTATACTTATATAACAATAAAGCACACATTACAAGGCAAAACCATATTTTGACATTATCATAAATATATAAAGATAAAGCACACATTACACGGTAAAAAACATATTTCAATATTATTATATATAACACTAAAGCACACATTTCAAGATAAAATATATTTTGATATTATATAACAATAAATCACACACTTCAAGGTAAAAACATATTTTGATATTACATAGCAACAAAGCACACATTACAAGGTAAAAACATATTTTGATATTACATAGCAACAAAAACACACATTACAAGATAAAAACATATTTTGATATCGCTGCTAAAGGCGGAACAAAAATTACCTTCATAATAATTTTCGATGTTATGAACTAAACAAACAAATACTAACAGTTTAACAAATAGGACCACGAATCTGAACGTGGTCATAGCTTGACATTGAAGAGGCTTGTTGAGTACCGTTGGTGATAGTCAGTTGTGTGTCTGTTCTCTTCCTTGTTCTTCTGCCCGAACAGCGACCTGCCCGGTAAAATGAAGTGTGTGTACAGCCTGTCTGCGGAGTGCAGAACTCCTGCCCATGATGACATGCTGAATGCCATTGGCTACGTCTGCAACAACAACACCCAAGCCAGTGAGTACACTGATGGTCAGAGCAGTCAGTTAATTATTCAGAAAACAAACTCCATTCATTACCGCAAATTTTTTGTTAAAAGAAAAAAAAAAAGATTATTGTCATAATATTGAAGTAGATGGTGTTCAGAAGAGTCAAAAAAATACACGGTAAATGCAGAAGAGGGGGAGGAGAAGAAAAAGAAGAAGAAGAAGAGGAAGAAGAAGAAGAAGAAGAAGAGGAGGAGGAGGAGGAGGAAGAAGAAGACGAAGAAGAACAAGAAGAAGAAGAACAACAACAAGAGATGCAATTTATGTAGCGTTATATCTTGCAATCATGTGCAATAATTTATATAACCCTATATCTTGCAATTATGTGCAACAATTTATATAGCGCTTTATCTTTCAATCATGTACAATAATTTATGTAGCGCTATATCTTGCAATTATGCGCAACAATTTATATAGTGTTATACCTTGCTATTATGCGCAATAGTTTATATAGCGCTATATCTTGCAATTATGTGGGCCTTATCCCCCTCACCTCCTACTTTGCTCAGTAAAAAGGCAGGGGGGGTGGGGTGTCACTATTCAACACACATCAGTCCAAGGTTAAGAGGTTCCCTGTCTGCTTCATTCAACATTGGATCGTCTGCTGTTAAATGGACGTAGAGGACGGTCGTGCCTTTAGGGAGGACGATATTACCAAAAGCCTTAATGTGTCATCATTTGCATAGTTAAAGATCCCAGAAATCAACATAGATTGACATCTCCGTTTATATTCTGCAGTAGAACGCCACCCTAAAGAAAAAGTGTCTTGTTCCATCGTAAACGACTTTCTTTAGGAAAGCAACATATATGTATGTATATATATATACATACATACATACATATATATATATATATATATATTATATATATAGAGAGAGAGAGAGAGAGAGAGAGAGAGACAGATAGGTAGATACATAGATACATAGGTAGGTAGTTAGGTAGATGGATAGGTAAATAGATAGATAGATAGATAGGTAGATAGATAGATAGATAGAGAGATAGGTAGATAGATCGATAGATAGATAGATGAACAGATAGATAGATGAACAGATAGATAGATACATAGTTAGGTAGATAAATAGATAGATAAATAGATAGATAGATAGTGAGATAGATAGATAGAGAGATAGAGAGATAGATAGATAGATAGATATATTACCGCCACTTTAATTTAGCCACGGCAGATTTCTCTCGTTGAAATTCGGGCTGCTCTCCCCGGGAAGAGCGCATCGCCACAAGGACAGCGCACACATCTTTTATGTTGTCTTTTTCCTGTCTGCAACTGTATTTGTTTCCATATCAGAGTGGCTTTTATCTACATAGTTTTACCAGGAACAACTCTCTTGTTGCCGTAGGTTCTTTTACGTGCGCTAAAAATGTGCAACAAACAGGTCTTCGGTTTATCGTTTCATACGAAAGACTAGCACCCAGACCACCACTCATGGTCTAGTGGATGCGGGTAAAGTTTCGGGCCCAAACGGGGATTAAACCACCACACACTTCGAACCCGGATTTTTCGCTTTCTAGGCAGGTGCGTTACCTCTAGACCACCGATCCACTAAGTGTGAGTGTGTGTGTGTGTGTGTGTGTGTGTGTGTGTGTGTGTGGTGTGTGTGTGTGTGTGTGTGTGTGTGTGTGTGTGTGTGTGTGTGTGTGTGTGTGTGTGTGTGCAAGTGTGTGCGTGCGTGCGTGTGTGTGTGCGTGTGTGTGTGTCGTGCGTGCGTGTGTGTGTGTACGTGTGTACGTGTGTATTTAATTGTGTGTTGTGCGCGCGCGTATAAGTGTTTGAGTGTGGTGTGTGTGTGTGTGTGTGTGTGTGTGTGTGTGTGTGTGTGTGTGTGTGTGTGTTGTGTGTGTGTGTGTGTGTGTGTGTGTGTGTGTGTGTGTGTGCTCACGCGCACGCGTGTTTACTACTGGGGATATGTCTCCCTCTTGTTGCAGTGCTGTTGCAAGAGCTGGAAGACTGCATTATGCCCCAACAAGGCATCATTGACCAGAAGTATAACGCCTGCCAGGCTGCTATCCCTCAGGGTATAAGCAGTGACTGCAAGTAAGTTACGTATGTTCCCCTTAACACCCCACCCCACCCCTCCCCTCCCATACATCCCCACCCCACCCCCATCCCTGTTCCTTGGCTAGAGCTTTCAGGTTCACCACATTTTGACTTGTAACGCTCCATCACCTGATGAATCGCCATGCATCGGAGGTCAGTGTTTAGTTATTGGCATGGTATTTATATGCTATAGAAAAAAAAGGCTATTCAATATTAAAAAAAACAACAGATTGAAAATGGAACAATTCTGTGAAAGGTTATGACAAATTGAAACGAATTACTGCAGGACGTGACAAAATGAGAATGAATTGTCAAGTTCAGCATCGTAATCGGTGGTCAGAATGAGGATTTGAGTAGTTTTGAAACACGTTTCAAAGCCAAAGGAAACACATTTAGGACTTGATCTTTCATCACAGGGTAGTTATAATGCCTATAGTTTTATAATCAATCAAAATCTCAAAATCGACAAACTGACCCCCACCTGCCTAAAATGGCTCCTAGCGGAAAAGTGGGTCAGGTGCTAAGCGACTCATTTCGTGGTGGAGCGTCACATTTTGGGTTTTTATGCTTTCATACATGCATCCACAAACAAAGATTATGCCCCATTTAAATCTCCTTTTCTCCTTGCTTTGTTTACTATTATATGCTGGTCGGAAGCGCTGGGCCTGACTTGTCAGGCGCTTAATGCAGCGTGACGCATTTTTCGCTTAATATAACAGACAACAATAGTTGCTGTCTGAGCGGTCAACAAAGAAGAAGACGGTTTACTACTACTACTACCACTACTACTACTACTACTACCACTACTACTACTACCACTACTACTACTACTACTATACTACTACTACTACTACTATCATTATTATATTTCTTTAAATTATTATTACTATTTTTATTATTACTATTACCCTTGTTATTACTATTTTCATTATTATCATTACTACTATTATGATCATGACCATTATCATCATCATCGTCATCGTCATCGTGATTATTATTATCATTATCATCATCATCTTTATCATTATTATCATCATTACCAGTGCTTAATGCTTGTGGTGCTGGCAGTAGTTGCAGTGGTCGTCTTGTTATCATCATTATTGCTGTAGCGAGCGTTGTTGTGTGTAGCTATATTTTAGCATTAGTTTCTCTCCCCACTTCTCCTTTCAGCAAAACTGCAGACGGGGCCTTTGTGCAGTGAAGGCTTTGGGGGATGCTGTCACAGCCCTGCGGGGTTCAGGACTCCTTCATCTACCTGTATGAGAAGTCTCAGCCCCACTGACTCAGACCCACAGTGCCCATGGAAATTCGACTCGCAGGTGAGTTTACCTTAGTCACAGGTTTCACACTGGCTTTCTTTTTCCCCCAAACAAACAAAAAATCCCAAAAGCCTGAAGTTCAAAATGGAGAGAGAGGCACGTACAGGCCTTGATTATTGGTAAATATAATGTAACATGAGCTTATAGACTATTATTCAGATTTACTTCAGTTTATATACAAAAAGCTTAAGCAAGGTAATGCAAATGCAGACTGCTATTTTGAACTTGATCTTAAGGTTTGAGATATCGTAATTATCTTTTATGCCAAAGTTAAACATGGAAAAAGTTTACAGACTGTCTGCATAGTTTTGCTTTCTGTTTTATGCTTTCTTTACTAATAAAAAGATAAATTTTTCCCAATATCTGCCTTCATGATCAGTCTTACACAACACAAGCTTAAACATAAAGAGTCCACGTAACTTTTTCTACCTGTCCTGTCACCTTGCCGTGCCTGTCAGGTGATGTATATCACGCAATCGCCATAGTTGTTCACCGTTTTCATTCTGATATTCACAACTATCCCGTGAGGTTACCAGCGGCCTGTCAAGTATATAAATAGCATCTCCACACTCTACATTATTCTCTGCTAGTATTTCCATCTTTTCTATCCTTTTATTTTTGTTTCTACTCTCTTCCTTTTTGTTTTCTCTACCAACTCCTTTATGTCTATTTCCTGCCTGTTTTCGTCCATTCTCCTACCTTTAAGAAAAAAACAGACTAAAGAGAAGATAACAATTCTCTTGTATGCCGAAGCTGGATGCGCTGGCCTGATTGTGAGGCGTTTTAACAGCAGCACGCAATACATTTTACTCATAATGACTGGCAACATAGATACTGTCTGATCGTTTGGGGAAAAGAATGAAGAAAAACGATTTCATGTTCTGATGTTTCTTTGTGCAGGGTTGCAATGGCGCTAAAGGGCACTTGTACCTCAATCGTAAACGCAACTGGCCCCAGGACGGCACGTTGATTAGGATATAGCGATTGTTTGCTGCAGCTGTCAAAGGATTGAGATCATCTCCCCTTGTGGCTGATCTTAAAGCAAATCATGTCGCTTCTTTTACTTCGATAGCACGACAAGTTAAAAGTTTGGACCTTTGTTCTTCTGCAAAGTAGTTAATGTAGTTTCTTTTTCCCTTGTTGATAATATTTTGGGGGAATTTTTTTAAATCTTAAATCGTGGATGTATAAAACTCTTATTTCGGAAACAGTTTTGCTTTAAGGAAGCTTGTGGCAGAGAATCAAAAATGTTAGGATTGCTGAAGGCTTGTCAGTATACAGATAGTAGTTCAATTATGCGAAAATAAAAGCTTGAATACTCATTTACGATCTGTGTATATTGCTATGTAAAGAATGGTGTGGTGATGGCTGCGAAGGTATGTGATCTCTGTCTGTCTGTCTGTGTCTATCTGTTTGCCTGCCTGCCTGTCTCTCTGTCTCTGTCTCTTTATCTCTTTCTCTGTCTCCCTCTGTCTATCTCTCTCTCAATGATTCCTTGCCCTCTATGTGTCTATCTGTTGTCTTTGTCCTCTCTCCTCTCCTTCTCTATATATATCTCACTCTCAAAATACAGGGACTTTTGGATTTGTATACGGGACATAGTTTTTATAAATAATGCACTGGCTTGGCAGATTTACGTTAATGATAGATGCAGCGTTCCCAGATGCCAGAGAGCTTTTATTCCCTGCTGATTTCATCTTAAAGTCAACCAGCAAAATAATCCACCCTTCATGGGAAAAGACTGGTTTTCAAAATCTTTCATTTCCTCCTCGTTGAACAATCAGAAAACAACCACTGTTGTCTTCCATATGATCGAAATGTTTTGCGCTTCCGTTCAGCGCCTAACAAGTCAGGCCCAGCGCATCCACTTCGCGTAGGAGAGACTTGTTATTTTTTAAAGGCTTTCGGGGAAGAAAAGGCAGGAGAATGGACCAAGAAGGCGAAACATACACAAGGAGTTTGTGACAGGAAGAAAGATAAACAAGGCAGAAAAACAAAGACAGGGATAGAATGGAGGGAATTCCAAGCACAGAATTTCTAGAGGGTGGGGATACTATTTATACTGACAGCACCCTGGGCAGTCCTATGGGCGAGGAAACGGGTACAAATTCTTGACACATCCACTCATTCATCTTCGGCATGTCAAGTCTCATTGACACGAACTGCCTTGGCCTACTGGTTAGCTCTTTGGTCTGGAAGGTTGGGGGTTTCCAAATCCCATAAGAGACGTAGGGATTAAAAAAACCTTATTTATTTCATTCTTTTATATCGGATAATGGAATAAGCACTCATGTGCTTTAAAAAAAATCCAGTCCCCGTATTGTATGCGGTTTTGTAAACTTTGTCATCTGTACCTACCGGCACACAAATTTTACAAAAGCGGAACAGGATTTAACGTGTGCGCAAGAGGTTCTGCGTGCGTTCGCACACGGGCCTCGGTTTATAGTCTCATCCAGATTTTAAAAGGGAGGGGGGAGTCTGCACTGAGTTAACTCCAGGGTAAAATATCCCCTTGAACAGGAATCCGCCAATCCCTTATCCAGAAGGAGAGAGAGTACTGTGACTCCTTGGAAAGCAATCAGTACAGCTTCGTCTGCTAGAGACATACAATTTGGAGAGGATTACTCAAACTCCCTGACCAGTACTGCAGGGTCCAGTGGTTGTCGAGATGTATTATGATAGGAAGCGTAGAGTACAGCCCTGTCAGGTTAGTCTCAAAGCACAAGCATTTCAGTAGCAGCATGTCCAATGATGTCACTGATCATTAATTTTTATTTAATTTATTTATTCTTTTATTTATTGTTTTTTAAGGATAATGGAATAAGCATACATGTGCTTTTTTTCATCCAGTCCCCGTGTGTTGCAGTATTTTAAATTTTGTCATCTGTTCCCAACGGCACACATTGGCCTACTCTTCCGAAAAGCGGAACGAGTTTTAACGTGTGCGCAAGATGTTCTGTGTGCATTCACACACAGGACCTCGGTTTATAGTCTCATCCGGAAGACTTTTGGGGTGAGTGGAGTCGGCACTGATGCGAACTCCAGAGGAAAAAATCCTCTTGAACGAGAATCGAACCCGGGTCAGCAGATCACGAATACATCACTCTAACACCAGGCTATCCCGTCCCCGCAGGGGAATTTCCAGGGAGTGGAGGGAGGTATTATTTGCTGTTACATCGTGGGGAAAGACTCCCTTGAATGGGTGTCTCAGTGGTGGCTGGACACAGTGCTGATGCTGGCCCTGCCCAAATCCGGAGCACACTGCTCAAACCGGTGGTCTAGAGGTAACGTTAGCGTCTGTCTAGAAAGCCAGAAGTCAGGGATACCAAATGTGGGATTGTTCCATCACGGGTTTGTGCCTGAAACTTTTCCCTCCATCAACTAGACGATGAGTGGTGGTCAAGGTGCTAGTCTGTCGAATGAGACGGTAAACAAGGGTTCTGTGTGTAACACGCATTTCGCGCACGTAACATAACCCACAGCGACAAGGGCAGAATTGTAATAGAGCCTTTATTGTGCCTAATTCTTTACCCATTGAAGATTCAATAAAATTCATTCAATCTTTTTTTCTTCTTTCTTTTTTCTTCTTCTTCTTTTCTTCTTCTTCTTCTTCTTCTTCTTCTTCTTCTTCTTCTTTTGCATATGTTTGTTGTCCTGTATACTGTTACCTACAGATGTCTTTGTTTTCTGTGGAAGTGGATGGATTTAAATACGAGCCCTTTTCCAGCTATCACCCTGAAAAAAATAACCCCAAAACTAATAAACGTCACACCTTCAAACGGCTGTAGCTGCCAAACCAAGCCTCCCACACTATCCAAAACGACATTTTTAAACTAGGGGTGTACAAATCTATCTGATGACATGTGTTGCAAGTCAATTGGCCATGGACCCATTTTTGACCTGTTTGCCAGGTCCACGCCTTAAGGTTAACCACCCTAAAACGTACAACCAGTGACAGCTTCTTTTATGCTGCAAATGACTTCAGACCAAACGTCCAGGCTCCTGTGAATAGTTCTCAGTCCATTTCAGCCCTTAGATACGAGCCCTTTGCCAGCTATCACCCTGAAAAAAATGACCCCAAAGCTAATAAACGACACACATTCAAATGGCTGTAGCTGTGGAACCGAGTCTCGCACACTATCGGCAATTATATTTTTGGAAATCAGTATATCCAAACTTGACAATACTCGACCACCTGTTCAATGCAGCTGAGCTTTCTGTGAGGAGGTTCCGGAACTGCCCTTCAATGACTGATGTTTTGGGTTTTGAAGTGGTTTTGTGAGCTTCTTCAGGGTGTCATAGGGCCTTTTTACTGTTGCCCACTTTCATCTTTTTCGATCTCATCACATTGATCACTGATCCACTTCTCTCTGGCCTTTAACATTGATTCTTCACAGATTGTTGGCCTCCCGGTATTCTTTAAGTTGGAAGACCGGGTTTGGTTTCATTTGCTCTTCTTTTTATCACAGAGGTCCAAGATGTCTTTGGTTTAAGTCCATGGCTGTTGTTTATTCCTCTGACGACCGAGTATCCCCTCTGCTGTTTCCGGACTGCCTCATTAAAGTTGTTGGTGAGGTCATTGATGTCATTGTCCAGGAGGGTTAAGCCGCAAACGCCCGCCAAGCTTAGCTTGGAAGATCTCCTTGACATCTGGATCTTTCAGCTTGCCCAACGTCAAATTTGATAGTAGGTTTGCAGGCTTTTTTGTTTTTCTTCAGCTTCATTTGAATACCAGCAGAACAAGGTCGTGGTCGCTGCCTATGTCAGCTCCAGGGTGGGTTCTGTTCGGCTCTGTTGATGCTGGATTTGAAGCGCCGTGTGTTAAGATAAAATCTATTTGGTTTAGGATCTTGCCGTTGGTCTGAGTATTGTCAAAACTGTACACTACCCAATACAACCTGACAAGAGCAAATAGAAGAGAAAGCAGCAACATCAAGATTTGCCCTCGCCTTTACCTATACTGAAGGAAGAAGTGGAAGAAGCCATCTGCAGCTTACCAGTAGGAAAGTCCCCAGAGCAGACAACTACCAGCAGAGCTGCTCAAGCATGGTGCGAAAAAAGTCATCACACATGTTACAGTATCTGTCAGAAGATTTGGGAGACAAAACAGTGGCCAACAGATTGGACACAATCACTCGACATAACCCTGCCCAAGAAGGGGGAAATTTTCGCCAATGCCAAAACTATAGAAAATCAGCCTCAACAGCCACGCCAGCAAGATCATGCTCAAGTTATTTTTAATCGACTAAAGAAGGAGGCAGGAAAAACACCTTGCCAGAGGAAAAAGCTGGGTTCAGGGCAGGCAGGAGCACAATCGAACAATTTTTAACTGCCACATCATGATGGAAAAACATCTTCAACATCAGAGAGCCTGTTCCACAACTTCATCGACTTCAAGAAGGCTTTCGACAGAGTATGGCACGAAGGCCTGTGGCAGGTCCTCAATGTTTGGCATTGAAGAAGGGCTAGTGCAAACCATTAAAACACTATACAACACCGCAAGCAGGCAGTCCTTCTGAACAATCAGGGCGGACTACTTCAAACCACAGTTGGGGTCCGACAAGGATGCCTGTTATCTCCAGTCCTGTTTAATCTGTTTTTGGAAAACATTATGAGAGAGACCCTCCATGACTTCCACTCTACCATCTCCATTGGCGGCAGACCCCTCAAAAACTTGCAGTTTGCCGATGACATTGACCTCATGGGCGGAAGTAACACAGAGCTGCAAGATCTTACGACCAGACTTGAGAACAGAGCTGGAGCATATGGAATGGAGTGTTTCAGTGTGAATGCTGAGTGAGTTGAGGTGATAATTGTCACTACTACTTACTGTCTCCCTTTATATTTCTTTTCTATTTTTCTTCTATCCTCTTCCTATCGCCCCTTTATCACTCCCAGCCCATTAGTAGGCGAGCCCTAATCCTCTTTAGGGATACTAAAGACAATAGGAAAAAGTCTAGGATTCCATTTCTGGTGCTGAATCAGGTGGTGCTAGGAATTTGAGTGGCGACCTAGAGGATTCCTGCTTAGGACTCTCTGCATAATAATATTAAAATAAATGAAATTTATGTAGCGCTATATATTGCAAAAATAAATCAAAGCACTTTCATTATCCTCACACTCACTTTGTACAATAATACTTTTTAAAATTAAAAGACCACACCATGCTATTACACACAACAAAAACACACAAAATTTAAAATAATTAGGTTGAAAGGGTTTTCTTTTAGGGCAAGACAAAAAATAATATATCATCCTATTATTCAAGAAAAATATACCTTCAAAGATTCCAGTCAAGCCCCTATTCCCAAAAATTGAATAATTTAAAATAGAAGCCTACTTACTCCAATGTTGTTCAAATAATTTCCAAATTTTTGTTTAAAACACTGAATTGGTCTTTACAAGGTTTGATCTCTAAACATTCAAATTTATGCGCAAATTATTTGCAAACTCAGCACATGTCAAATCCTTCTTACGTAAATAGTGTAAATCTTTTATTTAAGGTACCTTGTTTTCTAAATTCGTTTGGTTTATCCCTCCCATTTCTTTTTACCCCAAACCCAGGCTCACATCAATAATTGAACTCTGGTTGGTATTTAGGCTGATTTGCTGACATTTTCAAAATTTTATTAATTCTTCCAGGGTTGATGAATGCTGACTGTTCATGGTTGTTCCTTTTCCTTTCCCGATTCTTTGAGTTTTGATGGGTAATCATGCCCTTCCCCTCCAATGTTGGACATCTAAAGTTTTGTTTTGTTCCTTTTCTCGCTGAAGCTGTTTTCTTTTGGGGTCGGTTGTGATTTGCTTGGTACATAATTATGGTTGCCAAAAAATCGGGAATTCCCGCCCTGTTCAATTCCTGGTCTTACCATTTATTACTTGGTTTTAAAATTGTTGTTGATTTGGTTACCAGCTTTAGTTTCTTGAGTTTTTATTGTGTTTCTTTTGCTCCCTGTTCATGACCTGCTTTTTCCTCCGATGGCTTCCTTTTTTTTATTTTTAACTCCCTATTTGTTATGACTTTTACATTTTGTTCATTTTTTTGTTTTCCTCCTTCTTGGAGGTAGATGATTGCTGTGTCTTTTTTTGGACATGGTTCGGTGCGAACCCCGTTTGGGGTTCAGTCAGGGGTGATAGTTTCGTCCAGCTTGTAACTATGCCTGGTGTATTGAGGCTGACTTTCCCTTTTTGCCTGTTTTAAACCTCCTGGTTTCAGCTTCTTTCGAGGGTGAATTTGTCCTTTTTCTTTGTCGCTTTGATTTCTTTGCCTTCAAGATTCATCACGACCAATTCCTCTTGTTCTCCTAGACTTCCTGTCTTTTTCGGAATGACGCTCTTCCCTTTTTGTTCTTGGTTTTAAACTTCTGTTTCTGCTATCAGTTTGTCAGCAGTATGTTCCATTGTTTTTTCTTGTGTTCCAAATGAATTCCGTTTGCGGTTTGTACTGTTTTCTCTTTGCCTCTTCATTATGGTTTTCATGTGATGCCTCAATCTTTCCTGCATCCTTCTTTTGGTTTCAATTGTCTTTTTTTCACTTTTTAACTTTCGGGTGTGTTAGGATGTTATTTTACCTGGTTTTCTTGACGGTCGGGTTTGCAAGAAGCGGGGTTCGTACTGCTGTATTGAAACTATCGTGTTACTGTTCTATTATACGGAGTCTGAACTTCACCCCTTGTGAAATTTTTAAAAGGGCTGCTGGGAATTTATTGTGTTCCATTTTCGGCTATGAAGTCTCATACGTGATTCCTGTTTTTGGAAACTCTGTGTGGATGTAACGAGCAAACCTCCAGGGGTTCAGTTTGGTTTCATTTGGTCTGTTTTCACTTGTTGGGCCAGGTAATTTGCTGAGTTTTTCAACCTGGGTCCGTTTTTTATTGTTATTCAATCCACAAAAGTTCTTTCCTGACTTTTACTTGGCGTTCAGACCTGCCCCCAAAGGGGGGTTTTTTTTTGAAGCTGGTCATAAATTTTTCTACGGCTTCACTGTGCATTTTGTGTAGGGGTAGCTGTCTATATTATGTTAAGGGGTTGCTCTCAGCGGATGGTAATAAGCTGCTGGGCACAGCGACATCTCATTGCGGTTTCACGGTGTCTTGGAACGAGAAACCCATCCCCCCTGTTTATGTTTATCTGTTTTCCACTGTTTGTATAATTGTGGTCTTCTGTTTTTTTCTCCAGTTTTTCCCCTGATTCGCAGCCAAGATGTCCTTGATATTGACATCTCATTTTGTGTCATTCTTCCACTTTGTCAGCTCTTAGTGTCCGACATCCATGTGCCAATGATGGTGTGTTTCTAGCAGATTTGCTGTTTTACATCATAGCTACTTTTACATCGTCCTGATGGCAACAAGGCGCGGTTCCCTTTGTAACCCGGGCGACGACCGATCCGGTATGGAGATTCTGGCTGTCTTTTTCATGGGTGTATCTTGGGCAAATCAAACCTGGCGGAGCCCATCCCTCTCCAGGTCGGATTTTTTGGTTGGGTTTACTCCCCACATGTGGCAGGTGGTACTGGGTTACATGGTTACCAGTAGCAGAGGGAGTCTCTGACCTGACCATCACCCTTTTTCCTCGATATAAAAGAATGAAAAAACAACACACACACTGGCACCAACGAACCTGTCATATAAATGTAATCCCTCAAAATAGAGACGCTTTGTTTTCTTTACAAGAAAGAAAGATGTTAGCAAAAAGAGATAGTGTAAAAATAACAACAAACAGTTCAAAAGCAAACACTGAACCCCCCAGAGAAGACATTTCCTCAGAATGGTAAAACAATTGTTTTACGTATTCATTGTATTTTTTTTATAAGGAAGGAGGAATGCATAGTAGAAGACCTTGTACAAAGAAAGCACCCAACCACCAAGTACACTGAACCACGTGATGTAAAGAATCCCATGATGCTTTACCAGCTTCCTTCCACGAGACTCCTTTGTCATGATGACGGAAACGCAGAAAGACAACACAGTCGGTTTTCCACCCGTTCCCCTCCGTCTGTGTGTTAAGGTTTGGAAGCATGAGCATCACTGCTTTAATTCTACGTGCTGGAGTCCATTTTGACAGAAAGAAGAGTTACCTCTCTTGCATTTTGGTCGAAAATTACACCGTATATGAAATTTATGGAATTGAAATGTAAAAACTTAAGTGGATGCTCTTCAACATACATCTACACAGCCAAGAAAAAACAAATAATAAAAAATCATCTTTCATCTGTTTTAGGAGAACTCATTTTGTTCCTAATATGCTGTTCTTGCAACAAAGGGAAAGTATTTCACGAGCTGTGGCAGCAAATCGTTGGTTGAAAATGATGTAGAGCATGAAGTTGACCGAAGAATTCATCAGCATTTGCAGCAAGATCAAAGCCGTGACAATTTCATGGATATTACTATACCTGCCAAAATACTTAAAACCTGACTGAACAAAAAAGGTTCTGGCCAGATTGACGAGGACACTTGGGAAATTCAACACCAAAGATACGATACAGATGCTGAGTAAGGTAGTTGTGATTTGGCGTTGTTGCTGGTCATTTGCACTGGATTCTGTCTGTACCATCTTCTGTCTCTGTAGTCGACTTCGTCTCAGAGTCTGCAGAATAAACACTGAACAGACAAATATAAACAATACTGGAATGAAACGGAAAATAACTGTGCGCAGAAGGGTAGTGTACAGCAGTATAGCTTCTACGTGCTGATCATGGAAGTCGGAAAAACTGAAAGCTGTGACAGTTCTATTTTGAACAGGGTCGTAAGTTTTATTGATATTAAACATGAAGAAACACACAAAGCAAGAGACCAAACCGGCAACCCAAAGAAATCCACTGACTACAAGTGTTCTGCCCCTGGTCAACAGGCTGGAAGCCTTCAGAGGAAACCGAACAACAATACACCTCTCCACCGCTATGAAGCACGTGTACAGTCGGGACACTACCTCCAGTTCAGTTGCTATAAGCGCTAACACTGCACTGGAGACTATATTAATCTCTATGGCCAGTTGAGGATCAAAGTGTTGAGCTATGCACGACGCCAGTGTTCTGAGAGAAAGCAATACGTAAAGCAAATCAGCGACAGCCAGACCAAACAGAATAATGTTTGTCGTCTGTTTAAACCCCTGGTAAAAAATCACAATCAGGCACAGGATATTTCCCCAAATGCCACAAAATGATATAACAGGTCGAATTCCACAGGATATTATATCCATAATCAGACGTGTGGTGGACAGCGAAACCAGCCCTTCTTCCAGTCCTGTTTCATTCTTGTAGACATCCACTGGTCTGTCCTCACTCCTCACAGTGCCAGAGACACCGGCAGTGCTGGTGATGGCTGCTGTTTCAAGCTCCATGGACGTTTAGTGCTGAAGAGAAGAAAACAAAATGACATGATAACCTTGAACCAATGAAACAACACATTTGACTGGCTGTGAGCAAACAGTCTGTTACAGGAAGTGGTCTGTATTGGACCCCTGATGAAAGTTGGTCATAATAGTGATAGTTTAGCGTGCCATTATCCACACGTAACTCCCTTTGACATTTCTTTTATTTTTAATCTCTCCCTTCACTCAAAAGAAAGTCACTGGGATATCTCACTGAAGAGCCATGCACCATATTCTTCCCTTTCTGTTACTTGTATGCCGAAGCCTGTATTGTTATATATGGCTTCCCTTTAGCTGTCTGTTCTGTACTGTTCTTGGTAAATTGTATTTTCTGTATCCCTCATCTCCCTCCCTAAAATATTCCTGGATAATTATTTTTGCAGGGAAATTGGATCTTGTTACCTTGCCGTACCAAGCTACTGTTCTGTGTTTAGCCAATGTCAGTATTTCTTCTCATGGAACAATGTGCTTTTGTTTAACGGTTTTACCAGCTTGCTAATGGACAAAAAGCTCAGTGTACTCATTACCTTTAGGAAGATTTCTGGTCTGGATCCTCTCAAGGCTGATATGTCCTTAGTAAAGAGATCTGATGAACAGATTAAAAAAAAAACTACAGATAATATTTTTTTCAACAGTGATGGCTGACTTCAGCTGACCATAAACGTGGTTAACATGGAAAGTAATTGTTTGACAGTAATAGTTATCAAAAAGATACTTTCCAAGTTAACCATAATTATGAACTTGTTTGGCCAGCTTCTGCTTACTGAGCACTACGCGATCAGTATCTCTGAAAACCAGAGCCTGTGATCATTCTTCCTCTAATGCTGTGTGTGCATGGTTTAAAGTACTTCATCTACGATTACTTTAGGCATGTGTAAGAATCTGTGCGAGTTAGGTGACTACCCAATCAAACTTCAACCTAATCATGAAGCCACTCTCTAATACATTGCTTTATAACATTGCAGCAGTTGCAGATATATAGAGCTGCCATTTTGTTCAGACACTTCTGGTTAATGTATCATGATGTTCATAGTGGCCCCTATGCCTCGTGTCAGACTTTATGAATTTCTTTTTTATAGCCATGGTAAAACTTTTCTGGGGATGTTCTTGTTAAGGGAACGCAGGCTATGGAAAGTGATAGGCTCCACCAGGTTAAGTTTTCCCCAAACCTCAAATCGTTAGATCAGTTCCCCAATGACTTCTGACGGAATTAAGCGGGCAGTCAAGCTAGGTTGTGCAGGTTATAGACAAGTTAAGTTCTGTTTTTTGTGTGTGGAATCTGATCTTTTCGTCAGTAGCAGTGGTGCATTTTTCAGCAGTAATCTGTTCAGAATGATTCCCCGCATGACTGTGCCGGCATGGAGTGCAGCAGTTTTAAGAGCACTGGAGGTTTTTAGCATTGGAAAGGGTGGCCATTGGTGAATGGCTTTTTAGCACATGCAAAACTAGCAAACCTGGTACACCAGAGAGTTGCTTCTTTTGTGGACGTAGTCCTTACTAGTTACATATAAAAGAAAAGGGGAAAAAATCAAACTTTTCATCGACGTTTTAGATTTGAAACGTTGAAATCAAATGAAACAAAACTATGGAAATGAAATATCCCAAGGTCTTGAAAAAAAATGGTAGATCTGCTATCATCTTTCTGGGATACAGAAATACACTGACAAAAGTTAACACCACTGTCTCAACTATGCAGCTTCAAATAGGCTACAATGATCAGCTTTCAAGGTGGAAGAGTCTGTAAACAGCTCTGTACTAGTGCAAAATTAAAACTTTAGGCTGAAAAAGACGATGTTTGCTTGGTTTTCATTTCTGACTTAAAGGCAGCCACTTTTCAAGATCTTTGTTGTGTTTATCCTGATGGCTCAAAACCGAGTGCAAGTGAAAACAAATGATTTTTATATGCCATAGTTTTTGGTCTTTTCTGCTGTGGCGATAAACTTAGAACATTTTTTTCTTCTAAATATCAACCAATTAAGATCCACACTATGTCCCTCTGATTGAAATAACAAAAGCGAGCCTACTATATGAATGCTTGCCGAAACACCGAGATCTTAGCCTATCAAATGAGCATCAGTCACAGTATTAAATTGCGAAAGTATTATGATTGTATTGTATTTTATTGTATTGTATACCACTTTCAGTCATGGCAGCTCTTTTTCATAAACCTGGGGCTGCTCTAAGAGTGAGAACCCGTCACAAGAGCAGTGTACCCTCTTCCCCCCTCAAAATTATTTCTTGTTAATTTTCCTGTCTGCACATGTCACCACAATAAGTAAGATCTGCTCCAATGGTATGTTTTTCATTGAGTACAAAAATTTCACCTTTGTAGAGAGAAATCTCATTGGTTATAGACTCCTCTTAGACTACAAGAGACACAGAGATACCTACTACTACTACTACTACTACTACTACTACTACTACTACTACTACTACTACTACATGGAATTTATATAGCGCTATATCTTGCAAAGACAAATCAAAGCGCAGGTATGACATACAGGAAAATACTTTAAAAAATGGACAATAGAAGCTGCTTCATGATCAACACTGTGCACGAAATAACTCTATTCATTATATGATTACGCTACCCTCTAATGGAAGCACCACAGTCTCTGACACTGACAGAGCCAGCAGCGATGTGTGATACATGATTTATACGCCCTGGCATCTGTCAATGGCCGCGTGCGGTATAGGCCTGCACTCTGTGCCTCCAGCAAGTATTTGGAGCTCGAAGAACACAGCCCTCTACATTTGTCTTCATTCACTTTTTTGTTTTAATGCTCAACGATGCCGAGGTAGCACCACTCGGATATTTTTGATAGACATTTTATTTCGTTCCTCGGTTAGAGAGAGAGCTTCGAGGTTCACTGGTGGTGAGATTTATGCGTATGCGACCGTTCCCCCGCCCATCATTTAGGTAGCTACATTCTGATTTCGGGGGTTTGATATACATGGAATTAGGAGCCCCGCATTGCTGAAAAAATGATGTGGATGGTAAAAAGAAAGTTCCTGTAGCATTTTCCCAGACTAATACAGTGCGTGTGGGATGTCTGTAATGAATGCTACACTTACTTGGGTGCATATAATATCCATTTAAAAGACAAAGCAATCCGTGTAAAAACAAAATCTTTGTCAATACTAACCAGTGTATAAACAGATTC
>CM054157.1:13553181-13594539 GCA_028751875.1 Rapana venosa
TTTTCTTTTTTGCTTCTTTTTTTTCTCCTTTTTTTTTCGTTGTTTCTGTTTGTCCCAAGGGGTTTTTTCGCTATATTGGGGGTTCGGTTCTGTGAAAATTTTCCCCTTTTTTGGGTAATTTTTGCACTTTTCAAACCCTTTTTGTCCTTTTTTTTTTTTAAAAATAACAAGTTTTTTTTTTTTACAAAAAATTTTTTCTTTTAAAAGAAAGAAAATTTTCCAAATGTTTAAGGGTTTTCACAAACCAAAAAAATGAATTTGCTAAAAGATAAAAAAAACCCATTTAAAAAACAAATTTTTAAAAAGGGATTTTTAAAATTGGTTTTTTTTTAAAAAAGGGCAAAAAGTGTTTTTTTTGGGGAATTTTCCAAAACCCATTGAAAAAAAATTGAAAAAAAACCCCCCCCAACAAAATTTGGCCCCCGGGAAAAAATTTTCTTTTTGCAAAGGGGAGATTTTCCTTTTTAAATGAAAAATAAAAAATTTTAACTCCGGACCAGAAAAAGCAAAAAAAGCTAAAAAATTTTTGAAAAAAAAATGGGAAAAAAGATTAAAAAGCCTTCATAGAAAAACGGGGTTGGGGAAATTTCCCCCTAAAACCTTCCCGGTTTAAGGGGTACCTTTGTTTGGGGGGGAAGATAAAAATTTATACAAAAACCCCCAAGGTTAAAAAAAACAATTTTTTTAAAAAAGGGAAAAAAAAAAAATAAATACACTAAGTAAAAACATTTTGGGATTTTTTAGAGGCAAAAAAACCCCCAATTTAAAGGGTAAAAACATTTTTAAATAATTTTAACATAAACCCACTTCGGGTAAAAACATATTTTGAATTATTATATTACAATAAAACACTTTTCAAGGAAAAACCAATTGAATTTTATTAAACAGAAAAAAACACCCCCCAAATTAAACAAGGAAAAAAACTATTTTTAAATAAAAAAAAAACACACATTCGGGGTAAAAATATTTTGATATTATATATTTAATAAAATCACACTTTACAACCCGCAATCATAAAAAAAAAAAACAAAACAAAAAAAAAATTTTCAAAAAAATTTTAAACCACAAAGCACATTTAAAAAAATATAGTTTAAAACTTAACCTTTAAAGGGTAAAAAAAAATTTTTGTTTTTTTCATAGAAACAAAGCACCATTAAAAGGTAAAAACATTTTTTGATATTAATGCAACAAAAACACAAATTACAAGAAAAAAACATATTTTGATATCGCTGCAAAAAGGCGGACAAAAATTACCTTCATAATAATTTTCGATGTTATAAACTAAACAAACAATACTAACATTTTAACAAATGGGACCACGAATTAAACGTGGTCATAGCTTGACATTGAAGAGGCTTGTTGGTACCTTTTGTGAAGTCATTGTGGTCTTTTCTCTTCCTTTGTTCTTCTGCCCCAACAGGACCTGCCCGGTAAAATAAAGTGTGTGTACGCCTGTGGGGCGGGTGCAGAACTCCTCCCATGATGACATGGAATCCCATTGGCTACGTCGCAACAAAACCCCCAAGCATGGTAAACTGAGGGCGAGCAGTCTTTAAATTATTCGAAAACAAACTCCTTTTCATTACCGCAAATTTTTTTTAAAAAGAAAAAAAAAAGATTATTGTCATAAATTAAGTGTGTGTTCAGAAGAGAAAAAAAAATCACGGTAAATGCAGAAAGGGGGAGGAAAAGAAAAGAAGAAAAAGAAGAGGAAGAAGAAGAAGAAAAAAGGGGGAGGGGGGGAAGAAAAAAAGGAAGAAAAACAAGAAAAGAAAAAAACAAAAAGAGCATTTATGTACTTTTATATCTTGCAATCATGTGAATAATTTATAAAACCCCAAATTTCTTGAAATTTAAGTGCAACAATTTTTAGCGCTTTATCTTTTCAATCATGTACAATAATTTATGTAGCGCTAATTCTTGCTTTTTATGCGCAAACAATTTATATAGTTTATCCTTTGTTTGCCAATAGTTTATATAGCGTATATTTGCAATTTTTGGGGGCCTTTCCTCCCCCCCCCTCCTATTTTGCTCATACAAAAGGGGGGGGGGGGGGGGTGTCACTATTCAACACACATCAGCCCAAAGGTTAAGGGGTCCCCGTTTTTTTCTTTAACTTTGGATCTCTCCCGAAAAAAGGACGTAGGAGGTGGGCCCCTTTAGGAGGGGACGTATACCAAAGCCCTTATGTGTCATCCTTTTAGCTACTTTTAAAGATCCCAGAAAAACAAAAGATTTACCTTTGTTATATTCTCAGTAGAAACGCCACCCTAAAAAAAAAGTTCTTGGGTTTCCATCGAAAAGACTTTCTTTAGGAAAGCAACATTTTTTTGTATTTAAAAATATCATAAATACTACATATAAAAATATATATAATATAAATATATTTTTTATAATTTTATATTTATAGAGAGAGGAAGAGAGAGAGAGAGAGGGGGAGAGAGGAAAAAAGAGAGGAAAACAGATAGGGGATACATAAAACTAGGTAGGTATTAGGTAATTGGGTAGGTAAATAGATGATAATAATGGTGATAGTAGATAGAAAAGATTGAGAGATAGGTTAAAAGACGAAGTAAAGATGAAAATAGATAATGAACAATAGAAGATACATAGTTGGAGATAAATAGATGATAAAAAGTAATAGATAGTGAGATAGAAGATAGAGAGATAGAGAGATAATAGAAGTAATAATACCGCACTTTAATTTAGCCACGGCAGATTTCTCTCGTTTAAATTGGGCGCCTCCCCGGGGAAAAGCGCTCGCCCAAGGGAAAAACGCACACTCTTTTATTTGTCTTTTTCCTGTCTGAACTGTATTTTTTTCCATATCAGAGGGTTTTATCTACATATTTTACCAGGAAAAACTCTCTTGTTGCCGTAGGGTTTTTTACGTGGCCCAAAAAAGGCAACAAACAGGATTTGGTTTTTCGTTTCATACGAAAAACTAGCACCCAGACCACCACTCATGGTCAGTGGATGCGGGTAAAGTTTCGGGCCCAAACGGGGACTAAACCAAAACCCCAAAAACTTCGAACCCGGATTTTGCTTTCTAGCAGGGCGTTACCTCTAGACCCCCGACCCCCTAATGTGAGTGTGGTGTGTGTGTGTGTGTGGGTTTTTTGTGTGGTTGGTGTGTGTGTGTGTGTGAAGGTGTGCGTGCGTGCCGTGTGGGGTGCGGTGTGTGTGCGTGCGTGCGTGGTGTGTGTACGTGTGTAGTGTGTATTAATTTTGTATTGCGCGCGGTATAATGTTTGAGGTGGTGTGGGTGTTTTTGTGTGTGGTGTGTGTGGTGTGTGTGTGTGGTGTGTGTGGGTGGTGGTGTGCTACGCGCACGCTGTTTACGGGGTATGTCTCCCTCTTGTTCAGTGCTGTTGAAGAGCTGGAAGACTGCATTATGCCCCAACAAGGCATCATTTACCCGAAGTATAACGCCGCCAGGCTGCATCCCCCCAGGGGGATAAGCGTGACTGCAAGTAATTACGTATGTTCCCCCTTAAAAAACCCCACCCCACCCCTCCCCCCCATCATCCCCAAACCCCCCCCCTCCCGTTCCCCGGCAGAGCTTTCAGGTTCACCCCATTTTGACTTGTAACCTCCATCACCGATGAATCGCCATGCATCGGGGTCAGGTTTAGTTATTGGGATGGATTTATATGCATAAAAAAAAAACATTCAAATTTAAAAAAAAAACAGATTGGGAAAAAAAGGGAACAATTTGTGAAAGGTTATGACAAAAATTTAAACGAAAATTTCGCAGGGCGTGACAAAATGGAAGAATTTTTCAAGTTCAGCATCGTAATCGGGGTCGAAAAAGGGTTGAGATTTTGAAACACTTTTTAAAACCAAAGGAAACACATTTAGGACTTGATCTTTCATCCAGGGTAGTTATATGCCTAAGTTTTTTTAAAACAACAAAATCTCAAAAACGAAAACTGACCCCCCCCTGCCTAAAATGGCTCCTCGGAAAAGTGGGTCAGGTGCTAAGCGACCTTTCGTGGTGGAGCGTCAAATTTTGGGTTTTTTTTAAAGCTTTTCATGCATCCACAAACAAAATTAGCCCCCCTTTTTCTCCCTTTTCTCCTTGCTTTGTTTATATTATAGTGGGCGGAAGCGTGGGCCTGCTTGTCAGGCGCTTAATGGCAGCGTGACGCTTTTTCCCCTTTTATAACAGACAAAAATAGTTGCTTGAGCTCCAAAAAAGAGAAGACGTACACTATACACCACTACTACTACTATACTACCATACTACTACTACCACTACTACTAAACTACTACTAACTACATCTACTATACTACTATCATTATTATATTTTTAAATTATTATTACTATTTTTATTATTTATCTATTACCCTTGTTATTATATCATTATTTCATTAACTTTCTGATTTTGTCATGGACCATTATCATCATCATCGTCACGTCATCGTGATTTTATTATTATTTTAATCATATCTTTATCATATTATCATCATTCACCAGTGCTAAGCTTGTGGTGCGGCGTGTTGCAGTGGTCGTTTTGTTATCATCATATTGCCTGAGCGAGCGTTGTTGTGTGTAGCTATTATTTTAGCATTAGTTCTCTCCCCACTTCCTTTCACAAAACTGCAGACAGGGCCTGTGCATGAAGCTTTGGGACTGACTGCCACAGCCTGCGGGTCAGGACTCCTTAACTCCTGTTGAGAATCTCAGCCACGATCAGACCCACAGTGCCATGGAAATTCGACTCGCAGGTGAGTTTACCTTAGTCACAGGTTTCACACTGGCTTATCATTTTCCCCTAACAAACAAAAAATCCCAAAAGCCTGAAGTTCAAAATGGAGAGAGAGGCACGTACAGGCCTTTGATTATTGGTAAATATAATGTAAACATGAGCTTATGATGACATATTATTCAGATTTTACCTTCAGTTTATATACGAAAAGCTTAAGCAAGGTAATGCAAATGCAGACTGCTATTTTGAACTTGATCTTAAGGTTTGAGATATCGTAATTATCTTTTATGCCAAAGTTAAACATGGAAAAGTTTACAGACTGTCTGCATAGTTTTGCTTTCTGTTTTATGCTTTCTTTACTAATAAAAAGATAAATTTTTCCCAATATCTGCCTTCATGATCAGTCTTACACAACACAAGCTTAAATATAAAGAGTCCACGTAACTTTTTCTACCTGTCCTGTCCCCTTGCCGTCCCTGTCAGTGATTGTAATCACGCAATCGCCATAGTTGTTTCACCGTTTTCATTCGATATTCACAACTATCCCGTGAGGTTACCAGCGGTGTCAAGTATATAAATAGCATCCCCACACTCTACATTATTCTCTGCTAGTATTTCCATCTTTTCTATCCTTTTATTTTTGTTTCTACTCTCTTCCTTTTTTTCTCTACCAACTCCTTTAAGTCTATTTCCTGCCTGTTTTCGTCCATTCTCCTACCTTTAAGAAAAAACAGACTAAAGAAAGTAACAAATTCTCTTGTATGCCGAAGCTGATGCGCTGGCCTGAACTTGTGAGGCGCTTAACAGCAGCACGCAATACATTTTTACTCATATGACTGGCAACATAGTACTGTCTGATCGTTTGAGGAAGAATGAAGAAAAACGATTTCATGTTCATGATGTTTCTTTGTGCAGGGTTGCAATGGCGCTCAAGGCCTTGTACCTAAACTCAGAAAAACGCAACTGACCCAGGACGGCACGTTGATAGGATATAGCGATTGCTGCTGCAGCTGCCCAACGGATTGAGATCATCTCCCCTTGTGGCTGATCTTCAAGCAAATCATTCGCTTCTTTTACTTCGATAGCACGACAAGTTGAAAAGTTTGGCACCTTTGTTCTTCTGCAAAGTAGTTAGATGTAGTTTCATTTTCCTTGTTGATAATTTTTTTGGGGATTTTTTAATCTGTAAATCGTGGATGTATCAACTCTTATTTCGGAAACAGTTTTTGCTTAAGGGAAGCTTGGGGCAGAGAATCAAAAATGTTAGGTTTTTGCTGAAGGCTTGTCAGTATACAGATAGTAGTTCAATTATGCGAAATAAAAGCTTGAATACTCATTTACGACTCTGTGTATATTGCTATGAAAAGAATGGTGTGGTGATGGCTGCGAAGGTAGGGGATCTCTGTCTGTCTGTCTGTGTCTATCTGTTTGCCTGCCTGCCTGTCTCTCTGTCTCTGTCTCTTTATCCTGTCTCTGTCTCCCTCTGTCTATCTCTCTCTCAATGATTCCTTGTCTCTATGTGTCTATCTGTCTGTCTTCTGTCCCTCTCTCCCTCTCCTTCTCTATATATATCTCACTCTCAAAATACATGACTTTTGGATTTGTATACAGACATTAGTTTTTATGAAAGAATGCACTGGTTTGGCAGATTTACGTAATGATGATGCAGCTTTCCCCCAGATGCCGAAGCTTTTATTACCTGCTGTTTTTCATCTTAAAGTCAACCAGCAAAATAATCCACCTTCATAGGAAAAGACTGGTTTCTCAAAATCTTTCATTTCCTCCTTCGTTGAAAAATCAGAAAACAACCACTGTTGTCTTCCTTTATGATCGAAATGTTTTGCGCTTCCGTTCAGCGCCTAACAAGTCAGGCCCAGCGCATCCCACTTCAGCGTAGGAGAGACTTGTTATCTTTTAAGTCTTTCTGGGAAGGGAAAAGGCGGAGAAGGACCAAGAAGGCGAAACATACACAAGGAGTTTGTGACAGGAAGAAAGATAAACAGGCAAAAAAACAAAGACGGGGATAGAATGGAGGGAATTCCAAGCACAGAATTTCTAGAGGGTGGGGATACTATTTATACTGACAGCACCCTGGGCAGTCCTATGGCGAGGAAACGGGTACAAATTCTTGACACATCCACTCATTCATCTTCGGCATGTCAAGTCTCATTGACACGAACTGCCTTGGCCTACTGGTTTAGCTCTTTGGTCTGGAAGGTTTGCGGGTTCAAATCCCATAAGGATAGGGAAAAAAAAAAAACCTTATTTTTTATTCATTCTTTATATCGAGGATAATGAATAAGCACTCAGTGCTTTAAAAAAAATCCAGTCCCCGTATGTATGCGGTTTTGTAAACTTTGTCAATCTGTACACCGGACACAATATTTACGAAAAGCGGAACAGGATTTAACGTGTGCGCAAGAGGTTTTGCGTGCGTTCGCACACGGGGCCTCGGTTTATAGTCTCATCCAGACTTTAAGGGAGGGTGGGTCTGCACGATGTTAACTCCAGGGTAAAATATCCCCTTAAAACAGGAATCCGCCAATCCCTTATCCAGAAGGAGAGAGAGTACTGTGACTCCTTGGAAACCCAATCAGTACAGCTTCGTCTGCTAGAGACATACAATTTGGAGAGGATTACTCAAACCCCCCTGCCAGTACTGCAGGGTCCAGTGGTTGTCGAGATGTATTAGATAGGAAGCGTAGAGTACAGCCCTGTCAGGTTAGTCTCAAAGCACAAGCATTTCAGTAGCAGCATGTCCAATGATGTCACTGATCATTAATTTTTATTTAATTTATTTATTCTTTTATTTATTGTTTTTTAAGGATAATGGAATAAGCATACATGTGCTTTTTTTCATCCAGTCCCCGTGTGTTGCAGTATTTTAAATTTTGTCATCTGTTCCCAACGGCACACATTGGCCTACTCTTCCGAAAAGCGGAACGAGTTTTAACGTGTGCGCAAGATGTTCTGTGTGCATTCACACACAGGACCTCGGTTTATAGTCTCATCCGGAAGACTTTTGGGGTGAGTGGAGTCGGCACTGATGCGAACTCCAGAGGAAACATCCTCTTGAACGAGAATCGAACCCGGGTCAGCAGATCACGAATACATCACTCTAACCACCAGGCTATCCCGTCCCCGCAGGGGAATTTCCAGGGAGTGGATGGAGGTAGTACTGCTGTTACATCGTAGGGAGAACTCCCCTTGAATGGGTGTCTCAGTGGTGGCTGGACACCGTGCTGATGCTGGTCTGTCAAATCCCGGAGCACACTGCTCAAACCGGGGTCTAGAGGTAACGTTAGCGTCTCTAGAAAGCCAGAAGTCAGGGATACCAAATGTGGGATTGTTCCATCACGGGTTTGTGCCTGAAAATTTTCCCTCCATCAACTAGACGATGAGTGGTGGTCAAGGTGCTAGTCTGTCGAATGAGACGGTAAACCCAAAGGTTCTGTGTGTAACAAAGCATTTCGCGCACGTAACATAACCCACAGCGACAAGGGCAGAATTGTAATAGAGCCTTTATTGTGCCTAATTCTTTACCCATTGAAGATTCAATCAATTCATTCAATCTTCTTCTTCTTCTTCTTCTTCTTCTTTTTCTTCTTCTTCTTCTTCTTCTTCTTCTTCTTCTTCTTTCTTCTTCTTTTGCATATGTTTGTTGTCCTGTATAAATGTTACCTACAGATGTCTTTGTTTTCTGTGGAAGTGGAAAGGTTTAAATAACGAGCCCTTTTCCAGCTATCACCCTGAAAAAAATAACCCCAAAACTAATAAACGTCACACCTCAAAAGGGCTGTAGCTGCCAAACCCAAACCTCCCACACTATCCAAAACGACATTTTAAACTGGGGTGTACAAATCTATCTGATGACATGTGTTGCAAGGGCAATTGGCCATGGACCCTTTTTTTACCTGTTTGCCAGGTCCACGCCCTTTAAAGGGTTAAAACCCCCCTAAAAGTACAACCAGTGACAGCTTCTTTTTGCTGCAAATGACTTCAGACCAAACGTCCAGGGTCCTGTGATTGTTCTCAGTCCATTTCAGCCCTTAGATACGAGCCCTTTGCCAGCTATCACCCTGAAAAAAATGACCCCAAAGCTAATAAACGACACACATTCAAATGGCTGTAGCTGTGGAACCGAGTCTCGCACACTATCGGCAATTATATTTTTGGAAATCAGTATATCCAAATCTTGACAATACTCAGACCACCTGTTCAATGCAGCTGAGCTTTCTGTGAGGAGGTTTCCGGAACTGTCTTCAATGACTGATGATTTGGTTTGAAGTGGTTTTGTGAGCTTCTTCAGGGTGTCATATGCCTTTTTACTGTTGCCCACTTTCATGCTTTTTTCGATCTCATCACATTGATCACTGATCCACTTCTCTCTGGCCTTTAACATTGACTTCTTCACAAGATTGTTGGCCTCCCGGTATTCTTTAGAGTTGGAAGACCTGGTTAGTTTCAGTGCTCTTCTTGTATCACAGAGGTCCAAGATGTCATTGGTAGTCCATGGCTGGTGTTTATTCCTCTGACGACCGAGTATCTCCTCTGCTGTTTCTCGGACTGCCTCATTAAAGTTGTTGGTGAGGTCATTGATGTCATTGTCCAGGAGGGTTAATGCCGCAAAACGTCCGCCAAGCTTAGCTTGGAAGATCTCCTTGACATCTGGATCTTTCAGCTTGTCCACGTCAAATTTGATAGTAGGTTTGCAGGCTGTTTGTTTTTCTTCAGCTTCATTTTGAATACCAGCAGAACAAGGTCGTGGTCGCTGCCTATGTCAGCTCCAGGGTAGGTTCTTGTTCTGGCTCTGTTGATGCTGGATTTGAAGCGCCGTGGTGTTAAGATAAAATCTATTTGGTTATGGATCTTGCCGTTTGGTCTGAGTATTGTCAAGAACTGTACAACTACCCAATACAACCTGACAAGAGCATAATAGAAGAGAAAGCAGCAACATCAAGAGTGCCCTCGCCATTACCTATACTGAAGGAAGAAGTGGAAGAAGCCATCTGCAGCTTACCAGTAGGAAAGTCCCCAGGAGCAGACAACATACCAGCAGAGCTGCTCAAGCATGGTGGCGAACAGTCATCACACTGTTACAGCTATCTGTCAGAAGATTTGGGAGACAAAACAGTGGCCAACAGATTGGACACAATCACTCGACCATACCCCTGCCCAAGAAGGGGAATTTACGCCAATGCCAAAACTATAGAACAATCAGCCCCCAACAGCCACGCCAGCAAGATCATGCTCAAAGTTATTTTTAATCGACTAAAGAAGGAGGCAGAAAAACACCTTGCAGAGGAACAGCTGGGTTCAGGGCAGGCAGGAGCACAAAACGAACAGATTTTTAACTGCCACATCATGATGGAAAAACATCTTCAACATCAGAGAGACCTGTTCCACAACTTCATCGACTTCAAGAAGGCTTTCGACAGAGTATGGCACGAAGGCCTGTGGCAGGTCCTCGAATGTTTGGCATTGAAGAAGGGGCTAGTGCAAACCATTCAAGCACTATACAACACCGCAAGCAGTGCAGTCCTTCTGAACAATCAGGTCGGAGACTACTTCAAAACCACAGTTGGGGTCCGACAAGGAGCCTGTTATCTCCAGTCCTGTTTAATCTGTTTTTGGAAAACATTATGAGAGAGACCCTCCATGACTTCCACTCTACCATCTCCATTGGCGGCAGACCCCTCAAAAACTTGCAGTTTGTTCTCTATCGCATGTGCACACGCAGGCGCGCGCACACACACACACACACACACACACACACTTGTGTATGAGTTGACAAACAACTAGGACGTTCATGTACAAGAATAGAGAACAAAATTGGGGCAAGCACTGATCCCTGCGGAATACCTAAATCAATAGATTTAAATGATGAGAAGACTGAACGCAGTTTAGTACAAATTCATCTATCAGATACAAATTGCGAGCGGATGTGTGTGCATGTGTATGTGTGTGTTATTCACTTTGCTTTTCTTAAGCACTTTGATTTGTCTTTTCAAGATATAGCACTATATAAATTCCTTTTATATTATAATATTATTATTATTATTATATTATTCCCAAAGAGTAGGCCTAATACTTGTGTGTAGTGTTTGGTAGTGTGTGTGCTTATAAGTGTTTTATTTATGTATTAATTTATTTTATCTCTTATATCGAGGATAATGGATATAATAATTATATTTTGTTTGCCTAAAAAGCCAAAACCCTCATCACCCTACCGGATTTTACAACCTTTATGTGTGTGCCTGTGTGTGGTGTGCTGCATGCATGGGTGTGGATACATTTGAATTTATAAAAAGTATTAATTGTAACTAGCTGCACGTGAATGAGTAGGATAAATGAAAGTGCTTTGATTTATTTTTGCAATATATAGCGCTACATAAATTTCATTTATTTTAATATTATTATGCAGAGAGTCCTAAGCAGGAATCCTCTAGGTCGCCACTCAAATTCCTAGCACCACCTGATTCAGCACCAGAAATGGAATCCTAGACTTTTTCCTATTGTCTTTAGTATCCCTAAAGAGGATTAGGGCTCGCCTACTAATGGGCTGGGAGTGATAAAGGGGCGATAGGAAAGAGGATAGAAGAAAAATAGAAAAGAAATAAAAGGGAGAGTAAGTAAGTTGTTGACAATTATCACCTCAACTCATCAGCAATCACACTGAAACACTCCATTCCATATGCCCCATCGTTCTCAAGTCTGTCGTAAATCTTGCAGCTCTGTGTTACTTCGCCATGAGGTCAATGTCATCGGCAAACTGCAAGTTTTTGAGGGTCTGCCGCCAATGGAGATGGTAGAGTGGAAGTCATGGAGGTTCTCTCTCATAATGTTTTCAAAAACGATTAAAAGGACTGGAGATAACAGGCATCCTTGTCGGACCCCAACTGTGGTTTTTGAAGTAGTCTCCGACTGATTGTTCAGAAGGACTGCACTGCTTGCGGTTGTATAGTGCTTGAATGGTTTGCACTAGTCCTTCTTCAATGCCAAACATTCTGAGGACCTGCCACAGGCACTTCGTGCCATACTCTGTCGAAAGCCTTCTTGAAGTCGATGAAAGTTGTGGAACAGTCTCTCTGATGTTGAAGATGTTTTTTCCATATGATGTGGCAGTTAAAAATCTGTTAGATTGTGCTCCTGCCTGCCTGAACCCAGCTTGTTCCTCTGCAAGGTGTTTTTTCTGCCTCTTCTTTAGTCGATTCAAAATAACTTTTGAGCATATCTTGCTGGCGTGGCTGTTGAGGCTGATTGTTCTATATTTTTTTTTTGGCATTGGGCGTAAATTCCCCTTCTATGGGCAGGGGTATGTCGAGTGATTGTGTCCAATCTTTGGCCACTGTTTTTGTCTCCCAAAATCTTCTGACAGATAGCTGTAACATGTGTGATGACTGTTTCGCCACCATGCTTGAGCAGCTCTGCTGGTATGTTGTCTGCTCCTGGGGACTTTCCTACTGGTAAGCTGCAGATGGCTTCTTCCACTTCTTCCTTCAGTATAGGTAATGGCGAGGGCACTCTTGATGTTGCTGCTTTCTCTTCTATTATGCTCTTGTCAGGTTGTATTGGGTAGTTGTACAGTTCTTGACAATACTCAGACCAAACGGCAAGATCCATAACCAAATAGATTTTATCTTAACACCACGGCGCTTCAAATCCAGCATCAACAGAGCCAGAACAAGAACCTACCCTGGAGCTGACATAGGCAGCGACCACGACCTTGTTCTGCTGGTATTCAAAATGAAGCTGAAGAAAAACAAACAGCCTGCAAACCTACTATCAATTTGACGTGACAAGCTGAAAGATCAGAGTCAAGGAGATCTCCAAGCTAAGCTGGCGGAGTTTTGCGGCATAACCTCTGGACAATGACATCAATGACCTCACAACAACTTTAATGAGGCATCCGAGAAACAGCAGAGGAGATACTCGTCGTCAGAGGAATAAACACAGCCATGGACTACCAATGACATCTTGGACCTCTTGATACAAGAAGAGCAACTGAAACCAACCAGGTCTTCCAACTCTAAAGAATACGGGAGGCAACAATCTTGTGAAGAAGTCATTTAAGAAGAGCAGAAGAAGTGGATCAGTGATCAATGTGATGAGATCGAAAAAAAGCATGAAATGGGCAACAGTAAAAAGGCATATGACACCCTGAAGAAGCTCACAAAACCACTTCAAACCAAATCATCAGTCATTGAAGACAGTTCCGGAAACCTCCTCACAGAAAGCTCAGCTGCATTGAACAGGTGGTCTGAGTATTGTCAAGATTTGGATATACTGATTTCCAAAAATATAATTGCCGATAGTGTGCGAGACTCGGTTCCACAGCTACAGCCATTTGAATGTGTGTCGTTTATTAGCTTTGGGGTCATTTTTTTCAGGGTGATAGCTGGCAAAGGGCTCGTATCTAAGGGCTGAAATGGACTGAGAACTATTCACAGGAGCCTGGACGTTTGGTCTGAAGTCATTTGCAGCATAAAAGAAGCTGTCACTGGTTGTACGTTTTAGGGTGGTTAACCTTAAGGCGTGGACCTGGCAAACAGGTCAAAAATGGGTCCATGGCCAATTGACTTGCAACACATGTCATCAGATAGATTTGTACACCCCTAGTTTAAAAATGTCGTTTTGGATAGTGTGGGAGGCTTGGTTTGGCAGCTACAGCCGTTTGAAGGTGTGACGTTTATTAGTTTTGGGGTTATTTTTTTCAGGGTGATAGCTGGAAAAGGGCTCGTATTTAAATCCATCCACTTCCACAGAAAACAAAGACATCTGTAGGTAACAGTATACAGGACAACAAACATATGCAAAAGAAGAAGAAGAAGAAGAAGAAGAAGAAGAAGAAGAAGAAGAAGAAGAAGAAGAAGAAGAAGAAGAAGAAGAAGAAGAAGAAGAAGATTGAATGAATTGATTGAATCTTCAATGGGTAAAGAATTAGGCACAATAAAGGCTCTATTACAATTCTGCCCTTGTCGCTGTGGGTTATGTTACGTGCGCGAAATGCGTGTTACACACAGAACCCTTGTTTACCGTCTCATTCGACAGACTAGCACCTTGACCACCACTCATCGTCTAGTTGATGGAGGGAAAAGTTTCAGGCACAAACCCGTGATGGAACAATCCCACATTTGGTATCCCTGACTTCTGGCTTTCTAGACAGACGCTAACGTTACCTCTAGACCACCGGTTTGAGCAGTGTGCTCCGGATTTGACAGACCAGCATCAGCACTGGTGTCCAGCCACCACTGAGACACCCATTCAAGGGGAGTTCTCCCTACGATGTAACAGCAGTACTACCTCCATCCACTCCCTGGAAATTCCCCTGCGGGGACGGGATAGCCTGGTGGTTAGAGTGATGTATTCGTGATCTGCTGACCCGGGTTCGATTCTCGTTCAAGAGGATGTTTCCTCTGGAGTTCGCATCAGTGCCGACTCCACTCACCCCAAAAGTCTTCCGGATGAGACTATAAACCGAGGTCCTGTGTGTGAATGCACACAGAACATCTTGCGCACTACGTTAAAAAACTCGTTCCGCTTTTCGGAAGAGTAGGCCAATGGTGCCGTTGGGAACAGATGACAAAATTTAAAATACTGCAACACACGGGGACTGGAATGAAAAAAAAGCACATGTATGCTTTATTCCATTATCCTTAAAAAACAATAAATAAAAGAATAAATAAATTAAATAAAAATTAATTGATCAGTGACATCATTGGACATGCTGCTACTGAAATGCTTGTGCTTTGAGACTAACCTGACAGGGCTGTACTCTACGCTTCCTATCATAATACATCTCGACAACCACTGGACCCTGCAGTACTGGTCAGGGAGTTTGAGTAATCCTCTCCAAATTGTATGTCTCTAGCAGACGAAGCTGTACTGATTGCTTTCCAAGGAGTCACAGTACTCTCTCTCCTTCTGGATAAGGGATTGGCGGATTCCTGTTCAAGGGGATATTTTACCCTGGAGTTAACATCAGTGCAGACTCCACCCTCCCTTAAAGTCTGGATGAGACTATAAACCGAGGCCCCGTGTGCGAACGCACGCAGAACCTCTTGCGCACACGTTAAATCCTGTTCCGCTTTTCGTAAAATATTGTGTGCCGGTAGGTACAGATGACAAAGTTTACAAAACCGCATACATACGGGGACTGGATTTTTTTTAAAGCACATGAGTGCTTATTCCATTATCCTCGATATAAAAGAATGAAATAAATAAGGTTTTTTTTAATCCCTACGTCTCTTATGGGATTTGAACCCGCAACCTTCCAGACCAAAGAGCTAACCAGTAGGCCAAGGCAGTTCGTGTCAATGAGACTTGACATGCCGAAGATGAATGAGTGGATGTGTCAAGAATTTGTACCCGTTTCCTCGCCCATAGGACTGCCCAGGGTGCTGTCAGTATAAATAGTATCCCCACCCTCTAGAAATTCTGTGCTTGGAATTCCCTCCATTCTATCCCTGTCTTTGTTTTTCTGCCTTGTTTATCTTTCTTCCTGTCACAAACTCCTTGTGTATGTTTCGCCTTCTTGGTCCATTCTCCTGCCTTTTCTTCCCCAGAAAGACTTAAAAGATAACAAGTCTCTCCTACGCTGAAGTGGGATGCGCTGGGCCTGACTTGTTAGGCGCTGAACGGAAGCGCAAAACATTTCGATCATATGGAAGACAACAGTGGTTGTTTTCTGATTGTTCAACGAAGGAGGAAATGAAAGATTTTGAGAAACCAGTCTTTTCCTATGAAGGCTGGATTATTTTGCTGGTTGACTTTAAGATGAAATCAGCAGGTAATAAAAGCTCTCTGGCATCTGGGAACGCTGCATCTATCATTAACGTAAATCTGCCAAGCCAGTGCATTCTTTCATAAAAACTAATGTCTGTATACAAATCCAAAAGTCATGTATTTTGAGAGTGAGATATATATAGAGAAGGAGAGGGAGAGAGGGACAGAAGACAGACAGATAGACACATAGAGACAAGGAATCATTGAGAGAGAGATAGACAGAGGGAGACAGAGACAGAGATAAAGAGACAGAGACAGAGAGACAGGCAGGCAGGCAAACAGATAGACACAGACAGACAGACAGAGATCACATACCTTCGCAGCCATCACCACACCATTCTTTACATAGCAATATACACAGAGTCGTAAATGAGTATTCAAGCTTTTATTTCGCATAATTGAACTACTATCTGTATACTGACAAGCCTTCAGCAAATCCTAACATTTTTGATTCTCTGCCACAAGCTTCCCTTAAAGCAAAAACTGTTTCCGAAATAAGAGTTGATACATCCACGATTTACAGATTAAAAAATTCCCCAAAATATTATCAACAAGGAAAATGAAACTACATCTAACTACTTTGCAGAAGAACAAAGGTGCCAAACTTTTCAACTTGTCGTGCTATCGAAGTAAAAGAAGCGACATGATTTGCTTGAAGATCAGCCACAAGGGGAGATGATCTCAATCCGTTTGACAGCTGCAGCAGCAATCGCTATATCCTATCAACGTGCCGTCCTGGGTCCAGTTGCGTTTACTGAGTTGAGGTACAAGTGCCTTGAGCGCCATTGCAACCCTGCACAAAGAAACATCATGAACATGAAATCGTTTTTCTTCATTCTTCCTCAAACGATCAGACAGTATCTATTGTTGCCAGTCATATGAGTAAAAATGTATTGCGTGCTGCTGTTAAGCGCCTCACAAGTCAGGCCCAGCGCATCCAGCTTCGGCATACAAGAGAATTGTTATCTTCTCTTTAGTCTGTTTTTTCTTAAAGGTAGGAGAATGGACGAAAACAGGCAGGAAATAGACATAAAGGAGTTGGTAGAGAAAAAAAGGAAGAGAGTAGAAACAAAAATAAAAGGATAGAAAAGATGGAAATACTAGCAGAGAATAATGTAGAGTGTGGAGATGCTATTTATATACTTGACAGGCCGCTGGTAACCTCACGGGATAGTTGTGAATATCAGAATGAAAACGGTGAACAACTATGGCGATTGCGTGATATACATCACCTGACAGGCACGGAAAGGTAAAACAGAAGAAACAAGGTAGAAAAAG
This sequence comes from Rapana venosa, assembly GCA_028751875.1. NCBI lineage: Eukaryota > Metazoa > Mollusca > Gastropoda > Neogastropoda > Muricidae > Rapana > Rapana venosa. Next base: position 13,569,957 of record CM054157.1, read on the forward strand.
TTACGTGGACTCTTTATGTTTAAGCTTGTGTTGTGTAAGACTGATCATGAAGGCAGATATTGGGAAAAATTTATCTTTTTATTAGTAAAGAAAGCATAAAACAGAAAGCAAAACTATGCAGACAGTCTGTAAACTTTTTCCATGTTTAACTTTGGCATAAAAGATAATTACGATATCTCAAACCTTAAGATCAAGTTCAAAATAGCAGTCTGCATTTGCATTACCTTGCTTAAGCTTTTCGTATATAAACTGAAGGTAAAATCTGAATAATATGTCATCATAAGCTCATGTTTACATTATATTTACCAATAATCAAAGGCCTGTACGTGCCTCTCTCTCCATTTTGAACTTCAGGCTTTTGGGATTTTTTGTTTGTTAGGGGAAAATGATAAGCCAGTGTGAAACCTGTGACTAAGGTAAACTCACCTGCGAGTCGAATTTCCATGGGCACTGTGGGTCTGAGTCAGTGTGCTGAGACTTCTCATACAGGTAGATGAAGGAGTCCTGAACCCCGCAGGACTGTGGACAGCAGTCCCTCAAAGCCTTCACTGCACAGGCCCTGTCTGCAGTTTTGCTGAAAGGAGAAGTGGGGAGAGAAACTAATGCTAAAATATAGCTACACACAACAACGCTCGCTACAGCAATAATGATGATAACAAGACGACCACTGCAACTACTGCCAGCACCACAAGCATTAAGCACTGGTAATGATGATAATAATGATAAAGATGATGATGATAATGATAATAATAATCACGATGACGATGACGATGATGATGATAATGGTCATGATCATAATAGTAGTAATGATAATAATGAAAATAGTAATAACAAGGGTAATAGTAATAATAAAAATAGTAATAATAATTTAAAGAAATATAATAATGATAGTAGTAGTAGTAGTAGTAGTAGTAGTAGTAGTAGTAGTAGTGGTAGTAGTAGTAGTGGTAGTAGTAGTAGTAGTAGTGGTAGTAGTAGTAGTAAACCGTCTTCTTCTTTGTTGACCGCTCAGACAGCAACTATTGTTGTCTGTTATATAAGCGAAAATGCGTCACGCTGCCATTAAGCGCCTGACAAGTCAGGCCCAGCGCTTCCGACCAGCATATAATAGTAAACAAAGCAAGGAGATAAGGAGATAAGTGGGGCATAATCTTTGTTTGTGGATGCATGTATGAAAGCATAAAAACCCAAAATGTGACGCTCCACCACGAAATGAGTCGCTTAGCACCTGACCCACTTTTCCGCTAGGAGCCATTTTAGGCAGGTGGGGGTCAGTTTGTCGATTTTGAGATTTTGATTGATTATAAAACTATAGGCATTATAACTACCCTGTGATGAAAGATCAAGTCCTAAATGTGTTTCCTTTGGCTTTGAAACGTGTTTCAAAACTACTCAAATCCTCATTCTGACCACCGATTACGATGCTGAACTTGACAATTCATTCTCATTTTGTCACGTCCTGCAGTAATTCGTTTCAATTTGTCATAACCTTTCACAGAATTGTTCCATTTTCAATCTGTTGTTTTTTTTTAATATTGAATGCCTTTTTTTCTATAGCATATAAATTACCATGCAATAACTAAACACTGACCTCCGATGCATGGCGATCATCAGGTGATGGAGCGTGTACAGGTCAAAATTGGTGAACCTGAAAGCTCTACCACGGAACAGGGATGGGGGTGGGGTGGGGATGTATGGGAGGGAGGGTGGGGTGGGGTGTTAAGGGGAACATACGTAACTTACTTGCAGTCACTGCTTATACCCTGAGGATAGCAGCCTGGCAGGCGTTATACTTCTGGTCAATGATGCCTTGTTGGGGGCATAATCAGTCTTCCAGCTCTTGCAACAGCACTGCAACAAGAGGGAGACATAATCCCCAGTAGTAAACACGCGTGCGCGTGAGCACACACACACACACACAACACACACACACACACACACACACACACACACACACACACTCAACAACTTATACGCGCGCGCACATACACACAATTACATACACACGTACACACGTACACACACACACGCACGCCGCACAACACACACCGCACACACACACGCACGCACGCACACCTTGCACACACACACACACACACACACACAAAACACACCACACACACACACACACACACACACTCACACTTAGTGGATCGTGGTCTAGAGTAACGCACCTGCTAGAAAGCGAAAAATCCGGGTTCGAAGTGTGTGGTGGTTTAATCCCGTTTTTGGCCCGAAACTTTACCCGCATCCACTAGACCATGAGTGGTGGTCTGGGTGCTAGTCTTTCGTGAAAACGATAAACCGAAGACCTGTTTGTTGCACATTTTTTAGCGCACGTAAAAGAAACCTACGGCAACAAGAGAGTTGTTCTGGTAAAACTATGTAGATAAAAGCCACTCTGATAGGAAACAAAATAAGTATTGCAGACAGGAAAAAGACAACATAAAAGATGTGTGCGCTGTCCTTGTGGCGATGCGCTCTTCCCGGGGAGAGCAGCCCGAATTTCAACGAGAGAAATCTGCCGTGGCTAAATTAAAGTGGCGGTAATATATCTATCTATCTATCTATCTCTCTATCTCTCTATCTATCTATCTCACTATCTATCTATCTATTTATCTATCTATTTATCTACCTAACTATGTATCTATCTATCTGTTCATCTATCTATCTGTTCATCTATCTATCTATCGATCTATCTACCTATCTCTCTATCTATCTATCTATCTATCTATCTACCTATCTATCTATCTATCTATTTACCTATCCATCTACCTAACTACCTACCTATGTATCTATGTATCTACCTATCTGTCTCTCTCTCTCTCTCTCTCTCTCTCTCTCTCTATATATATATATATATAATATATATTATATATATATATATATATCTATATATATATATATATATATATATATATGTATGTATGTATGTATATATATATACATACATATATGTTGCTTTCCTAAAGAAAGTCGTTTACGATGGAACAAGACACTTTTTCTTTAGGGTGGCGTTCTACTGCAGAATATAACGAAGGTCAATCTATGTTGTTGTTCTGGGATCTTTAACGTATGCTAAATGGATGACACATAAGGGCTTTTGGTATATCGTCCTCTCCTAAAGGCACGGACCGTCCTCTACAGTCCATTTACAGGCAGACGATCCAATGTTGAATAGAAAGCAGACAGGGGACCTCTTAACCTTGGACTGATGTGTGTTGAATAGTGACACCCCCCCCCCCCCCCCTGCCTTTTGTACTGAGCAAAGTAGGGAGGGAGGGGGAGGATAGGCCCACATAATTGCAAGATATAGCGCTATATAAACTATTGCGCATAATAGCAAGGTATAACACTATATAAATTGTTGCGCATAATTGCAAGATATAGCGCTACATAAATTATTGTACATGATTGAAAGATAAAGCGCTATATAAATTGTTGCACATAATTGCAAGATATAGGGTTATATAAATTATTGCACATGATTGCAAGATATAACGCTACATAAATTGCATCTCTTGTTGTTGTTCTTCTTCTTCTTGTTCTTCTTCGTCTTCTTCTTCCTCCTCCTCTCCCTTCTTCTTCTTCTTCTTCTTCCTCTTCTTCTTCTTCTTTTTCTTCTCCTCCCCCTCTTCTGCATTTACCGTGTATTTTTTTGACTCTTCTGAACACCATCTACTTCAATATTATGACAATAATCTTTTTTTTTTTCTTTTAACAAAAAATTTGCGGTAATGAATGGAGTTTGTTTTCTGAATAATTAACTGACTGCTCTGACCATCAGTGTACTCACTGGCTTGGGTGTTGTTGTTGCAGACGTAGCCAATGGCATTCAGCATGTCATCATGGGCAGGAGTTCTGCACTCCGCAGACAGGCTGTACACACACTTCATTTTACCGGGCAAGGTCGCTGTTTCGGGCAGAGAACAAGGAAGAGAACAGACACACAACTGACTATCACCACGGTACTCAACAAGCCTCTTCAATGTCAAGCTTATGACCACGTTCAGATTCGTGGTCCTATTTGTTAAACTGTTAGTATTTGTTTGTTTAGTTCTTGACATCAAAATATTATGAAGGTAATGTCTGTTCCGCCTTTAGCAGCGATATTAAAATATGTTTTTATCTTGTAATGTGTGTTTTTGTTGTTATGTAATATCAAAATATGTTTATTACCTTGTAATGTCTGATTTATTGTTGTGTAATGTCAAAATATGTTTTTTACCTTGTAGTGTGGTGAATTATTGTTATATAATATCAAAATATATTTTATCTTGAAATGTGTGCTTTAGTGTTATATATAATAATATTGAAGTATGTTTTTTTACCGTGTAATGTGTGCTTTATCTTTATATATTTATGATAATGTCAAAATATGGTTTTGCCTTGTAATGTGTGCTTTATTGTTTATATAAGTATACTAATATCAAAATATGTTTTTACCTCGAAGTGTTGTGTTTTTATTGTTATATATTATCAAGATATGTTTTTACCTTGTATACATGTAGTGTGTAATTTATTGCTGTAACCTAACAATATCAATGTCGTTTTTACATTGAAATGTGTAATTTATTGCTATATCATAATAAAATCAAAATATGTTTTTTTCCTTGAAGAATGTGCTTTACTGCTATAACATGATAAATCTCAAAACATGTTTTTACCTTGAAGTATGTGCTTTAATTTGCTCTAACATTATAATCCCAAACATGTTTTTACTTAGTGTACGCTTTATATTCTTTTTTTCCATTTTTTTCGAGAATAAGCACTCATGTGCTTTTTTTTACATCCAGTTCCCGGGTGTTATGTAGTTTTTTGTATATTTTGTCTCCGTTCCCACCGGCACACAATGGCCTACCCTTTCGAAAAGCGGAACGGGTTTTGACGGGGGCGCAAGATGTTCTGCGTGCGTACGCACACGGGGCCTCGGTTTGTAGTCTCATCCGAAGGACTTTTTGGGGAGAGTGGAGTCTGCTCTGATGTTAACTCCAGAGAAAACATCTATTATTGCTACATGATACATATTAGACAGGTAAGAATGACTCCGTTAGAGGAATACGTTCTTTTCAAATGAATTGCATTACTGCGTTGGCAGGGGCAACACAATCACTTTGTACTGGTTCTTGGTGAGCTCGCTAATCATTTTCAGGATTTTATTTTCATGTATTAAGTGTACGAATTCTAGAATAAAACAAAACCCGGCAACATTAATGTTTCACAATCTATTTGAATTACACAATTTTACACTATGCACCTCATATTTTTGTTTGTTTTAAATGTTGTGTTTACATACATTTATGTCAATTCCATTTTTATCCACTGGGATTTGCTACAGAACACAGATTCCCAATATCATGCTGAATAATGTGTGCATCGTTTGCCTACTAAAACACGAACACAATACGGTAAAAAAAAAGGTACGTTAAGAAAATAAGACAGTTTTCAAAAATAAAGAAAAAGATGTGTGTATGATTTTTGATTGCATCGTTTGCAAAAAGTTCATCTTTTGTTGTCACTTGTAAAGAAGGGAAAGCACTTAGTCATGCAACACGGAATCTAGTCCTGACCTAGCTTAACACTTACATTTATATCGCCTAGATAATTATCTCAATACATTGTTTGATGTTCTTAACTAAGAGACAGACAGACAGACAGACAGACACAAAGGCAGACAGCCACATAGATGAAGACTGACAGACAGACAAACACAGAGAGAAAGACAGGCAGATAGACATACAGAGACAGACACAGACAGACACATAGGCAGACACACACACAGATGAAGAGACAGACAGACAGACAGACAAGACAGACAGACAGACAGAGATAGAGAGAGAGAGAGAGAGAGAGAGGAGAGAGAGAGAGAGAGAGAGAGAGAGAGAGAGGAAGAGAAGAGAGAGAGAAGAGAAGAGAGAGAGCTGACCGGCATAAATTAATCAAGTCGCCTTTAGAAAGAATTCGGGTGGAGAGGTCAGGTCACAACTGCACTGGACAGTTCCCTTGGCCCTGTACAGGGTGAATCAGGACCAGGCAGCATGGCAGTGCTGGACAGTGACATATGTATGGGTTCAGCCGTCATGGACACGTAAAAGGTAAAGGTGTCCCATCACCTGTGTGGTCGTTTGCTTGTGTTCTTAGGGGACGGGGTAGCTCAGAGGTCAGAGCACTCCACTCGCTTTCCCCCAGCCAAGGTTAAGCAGTATCGAGCGTGGTTACCACTTGGATGGATGACCGTTTGCGCTCCTTGGCTTCAGTACAGTCCCCCAGTTCGCCCAGCTGTAAATGGATACCTGCCCTCTTAAGGGTCAGAGAAGGTAAAGCAGCAAGGGAGAGAAGATGGGCGCCGCCCTCAATATGCTGGCCCCTAGAGAAGTTGAGGTCTGATGCCTCACTTCCCTACGACCACATAGGTTATGGGACATCTTTACCTTTACCATTGATGGGACAATGTATGTTCATAAACAAGCTTCATTTGAATGCTGCAAAAGACTTCTTCATAATTCATGCGACAAGAAAATGGCATTTAGGATGATGATTATCGGTACATAAGACAGTCAATGACTGTTATTAATTAAAGTAGTTTGTTTGATACAGATATATTATCAAAATCAGAAATGCTACCCCGATATCATGCAGATATGATGAAATAATAAGCATACATAGCCAATAGCGATAGTAAATAATGAACACACACCACCAGCAGATATTACAAGCAACTTCATGCTAAAGTAAAAAGTCGACTAGCAGTTCTTGTGCCATACAAACACACAAAATAAACTTTAAAAAATAAATGAATATTTCTATTTCTTAAAAAGTGGATGTCTCAGAACATGCCTTCAAGTTTTAAAAAGAGAAAACAACGTAAAACATATGGTATTACTGAGATAGAGTTTCTTTGTAGGAAATGTTGCCAAGAAGGAACCTCGTTCTATATATATCCTGCAGAAAGGACATCAACAGAAAATGAATATCAAGTTGCCCAAGCTTATTTGAGAACATTCTATTTCGGATGTCGTTTTTATGGCAATGAAGAAAGACGTATAGCATTTGTAATAGCTTTGAAAAAGACAAATTAATATTGATACCTTTAACAAACGAATGTAGTCATTATGAGGTGAGTATACAAAAACAAAATTAGCAGCAACACATTTTATTTCGCAAAAGAATCTATCGCTCAAAGAATGACAAGATTTTCCACAGATACCCCAATAAAGCAGCATAGGGAATCACCTCTACACGAACAAGAGACAAAAGAGACAGACACCGTACCTGTAACGGCCAAAACAGTCAGCAGAAAAGAAGACATGGTGGAGGTGGATGGACTGGACCTTGACTGCAGATGGCTGAAGACCCTGTGGCTGTGGTGTGGACTGCAGGATCAGGGACCTTTATATAGGGAGGACCAGGCAGCTGCAACCTGGGCTGGGAACCTTGGTGCGTGGGCAGTGTGTGTTTTGCACACAGCCAGCCCCGTTCAGAGGACAGCAACGTTGGCAACACCACTCTGCAGAACACTTGGCCTTCCAAAACTGATTGTAATTTAAAGTAAAAAAGGTATGGAATGGTTCTATGGCCAAGAATTAAGTTAGACTTTTAAGCCAGCACGTAGTGACAAGAGTGTAGTGTAAAGTACAAATGTGTATTGATTACATTCACATTCAACAACTGAGTATGTTTGCCTACATACATTTTCTTTGTGTTTGGATTTTTCAATATTTGACTAGTAGTCTTTTTGAGAGAAAAAAATCATTTACATACTCACACAGTGGAGTCACTTTTGTATAAAATGAATTGAACTAAACGCGATGCTTTAAACATGTAACTAGATTTTATCAGTGGATTAAGCAAACATGACTTTGATAGAAAACGTTGCACAGGATTTTCTGTTTTAAACTTTGTTAGGTCCAACACAGTTTTCCAGGGCTGAACACATAGCAAGGCAAAGCAACAGATGCTCTACGTAAACAACATTGTGTGACAGGCTAGTTGGATAGGGACAGCTGCAGCATCTTACAACGTGGCAGAGCTTGTGTAAGACAGCCATCCAGGTAAGGCTCAGAATGTCTGAGGGGCATCCTCAATTCAGGTAATACAGTCAACCACAGTGACCACATTGGAGATTTTAGACACTACAGTTCAAATGAAGAGAGGGATTTGAGTTAACACTGAATACTGTTATGTAGATGACAATGGATTATGAAAGGTTAGACACTACTTGTTTAAAACAAAGTTATCCTTTGGCTTTAAAAAAAATGTATGCCTTATCCTTATCTTAACTTTTAATCACAAAAATAGCAAGACAATTTAGTGTAAAATAAAAACCGCTGTACCTAAATGTTTTCCCTATTCATAAAAAACTAAATTTACACGTCTGTATATTGGAAGACATATGGATTAATCAGTTTAAAAAAATGTAGAGTTGTGTACTTGATTTAAAACACACTGAACACAAACAGCACACTTGATAGCTTTAGCCATGTTCAAATGTATTCATGTTCAGTGAGCTTCTATGAAACTAAAATGACATGGTCATATGACAAGGTCAGACAGCTTTTAAAAATTCATCTGGCAAGACACATTCCAGCAAATCAGAAGAAGTCAGATAAAATACAGTTACAGGCAGATTAACTCTATGGACAGACTAGCCAGCTCTGCTGAGGTCACGGCATTGGCACATGTTCACCACATACAGTGAAAAGTGAGGGTCTCGTAAGTGTGCCGCTCTCTTTGGAATTTCCCTTCGTTAAAGGAATGTGTGTCGTGTAATGAGTTATGGTCTATGGTACATAACATTAAGCGCGTAGTCTCCTGAAGATATTTTTTCCATGGAATTAACACCAGTATCAAGCCAAACTCCCCCTCCCTCCAAATCTTTCTAATGAGACTACGAACCAAGATGTTGAGTTCAAACGCACACAAAACATTGTGCACACTCTTTCAAATATGCTACAACTTTAGAAATATTACCCTATTGCATGCCAGAGGGAACGGGTGACTTTTTCTTTAAAGTTTCATCATAAGTGTCGTGTTTAAACAGTATTCAGAAGTCGGAATGCGGCGACCCCAGTAGTGGACAAATAAATGGTTGCCAACACAAGATGTCCATTTGAAGTAAACCTGGAACACTTGCCAAGGAACAAATATAAAGAAAAAAAGTGTACACACGACTAAGTTTGGTTGTGATGGTATTAGCTGACCAGAGATTTGAACATGATACACATTATTATAATGATAATTTTCTGAATCTGAAAACACATTCATCGTTACAATAAATGCGTATCAAAATTTGGATGAATAGGGATTAGTGTATGTCGGGTCAAGTTTTTCTTTTATTTATTTATTTATTTGTTTCTTTGTTTATTTTTTTTTTATTTCGAGGATAATGGAATAAGCGCTCATGTGCTTTTCTACATCAAGTCCACGTGTGGTGTGTCTGCATTTTTGCAAATTTTGTCATCCCATACCACTGGCACACAATGGCCTACTCTTCCAAAAAGCGGAACAGTTTTAACGTGTGTATGGAAGATGTTCAGCGTGTGTTCGTACACGAGACCTCGGTTTATAGTCTCATCCGAAGAACTTTTTTAGTGCGTCGGCGCTGATGTAAACTCCAGAGGAAAATATCCACTTGAGCGGGATTCGAACCCGGGTCAGAAGATCACCAGCGCAATGCGCATTACTCTAACCAGTCCAATGTCAGTGTGTGTGTGTGTGTGTGTGTGTGTGTGTTGTGTGTGTGTGTGTGTGTGTGTGTGTGTGTGTGTTGTGTGTGTGTGTGTGGTTGTGTGTGTGTGTGTGTAGTTGTGTGTGTGTGTTTGTGTGTGTGTGGTGCTGCGTGCGTTGCGTGTGTGTGCAGTGTAGTGTAAGTAGTGCGAACTGTATTTATTATAATGAATTGTTGTGTAGTGTGTGTGTCAAGTCAAGTCAAGTCAAGTCAAAATTTTATTTCCAGATGGTACATTGAATAAGTGTGTGTGTGTTTGTGTGTGCATGTGTGTGTGTGAGAGAGAGAGAGGCGAATGAGAGACAAAGAGAGAAAGGCAGATGAGAGACAGACACACAGACAGACAGCGAAATATGGAGAGAAAGAGAGAGAGTCCCCCAGAAGAAAGAAGGAAATTTCAATAAAATGGAGACTGTGACTTTCTTAAGACAAGTATGAACCCGGGGTAGGGAACAAAGAAAAAATATTCTTTAAAGTTTCCAGGTGAGAATGTTGTAACAGGTACATGAAGCTGAATTTAAGAGTTGATTACAACGTTGTTGAAATGAATACTGATTTATTTATGGAATAACCTGAAACAGCCAACCAACCAGCAAACCAGCTAACCATTCAACCAATCAACCAACCAGCCAGCCAACCATCCAACCAACCAAACAATCAAACAAAACATGAATAGGAAACAAACACCTCGAAAAAAATGAAAGGGAAGAAACATAAAATGCATATTTTAGGCCTGCTTAATAAGCACAGGTTTTGCTTTATTATCATTGCAAAAATAGGAGTTGTGTGTGTGTGTGGTGTGTGTGTGTGTGTGTGTGTGTGTGTGTGTGTGTGTGTCTGTGTCTGTGTGAGTCTGTGTGTGTGTGAATCAAAATCAGAAAACTTTATTAACATTAAGTCAGAACAAGACTTATTTGACACCAAACATAAATGTATTCTTAGATTTATGTAATTTGTCTATGCTCTCGATCTTCTGGAAAAGGAATTATGCACAAAACTATTTGATCATGGCTAACAGATAGTCCTCCTCATTTAAAAAAACAAAACTCACTCACATTCTCGCTGTTATTTAGTTTTATCATTGTTTATTTTTAACATTATATCTAAAGTTCTTTCTTAAATCATCATATAGTTTACAATCATCAAGAAAGTGATACTCGTCTTCTATATTGTTACACCACTTACATTTTCTTTTATCTCTCGGCATATTTGTATATCTACCTTGCTCTATCATTAAATCATGGGAGCTGGTGCGAAATCTGCTGAATAAGCCCCTATAATTTTTTTTCCCTGCATATCAATAGATATGGCTCCAATCTATAAATCTGTGAAACAGAGTTGTAAAAATTAAACTTAGAAAATAACTATTTACTGATTCCAAAACACTCTGTACAGTTCTTCAAGTTTTGTTTTTATAGTGTAGCATAGTCTTTTGATATTCAATGTATTGCAATTGTTCCCCATATGTTTAGACCCAATCTTGTTAATTATTGTCTTGATTATTGTGAGTGTGTGAGTGATACATTTATTTGAAGTTACCTTTGAATTGTTATACCATTATTAAATGTAGCTCTCTTGTGTCTTTCGAGATAGCATATCAATGTGCCTGTCAGTGTTGTAATTGCCCTTCATGGAATAATTAAAATGTTTTTGACTCCACTTGACTTGAAGACAAAGAAGCCAATACAGAACAGAAGAGCTTTACATAGGTGACAGAGATGATCTATGTTATCAAGTTACTGGTCAAAAAACTAAACACACAGATTAACTCTCTTGGGGGGTGGGGGTGGAGGGTGGAGTGTGTGTGTGTATGTGGGAGGGGGTAAGGTGTTGAATAAAGCAAACATTGTGGAGGGAGTTGGTGTGCAGGTGAAGGGCTGTGAAAACAGAACAGGGCTTGGGGTGTTGGCATAATCACCAAGTCGTTGTGTTGTCTTTGTCCACGTCTCTTCTGTTGTCACAAGCTGTGTGAATCTTCTCTTTTCTTGCAGTGGAGGATTTCGTTTGTTAAATAAACCAGTTGAAATGCTAAATTGTCCCTAGAGCAGATTCTGACGACGATCCTATTTATTTGTTTTATTTATATAATTTTTTTTAATGTAGTTCTTTTATTTCCCTAATTTTCAACAGCATCTTTCCACCTTCTAAGTGTTCTTCCGTGTGTCTGTGTGAGTGTGTGTGTGTGTGTGGTGTGTGTGTGTGCGTGCATATGTGTGCGTAGTGCGCGGGCATGGATTTGAAATCTGTTGCTCATTATGTTTAAGGAGAGTTGCATGCCTGTAAATGATTGAGTGCAAGCGCTTCGATTTGTTTGTTTTTTACAAGATTCAGCGCTATATAAATTCCATATATTATTATTATTATTATTATTATTATAAGCATTGATGTGCTTTTCTTCACATTCAGTCCATGTGTGTATGCAGTTTTGTAAATTTTGTCATCCATTTCCACTGGTAGACGCGTGTGCATGCATACGCACACAAACACACAAGCACATACATACACACACAAACAAACACACATACATACGCACACGCACACAAACAAAAAACACACACACACAAAGGCAAAACACACACAGACCAAAACACGCACGCACACACCAAAACTCACAAACACACACACACAGAGAATTCTATAATTCAAACCCTGAAGTAACGGGTTGCCAATCAACCTTACAACAACAAACAACAATAACAACAACAGCAGCAGTAGCAACAATAACAACAATATTTACCGCTACCAATATCTACTGCTGCAAGCAGCAGCACCGACAACAAAACAAAACAAAACAAAAAACTAATCAAAAAAAGAAATGCAGCTTAACACAAAATCTAGCTTGCCTAAGACTTGCATACACACATAACAATGATGAAAAGATAAACACAGAGGTCAGACGATTAAAAAAACACCACCACATCAGCTTTAGCGAAAGTTTTCTCCAAGCAGCCAGCTGTTGGTTCATCTTAGACAACCAGTGTTGACCTCTAGCTTTCATGGACTGCACTGCGGGGGCTGGTCAATAGACTGAGTTTACTCATCCTCTCTTTGCCAGCCCAGGTCACCTTAAGATGCCTATAATTATGATCATAGTGAAGCAGCTGTCAAAACATTATTCCACGCCATCAGAAAACAGAAAGAAGAGAGAGAAAAAAAACTAACTCGGTAACTAGAACAATACTAAAAGTCAGTGCGCTACTGGTGAACATAAATTCAACATCATCATGATGATTATTGTTTGATAATATTAGACTCGTGGACAGAAACAGTTCACTGTTTGTGTCCGACAGCTTAACAGACGTCATGGTAGACAGGGAAAAAAGCCATGGTTTTAAGTATTGTAGGGAAAAAATAAAAAAAATAAACAGATGTACCACTAATTATGGCATTTCCTCATGATCTGTTTGCTACTGATAACCCTCGAAATATTATTATTATTTATTATCTATCTTTTAAATCAATAGAAACGTCAACTCAAAACCTTTTGACACAAGACACCATGTTCAGGGACAAAACAAGTGAAACAATGTTTAAGAAGGGAAGGTGGCAGGACGGATAAGACATTCACCTGCCTGACAAGTAAACTCTGACGTTCTGGGTTCAATTCCCAGCATTGTCACATCTCCCCAGTTTGACAAGAAAATCGAAATGAATGTCAAAGTCCCTTTTAAATGGGACTATACACCGCGGCCCCTGTTTTGAATGAAAGCAGAAAATTTGCGCACGCGTTTAAAACCTGCTCCATTTCGAAAGAGTAGGCCATTTTGTCCCGGGTGGGAAACGGATATAAAATTGTTTGAAAAAAACCCCAGCATGCAGTTGTCGTGTTTAGTCCCCCACCCCAAGTGGGAAAGTGAATACCTAAATAGTCTGTAAAAAAAACCAACATACCAAAACAATTTACCATTGATGGGACCCTAAATCTCTGAAAAAGGAACAACAGCAAAAAAGACAACATTTAAAACCAAGAACTGAGGAGCACAGACTTAAAAAAAATGGCTGAAAATCAAAATTTTTGAAAAAGAGTTTTAGATAGCACCGATAAACTCAAAATTTTTTCTTTTGCATAATTTTTCCCCCTTTTCTTGAACTTCGAAATATTTAGCTAAATATTTCATATTATTATAACAGGCCCAGAGCGAAATAATGGCTTCCTCAGTTTTTTTTGGGGTTTTCCCCCGGGTAACAACAAAATCTGTTACAAAAAAAAATGCACGATGTGAAGTTTTTTTTCCATAAAAGATCGAAAAAAATGTTAAGTTTTGTGTTCCCACATTAAGAAAAACACGAAATCCTAGCGTTGAATAGGCAACAAATTAGATGAAATATTTTCCCCCCAGCTACAGCGGAAAAAAAAGCTTAAAAAACCGAATCCCATGCCCCCTAATACTCATTAATCACGTAAACGAACCCAGGGCAAAAAAATGACCGTCCCGGAAAACTTCTCTAGAAAAAAAGCCACTCGCATAGGAAACCAAAAAATACAGCAAATGCAACAGGAACAAAAAAAATTAACGAGTGCGCTCCCCTTTGTGATGCCCTCGCCCCTCCCCCCGGGGAGAGCACCCCAAATTTTTACGCAGAGGAAATCTGCCGTGCTTAAAGTGGTATACGTAAAAATAAAAATACAATACAATTAATAATACAAACAACCCAACGCAATGCAGTACGTTTTAAAAATAAATACAATTTAAAAAATTAAATACCTTGCAATATAATACAAAAATGCAATTAAGTACAACACAGACAACACAACACAACGAAAATACAAAAATATACAATACGAACAATACAACACAACATAACAAAAACGCAACACAACCAATACAATATACATTTTAAAAAATTCCCCACACTTTTAAAATTTTTTGTATTGTTTTAACCTATTTTTTATAATCTTTCCCCTTGATGTGTTGGTTGAAAGAGCATTTTCTGAGTGACTCTCGGCCAAAGCAGGAAAGTGCTCAAAAACAAACAACAAAACAAAAATGAGATTAACAGCAACTCCAACAAGGGCTTTTTTTTTCGTAAATAAGACATTAAAATAACGCATTAGTATTCTTTTACATCTCCACCCAAACCCCATTAAAAAATGAAAATAATTGAAAACACTCAAATATGAGAAAGTGATCGGGTGTTGCTAAGTGTCCCGGGCACGCGCGCGCTAACACTAACGATTGTGCACAGACACTCACAGAAAACACAGACAGACCCCCGTACATTCATCATACAACAGCATGCATAATAATGGATAAAATAAATCCATGCGGGGCAAACATACAAACTTCGTACACCATAACCATCAAATACATCCATCCACCCCACCCCTTTTTTTTTTTTTAACATTCATACTAATAAACATACATACATACTACATACAAACAACAAAACAAAACATACAACATACTCCCCATGCATGCATGCATGAAAATTCCCCTCTATCCATCTATCCATCCATCATCCATCCCCTTCCCCCATCCATCCATCCATCCTACATACATGTACATTCATCATTCATACAAATTTATAACTACTACATAATGCAGCATACACACGCACCCGTATGATTCCATGTATACAATAACATACTCACGCACACAAACACACAACACCACACAAACACAACAAAACACATTATGACCACCCCCAATACATATTTTTCACTTTTTAAACACTATACACAAATTTCAATTTAAAACCCTTACACCCCCACACCTACACCCCACACCCAACTATAAACCAAAACCCCTCCCCCCCCTCACACCACTCACACAAAAGCACAAAAAACACACCCCCCCCAACAACATTTTAACCAAAACCTTACACAACAACTTTCACACCCAACCACACATAAAAAAAACACATTTTAACAATCCACCCACTCCCCCCACATCTTCCCCCATCCCCCCCCACTAAACCCCTCCCTCTTCCCCCCCCAACACCTGTTTTTTTCTTTGAAAGTGACATTATATTTTTTTTATGGGGAAAATTCATTCTTACACATTTTTGATTTATAGAACGCATAAAAAAAAAAATCCCACAGCATTTTGCAATCTGTTTCCCCCCGACAAACTATGGAACATTTCCCAAAAATTTTTTGAAGAATGGTAACAGAGTCACTGAAAGGGGGGAAGGGGGTTGGCTAATAATAATTATCAGATGCGGGGAAAAAAATGGGGTGGGGGGGGGTATGGGGTAAAGGGGGGGTGGTGGTAGCGAGGGAATGGGGGGGTGGCAATGGTGGTTGTGGTTTTGGTGTGGTGGCAGGTGGTTTGGGGGGGGGAGTGGCTGTGGGGGTTGTGGTGGGATTTTGGTGGTGGGGGTTTTTGGTGGTGTGGTGGTGGGGGTAGTTGGGGTTTTGGTGGGGGGGGGTGGGGTGATGGTGGGGTGGTTTGAGGTGGTGGTGGGGTGGAGGGTTTGAAGAAGGTGGTTTTTGTGGTGGTAGTGGTGGTGATGGGGTGGGTTTTTGGTGGTGGTGGGGTAGTGTTAGTGGTGGGGGGTTGTGGTGCATGGGGGTGGTGTGAAGTGGGGTGGTGGTGGTGGTAGTGATGATAGTAGAGTGGGGGTGGGGGTTTTAGATGGTGGGGTGGGGATGGCGTGGGGGGTGGGGAGAAATGGGTTTTGGGTTTTTGGTGATTTGGTGGGTTTATGGGGGAGCTGGGGTTATGGTGATGCTTGTGGTTATAGTGCGGTGTGGTTGATGGTGGTTTTGGTGATTGGGGTTATTTGGGGATGTGGTGGTTATGGTGGTGGTTTAGTGATGTTGTGGTTTTTTTGGGGGTGGGTTGTTACGTGATGGGGGGTTAAGTGTGGCCGTTATGGTGAAATTTTGGGTTTTTGAAATGCTGGGGTAATGGGGGGTGGTTTTTAAGTCAAGTCAAGTCAAATCAAGTCAAAAACACTTTAACATCCATGAAGGGCAATTAAAAATACTGACGGCAGATTTTTAAATCATCAAATAATTATATCAAAACACAAAAACTTTTTTTTATATTGGGTTTTAAAAAAAATGTCACGACCACACACAAACCACCAAACCCCCAAGCGCCCTGCGCACACACATAATTGTGAACACTTTTAAACCCTTGACTAAAGACATAAAAACTTTTTTTTTACGAAAAGCTTACGCAGCAAAATTTCACACCAGTACGTGGTGAGCGAACCCGCCCACGCACACCCACACCAAAAACCCAATATATAAAATTTAAGTTTTAAAAAGTTTTTTACTAGAACCAGACTTATTTCACCCCCACGCACCCACCCCACAAAACAACAAATTTGTATTGACTACCTTAAAAATACAATCAGGGAATAATTCAAGAAAATTAAGAATAGGTAGTCAACATCATTTTTTGAATTTTGAAAGTTGAATGCTTACTTCACAAAAAAAAATTTTTTTTTTTTTTTTGGTTTTTTCGATGGGAACCTGAAAAAAGGGGTTCCCCCAAAGGCAACATTTGAAAAATTCCCGGAAACAAAGCATGAGAAGGATACCAAAATGGCTGTGGCTTTGCGACAAGCTGCTGATTGCAGAACGAACATGGAAATCCTTTTTCTTTTCCCAAAATTTTTTAGCGATTTTTACAATTCCGAGGGCCTTCTTTTTTTTTAACACTAAGGTTTTTTGTCCAAAAAAAAGAAAACAAAATTTAAAACCCCTCTTTGTAAGACTTGTAAACAAGGGGAAAAGGATCTTTTTTTTTCTACAAAAAATGATTCAGTTTTTTCCCCAAAAAATACAACTTTTTTTTTCCCTTTTTTTTTCAAACTCATGTTAACGTCCCATTTAATTGTGGTCAAAAACGTTCCCGAACTTATGTTCAAAAAAGTTTTCAACCCCCCTTGAAATTTGGTAATATTTCTTGGATATGCCCTGATCTTTGAATCGTAGAGTCTTTTTTTTTTAGAAACTTTTTGCTCAATAGGGGTCGTCCAAAAAAAAGTTAAGCTCGGGAGGGGTGGAAAATGGGGCTAAAACTGGACCGAAAAAGGGATAAAAGGGACTTTTTTCTGCAAATTTTACCCGAAAGGAATTTCCATGTTTTTTCTTTCTGCAATCTCTGTGAAGAAAAGTACAAAGTGGTGAAGGGGCCAAACCCCGGGGAACCCTGGGGGGGTAAATTAAACCGGGTATTTTTTTTGGCCAAAACCCTTTGGGGGGCGTTGGTTAAAAATTCAATAGCCCCCGAACAAGTTGAATTTTTTTAAGTATTTTTTAAATTTTTTTTTTTAAACCGAAAATATTTTTTTTTTATGAAACTGAATTCACAACTTTTGGAAAAATCAATGTTTTTTTTTGTTGGCTATCAATTTTAAAATTTTAAAATTTTTTTGGCCTTTTTAACCCCCCGAACCCTTAAGCAAATTGCGGGGGTTTCCCCAAGGTTTCCTGTCAAAAGAATAGGATTTCGACCCTTTTTTAGCTTTTTATCAAAAGAGTGGGTCAGGTCTTTTCTTGGCCGAAAGATTGGGTTTTTTTAAAATTTTAAAAAGGGTTTTCCCAAATAACAGGTCTAAATACCAGGGGAGGGCCCTTTTGGAAACAGGTTTTAAGGGAACTGGGCAAACCCCAGAGGCAGAAAAACAGGGTTTACATAACCCTCTGGGCCGGGGGGTTTTTTAAATTTATTTTTTTTTAAGTGTTACAGATAATTTCTTCATCAACAATGACGCTATTCCAAAACTAGGGATTGCTTTTTAATCATTTTTAATTTATCTAAAATTTCTTTTTTTAAAACGAGTAAAAAATGCTTTAGAGGCTGGGTAAGTTGTTATCACATACTCCCCCGCAAACTTTTAAAATTTTGACCATTTGGACACCTCCATATTTACTGCAACTATTTTTGATACCCGCCATCGAACGAAAAATTGTTTTTTTCAAACTTGTCTTCTTCTTATTTTTATATTACGTCTGGCCCCGTGCAACAGAGCTTTGACTTCTTTTTTTTTACTTTTCCTTCTTTTTTTGTTCCCGTGCCCGTGTAAAATCTACTTTCTTTTTTTTTTAAAACACGTTTCAATCCTTTTTAACCCAAAGGCTTTATTGGGAAATGTTATTCTCCTTATTTGGAAAAACCAACAACACAAATGAAATATAAAACAAAAAACACAGTGAGTCATTCGATTGAACACAATATAAAACTACCCATCATGCAATAAAGCAGCCTTTAGACAGTATACTATCAGCATCCATTTTTTTTCGGGCCTGACTAGGGTTTTTAAGGCGCCGAAACATGACTGTACATGGGTGCAAGAAAACCAGTTGTGGCGATATCCCGGGGAGGCAAAGGCAACGTCTTAGGCGCCTGCTACAGTCCCTAGAAAAAAGTTCTAAGGTCTTGTTTCTTCGTGAGGGCAGGGCACATACGTTTAATTCTTCAGTATTTAGTAAGGGAACAATTATTGAAATCACCCGGGTAAACTTAGGGGCCATCAGGGATATAGAAACGAAACACATGGGGGTGATCTAAAAATTATGTTTTATTGCTCTAGCCACTCTTGCTTTGGGGGGGAATGTAAACTAAAGTGAAAAATAATTGCGGGAATTCCCCGTGGTAAGAAAAAGGCCGAGCGAAACAAGAGCGTTCAATTCCCCCCCCCGATAGCGTATTTTAATTTTAACATCACCCCACCAAGCTCGTTTTTAGTAGAACAAAAACCTCCCCCTTGTGCCCTTCCCCTTGCGTGTGACTCTGTAAGCCGAAAAGGGTTACCGAAGCCGTCAGGGAGAGGGGCGCAGTTCGGGTTTCGCGGGTCAGCCCGGTTTCGGAAAGGCAAGATTTTCCGGGTTTTTATATTTTGGTGTGGTAGTTGATGTTGCTTGAAACTCGTGGTTTTGGAAAAGGGGACTGGGCTTTTGGGTAGGGGCCGGTTGGGAGCGGAGTTTTCCCTTTTTTCCCAAAATTTTTTAGTCTTTGTCTCACACCCCCCTTTCCTACCCGCTTCTTTCTTTATGCTCCAAAATTTTAAAACGTTTTTTTATTTTTGAAGGTAAAATAACCTGGAAATTCAGCCTTTGGGCCTTCTGCTAACAACTGGCTGATTCCTCAGGCTAAGGAGAAATCTCGAGTGAAGACACTGGCCATGGTGTTGCGTTAGGCGCGCCTCGCACACAGTCAGATGACGCTTATAAAAAACAACTAAAAGAGTGAATAGAACTGATCTTCCCAGCATGTTGCGGGGTTATTACTGACAAACCCAAAACCCCAAACCAACCCCTGCAAACTTTGAGTTGTAAAACCAAATAAAACGAAAAAAAACAAAAAGTATATCCCCGTCATAGAGAGGTGCCACTCGAGCAGCCCCCACCCAAAACTGGTTTTTATGGTTAATGGTGGTTAGGGTGACTTTTTTTTTATGGTATAGGGGTTGGTTATGAGATGCTGGGGGTTATAGGGGTGGGGTGGTTAGGGTGGTGGTGGTTTTTTATTTGGTGGTGTGGTGGTTTGGTTTTTTTGGGGTTATGGTGAGCGGTGGTTATGGTGTTGGTTTGGGTTATGGTTGTAGTTTTGGTGGGGGGTTTGGTGTTGCTGGGGTTTTTTTTGGTATGGTGGTGTTTATAAAGGTGGTTATGGTGGGGGTTTTTCGAGGGGTGGTGGTTAAGGATAGTTATGGGGGTGGTGGTTATGGTGGTGGGTGGTTTAGGTGATGGGGGGTTAGGGGGTGGTTATGGTAAGGGTGCTGGTTAAGGTGGGGGGGGTTTTATTTTGGGGTGGGGGGTTTTGGGGGTGCTGGTGTTTATGGTGTGTTTGGGTTAGGGGGATTGGGGTGGTTATGGTGGTGGTGGTCCCGGGGTTGGTATTGGGGGTTATGGGGTGGTTATGGGGGTTTTGGGGGGTTGGTGGTGGTATGGTTTGGTATGGTTTGGTGGTGGTGGAGGTTATGGGGGTGGGGTTAAGGGTGAGGGGGGTTATGGTGGGGGGTTTTGGGTTTTTTATGTGATGCTGGTGTTTTGGTGGTGGTGGTTTTTTAGGGTTTTGATGGGGGGTTAAGGGGTGCTGGTGGTTATGGTGGTAGTGGTTTTGGTGATGGTGGGGTTTTTTTTTATGGAGGGGGTGGGGGTTTTGGTGGTGGTCGTTAGGGGGTGGGGGTTTTGGGGAGGGGGGTGGTTAGGTTTATGCTGTTTGTTAGGGTTTTTTGGTGCGGGGGTTTATGGTATCTGGTGGTCAGGTGATGCTGGGGTTATGGTGAGTGGTGGTTATGGGAGCTGGTTTTTTTATGATGGGGGTGGGTAGCTGAGCTTGTGGTTGTGGTTGTGGTGTGGTTTTTATGGTGAGGGGTTTATTATGAGGGTGGTGTGTAGCTGATGTTGGGTTTTGGGGTTTTTGGTGCTGGGTGTTATGGGGGTGCTGGTGGTGATTTGGTGGTGGGTGGTTAGGGGGAGCGGTGGGGGTTTTTATGGTGGTGCTGGGGGGGTTGGGGTGATGCTTGGGGTGGTTAGGTGGTGGGGTGGTTAGGGGGGGTCGGGGTGGTTTGGGGGTCTGGTGGTTAGGGGGATGCTGGGGGTTTTTTGGGGGGTGAGGGTTTTATGTGGTGCTGGTGGTTTTTTGTCTGGTGGGGGTGGTTAGGTGGTTTTTGGTGGTTTTTTTGGGTGATGTGGGGGTTTGGTGGAGGTTGGTAATGTCGGTGTGGTGGTTAGGTGAAGGTGGGTTAGGTTTGGGGTGGTTATGGGGGTGGGGTTACGGTGCTGGTGGGGTTATGGGGGTGGGTGGTTATGGGGGTGGTTAGGGATGCCGGTTTAGGGTTTTAATGCTGGGGTTCTATTTTTTGGGGGTTGTTTGGGTATGGTGGTTAGGGTGATGCACGTTTTTTTATGGTGGTGATGGGGTTTGTCGGTCCAGGGTTTTATGGGGTGGTGGTGGTTAGGGTGGAGGGGTTCTTGGGTGGTTATGGTGCTGGGGTTTATGGTGCGGGTGGGGGGTTTTTGGTGAAGGTTTGGTGGTTAGGGTGATGGTGGGGGGTTTTTGGTGGTGGTTATGGTGATATGGGGGTTTTTGGTGATCTGGGTTTAGGTGATGCGGGGGGTTAGGGTGACGGGTTATGGTGATGGGGGGGTTGTTATGGGGGTAGGTGGGGGTTTTTTTTGGACGGGGTTATGTCGTGCGGTTTTTTTTTTTGGGGGTGGGGGGGTGGTTTTGGTGAGGTGGTTCTTGTGGTGGTGGTGGTTTGGTCGTGTTAGGGGTTGTGGGGGGTTTTGGGTGGTGGTGGTTATGGTGGTGGTGGGGGGGTTGGGTTATGGGGATTATGGGGGTTTTTGGGAGGTGGTGGTTATGGTTTGTTGGTGGTGATTAGGCTTGTTTTTGGGGGGTTTTTTTTTTAGGGTTTTTATCGGGGGGTTTTGGTGGTTTTTGGGTGGGGTATGGTTAGGGGTGGGGGTTTATTGTGCGGTTTGGTGGGGTTTGGGTTCTGGGTTTTCTGGGGTTTTTATGTTGAGGTGGTTTTTTGGTTGGGTTTTTGGTAATGGTGCGGGTGGTTATGGGGTGGTGGGGTCATGGTGGACTGGGGGTTTTTTTTAGGTGGTCCCGGGGGGTTTTTGTGGTGTTTTGGTTTGAAAGATGTGGGTTTTAGGTGGGGGTGGGGGCGGGGGTTTGGTGATGCTGGGGTTATGGTGGGGGTTTTATGGTGGTGGTGGTGTTGGGGGGGTGGTTGTTTTGATGGTTATGGGGTGGTGGTTTTTTTTAGGGTTTTTGCTGTTGTCAGGGTTTTGGTGTGTTTTTTTTCCCTTTTTCCCCGAAATTTTTCATAAAAAATTTCTTGTTTTTCTTCTCCTGTCGTTGGTTGGTGCTAGAAAACTGAGTTGGGGGTATTAGATGTTTACCTTTTTTCTTATCCCATCCTGCTTTTTGATGGGTTTCCCTCCTCGGGGACTTCCCCCTTTCCTTTTTTCAGATAATTGCTACTCCCTCAGGTGTTTGGGTTGTCATCTCTACCACTTTACCCACTGTCTCCCCTGTGCGGCTCTGTATTTTCCTGATCCCGTCCAAAAGGTTTTTTACTGCTCCGGAATATGTGATTGTAGGTCTCATCTCGCTGTAACTTGCGTAGTTTTCCTTTAAAAAAATGGTTCTCAAAATTCCAAATCCATTTTTTGGTCTATTTTTTGGCGCTTTTAAGAAATTCCCTTTTTCTGTCTGGCTTCCTTTCGCTTTTTACCCACTGTCATTTATGCAGTTCTTCCGATAACTTGAAAAACCGTCCACCCGAAGTGTTGATTTCCGTTCCGGTTTTCCCAAAAAAACGTTTTTTTTTTCAAACAGGGTTTGTTTTTTGCCCCGGTTAACCCCTATCTGGGGGGGGAAGGGTTTCCACCCCTTAAATCCCTTTTACGACATGCCCGGTTTTTGGGGGGCAGAGATCCTATTTTTTGCAAAAGCTGCTTTTCAAAAAAAACCCGGGATTTTCCCGGGGGGGAAAAAGGAAGCAGCAGCAGTTAGTAATTGAACCCAGCAGAGTTGTAGCAGCAGCAGTTGTAGCAGCACAGCCGTAGCAGTACCCAGCAGTAGAAAGCAGCAGCAGCAGCAGCAACACAGCAAGAGCAGTAGTAGTATTTAGTAGCAGCAGCCAGTCAGCAGCAGTAGCAGAAGCAGCAGCAAAGCAACAGAATATTTAGTATTTATTTAAAAGATTAAAAGCAGCAGGAAAGTAGCAAGAAAGCACAGCAGCAGCAGAAGTAGGTAGTAGTAGCATAGCAGAGAAGCAGTACAGCAGCAGTAAGAGTAGTAGCACCCAACAGTAGAAGTAGCAGCAGTAGCAGCAGCAGCTTTTTAGTAGAAAGTAGTAGTAGTAGTAGAAAAGTAGAAAAGTAGAGTATAGAAAGTAGTAGTAGTAGTCCAGCAGCAGCAGCAGAAGTCCGTAGTAGCTGCAACAAAAACAGCAAGCAGAATCACTGGCAGAACAACAGCAGCAGCAACAGCAAAAAAACGCAAGAAGAAGAAGAAACAGAGACCTGTTGCTATTTTCTGTAGATCTTTTTTTAAAATCAGCAACGCTTTATTTTTTTCTGCAAGTAGTGTGTGTTCTTGTACGGAGTAACCCTTTAAAAACAATCCCTCTACTAGCCTGAAGAGAAACACAACAAAAACCACACAGACAAAACATGTCACTCACTAACCTGACTGCTGTCCTTCGATTGAACTGAG
The DNA here is from genome assembly GCA_028751875.1 of Rapana venosa. Classification (NCBI taxonomy): domain Eukaryota; kingdom Metazoa; phylum Mollusca; class Gastropoda; order Neogastropoda; family Muricidae; genus Rapana; species Rapana venosa. The sequence goes on from CM054157.1 coordinate 13,593,822, forward strand.
AAAGGGACCAAACTTTGACTGTATTTCCTGTCTTGTTCTTCTTTGTTCTATTTATTGTTCTATTTCTTGTTGTTGTTTTTGTTGTTGTTGTCTTCTTCTTCTTTCTTTTTTCTTCTTCTTTTTCTTCTTCTTTTTCTTCTTTTCTTTTCTCTTCTTCTTCTGAATTCTTTGCAGTTCTTCGTTCTTCTTCGCATTCGTCACTTTCTTCTCCTTCCAATCTTTTTTCTTCCTTGCAATTTTCTTCACAATTCTTCTTCTTCTTCTTTTCTTCTTTTCTTTCCTTCCCTTTCTTCTTCTTACTTTCTTCTTCTTCTTCTTCTTCTTCTTCTTCTTCTTCTTTAAGCATCACGAAAAAGAATAAAATCAGAGCAAAATAGAGAAGCAGAGAAGGAGAAGTAGGAACAAGAGATCGAAAGAAGACGAAGAACAAGTGATGCCGATGGTAATTGTGAAGACGACGCAACAACGATTGACGAATTCCAAAACAACAAAAACGATGATGATGGACAATGACGACGACGACAATGACAAACACGATGAAAAGATGATGAGATAGAAGAGGAGGAGGAGGAGAGGAAAAAAGATGAGGAAAATGATGACGACAAGTGAGGATTTGTTGATGAGATGAAAAATGAGGAGGAGGAGGGGAGGAAAGGAGATGGAGGCGGAGGGGGAAGAAGAGGAATGAGAGACGAAAAATACAAAAAAATGATGATAA
>CM054157.1:13595039-13631097 GCA_028751875.1 Rapana venosa
AACTGAGTTGTGTACACTATTTTCTTTAAAGGGGGGGGGGGGGTCCTTGGTAAGAGCTCTGAGGATCACTTTAAGTGGACATCTTGTGTTGGCAACCATTTATTTGTCCACTACTGGGGTCGCCTCATTCTGACTCCCGAATATAGTTTAAACACGACACTCATAATGAGACTTTAAAGAAAAGGCCATCCGTTCCCTCTGGCATGCAATAGGGTAATCTTTCGAAAGGTGTAGCATATTTGAAAGAGTGTGCACAATGTTTTGTGTGCGTTTGATGTCAACATCTTGGTTTGTAGTCTCATTTGAAAGATTTTGGGTGGAGTTGGGTTGATACCCATGTTAATTCCAGGGGAAAATATCTTCAGGAGACTACGCGCTTAATCCGATGTACCACAGAACATAACTCATTACACGACACACATTCCTTTAACGAAGGGAAATTCCAAAAAGAACGGCACACTTACGAGACTCTCACTTTTCACTGTGTGTGGTGAACATGTGCCAATGCCGTGACCTCAGCAGAGCTGGCTAGTCTGTCCATAGAGTTCATCTGCCTGTAACTGTATTTTATCTGACTTCTTCTGATTTGCTGGAATGTGTCTTTTCAGATGATTTTTAAAGGCTGTCTGACCATGTCATATGAACATGTCATTTTGGTTTCATAGAAGCTTACTGAACATGAATACATTTGAAAATGGCAAAAACTATCAAGTGTGCTGTTTATGTTCAGTGTGTTTTATATCAAGTACACAACTCTACATTTTTTTGCTGATTAATCCATATGTCTTCCAATATACAGGCGTGTAGATTTAGTGTTTTTTCATGATTAGGGAACATATTTAGGTACAGCGGATTTTATTTTACACTAAATTGTCCAGCTATTTTAGTAATTTAAAGTTAAGATAATGATAAGGCATACATTCTAATTTTTTAAAAAGCCAAAGAATGATCACTTTGTTTTAAACAAGTAGTGTCTTAACCTTTCATAATCCGTCGTCATCCGCATAACATTATTCAGTGTTAACTCAAATCCCTATCTCCAGTTCCACTGTAGTGTCTAAGATCTCCACTGTGGTCACTGTGGTTGACTGTACTACCTGAAGTGAGGATGCCCCTCAGACATTCTGAGCCTTACCTGGATGGCTGTCTTACGCAAGCTCTGCCGCGTTGTAAGATGCTGCAGCTGTCGCTATCCAACTAGCCTGTCACACAATGTTGTTTACATAGAGCATCTGCTGCTTTGCCTTGCTGTGTGTTCAGCCCTGGAAAACTGTGTTGGACCTAACAAAGTTTAAAACAGAAAATCCTGTGCAACGTTTTCTATCAAAATCATGTTTGCTTAATCCACTGACAAAATCTGGTTATATGTTTAAGGCAGCGCGTTTAGTTCAATTCATTTTTTTAAAGTGATTCCACTGTGTGAGTATGTAATTTTTTTTTTCTCTTTCAAAAAGACCACTAGTCAAATATTGAAAAACCCAAACACCAAAGAAAATGTACGTAGGCAAACATACGTATTTGTTGAAGGTGAATTTAATCAATACATATTATCTGTACTTTACACTACGCTCTTGTCGCTACATGCTGGCTTAATAGCCTTACTAACCTTTTTGGCCATAGAACCCTTCCATACCTTTTTCTTAACTTTAAATTACAATCAGTTTTGGAAGGCCAAGTGTTCTGCAGAGTGGTGTTGCCAACGTTGCTGTCCCCTGAACGGGGCTGGCTGTGTGCAAAACACACACTGCCCACGCACCAAGGTTCCCAGCCCAGGTTGCAGCTGCCTGGTCCTCCCTATATAAAGGTCCCTGATCCTGCAGTCCACACCACAGCCACAGGGTCTTCAGCCATCTGCAGTCAAGGTCCAGTCCTTCCACCTCCACCATGTCTTCTTTTCTGCTGACTGTTTTGGCCGTTACAGGTACGGTGTCTGTCTCTTTTGTCTCATGTTTCGTGTACAGGTGATTCCCTATGCTGCTTTGTTGGGGTATCTGTGGAAAATCTTGTCATTCTTTGAGCGATAGATTCTTTTGCGAAATAAAATGTGTTGCTGCTAATTTTGTTTTTGTATACTCACCTCATAATGATTACATTCGTTTGTTAAAGGTATCAATATTAATTTGTCGTTTTCAAGCTATTACAAATGCTATACGTCTTTCTTCATTGCCATAAAAACGACATCCGAAATAGAATGTTCTCAAATAAGCTTGGGCAACTTGATATTCATTTTCTGTTGATGTCCTTTCTGCAGGATATATATAGAATGAGGTTCCTTCTTGGCAACATTTCCTACAAAGAAACTCTATCTCAGTAATACCATATGTTTTACTTGTTTTCTCTCTTTAAAACTTAAAGGCATGTCCGAAGCATCTATTTTTTAAGAAATAGAAATTCATTTATATTTTGAGGTTTATTTTGTGTGTTTGTATGGCACAAGAACTGCTAGTCGATTTTTACTTCAGCATGAAGTTGCTTTGTAATATCTGCTGGTGGTGTGTGTTCATTATTTTACTATCGCTATTGGCTATGTATGCTTATTATTTCATCATATCTGCATGATATCGGGGTAGCATTTCTGATTTTGATAATATATCTGTATCAAACAAACTACTTTAATTAATAACGGTCATTGACTGTCTTATGTACCTATAATCATCATCCTAAATGCCATTTTCTTGTCGCATGAATTATGAAGAAGTTTTTTCCAGCATTCAAATGGAGCTTGTTTATGAACATACATTGTCCCATCAATGGTAAAGGTAAAGATGTCCCATAACCTATGTGGTCGTAGGGGAGTGAGGCATCAACCTCAACATTGTGCTCGCGCAAGCATTGCGTGCGTACACACACACACACTCACCACACATACACACACGCCCGCGCACACACACGCCACACATCACACACCAAACACACACACATGTACACATGCACTTTAGATCAAGTCTGGAGGGGATACTTAGTATAGTAAGTGTAAAAAAACATTTATGATTATTGTAGACTTGATCTCCATTTGAACCCAAGCTTTTGCCTCATTCACTAGACCTTGAGTGAAGGGCAGGGCAGATAGCCTAGGGGTTAGTGTAGTAGTGTAGTGTAGTGTATACCACATACGTCCAGGGAACAGAGTTCTCTGTGTGAATTTCAGGATCCTTCCGTGTGCTTTTTTACATCCATCCCCTGTGGTAATGCGTTTTTGTAAATTTTTCCACTATTCCCACCGCCCCCCCACCACACAATGACCAACACTTGCGAAAAGCAGAACAGATTTAACGTGCGCAAGATGTTCTGCATTCATTCCACAGGCCGCAGTTCTACTGACATTTTCTAATCCAAAGGACTTGTGGAGAGTGGAGTCTTGTGTCTTATGTTACCTCCAGGGGAAAACTCCCTTGAATGGGATTCGAACCCGGGTCGTCAGATTGCAAAGAGCAATGTTCCAAACCACTAGGCTATACCAATCCCCCAGAGAGAGAGAGAAGAGAGAGAGAGAGAGGAGAAGAGAGAGAGAGAGAGAGTCCATACAGACAGTCAGACGGAGACAGAGAACAGAGATCGCATACCTTTGCAAGTCCCTTACACAACCATTCTTTACATAGCAATATACACAGAGTCGTTAATTGAGTATTCAAGCTTTTATTTCGTACAATTGAAATATATCTGCCTACTTACATGTCTTCAGCAAAACTAACATTTTTGGATATTTTTTATTTTTTTTCCCCCCTCTGCTACAAGCTACCCTTAAAGCAAAAGCTGTTTCCGAAATAAGAGTTGATACATCCACGATTTAGAGAAAAGAATTGCCAGAACTATTATCCAGGAGGAAAATGAAACTACATCAAACTACTTTGCAGTAGAACAAATGTGCAAAACTGTTCAACTTTTCGTGCTATCAAAGTAAAAGAAGCGACACATTTGCTTGAAGATCAGCCACAAGGGGAGATGATCTGAATCTGTTTGACAGATGGAGCAGCAATCGTTATATCCTATCAACGTACGGTCCTGGGTCCAGTTGAGTTTACTGAGTTGAGGTACATGTGCCTTGAGCGCCATAGCAACCCTGCACAAAGAAACGTCATTTGTATTCATTCTTCCTCAAAGGCTCTGTCAACATCTATTGTTGCCAGTTATATGAGTGAAAATGTATTGCGCGCTGCTGTTAAGCGCCTCACAAGCCAGGCCCAGCGCATCCAGCTATCGGCATACAGAGAATATGTTATCTTTTCTTTAGTCCTGTTTTTTCTTAAAGGCAGGAGAGGACTGAATCATGCAGGCTAAGAAAAAGGAGTTGGTAGAGAAAACCAAAAAGGAACGGGGGTAGAAACAAAATTTATAGGATAAAAAGGGAGGAAATACTAGCAGAGAATAATGTAGAGTGTGGAGATGCTATTTATATACTTGACAGGCCCCTTGCTTCCTCACGGGGTAGTTGTGAATATCAGAATCAAAACGGTGAACATCTATGGCGATTGTGTGATATACATCACCTGACAGGCAGGGCAAGGTGACAGGACAGGTAGAAAAAGTTATGTGGACTCTCTTCGTTTAAGTTTGTGTTGTGTAAGACTGACCATGATGCAGATATAGAAAAATATATTTTTTATTAGAAAAGAAAGCTTAACATGAGGAAAGCAAAACCATGCGCACAGTCCCTTGAACTTTTTCAATGTTTAACTTTGGCACAAAATAAAAAGATAATAACGATATCTCAAACTACGCTAAAGAATAAGAATCAAAATAGCAGTCCTGCAATTTGCATTACCTTGCTTAAAGCTTTTTCGTATATACCACAATGGTATAATCTGAATAATATGTCATCATAACTCATGTATTACATAATATTTACCAATAATAACAGACCTGTACGTGCCTCTTTCTTGCAATTTTGAACTTCAGGCTTTGTGGAGATTTATTTGATTGTGGAAAATTATAAGCCATGTGAAACCTGTGACTAAGGTAAACTCAACCTGCGATCGAAATGCCATGGGCACTGTGGGTCTGAGCTAGTGTGCTGAGACTTCTCAAACAGGGTAGATGAAGGAGTCCTGAAACCCCGCACAGGAGTGTGACAAGCAGTCCCCACAAAGCCTTCACTGCACAGCCCTGTACTGCAGTTTTTGCCTGAAAGGGGAAAGTGGGGAAGAACTCATGCTACAATATAGCTACACACAACAACGCTCGCTACAGCAATAATGATGATAACAAGACGACCACTGCGACCACTGCCAGCACTACAAGCATTAAGCACTGGTAATGATGATAATAATGATGATAAAGATGATGATGATAATGATAATAATAATAAAAATAATAATAATAATAACGATGATGATGTTGATGATGATTGTAATGATAATAATAGTAATAATGATAATAGTAATAACAAGGGTAATAGTTATAATGAAAATAATAATAATAATAATAATAATAAATTAAAATAATAATTATAGTGTAAAGTAGTAAGTAGAAGTAGAAGAAGCATTAGTAGATAGTAGTAGTAGTAGTAGTAGTATATACATCAGCAGCAGCAGCATTAGAGTAGTAGCAGCAGCAGCAGCACAGCAGCAGCAGTAGCACAGCAGCATAAGTAGTAGTAGTAGTATAGTTAGTAGTAAGTATATAGTAGTAGTAAAGTAGTAGCAGTAGTATATAGTAGTAAAGTATCAGTATATTAGTAGTAGAAGTAGTGGTATATTAGTAGCAGTAGCAGTAGTGAGTAGTAGTAGTAAGTAAACCGTCTTCTTCTTCGTGGAACAGACAGCAACTATTGTTGTCTGTTATATGAGCGAAAATGCGTCACGCTGCTTGTTAACGCCTGAACAAGTCCAGCCCATCGCATCCGACTCCAGCATATAATAGTAAATAAACAAGTAGATCAGGAGATAATGGGGCATAATCTTTGGTTTGGATGCAATGTATGAAAGCATAAAAACCCAAAAATGTTACGCTCCACCACGAAAAGCGTCGCCTAAGCACCTGGACCCACTTTTTCCGCTAGGAGCCATTATTAGCCAGGTTAGTCGATTTTGACGATTTTGATTGATAAATAAAACACTAGGCCAAATATAACTGCCCTGTGAGAATGAAAAATCAAGTCCTAAATGTGTTTTCCTTATGGGCCTTGAAACGTGTTTCAAAACACTCAAATCCTCATTCTGACCACCGATTACATTCATTTCACATTTCTCACGTCCTGCAGTGATTCGTTTCAATTTGTCATAACTTTTCACAGATTTGTCCCATTTTCAATCTGTTGGGTTTTTTTGGTATTCAATAGCTTTTCTGTTATAGCATATCAACACCTTGCCAATAACTGAACACTGACCTCCGATGCATGGCGATTCATCAGGTGATGGAGCTTTACAAATCAAAATGTGGTGAACCTGGAACCTCTAGCCAAGGAACAGGGATGGGGATGGGGTGTGGATGTATGGAGGGGGAGGGGTGGGGTGGGGTGTTTAAGGGGAAACATACGTAACTTAACTTTGCAGTCACTGCTTAACCGACTGAGGGATAGCACCTGGCAGGCGTTATACTTCAGGTCCAATGATTCTTGTTGGGTCGAAATGCAGTCCTTCCCCAGCTCTTGCAAACCAGCCTGCAACCAGGGAACATATCCCGAGTAGTAAACAACGCTGCGCGTAGAGCACACACCCACACACACACACCATCACACCACTCAACACCCTATAACGCGCGCGCACAATACACACAATTGCATACACACGTACACACGTACACACACACACGCACGCACGCACACACACGCACAGCAACACACACCGCACGCAACGCACACACGTGCACACACACACACAACACACACACACACACTGAGTGGATCGGTGGTCTAGAGGTAAAGCACACTGCCTAGAAAGCGAAAAATTCCGGGTTGAAGTGTGTGGTGGTTAATCCCCGTTTGGGCCCGATACTTTAACCCGCATCCACTATGACCATGAGTGGTGGTCTGGTGTTATAGTCTTTCGTATGAAAACGATAAACCGAAGACGCTGTTGGTTGCACATTTTTAGCGCACGTAAAAGAACCTACGGCAACAAGAGATTTTCCGGTAAACTATGTAGATAAAAGCCACTCTGATATGGAAACAAATACATTATGCAGACAGGAAAGAGACAACTAAAATGTGCGGCCTGTCCTTGTGGCGCTGCGCACTTCCCGGGGAGAGCAGCCCCGAATTCAACGAGAGAAATCTGCCGTGGCTAAAAATTAAAAGGGGGTTAATAATCGCTATCTATCTATCTATCTATCTCCTCTATCTCTCTATCTATCTATCTCACTATCTATCTATTTATCTATCTATCTATTTATCTACCTAATTATGTATCTATCTATCTGTTCATCTATCTATCTGTTCATCTATCTATCTATCGATCTATCTACCTATCTCTCTAGCTATCTAGCTATCTATCCATCTACCTATCTATCTATCTATTTACCAATCCATCTACCTAACTACCTACCTATGTACTATGTATCTACCTATCTGACTATCTCTCTCTCTCTCTCTCTCCCTCTCTCACTCTCTCTCTATATCTATAAATATATGTATATATATATATATATATATATATATAAAATCTATATTTCCATACCTATATGTTGCTTTCCCTAAAGAAAGTCTTTACGAAGGAACAAGACACGTTTTTTTCTTTAGGGTGGCGTTTTAACTGCAGAATATAACGAAGGTCAATCTATGTTGTTTGTTCTGGGATCTTTAACGTATGCGAAATGGCATGACACAAATAAGGCTTTTGGTATACTCGTCCTCTCCTAAAGGCACGGCCGTTCCATCTACCGTCCATATTACAGGCAGACGATTCCAATGTTGAATAGAAAGCCGCAGGGGACCTCTTAACCTTGGACTGATGTTGTTGATATAGTGACCACCCCCCCCCCCCCCCCCTTCCTTTTGTACTGAGCAAAAGTAGGGAGGGAGGGGAGATAGGCCCCACATAATTGCAAGATATAAAGCGCTATATAAACTAATGCGCAAATAATAAGCAAGGTATAACACATATCAATTGTTTGCGCAATAATTGCAAGATATAGCGCTACATAAATTAATTGTACAAGATTGAAAGATAAAGCGCTATATAAATTAGTTGCACAAAATTGCAAATATCGGATTTATAAATGATTGCACATGATGCAAGATAAACGCTACATAAAAAGCATCTCTTGTTTGTTGTTTCTTCTTCTTTCTTGTTCTTCCTTCTCTTCTTCTTCCCCTCCTCCTCCTCTTCTTCTTACTTCATCTTCTATTCTTCTTTCTTCTTCTTCTTTCCACTTTCTTCTTCTTCTTTTTCTTTCCTCCCCCCCCCTCCACGCATTTACCGTTGTATTTTTATGACCCTCTGAACACCATCAACTTCAATATAATGACAATAATCCTTTTATTTTTTACTTTAACCAAAAAATTTGCGGCAATGAATGGAGGTTTTGTTTTCGAATAATTAACTGACTGCTTCTGACCATCAGTGTACTCACTGGCCTTGGGTGTTTGCTTGGTGCAGACGTAGCCAATTGCATTCAGCAGTCACATGGGCAGGAGATCTGCACTCCGCAGACAGGCTGTACACACACTCCATTTTTACCGGCAGGCAACGCTGTACGGGCAGAAGAACAAGGAAAGAAACAGACACACAACTGACCTATCACCAACGTACTCAACAAGGCCTCTTCAATGTCCAAAGCTATGACCACGTCAGATTCGTGTTCCTATTTGTTAAACTGTTATATTTTGTTTGATTATATTCAATAACATCGAAAATATTATAGGTAATTTTTTGTTCCGCCTTTAGCACGATATCAAAATATGTTTTTTATCTTGTAATTGTGGAGTGAATTATGTTGCTATGTAATATCAAAATATGTATTTTAACCTTGTAAAGTGTGCTTTGTTAGCAATTAATATCAAAATATGTTTTTACCTTGAAGAGTGTGAATTTATTGTAATAAATTAATAACAAAATATATTTTATCTTGAAATGTGTGCTTTAGAGTTAAATATAAATAATATAGAAATATGTTTTTTACCTGTAATGTGTGCTGATTATCCTTTAATATATTTATGATAAAGTCAAAATCTGATTTTGCCTTTTAATGTTTGCTTTATGTTGATATATGTAGACTACTATCAAAATCAATGTTTTTACTCGAAGTGTGTGTTTTATTGTTATATATTATCAAGATATGTTTTTACCTTGTATACATGTAGTGTGTAATTTATTGATGTAACCTAACGCTTTATTTCTTTTTATATATGTATATGATATTTCTTATTGATGTTTTTACCTTATAGTGTACGCTTTATTTCTTTTTATATATGTATATATATATATATGTATATGATATGTATATGTATATGTTTATATATATGTATATACATATATATATATATATATATATATGTATATATGTATGTATATATTATATTATGTAATATATTTATATCTTATGTGTGTGTGAGTGGGTGGCGTGTAGGGAGAGAGAGAGAGAGAGAAGAGATAGAAGAGAGAGAGAGAGAAGACAGAGAGAGAGAGACAGAGATGAACCAGAGAGATGCGGTGTGTAATAATAGGTACTTTGGTATGAATGCGGGTGTGTCTAAATCACTATGTAGTGAATAGACATTAAACAAAACAAAACAAAACAAACCTAACAATATCAATGTCGTTTTTACATTGAAATGTGTAATTTATTGCTATAACATAATAATATCAAAATATGTTTTTGCCTTGAAGAATGTGCTTTATTGCTATAATATGATAATCTCAAAACATGTTTTTACCTTGAAGTATGTGCTTTATTGCTCTAACATGATAATTCCAAAACATGTTTTTACCTTTTAGAGTGATACGCATTCTATCTTATTTAATCCATTTTTCTCTGAGAATGATAGAATAAGCACTCAGTGCTTTTTTTAACCTCCAGACCCCCGGGTGATATTAGTTTTGGTATAATTTGTCACCGTTCCACCGGCACACATTGGCCTACCCTTTCGAAAAGCGGAACGGGTTTTGACGGGACGCAAGATGTTTGCGAGCCGTACGCACACGGGGCTCTCGGTTTGTAGTCCTCATCCGAAGGACTTTTTGGGAGAGAGGAGTCTGCTCTGATGTTAACCTCCAGAGAAAACATCACTAATTCTACATGATAACATATTAGACAGGTAAGAATGACTCCGTTAGAGGAATACGTACTTTCAAATGAATTGCATTACTGCGTTGGGCAGGGGCAACACATCACTTTGTACTGGTTCTTGGTGACTCGCTAATCATTTTCAGGATTTTTATTTTCATTATAAAGTGTGTCAAACTCTAAAGAAAACAAAACCCGGCAACATTAATGTTTTTTTTTTTCACAATCTATTTAATATACACAATTTACACTATGCACCTCATATATTTGTTTGTTGTAATGTGTGTTTTCCATACATTTAGTCAATTCCATTTTTATCCCACTGGGATTTTGCCTACAGAACACATATTCCCAAGATCATGTTGAATAATGTTGCATCGATTGCCCTACTCAAACACGAACACAAATAATGGAAAAAAGGTACGTTAAAGAAAAATAAGACAGTTTCAAAAGAAAAAAAAGATGAGTGTATGATTTTTTGATTGCATCCGTTGTTTGCAAAAAGTTCATCTTTTGTTGTCACTTGTAAAGAAGGGAAAGCACTTAGACAGCAACACGAACTAGTCCCTGACCTAGCTTAACACTTCCAATTTATATCGCATAATAATTATCTCAATCGTTGTATGTGAGTTCTTAATAAGAGACAGACAAGACAGACAGACAGACACAAAGGCAGACAGCACATAGATGAAGGACTGACAGACAGACAAACCCAGAAGACAGACAGGCAGATAGACTTACAAGACAGACACAGACAGACACATAGGCAGACACACACACAGATGAAGAGACAGACAGTACCAGACAGACAGACAGACAGAGATAGAGAGAGAGAGAGCTGACTGCATAAATTAATCAAGTCGCCTTAGAAAGAATTTCAGGTGTGAGAGGTCATATCACACTGCACTGGACAGTTCCCTTGGCCCTGTACAGGGTGAATCAGGACCACAGCATGGCAGTGCTGGACAGTGACATATGTATTGGGTTCAAGCCGTCATGGACACGTAAAAAGGTAAAGGTGTGCCCATCACCTGTGATGGTCGTTTTGCTTGTGTTCTAAAGGGGACGGGGTAGCCCTCACAGGTCAGAGCACTCCACTCGCTTTTCCCCCAGCCAAAGGCTTAAGCAGTAATCGAGCGTGGTTACCACTTGGATGGATGACCCGTTTGCGCTCCTTGAGCTTCAGTACAGTCCCCAGTTACGCACCAGCTGAAAATGATACCTGCCCTCTTACGGGTCAGAGAAAGGTAAAGCAGCAAGGGAGAGAAGAAATGGGCGCCGCCCCACATTATGCTGGCCCTAGAGAAGTTGAGGCTGAAGGCCTCACTTCTCCCCTACGACCACATAGGTTATGGACATCTTTACCTTACCAATGATGGGACATTGTATGTTCCAATAAACAACATCATTGAAAGCTGCAAAAGACTTTCTTCATAATTCATGCGACCAGAAAATGGCATTTAGATGATGAATATTGGTACATAAGACAGTTCATAACTGTTTATTAATTAAAGTATTTGTTTATACAGATATATTTATCAAAATCAGAAATGCTCACCCAGATATCATGCATATAAGATGGACTAGATAAGCATACATAGCCAATAGTCGATAGTAAAATAAATGACACACACCACCATCAAATATTACAAAGCATCTTCAAGCTAAAGTAAAAAGTCGACTAGCAGTTCTTGGTGCCATACAAACACACAAAATCAAACTTCAAAAAATAAATGAATTTCTAATTCTTAAAAGTGGATGTCCCAGACATGCCTTCAAGTTTTTAAAAGAGATAACAAGTAAAAACAATGGTATTTACTGTGATAGAGTTTCCCTGTGTAGGAAATGTTTTGCCAGAAGAACTTCGTTTCTATATATATCCTGCAGAAAGGACATCAACAAGAAAATGAATATCAAGTTGCCCAAGCTTATTTCAGAACATTCAATTTCGGATGACGTTTTTATGGCAATGAAGAAAGAATGTATAGCATTTGTAAATAGCTTTGAAAAAGACAAATTTAATATTGATACCTTTAACAAACTAATGTAGTCATTAGAAGTTGATATACAAAAACAAAATTAGCAGCAACACATGTTATTTCGCAAAAGAATCTATCGCTCAAAGAATGACAAGATTTTTTCCACAGATTCCCCAATAAAAGCAGCATAGAAACACCTCTACACGAACTAGAGACAAAAGAGACAGATCCCGTACCTGTAACGCCAAAAACAGTCAGCAGAAAGAAGACATGGTGAGGTGGATGGACTGGACCTTGACGCAGATGGCTGAATACCTGTGGCTGGAGGTGTGGACTGCAGGATCAGGGACCTATATATAGGGAGACCAGGCAGCTGCAACCTGGGCTGGAACCTTGGTGCGTGGCATTGGTTTTTTTGCACACAGCCACCCCGTTCAAGGGGACAGCAACGTTGGCAACACCACACCTGCAGAACACCTTGGCCTTCCAAAACTGGATTGAATTTTAAAGTAAAAAAGGAATGGCATGGGTTCAAATATGGCCCACGAATTAAGTTAGACTTTATAAGCCAGCACGTAGCGACAAGAGTGTAGTGTAAAGGTCCAAATGTGTATAGGATTACATTCACATCAACAACTGAGTATGTTTGCCTACGTACATTTTCTTTGTGTTTGGATTTTTTCAATTTTGACTAGTAGTCCTTTTTGAGAGAAAAAAATAATTTACATACTCCCCACAAGCATGAGTCACTTTTGTATAAAATGAATTGACCAAAACTGCGCTGCTTTAAACATGTAACCAGAATTCCGTCATGGATATAAGCAAACAAGATTTTGATAGAAAACGTGGCACAGATTTATCTGTTTTAAACTTTGTTAGGTCCCAATACAGTTTTCCAGGGCTGAACACACAGCAAGGCAAAGCAACAAGATGCTCTATGTCAACAACATAGTGTGACACTAGTTGGATAGCGACAGCTGCAGCATCTTACAACGCGGGCGCAGAGCTTTCATAAGACATCCATCCAGGGTAAGGCTCAGAATGTCTGAGGGCATCCTCACTTCAGTAGTACAGTCAACCACAGTGACCACATGGAGTTTTAGACACTACAGTTCAAATGGAGTGAGGATTCTGAGTTAACACGAAATACTGTTATGTAGATGACAATGGATTCTGAAAGTTTAAGACACTAGATTGTTTAAAACAGTTATCCTTGGCTTTTAAAAAAATGTAGATGCCTTATCCTTATCTTAACTTTAATCACAAAAATAGCAAGACAATTTAGTGTAAAATAAAAAACCGCTGTACCTAAATGTTTTACCTATTCATAAAAAACTAATTTACACCCACGTCTGTCTATATTGTAAGACATATGGATTAATCAGTTTAAAAAATGTAGATTGTGTACTTGGATTTAAAACACACTGACCACAAACAGCACACTTGATAGCTGTAGCCATGTTTCAATATTATTCGGTGATCAGTGAGGCTTCAATGGAACTAAAATACATGGTCATAATGACCAGTCAGACAGTGTTATAAAAATTCATCTGGAAAGACACATTCCAGCAAAATCAGCAAGAAGCAGATAAAATACAGTTACAGGCAGATGAACTCCCTATGGACGACTAGCCACTCTGCGAGGTCCACGGAGCATTGGCACAAGGTCTCCACACAGCAGAAAAGTGAGGGTCTCGTAGTGATCCGATTCTCTTTGAATCTTCCTTCGTTTAAGATGTGTGACGTGTAATGAGTAGTGTTCTATGGGTAATGAGATTAAGCGTTAGTCTCCTGAAGATAATTTTTTCCCTGGAAATAATTATACCAGTATCAAGCCAAACCCCCCTCCCCCAAATCTTTCGAATGAACTACGAACCAAGATGTAGAGTTTCAAACGGCACTACAAAACTTTGTGCACACTCTTTAATCAAAATGCTACAACCTTTCAAAGATAACGCTATTGTCATGCCAGAGGGAACGGATGACGTTTTCTTTAAAAGAAGTTCATCATAAAGTGTCGTGTTTTAAACTTATTCGGAAAGTCGGAATGCGGCGACCCAGTAGAAGACAAATAAATGGTTTGCCAACACAAGATGTCCATAATTTGAAGTGAACCTGGGAACACTTTGCCAAGGAACAAAAATAAGAAAATAGTGTACACACGACTCAGTTTGGTATGATGGTAATACTGACCAGAGATTTGAACATGATACACATGTTATAATAATTTTCTGAATCTGAAAACACATTCATTGTTACAGTAAATGCGTATCAAAATTTCGATGAATAAGAATTATTGTGTCAGGTCGTTTTTCTTTTATTTATTTATGTACTTCTTTGTTTGTTTATCCCTTTATTTCGAGGATAATGGAATAAGCGCTCATGTGCTTTTCTACACCAAGTCCACGTGTGGTGTGTCTGCAGTTTTTCAAATTTTGTCATCCCATCCCACCTGCACACAATGGCCTACTCTTCCGAAAAGTGGAACAGGTTTTAACGTGTACGGAAGATGTTCAGTGTGTGTTCGTACACGAGACCTCGGTTTATAGTCTCATCCGAAGAACTTTTGATTTTGGGGGGAGTTGTGTTGGCACTGATGTGAACTCCAGAGGAAAATATCCCCTGACCGGGATTCGAACCCGGGTCAGAAGATCACCAGCGCAATGCGCATTACTCTAACAAGTCTAAAATGTCAGTGATTTTGTGTATGTGTGTGTGTGTGTGTGAGTGTGTGTGGTGTGTGAGTGGTGTGTGTGTGTGTGTGAGAGTTAGTTGTGTGTGTTAATGGCGTGCGTGCGTTGCGTGCGTGGCGTGCGTATGTGCAGCGTAATTGTATGTCGTAAGTGTGTAATTGTGTTGTATTGGAAATGTAGTAGTTAGTGTGTTTGCGGTGTGTGTGTGTGTGTGTGTGGTGTGTGTGTGTGTGTGTGGTTGTGTGTGTGTGTATGTGTGTTTAGTTTGTGTGTGTGTGTGGTGTGAGTGTGTGTGTGCGTGCAATGTGAGAGATAGAGAGCGAGAGAGAGCGAGAGAGCGAGAGTAGAGGCAGATGAGGAGAAGACGGAGCGGCGAATGACAGAGAGAGAGGGTAGGCAGATGAGAGACAGACAAACAGACAGATAGACAGCACAGGCAGAGAGAGAGAGAGAGAGAGAGAGAGAGAGAGACAGACAGACAGACAGACAGACCGACAAACGACAGAGAGAGTAAGAGAGAGAGAGAGAGAGAGAGAGAGAGAGAGAGAGAGATTCCTCCAGAAGAAAGAAGGAAATTCCAATAAAATGGAGACTTGTGATTTTTCTTTTAAAAGACAAGTATGGATCTTGGGTAGGGAACGAAGAAATAATATTCTTTAAAGTTTCCAGGTGAGAATGTTGTAACAGGTACATTGGGCTGAAACTAAGAGTTGATAACAACGTTGTTGAAATGAATACTGATTTATTTATGGAATAAGCTAAACCAACCAACCAGGCAACCAGCCAACCAGCCAACCACCAACCAACCACACAGCCAACCAACCAACCAACCCTAACCAAAACAGCCAACCAACAGACCCAGCAAGCCAGCCAGACACCACCAGCCAACTGAACCCACCAAACAATCAACAAAACATGAATGAGAATAAAACACCTAAAACAAATGAATGGAAGAACATTACATGCATATTGAGCTTCTAAATTAGCAGTTTTGCTTTTTTAATCTATGCAAGAACCGGAATCTGAGTGTAGTTGTGTGTGTGTGTGTGTTGTGGTGTGGTAGTGATGTGTGTGTGTGTGTGTGTGTGTGTGTGTGTGTGTGTGTGTGTTGTGTGTGTGTGTGTGTGTGGTTGTGTGAATCAGAAACAAATCAGAAAACTTATTAACATTAGGTCAGACCAAGACTCATTATGACACTAAACATAAACCGAATCAAGATTATAATTTGTCTAATTGCCCCGTACGCACCTCTGAAAAGGAATTAAGCACTTCTTTGAATCACCTTCTAACAGATAATCCTCTCATTAAGAAACAACAACTCACTCAACATTTTGGTGTTAATTCGGATATTCATTGTTTAATTTTTAACATTCATATACCGCTTTTTCTTAATCACATATAATTACAATCATCAAGCAAGTGATACACGTCTTCTATTTTGTATGACAACTTACATTTTCTTTTTTCTCTCGGCATATTTGTATATCTCCCTGGGGGTGGGGGGGGGGGGGGGGGGGGGGTGGTGGGGGGGGGGGGGGGGGGGGGGTTGCCTATTATTTAAATCAGCAGCTGGTGCAAAATCTGTTGAATATTTGCCTATAGTTTTCATTCCTGCATATCAATAGATGTGGCTCCAATCAATAAACATGTGAAACAGAGTTGTAAAAATTCAACTAAGAAAATAACTATTTTGTTGATTCCAAAACACTCTGTACAGTTCTTCAATTTTTTGTTTTTATAGAGTAGCATCATCTTTTGATATTTAATTTAGGAGTAGAGCTGTATGATAGAGTCCGTGGAGTCGTCCGATAGTATGCGGTTCGAGATCGTGAGATGTAGAAGTAAGACCACAGCCCTTGGACGCGTGTACCACAACTCCTTCCGCCTACTCCACTCAACTCCCAGCCCCCCCACCGCCACGTCGCGACTGTCCGACGCCGCCGCCGGACGACCAAGCCGCCGCCTCCGCAGTCGCTGCAGCCTCCGCCGCCTCAGCAGCCGCCGCAGCCGCAGCAGCAGCCGCAGCCGACTTCTCGACGTCGACCTGTAGTATCAGTCGTCGTAATTCAGTAGTACGTACGTAGATGTAGTATAGCGCCGCAGCCGCAGCAGCCGCCGCCGCGGTCTTTAGAAGTCGAAGCCGCAGCAGTAAGATATAGTAGTATTAGTCGAGAGTAGTATACTCATTAGTAGTAGTAAAGTAGTAGTCTACTATTAAGTCGTAGTAGTAGTAGCAGCAATAGAAACCGACATGCAGCAATCACCGGCACAAGCAGCATCAGCAAAAAGCAGTAACGCAAGAAAAAAAAAACAGAGACCTGTTGGGTAATTCCTGTAGATCACTTTAACACAGCACGCTTTAGTTATTACCTGCAAGTAGATGTGTGTACATATGCACGAGTAACCCGTAAAACCAATACTCAACTAGTCTGACGAACAAACACCAACCAATCCACCAGGACCGAAACATGTCACTCACTAATCTGTCTGCTGTCTTCGAATGTACTGAGAAAGGGACAAGACTAGACGTATTTCTTGGTCTTGTCTATCTTTGATTCTATTTAATGTTCTGATTTCTTGTTTGTTGTTGTTGTTGTTGTTGTTGTTGTATCAGTTGTTGTTGTTGTTTTCTTCTTCTTCTTCTCTTTTTTGCATTTGTTTGTTGTTCTGCATACTATAACCTACAGTTGTTGTTTTTGTATCTGTGGAAGTGGATGGATTTAAAATATCCTTAAGATGGTTCTAAGTTTTGTGTCTGGTCATAAAGCTATGTAAGGCAGTGAAGTCAGAACCAATATGAAGTCCAGAAAATAAACTCTCCTTAAAAGGACAACTCAGCAATACTCACACGCACACCACAACAGTCAGATATGTACTTTCCCCCATGTGGGGATGCTGGTGTCCTGTCTGTATAAATAGTATCTCCACATTCTGAAATTCTGGTGCTAGGATTTTCCTCTTCCCTAGTCATCTCTTTGTATTTCTCCTTGCCCTTTACATTCCGTCTTGGGGTCTTCTTTCTCCTACTTGATACCATTGTATCCCATTCCAGTCCTTCCTGCTTATCTTTGGTGTTGAAGATGTTTCATCGCCTTTATGTGGGCGGATGGCCTGGGGGCTAAGCTTTGTGCTAGGGGCTACCCTCCTAATCTGCTGACATGGGTTTTGAATCCCGTTCAAATGCCGAAATTTTACCCCTGGAATTACATAACTGCAAACTCTTTTAATCCCCATTGACGAGTGATGTGCGGTGTGTACTTGTGTGTTGTGTGTGTGTTTACGTCGTGCGTGTGTGTGTGTTGTGTGTGTTGTGTGTGTGTGTGTGTGTGTGGGGGTGATGTGTGTGTGGTGCCCCGCGCGTAAAATAGAAAATAACGTGGGTGTGTGTGTGTGCAAGTGTACGTGTATGTGTATGTTGCGTGCGTGCGTGTGTGTGTGTGTGAGTGTGGGGAGGTGTATGTGTAAGCTTATTTATTTATTCTTTTACATCGAGGATAATGGAATAAGCGCTCATGTTCTTTTTGAAATCTAGTCCCCGTGTGTATGTGTCTTTGTAAATTTTTTCAGCTGCACACAATGGCACACAATGACCTACTCTTTCAAAAAGCAAAACAGGATTTAAGGTATGCACAAGATGGTCTGCGTGTGTTCATACACACAGGTCTAGGTTTATTGTCTCATCTGAAGGACATGGCATAGTTTTCCATCAGCGAGTTTCTGTGCACTTGTAGCTAAATCTGCTTCTGGGCACATACCCATGCAAGCAAAAGGTAAGGTCCCCTTCTAGATCAGTAACAGGCTGATCTGGCCTGGATATGAGGAGCACTTTTACCAACAATTTTGAGTCATGACATTAAATACCAGACAGGCATTGGAATTTCTTTTTTGTTTTTTCTTTGGGGGGGGGGGGAGGGGGATCCCGCCTTCAGTACTCGATTTTTGCTGCTTTTTTTATTTTTATAAATTCACTGTTCGGCGGTTTTTCCTTTTTTCCCTGTCCGCTATCAGAACAAAAATTCATTCAAACAGGAGTGAAAATGATAGAGAAAGGCACATAGGCTTCAAATGTTAAGAGCATTGATTTGTATTCTGACGTCACTTTAGAAACACACAGACAATGTTGGAATGCAAATGAGATTGAGCACTCGAGGTCAAAGACGACAGCTTCCGAATATTCCCGAGGTCTACTTGAGTGGTTTTCAGGAAGAGGAGATTGTTATGCTGTTGCTGCTGAACCAGGAATGCATACACGTTTTTTATGTTTGGATATCTCACAAAGTTAAAATAAAATGCAACATACATTGTGCTCGCGCAAGCATGCGTGCGTACACACACACACACTCACTCACACATACACACACGCCCGCGCACACACACGCACACACACACACACAAACACACACACATGTACACATGCACTTTAGATCAAGTCTGGAGGGGATACTTAGTATAGTAAGTGTAAAAAAACATTTATGATTATTGTAGACTTGATCTCCATTTGAACCAAGCTTTTGCCTCATTCACTAGACCTTGAGTGAGGCAGGGCAATAGCCTAGGGGTTAGTGTAGTAGTGTAGTGTAGTGTATACCACATACGTCCAGGGAACAGAGTTCTCTGTGTGAATTTCAGGATCCTTCCGTGTGCTTTTTTACATCCATCCCCTGTGGTAATGCGTTTTTGTAAATTTTTCCACTATTCCCACCGCCCCCCCACCACACAATGACCAACACTTGCGAAAAGCAGAACAGATTTAACGTGCGCAAGATGTTCTGCATTCATTCGCACAGGCCGCAGTTTATTTTCTAATCCAAAGGACTTGTGGAGAGTGGAGTCTTGTTCTTATGTTAACTCCAGGGGAAAACTCCCCTTGAATGGGATTCGAACCCGGGTCGTCAGATTGCAAGAGCAATGTTCCAAACCACTAGGCTATACCAATCCCCCAGAGAGAGAGAGAAGAGAGAGAGAGAGAGGAGAAGAGAGAGAGAGAGAGAGTCCATACAGACAGTCAGACGGAGACAGAGAACAGAGATCGCATACCTTTGCAAGTCCCTTACACAACCATTCTTTACATAGCAATATACACAGAGTCGTTAATTGAGTATTCAAGCTTTTATTTCGTACAATTGAAATATATCTGCCTACTTACATGTCTTCAGCAAAACTAACATTTTTGGATATTTTTTATTTTTTTTCCCCCCTCTGCTACAAGCTACCCTATAAAGCAAAAGCTGTTTCCGAAATAAGAGTTGATACATCCACGATTTAGAGAAAAGAATTGCCAGAACTATTATCCAGGAGGAAAATGAAACTACATCAAACTACTTTGCAGTAGAACAAATGTGCAAAACTGTTCAACTTTTCGTGCTATCAAAGTAAAAGAAGCGACACATTTGCTTGAAGATCAGCCACAAGGGGAGATGATCTGAATCTGTTTGACAGATGGAGCAGCAATCGTTATATCCTATCAACGTACGGTCCTGGGTCCAGTTGAGTTTACTGAGTTGAGGTACATGTGCCTTGAGCGCTATAGCAACCCTGCACAAAGAAACGTCATTTGTATTCATTCTTCCTCAAAGGCTCTGTCAACATCTATTGTTGCCAGTTATATGAGTGAAAATGTATTGCGCGCTGCTGTTAAGCGCCTCACAAGCCCATGCCCAGCGCATCCAGCTATCGGCATACAGAGAATATGTTATCTTTTCTTTAGTCCTGTTTTTTCTTAAAGGCAGGAGAGGACTGAATCATGCAGGCTAAGAAAAAGGAGTTGGTAGAGAAAACCAAAAAGGAACGGGGGTAGAAACAAAATTATAGGATAGAAAAGATGGAAATACTAGCAGAGAATAATGTAGAGTGTGGAGATGCTATTTATATACTTGACAGGCCCCTTGCTTCCTCACGGGGTAGTTGTGAATATCAGAATCAAAACGGTGAACATCTATGGCGATTGTGTGATATACATCACCTGACAGGCAGGGCAAGGTGACAGGACAGGTAGAAAAAGTTATGTGGACTCTCTTCGTTTAAGTTTGTGTTGTGTAAGACTGACCATGATGCAGATATAGAAAAATATATTTTTTATTAGAAAAGAAAGCTTAACATGAGGAAAGCAAAACCATGCGCACAGTCCCTTGAACTTTTTCAATGTTTAACTTTGGCACAAAATAAAAAGATAATAACGATATCTCAAACTACGCTAAAGAATAAGAATCAAAATAGCAGTCCTGCAATTTGCATTACCTTGCTTAAAGCTTTTTCGTATATACCACAATGGTATAATCTGAATAATATGTCATCATAACTCATGTATTACATAATATTTACCAATAATAACAGACCTGTACGTGCCTCTTTCTTGCAATTTTGAACTTCAGGCTTTGTGGAGATTTATTTGATTGTGGAAAATTATAAGCCATGTGAAACCTGTGACTAAGGTAAACTCAACCTGCGATCGAAATGCCATGGGCACTGTGGGTCTGAGCTAGTGTGCTGAGACTTCTCAAACAGGGTAGATGAAGGAGTCCTGAAACCCCGCACAGGAGTGTGACAAGCAGTCCCCACAAAGCCTTCACTGCACAGCCCTGTACTGCAGTTTTTGCCTGAAAGGGGAAAGTGGGGAAGAACTCATGCTACAATATAGCTAACACACCAACAACGCTCGCACAGCAATAAGATTGATAACAAGACGACCACTGCGACCACTGCCAGCACTACAAGCATTAAGCACTGGTAATGATGATAATAATGATGATAAAGATGATGATGATAATGATAATAATAA
Source organism: Rapana venosa (assembly GCA_028751875.1). Classification (NCBI taxonomy): domain Eukaryota; kingdom Metazoa; phylum Mollusca; class Gastropoda; order Neogastropoda; family Muricidae; genus Rapana; species Rapana venosa. Next base: position 13,616,651 of record CM054157.1, read on the forward strand.
TAAAAATAATAATAATAATAACGATGATGATGTTGATGATGATTGTAATGATAATAATAGTAATAATGATAATAGTAATAACAAGGGTAATAGTTTATAATGAAAATAATAATAATAATAATAATAATAAATTAAAATAATAATTATAGTGTAAAGTAGTAAGTAGAAGTAGAAGAAGCATTAGTAGATAGTAGTAGTAGTAGTAGTAGTATATACATCAGCAGCAGCAGCATTAGAGTAGTAGCAGCAGCAGCAGCACAGCAGCAGCAGTAGCACAGCAGCATAAGTAGTAGTAGTAGTATAGTTAGTAGTAAGTATATAGTAGTAGTAAAGTAGTAGCAGTAGTATATAGTAGTAAAGTATCAGTATATTAGTAGTAGAAGTAGTGGTATATTAGTAGCAGTAGCAGTAGTGAGTAGTAGTAGTAAGTAAACCGTCTTCTTCTTCGTGGAACAGACAGCAACTATTGTTGTCTGTTATATGAGCGAAAATGCGTCACGCTGCTTGTTAACGCCTGAACAAGTCCAGCCCATCGCATCCGACTCCAGCATATAATAGTAAATAAACAAGTAGATCAGGAGATAATGGGGCATAATCTTTGGTTTGGATGCAATGTATGAAAGCATAAAAACCCAAAAATGTTACGCTCCACCACGAAAAGCGTCGCCTAAGCACCTGGACCCACTTTTTCCGCTAGGAGCCATTATTAGCCAGGTTAGTCGATTTTGACGATTTTGATTGATAAATAAAACACTAGGCCAAATATAACTGCCCTGTGAGAATGAAAAATCAAGTCCTAAATGTGTTTTCCTTATGGGCCTTGAAACGTGTTTCAAAACTACTCAAATCCTCATTCTGACCACCGATTACAATTCATTTCAATTTTCTCACGTCCTGCAGTGATTCGTTTCAATTTGTCATAACTTTTCACAGATTTGTCCCATTTTCAATCTGTTGGGTTTTTTTGGTATTCAATAGCTTTTCTGTTATAGCATATCAACACCTTGCCAATAACTGAACACTGACCTCCGATGCATGGCGATTCATCAGGTGATGGAGCTTTACAAATCAAAATGTGGTGAACCTGGAACCTCTAGCCAAGGAACAGGGATGGGGGTGGGGTGGGGATGTATGGAGGGGGAGGGGTGGGGTGGGGTGTTTAAGGGGAAACATACGTAACTTAACTTTGCAGTCACTGCTTAACCGACTGAGGGATAGCACCTGGCAGGCGTTATACTTCAGGTCCAATGATTCTTGTTGGGTCGAAATGCAGTCCTTCCCCAGCTCTTGCAAACCAGCCTGCAACCAGGGAACATATCCCGAGTAGTAAACAACGCTGCGCGTAGAGCACACACCCACACACACACACCATCACACCACTCAACACCCTATAACGCGCGCGCACAATACACACAATTGCATACACACGTACACACGTACACACACACACGCACGCACGCACACACACGCACAGCAACACACACCGCACGCAACGCACACACGTGCACACACACACACAACACACACACACACACTGAGTGGATCGGTGGTCTAGAGGTAAAGCACACTGCCTAGAAAGCGAAAAATTCCGGGTTGAAGTGTGTGGTGGTTAATCCCCGTTTGGGCCCGATACTTTAACCCGCATCCACTATGACCATGAGTGGTGGTCTGGTGTTATAGTCTTTCGTATGAAAACGATAAACCGAAGACGCTGTTGGTTGCACATTTTTAGCGCACGTAAAAGAACCTACGGCAACAAGAGATTTTCCGGTAAACTATGTAGATAAAAGCCACTCTGATATGGAAACAAATACATTATGCAGACAGGAAAGAGACAACTAAAATGTGCGGCCTGTCCTTGTGGCGCTGCGCACTTCCCGGGGAGAGCAGCCCCGAATTCAACGAGAGAAATCTGCCGTGGCTAAAAATTAAAAGGGGGTTAATAATCGCTATCTATCTATCTATCTATCTCCTCTATCTCTCTATTCTATCTATCTCACTATCTATCTATTTATCTTCTATCTATTTATCTACCTAATTATGATTATCTATCTGTTCATCTACTATCTGTTATCATCTATCTATCATCAGATCTATCAACCTATCTCTTCTAGCTATCTAGCAATCTATCCATCTACTATCTATCTAACTATTTACCCAATCCATCTACCTAACTACCTACCTATGTACTATGTATCTACCTATCTGACTATCTCTCTCTCTCTCTCTCTCCCTCTCTCACTCTCTCTCTATATCTATAAATATATGTATATATATATATATATATATATATATAAAATCTATATTTCCATACCTATATGTTGCTTTCCCTAAAGAAAGTCTTTACGAAGGAACAAGACACGTTTTTTTCTTTAGGGTGGCGTTTTAACTGCAGAATATAACGAAGGTCAATCTATGTTGTTTGTTCTGGGATCTTTAACGTATGCGAAATGGCATGACACAAATAAGGCTTTTGGTATACTCGTCCTCTCCTAAAGGCACGGCCGTTCCATCTACCGTCCATATTACAGGCAGACGATTCCAATGTTGAATAGAAAGCCGCAGGGGACCTCTTAACCTTGGACTGATGTTGTTGATATAGTGACCACCCCCCCCCCCCCCCCCTTCCTTTTGTACTGAGCAAAAGTAGGGAGGGAGGGGAGATAGGCCCCACATAATTGCAAGATATAAAGCGCTATATAAACTAATGCGCAAATAATAAGCAAGGTATAACACATATCAATTGTTTGCGCAATAATTGCAAGATATAGCGCTACATAAATTAATTGTACAAGATTGAAAGATAAAGCGCTATATAAATTAGTTGCACAAAATTGCAAATATCGGATTTATAAATGATTGCACATGATGCAAGATAAACGCTACATAAAAAGCATCTCTTGTTTGTTGTTTCTTCTTCTTTCTTGTTCTTCCTTCTCTTCTTCTTCCCCTCCTCCTCCTCTTCTTCTTACTTCATCTTCTATTCTTCTTTCTTCTTCTTCTTTCCACTTTCTTCTTCTTCTTTTTCTTTCCTCCCCCCCCCTCCACGCATTTACCGTTGTATTTTTATGACCCTCTGAACACCATCAACTTCAATATAATGACAATAATCCTTTTATTTTTTACTTTAACCAAAAAATTTGCGGCAATGAATGGAGGTTTTGTTTTCGAATAATTAACTGACTGCTTCTGACCATCAGTGTACTCACTGGCCTTGGGTGTTTGCTTGGTGCAGACGTAGCCAATTGCATTCAGCAGTCACATGGGCAGGAGATCTGCACTCCGCAGACAGGCTGTACACACACTCCATTTTTACCGGCAGGCAACGCTGTACGGGCAGAAGAACAAGGAAAGAAACAGACACACAACTGACCTATCACCAACGTACTCAACAAGGCCTCTTCAATGTCCAAAGCTATGACCACGTCAGATTCGTGTTCCTATTTGTTAAACTGTTATATTTTGTTTGATTATATTCAATAACATCGAAAATATTATAGGTAATTTTTTGTTCCGCCTTTAGCACGATATCAAAATATGTTTTTTATCTTGTAATTGTGGAGTGAATTATGTTGCTATGTAATATCAAAATATGTATTTTAACCTTGTAAAGTGTGCTTTGTTAGCAATTAATATCAAAATATGTTTTTACCTTGAAGAGTGTGAATTTATTGTAATAAATTAATAACAAAATATATTTTATCTTGAAATGTGTGCTTTAGAGTTAAATATAAATAATATAGAAATATGTTTTTTACCTGTAATGTGTGCTGATTATCCTTTAATATATTTATGATAAAGTCAAAATCTGATTTTGCCTTTTAATGTTTGCTTTATGTTGATATATGTAGACTACTATCAAAATCAATGTTTTTACTCGAAGTGTGTGTATTGTATTGTTATATATTATCACAAATATGTTTTTAACCTTGAATACAGTAGTTGTAATTTATTGATGTAACCTAACGCTTAATTTCTTTTTATAATGTATATGATATTTCTTATTGATGTTTTTACTTCTATGTACGCTTTATTTCTTTTTATATAAATGCATAAAATATATATATGTATAATATATGTATATGTATATGTTTATATATATGTTAAACATATATATATAATATATATATATTATATAGGTTATGTATATATTATATTATGTAATATATTTATATCTTATGTGTGTGTGAGTGGGTGGCGTGTAGGGAGAGAGAGAGAGAGAGAAGAGATAGAAGAGAGAGAGAGAGAAGACAGAGAGAGAGAGACAGAGATGAACCAGAGAGATGCGGTAGTGTAATAATCGGTTACTTATGGTATGAAGCGGGTGTGGTCTAAAACACTATGTAGTGAATAGACATAACAAAACAAAACAAAACTAAACCTAACAATATCAATGTCGTTTTTACATTGAAATGTGTTAATTTAATTGCTATAAAACAAATAATATCACAATATGTTTTTGCCGTGAAGAATGTGCTTTATTGCTATAATATGATAATCTCAAAACATGTTTTTTTAACCTTGAAGTATGTGCTTATATTGCTCTAAACAGTGATAATACCAAAACATGTTTTTACCTTTTAGAGTGATACGCATTCTATCTTATTTAATCCATTTTTCTCTGAGAATGATAGAATAAGCACTCAGTGCTTTTTTTAACCTCCAGACCCCCGGGTGATATTAGTTTTGGTATAATTTGTCACCGTTCCACCGGCACACATTGGCCTACCCTTTCGAAAAGCGGAACGGGTTTTGACGGGACGCAAGATGTTTGCGAGCCGTACGCACACGGGGCTCTCGGTTTGTAGTCCTCATCCGAAGGACTTTTTGGGAGAGAGGAGTCTGCTCTGATGTTAACCTCCAGAGAAAACATCACTAATTCTACATGATAACATATTAGACAGGTAAGAATGACTCCGTTAGAGGAATACGTACTTTCAAATGAATTGCATTACTGCGTTGGGCAGGGGCAACACATCACTTTGTACTGGTTCTTGGTGACTCGCTAATCATTTTCAGGATTTTTATTTTCATTATAAAGTGTGTCAAACTCTAAAGAAAACAAAACCCGGCAACATTAATGTTTTTTTTTTTCACAATCTATTTAATATACACAATTTACACTATGCACCTCATATATTTGTTTGTTGTAATGTGTGTTTTCCATACATTTAGTCAATTCCATTTTTATCCCACTGGGATTTTGCCTACAGAACACATATTCCCAAGATCATGTTGAATAATGTTGCATCGATTGCCCTACTCAAACACGAACACAAATAATGGAAAAAAGGTACGTTAAAGAAAAATAAGACAGTTTCAAAAGAAAAAAAAGATGAGTGTATGATTTTTTGATTGCATCCGTTGTTTGCAAAAAGTTCATCTTTTGTTGTCACTTGTAAAGAAGGGAAAGCACTTAGACAGCAACACGAACTAGTCCCTGACCTAGCTTAACACTTCCAATTTATATCGCATAATAATTATCTCAATCGTTGTATGTGAGTTCTTAATAAGAGACAGACAAGACAGACAGACAGACACAAAGGCAGACAGCACATAGATGAAGGACTGACAGACAGACAAACCCAGAAGACAGACAGGCAGATAGACTTACAAGACAGACACAGACAGACACATAGGCAGACACACACACAGATGAAGAGACAGACAGACAGACAGACAGACAGACAGAGATAGAGAGAGAGAGAGCTGACCTGCATAAATTAATCAAGTCGCCTTTAGAAAGAATTCGGGTGGAGAGGTCAGTGTCACACTGCACTGGACAGTTCCCTTGGCCCTGTACAGGGTGAATCAGGACCAGGCAGCATGGCAGTGCTGGACAGTGACATATGTATTGGGTTCAAGCCGTCATGGACACGTAAAAAGGTAAAGGTGTGCCCATCACCTGTGATGGTCGTTTTGCTTGTGTTCTAAAGGGGACGGGGTAGCCCTCACAGGTCAGAGCACTCCACTCGCTTTTCCCCCAGCCAAAGGCTTAAGCAGTAATCGAGCGTGGTTACCACTTGGATGGATGACCCGTTTGCGCTCCTTGAGCTTCAGTACAGTCCCCAGTTACGCACCAGCTGAAAATGATACCTGCCCTCTTACGGGTCAGAGAAAGGTAAAGCAGCAAGGGAGAGAAGAAATGGGCGCCGCCCCACATTATGCTGGCCCTAGAGAAGTTGAGGCTGAAGGCCTCACTTCTCCCCTACGACCACATAGGTTATGGACATCTTTACCTTACCAATGATGGGACATTGTATGTTCCAATAAACAACATCATTGAAAGCTGCAAAAGACTTTCTTCATAATTCATGCGACCAGAAAATGGCATTTAGATGATGAATATTGGTACATAAGACAGTTCATAACTGTTTATTAATTAAAGTATTTGTTTATACAGATATATTTATCAAAATCAGAAATGCTCACCCAGATATCATGCATATAAGATGGACTAGATAAGCATACATAGCCAATAGTCGATAGTAAAATAAATGACACACACCACCATCAAATATTACAAAGCATCTTCAAGCTAAAGTAAAAAGTCGACTAGCAGTTCTTGGTGCCATACAAACACACAAAATCAAACTTCAAAAAATAAATGAATTTCTAATTCTTAAAAGTGGATGTCCCAGACATGCCTTCAAGTTTTTAAAAGAGATAACAAGTAAAAACAATGGTATTTACTGTGATAGAGTTTCCCTGTGTAGGAAATGTTTTGCCAGAAGAACTTCGTTTCTATATATATCCTGCAGAAAGGACATCAACAAGAAAATGAATATCAAGTTGCCCAAGCTTATTTCAGAACATTCAATTTCGGATGACGTTTTTATGGCAATGAAGAAAGAATGTATAGCATTTGTAAATAGCTTTGAAAAAGACAAATTTAATATTGATACCTTTAACAAACTAATGTAGTCATTAGAAGTTGATATACAAAAACAAAATTAGCAGCAACACATGTTATTTCGCAAAAGAATCTATCGCTCAAAGAATGACAAGATTTTTTCCACAGATTCCCCAATAAAAGCAGCATAGAAACACCTCTACACGAACTAGAGACAAAAGAGACAGATCCCGTACCTGTAACGCCAAAAACAGTCAGCAGAAAGAAGACATGGTGAGGTGGATGGACTGGACCTTGACGCAGATGGCTGAATACCTGTGGCTGGAGGTGTGGACTGCAGGATCAGGGACCTATATATAGGGAGACCAGGCAGCTGCAACCTGGGCTGGAACCTTGGTGCGTGGCATTGGTTTTTTTGCACACAGCCACCCCGTTCAAGGGGACAGCAACGTTGGCAACACCACACCTGCAGAACACCTTGGCCTTCCAAAACTGGATTGAATTTTAAAGTAAAAAAGGAATGGCATGGGTTCAAATATGGCCCACGAATTAAGTTAGACTTTATAAGCCAGCACGTAGCGACAAGAGTGTAGTGTAAAGGTCCAAATGTGTATAGGATTACATTCACATCAACAACTGAGTATGTTTGCCTACGTACATTTTCTTTGTGTTTGGATTTTTTCAATTTTGACTAGTAGTCCTTTTTGAGAGAAAAAAATAATTTACATACTCCCCACAAGCATGAGTCACTTTTGTATAAAATGAATTGACCAAAACTGCGCTGCTTTAAACATGTAACCAGAATTCCGTCATGGATATAAGCAAACAAGATTTTGATAGAAAACGTGGCACAGATTTATCTGTTTTAAACTTTGTTAGGTCCCAATACAGTTTTCCAGGGCTGAACACACAGCAAGGCAAAGCAACAAGATGCTCTATGTCAACAACATAGTGTGACACTAGTTGGATAGCGACAGCTGCAGCATCTTACAACGCGGGCGCAGAGCTTTCATAAGACATCCATCCAGGGTAAGGCTCAGAATGTCTGAGGGCATCCTCACTTCAGTAGTACAGTCAACCACAGTGACCACATGGAGTTTTAGACACTACAGTTCAAATGGAGTGAGGATTCTGAGTTAACACGAAATACTGTTATGTAGATGACAATGGATTCTGAAAGTTTAAGACACTAGATTGTTTAAAACAGTTATCCTTGGCTTTTAAAAAAATGTAGATGCCTTATCCTTATCTTAACTTTAATCACAAAAATAGCAAGACAATTTAGTGTAAAATAAAAAACCGCTGTACCTAAATGTTTTACCTATTCATAAAAAACTAATTTACACCCACGTCTGTCTATATTGTAAGACATATGGATTAATCAGTTTAAAAAATGTAGATTGTGTACTTGGATTTAAAACACACTGACCACAAACAGCACACTTGATAGCTGTAGCCATGTTTCAATATTATTCGGTGATCAGTGAGGCTTCAATGGAACTAAAATACATGGTCATAATGACCAGTCAGACAGTGTTATAAAAATTCATCTGGAAAGACACATTCCAGCAAAATCAGCAAGAAGCAGATAAAATACAGTTACAGGCAGATGAACTCCCTATGGACGACTAGCCACTCTGCGAGGTCCACGGAGCATTGGCACAAGGTCTCCACACAGCAGAAAAGTGAGGGTCTCGTAGTGATCCGATTCTCTTTGAATCTTCCTTCGTTTAAGATGTGTGACGTGTAATGAGTAGTGTTCTATGGGTAATGAGATTAAGCGTTAGTCTCCTGAAGATAATTTTTTCCCTGGAAATAATTATACCAGTATCAAGCCAAACCCCCCTCCCCCAAATCTTTCGAATGAACTACGAACCAAGATGTAGAGTTTCAAACGGCACTACAAAACTTTGTGCACACTCTTTAATCAAAATGCTACAACCTTTCAAAGATAACGCTATTGTCATGCCAGAGGGAACGGATGACGTTTTCTTTAAAAGAAGTTCATCATAAAGTGTCGTGTTTTAAACTTATTCGGAAAGTCGGAATGCGGCGACCCAGTAGAAGACAAATAAATGGTTTGCCAACACAAGATGTCCATAATTTGAAGTGAACCTGGGAACACTTTGCCAAGGAACAAAAATAAGAAAATAGTGTACACACGACTCAGTTTGGTATGATGGTATTAGCTGACCAGAGATTTGAACATGATACACATGTTATAATAATTTTCTGAATCTGAAAACACATTCATTGTTACAGTAAATGCGTATCAAAATTTCGATGAATAAGAATTATTGTGTCAGGTCGTTTTTCTTTTATTTATTTATGTACTTCTTTGTTTGTTTATCCCTTTATTTCGAGGATAATGGAATAAGCGCTCATGTGCTTTTCTACACCAAGTCCACGTGTGGTGTGTCTGCAGTTTTTCAAATTTTGTCATCCCATCCCACCTGCACACAATGGCCTACTCTTCCGAAAAGTGGAACAGGTTTTAACGTGTACGGAAGATGTTCAGTGTGTGTTCGTACACGAGACCTCGGTTTATAGTCTCATCCGAAGAACTTTTGATTTTGGGGGGAGTTGTGTTGGCACTGATGTGAACTCCAGAGGAAAATATCCCCCTGACCGGGATTCGAACCCGGGTCAGAAGATCACCAGCGCAATGCGCATTACTCTAACAAGTCTAAAGTCAGTGTTTGTGTGTATGTGTGTGTGTGTGTGTGAGTGTGTGTGGTGTGTGAGTGGTGTGTGTGTGTGTGTGAGAGTTAGTTGTGTGTGTTAATGGCGTGCGTGCGTTGCGTGCGTGGCGTGCGTATGTGCAGCGTAATTGTATGTCGTAAGTGTGTAATTGTGTTGTATTGGAAATGTAGTAGTTAGTGTGTTTGCGGTGTGTGTGTGTGTGTGTGTGGTGTGTGTGTGTGTGTGTGGTTGTGTGTGTGTGTATGTGTGTTTAGTTTGTGTGTGTGTGTGGTGTGAGTGTGTGTGTGCGTGCAATGTGAGAGATAGAGAGCGAGAGAGAGCGAGAGAGCGAGAGTAGAGGCAGATGAGGAGAAGACGGAGCGGCGAATGACAGAGAGAGAGGGTAGGCAGATGAGAGACAGACAAACAGACAGATAGACAGCACAGGCAGAGAGAGAGAGAGAGAGAGAGAGAGAGAGAGACAGACAGACAGACAGACAGACCGACAAACGACAGAGAGAGTAAGAGAGAGAGAGAGAGAGAGAGAGAGAGAGAGAGAGAGATTCCTCCAGAAGAAAGAAGGAAATTCCAATAAAATGGAGACTTGTGATTTTTCTTTTAAAAGACAAGTATGGATCTTGGGTAGGGAACGAAGAAATAATATTCTTTAAAGTTTCCAGGTGAGAATGTTGTAACAGGTACATTGGGCTGAAACTAAGAGTTGATAACAACGTTGTTGAAATGAATACTGATTTATTTATGGAATAAGCTAAACCAACCAACCAGGCAACCAGCCAACCAGCCAACCACCAACCAACCACACAGCCAACCAACCAACCAACTAACCAAACAGCCAACCAACAGACCAGCAAGCCAGCCAGCCAGCCAGCCAGCCAACTGACCAACCAAACAATCAAACAAAACATGAATAGGAAATAAACACCTAAAACAAATGAATGGAAGAACATTACATGCATATTGAGCTTCTAAATTAGCAGTTTTGCTTTTTTAATCTATGCAAGAACCGGAATCTGAGTGTAGTTGTGTGTGTGTGTGTGTTGTGGTGTGGTAGTGATGTGTGTGTGTGTGTGTGTGTGTGTGTGTGTGTGTGTGTGTGTTGTGTGTGTGTGTGTGTGTGGTTGTGTGAATCAGAAACAAATCAGAAAACTTATTAACATTAGGTCAGACCAAGACTCATTATGACACTAAACATAAACCGAATCAAGATTATAATTTGTCTAATTGCCCCGTACGCACCTCTGAAAAGGAATTAAGCACTTCTTTGAATCACCTTCTAACAGATAATCCTCTCATTAAGAAACAACAACTCACTCAACATTTTGGTGTTAATTCGGATATTCATTGTTTAATTTTTAACATTCATATACCGCTTTTTCTTAATCACATATAATTACAATCATCAAGCAAGTGATACACGTCTTCTATTTTGTATGACAACTTACATTTTCTTTTTTCTCTCGGCATATTTGTATATCTCCCTGGGGGTGGGGGGGGGGGGGGGGGGGGGGTGGTGGGGGGGGGGGGGGGGGGGGGGTTGCCTATTATTTAAATCAGCAGCTGGTTGCAAAAATCTGTTTGAATATTTGCCTATAGTTTTCATTCCTGCATATCAATAGATGTGGCTCCAATCAATAAACATGTGAAACAGAGTTGTAAAAATTCAACTAAGAAAATAACTATTTTGTTGATTCCAAAACACTCTGAACAGTCTTCATTTTTTGTTTTAATAGAGTAGCATCATCTTTTTATATTTAATGGCAAATTTCTGCATTCTTCGCAAGGCCGCAGTTTATTTTCAAACAAAGGACTTTGGGGGAGTTTTTTTTTTTTTCCGGGGCCCCCTTTGTGGAAGGGCCGTTGGAAATTTCAACCCTTTCAAACCCTCCCCAAAAAAAGGGGGAGAGGAGGGGGTGGGGGGGGGGGAAAATAAAAAAACCAAACCAAAAAAAAACCAACCTTTAAAAACCCAAAATTTTTCATACAAAAAAACAAAATTTAATTTTCAACTTTTTTTTCAAAAAATTTAATTTTCCTACCCCCCAACCCCCTTAAAATTTTTTTTTCCTAAACTTCCCTTAAAAAAAATTTTCCAAAAAAATTTTTCCCCAAAAAAAAATTCCAAATTTTAAAAAAAAATAACTAAAACCCCCCTTTTTAAAAAAAATTTCAAATACTTTAAATTTTTTATCAAAAAAAAAAACCCATTTCTTAAAAAACCAAAATACAAATTTTGAAATTTTTTTAAACCCCCCCCCCCCCCCTTGGTTATATTTTCCGGGGGCCCTACAACCTCACAAAAAAAATTTTTTATTTTTCCCTCAAACCGTCAAAAAAAGTTGCCTTTTAAATGGGAAAAATGTTTGCCCCTTTTAAGCGCCTCAAAAGGGCCCGGCATCCGGGGAAAAGAATTGTTATTTTTTCTTTAGTCTTTTTTTTTTCTTAAAGGAGGGAAAGGGCTGAAACAGGGGAGGTATAGACAAAAAAAGGGTTGGTAGAGAAACAAAAAAGGAAGGGGTTTTAAAAAAATTATAGGTTTGAAAAGATGAAATATAGCAGGAAAAATGTAGAGTGTGGGAAGCTATTTATTACTTGAAGGCCCCCCTTTCTTCCACGGGGTAGGGAAACAGAAATTTTAAAAGGTAACTTCTATCAGGTGATTAAAAACCACCTACAGGAGGGCAAGGTGACAAAAATAGAAAAATTATTGGAATTCTTTCGTTTAAGTTTGGTTGGTAAGGGCTTTTAATGAAGGCAGAAATTTAGAAAAAAAAAATTTTTTTTGTAAAGAAAACATTTAAAAGAGAAAGCAAAACCAGGGACAGTCAGTGAACTTTTTCAATGTTTAATTTTGGATAAAAGAAATTCGATTCTCAAATCGCAAAAACAAAATAAAAAAAGCCCTCTGCTTTTTAACCTTTTTAACTTTTTTTAAAAACAAATAAAATCTAATAATATGTCCAAACTCAACAAAACCAATAATTACATTTATGCCCCTTTTTCTTTTTAAAAACCGGGTTTGGGATTTTTTTGATTGGGGAAAATAAACCATTAACTTACAAAAAAACCACCCCATCAATCCATCATTTCATATTTAATTTTTTTCATTAAAAAGGGCCCTTTAACCCCCAGGGATTACACACCCTCAAACCTTCTTCCACCCTGTCTATTTTGCGAAAGGGGAAAGTGGGGGGAAAATAATGACAAACTAAAAACACCTCCTACACAAAATTTATAAAAACCCACTGCGACCACTGCAACTAAAAAAGCTTTAAAGCAGGGTAATGAGATAATAATATGTAAAGTGTGATGAAATGATAATAAAAATAAAATAATAATAAAAATAACGATGATGAGTTGATGATGTTTGTAATGTAAAAATAGAAATAATGTATTGTAATAAAAAGGGGTTTAAATAGTTATAAGAAAATAAAATTTTAAAATTTTTTAAAAATAAATTATAAATATGATAGTAGTAGTGAGTGTGAAGTAGAAGTGAAGTGTAGTAGTATTTAGTGTAGTGTAGTGTGTAGCAGCAGCAGCAGCATTTGTAGTGTAGCACAGAACAGCAGCAGCAGCGCATGAGCAGCAGCAGTAGTTGATAGTATTTAGTGTATTTTAGTAGGTGTGTGTGTAGTTTTTAACATTTTGGTAGTGTAGTAGGAGTTGGGTAGTAGTAGTGTTTAGTAGTGTGTTGCATGCAGTAGTAGTAGTAGTAGAGTAAACCGTCTTCTTCTTCGTGGACAGCAGCAACTATTGTTGTTGTTTATGAGCGAAAATGCGTCCGTGTGTTAAACGCTGACAAGTCAGGCCCCGGATCCGACCAGATATTATAAAATTAAAACAAGTAGATAAGGGATTAAGTGGGCATAATTTTGTTTGGGATGTGTTGAAAAATAAAAAAAAAAATGTGACGCTCACCCCGAAAAGGGGTCGCCTAGCCCTGACCCCCTTTTCCCCTAGGGCCCTTTTTTTGGCCGGTTGTCGATTTTGAGTTTTGATTGATTTTAAAAAAATAGGATTTAAGCCCTGTTTAGAAAAATCAACCAAAGGTTTTTTGTTTGAAAAATGTTTCAAAAAATACCAAATTTATTCTACCACTTACAATTATTCCATTTTCCACTCCCATATTCTTTTATTTTCTTTTTTTTTCCATTTTTCCCTTTTTTAAATCTTTTTTTTTTTTTTATTAATACTTTTTTTTTTATTAAAATTAAACCTTCAAAAAACAAACTACCTCCAACATCTTTTTCAATAACTTTACAAATAAAATTTAATAATCTAACCAAAAAAAATTTTTTAAAATAAATTTTAAAAACATAACACTTGCAGTCCTGCTTAAACCCAAACACCACTTTAAAACCTTTATTCCTTTTGGGGGGAATCACTTCCCTTTAAACACTCAACACGAAACTTCCCCCAGAAAAGCCGGTCACACACCACACACACCAAAAACCCCACCCACACCTTTTGGGGAAAACCAAAAACAAAAACTAAACCCCTCAAAAAGCCCCCCCCCAAAAAGCAAAACCGCCGGGCCCCCCCCACCCCAAAAATTGTGGATGGTGGGTTAATAAATCCTAGAAACGCCCGGGTTTTGGTTTTTTTGGGCCCATACTTTCCCGCACCCCTAGCCTGGTGGTGGTTGGGTGTTAGTCTTTGTATGAAACGATAAACCCAAGACCTGTTTGTTTCACATTTTTAGCGACGTAAAGAACCCACGGCAAAAAGGAGTTGTTCTGGGAAAAATTGTAGAAAAAAAACCACTTGTATGGAAACAAATAAATTTAGACAGGAAAAAGACAAAATAAAAGATGTGTGGCTGTCCTTGTGGCGATGCGTTTCCCGGGGAGAGAGCCGAATTTAACGAGAGAAATCTGCGTGGCTAAAATTT
>CM054157.1:13631597-13646597 GCA_028751875.1 Rapana venosa
AGGTCGAAAGCAAGTCAACCAATGTTTAAGAAAGGAAGGTGGCAGGACGGATAAGACATTGACCTGCCTGACAAGTAACCTCTGACGTTCTGGGTTCAATTCCCATCTTTGTCATATCTCCCCAGTTTGACAAGAAAATCGAAGTGAATGTCAAAGTCCTTTGGATGAGACTATACACCGCGGCCCCATGTGTGAATGAAAGCAGAACATCTTGCGCACGCGTTATAAACCTGCTCCACCTTTCGAAAGAGTAGGCCATTTTGTGCCGGTCGGAACGGATGATAAAATTGTTTGAAAAAAACCCGCATGCATGCAGTTGTCGTGTTTAGTCACCATCCCCGAAGTCGGAAAGTGACTACCTAAATAGTGCTGTAAAAACACACATACGCAAAAAATCTTACCATTGATGAACCCTAAATCTCTGACAAAGGAACAACAGCAAAAAAGACACACATTTAAAACACAGAACTGAGGAGCACAGACTTAGAAAATGTGCTGATGAAAGTCAGAATTTGAAAAAAGAGTTTTAGATAGCACCGATAAACTCAAATGTTTCTATGCATCAATATGTCTTATCTTGATACTTCTGAAATATTTAGCTCATATTTCATATTATATCAACAGGCCCAGGGCGAAATAATGGCTTCATCAGTTATTATTGTATGCGGATTGTCAAGGTATACAACAAAATGCTGTTACAACCTGAAATGCTACGTATGTGAAGTTCTTATCCATGACAAGATCGTAAAATAATGTTAATGTTTATGTGTTCCACATTAAGGGAAAACACGCTATCCTAGCGTGTGAATATGGCAACAAATTAGATGAAATACTATTCCCCAGCCACTAGACGGATAAAGCTTTAAACCGAATCCGATGTCTAATACTCATTTAATGCACGTAAACGAACCCACGGCAACAAATGAGTTGTCCCTGGCAAACTTCTCTAGAAAAAAAGTCACTCACATAGGGAACCAAATACAGTCATAGGCAGACAGGAAAAGAAAAAATTAACGAGTGGCGCTGCTCTTGTGGTGACTCGCTCTCCCCCGGGGAGAGCAGCCCGAATTTTACGCAGAGAAATCTGCCGTGACTTAAAGTGGTATACAGTACAATACAATACAATACAATGTAATCAATACAACACAACCCAACGCAATGCAGTACGATATAATACAATACAATTTAATACAATTAAATACCATGCAATATAATACAAGGAAATGCAATTAAGTACAACACAGCACAACACAACACAACGCAATACAATACTATACAATACGATACAATACAACACAACATAACACAACGCAACACAACACAATACAATATACATATTAAAAATACCCACACGTTCACATGCTGTATCCAGTATGTACTCTCACGTTTACAATCGATTACTTGGTGTTATGAGTGTGACGGAGTACATTATTCTGTGTGACTCTCAGGCAGCAAAGCAGGAAAGTGCTCAAACAACATTAACAACAACAACAACAAATAAATTAACAGCAACTCCTCCAGTGGCTTGTTCCTGTCCTAAGAACATTAAAAAAGCAAGCATTAGTAGTTCTTTTTACATCTCCACCCAAAACCCATCCTAGACAAAATGAAATAATTGAAAGACACCATCAATTATGAGAAAGATGATGCAGGGTGTTCATAAGTGTGCCGGCACGCGCACGCTAACACTAACAGATATGTGCACAGACACTCACAGACACACAGAGACATTTATACATACATACACACATACATACAAACATACATGCATACATGCATACATGCAAGCATATATACATACATACATACATACATTCATACATACATACATACATACACACAAACACACACATATTCACACTCACATACATGTATTCACATTTACACACATATAAACACAGTCACACTTTACTTTCACACACACACACACCTGCATCCATACCCACCCACTCACCTACCCACCCACACCACACACACACTCACACACACACAAACACACACACAACACACATATACTAACACATCTTACACACACAACATTCACACCCAACACACACATACTAAAACACACTTAACACATCCACCCACTCACCCCACATCTACACCCATACCCACCCACTCAACCCTCCCTCTTCCCCCCCCCCCCCCACACACCTGTTTGTACTTTCGAAAGTGACATTATATTTTTTGTATAGGGAATTCATTCTATACACACGTTGATTTATAGAACGCATAAAAAAACCTCCCACAGGCATTTTGCAATCTGCTTCCCACTGGGTCAGAACTATGGAGACATTTCACAACATCTTTGAAGAAGTGGTAACAGAGTCATCTGAACTGGAAGGAAGGGCTTGGCTAATAATAATTATCAGATGTGTGGACATAATGGTGGTGGTGGTGGTGGTGATGGTGGTGGTGGTGGTGGTAGTGGTGGTGGTGGTGGTGGCGGTAGTGGTAGTGGTGGTGGTGGTAGAGTGGTGGTGGTGGGGGTAGAGTGGTGGTGGTGGTGGTGTGGTTATAGTGGTGGTGGTGGTGGTGGTAGTGGTGGTGGTGGTGGTTATGGTGGTGGTGGTGGTGGTAGTGGCTGTGGTGGTTGTGGTGGTAGTGGTGGTGGTGGTGGTTATGGTGGTGGTGGTGGTGGTAGTGGTGGTAGTGGCTGTGGTGGTAGTGGTGGTGATGGTGGTGGTGGTGGAGGTGATGGTGGTGGTGGTGGTAAGGTGATGTTGGTGGTGGTGGTGATGGTGGTGGTGGAGGTGGTGGTGGCGATAAGGTGGTGGTAGTGGTAGTAGAGGTGGTGGTGATGAAGTGGTGGTAGTGTTGGTATCGGTGGTAGTGTGGTGGTGATGGTGGTGGTGGTGGTGGTAGGGTGGTGGTGGTGGTGCAGTGGTGGAAGTAGAGGTGGTTTGTGGTGGTGGTGTGGTGATGGTGGTGGTAGTGGTGGTGATGGTGGTGGTGATGGTGGTTGTGGTGGTAGTGGTTAGTGGTGGTGGTGGTGGTGGCAGTGGTGGTGGGGTGAATGTGGCGAAGGTGGTGGTGGTAGTGGTGATAGTAGATGTGGTGGTGGTGGTTGAGATGGTGGTGGTGGTGATGGTCGTGTGGTTGTAGTACTGGTTGTGGTTATGGTTATGCTGGTGGTTATGGTGATGCTGGTGGTTATGGTGATACTGGTGGTTATAGTGATGCTGGTGGTTATGGTGATATGGTGGTCATGGTGATGCTGGTGGTTATGGTGGTGGTTATAGTGATGTGGTGGTTATAGTGATTGTGGTGGTTATGGTGGTGGTGGTTGTTATGGTGATGCTGGTGGTTATGGTGATGGTAGTTATGGTGATAATGGTGGTTATGAAGATGCTGGTGGTTATGGTGATGGTGTGTTATGGTGATAATGGTGGTTATGGTGATGTTGGTGGTTTATGGTGACGTTGGTTATGGTGATAGTGGTGGTTATGATGATGCTGGTGGTTATGGTGGTGGTGGTGGTTATGGTGGTGGTGGTGGTTATTGTGGTGGTGGTGGTGGTTATGGTGATTATGGCGGTATGGTGATGCTGGTGGTTATGGTGTTGGTGGTGGTTATGGTTGTAGTTATGGTGGTGGTTATGGTGATGCTGGTGGTTTTGGTGGTGGTGGTGGTTATGGTGGTGGTGGTGGTTATGGTGGTGGTTATGGTGGTGGTGGTTACGATGGCGGTGGTGGTTATGGTGGTAGTTATGGTGGTGGTGGTTATGGTGGTGCTGGTGTTTATGGTGGTGCTGTTGGTAATGGTGATGCTGGTGGTTATGGTGGTGGTAGTGGTTTGGTGGTGGTGTTGGTGGTTATGGTGATGGTTATGGTGGTGGTGGTGGTTATGTTGATGGTGGTGGTTATGGTGGTGATTATGGTGATGCTGGTGGTTATGATGGTGCTGGTGGTTATGGTGGTGGTTATGGGGATGGTGGTGGTTATGGTGGTGGTCATGGTGATGCTGGTGGTTATGGTGCTGGTGGTTATGGTGATGCTGGTGGTTATGGTGATGCTGGTGGTTATGGTGATGCTGGTGGTTATGGTGATGCTGGTGGTTATGGTGGTGGTGGTGGTTATGGTGATGCTGCTGGTTATGGTGATGCTGGTGGTTATGGTGGTGGTGGTGGTTATGGTGATGGTGGCTATGGTGGTGCTGGTGGTTATGGTGATGCTGGTGGTTATGGTGATGCTGGTGGTTATGGTGATGCTGGTGGTTATGGTGGTGGTGGTGGTTATGGTGATGCTGGTGGTTATGGTGGTGCTGGTGGTTATGGTGATGCTGGTGTTATGGTGATGCTGATGGTTATGGTGATGCTGATGGTTATGGTGGTGGTGGTGGTTATGGTGATGGTGGTTATGGTGGTGCTGGTGGTTATGGTGGTAGTGGTTATGGTGATGGTGGTGGTTGTATGGTGGTGGTGGTTATGGTGATGGTGGTGGTGGTTATGGTGATGGTTATGGTGGTGGAGGATATGGTGGTGGTGTGGTTATGGTGATGGTTATGGTGGTGGTGGTGGTTATGGTGGTGCTGTTGTCATGGTTTAGTGTGTTTTCCATTTCAGCCTGTAATTGTTCATAAAATGTATCTTTGCTTTCTTCTTCATTGTCGTTGGTTGGTGCATAGCAATGGATGATTGTGGTATTAGCATGTTTACCTTTCATTCTTATCTTCATCATCCTGCTGTTGAAAGGTTTCCACTCCATCAGGCACTTCTCCATTCCTTTCTTCATGATAATTGCTACTCCCTCATGGTGTTGGTTGTCATCTCTACCACTGTACAGTACTGTCTCTCCTGTGCTGGCTCTGCATTTGCCTGATCCTGTCCATCGGCTTTCACTGACTCCGAGAATATGTAGATTGTAGCGTCTCATCTCTGCTGTAACTTGCGCTAGTTTTCCTGTCTCAAACATGGTTCTCACATTCCAGAATCCTATTTTGGTCTTATTTTTGGCGCTTAAGACTTCCATCTTCCTGTCAGTGGCTTCCTTTCGGCTTTCACCACTGTCATTCATGCGAGTATCTTCCGATAACTCTGGAAGCCCGTCACACCCAGAAGTGTTGATTTCTTGCGTTGCCGTTTCCGTAACAAACGTTTTTTTACAGAACAGGGTTGTTAGCCCTGTGTCTAACCCCCTATCTGGGGGAAGGGTTCCACCTTAGTCGCCTTTTACGACATGCCTGGTTGGACATGCCAGGGGACGGGATAGCTCAGTGGTCGGAGCACTCGCTTTCTCCCAGCCAATGTTAAGCAGCGTCGAGCGTGGTTAGCAGTTGGATGGGTGACCGTTTGCGCGCCTTGGCTTCAGTACAGTTTCCCCAGTTCACCCAGCTGTAAATGGGTACCTGTCCTCTTTAGGGTCAGGGAAGGTAAAGCAGCGAGGGAGAGGAGATGGGCGCCGCCCTCAATATGCTGGCCCTAGAGAAGTGAGGTCTCTGACGCCTCGCTCCCCCTACGACCTTATAAGTTATGGGACACCTTACCTTACCTTACCTGGTTGGAGGGCAGAGATCCTATTCTTGCAATGCTCGCTTTGCAAGCATACCCCGGGAGTCCCACGGGGGAATGGAAGCAGCAGCAGTAGTAATTGAAGCAGCAGCAGTTGTAGCAGCAGCAGTTGTAGCAGCAGCAGCCGTAGCAGTAGCAGCAGTAGCAGCAGCAGCAGCAGCAGCAGCAACAGCAGCAGTAGTAGTAGTAGTAGTAGTAGTAGTAGTAGTAGTAGTAGCAGCAGCAGCAGCAGTAGCAGAAGCAGCAGCAGAAGCAGCAGAAGTAGTAGTAGTAGTAGTAGTAGTAGTAGTAGTAGTAGTAGTAGTAGTAGTAGTAGTAGAAGCAGCAGCAGTAGCAAGAGCAGCAGCAGCAGCAGAAGTAGGTAGTAGTAGCAGTAGCAGCAGTAGCAGTAGCAGCAGCAGTAAGAGTAGTAGCAGCAACAGTTGAAGTAGCAGCAGTAGCAGCAGCAGCTGTAGTAGTAGTAGTAGTAGTAGTAGTAGTAGTAGTAGTAGTAGTAGTAGTAGTAGTAGCAGCAGCAGCAGAAGTCGTAGTAGCTGCAACAGAAACAGCATGCAGAATCACTGGCAGAAGCAACAGCAGCAGCAACAGCAATAACGCAAGAAGAAGAAGGAGAAACAGAGACCTGTTGCTATTTTCTGTAGATCACTTTAACATCAGCACGCTTTATGTTTTCTGCAAGTAGTGTGTGTTCTTTGTACGGAGTAACCCGTAAAACAATACTCTACTAGCCTGAAGAGAAACACAACAAAAACCACACAGACAAAACATGTCACTCACTAACCTGACTGCTGTCTTCGATTGAACTGAGAAAGGGACAAGACTTTGACTGTATTTCCTCGTCTTGTTCTTCTTGTTCTATTTATTGTTCTATTTCTTGTTGTTGTTTTTGTTGTTGTTGTTGTCGTCTTCTTTTTCTTTTTCTTCTTGTTCTTGTTCTTGTTCTCGTTCTTGTTATTCTTCTTCTTCTTCTTGTTCTTGTTCTTGTTCTTGTTCTTGTTCTTGTTCTTCTTCTTCTTCTTCTGAATTCTTTGCAATTCTTCACAGTTCTTCTTCGCAATTCGTCACATTTCTTCTCCTTCGCAATCTTTCTTCTTCCTTGCAATTCTTCACAATTTTTCTTCTTCTTCTTTAAGCATCACGAAAAAGAATAAAATCAGAGCAAAATAGAGAAGCAGAGAAGGAGAAGTAGGAACAAGAGATCGAAAAGAAGACGAAGAACAAGGTGATGCCGATGGTAATTGTGAAGACGACGACAATAACGATGACGAATTCCACAACAAAAACGATGATGATGACAATGACGACGACAACAATGACAAACACGATGATAACGATGATGATGATGAGAAGGAGGAGGAGGAGGAGGAGGAGGAGGAGGAGGAGGAGGAGGAGGAGGAGGAGGAGAAAGATGAGGATGATGATGACGACAACGATGTGGATTATGTTGATGATGATGATGATGAGGAGGAGGAGGAGGAGGAGAAGGAGGCGGAGGAGGAAGAAGAGGATGATGATGACGACGACAATAACAAACATGATGATAACGATGATGAGGAGGAGTGGAGGGGGAGGAGGAGGAAGATGATGATGATGATTATGATGACCACGACGAAGATGAAGATGAGGACTATGATGATGATGACGATGATGACAACGACGACGACGACGATGATGATGATGATGATGCATTGCAAAGAAGAATAATTACAACGATTTTTAAAGTGCAGAATTTGAAGAAGATAATGATTGTGATGGAAAAGAAGAATAAGAAGAACAATAATAACAAGAACGCGGAGGACACTGACAACAACAACAAGAAGACAACAACAACACGACAACAACAGCAGCAACTTCAACATCAACAACTGCACCACCACCACCACCACCACCACCACCACCACCACCACCACCACCACCACGCTTGTGATTGTAGCAAAAATGACAATGACGACGATGATAATTATGGCAACGACTATAATTATCGACTTTGGCGATAACGACGACGACGATGATTTTAACGATAATGGCGACAACAACATATAATATAAAAAAAGAAGAAAAAAGTACTCTGGAATGCATAATATTATTGTAAACTATAGCCTTGTGTATATTCACAGAAGGTCTGTTAACCCTTTAAAAGCCAAACAACCCCCCAAAAAAGACTTGCTTTTGTTTTCCTAAAGACACACACACACACACACACACACACACACATACACACACACACACACACACACACATACACACACACACACACCTATACACACACAACACACACACACACACACTCACACAAACCCGGTAACATATTGCAGATGTAAAACCAGCAAGACTGCAGGGAGTGATATTTTCGCTGAGTTGTTTTTAACCAAAAGCTTGCCATTAAGACGAGTAAGCTCAAGGGATAGGCTGATTCTTCGTCTGCTTTTTCTAACGTTTAGGTGCACTTTGCATTAGAGAGCCCAAAAAACAAAAACAAAACCCAAAAAGACAAAAATCTTTTTTTTTAAAAGGATTGTGTTCGTCTTTATGTGTAGCCTTATGTCAGTCTGGCCTTTCTTTTTTTCTTTCTTTCTGTCTCCGTTTAAGTCAATCCTGTCTGTCTGTTTGTGTCTCACTTTCTCTCTCTGTGTGTCCGTTTCTGTGTTTGTTTGCATGTTTATTCATCTATGTCTGTCTGCCTGTCTGTCTGTCTCGTTGTCTTTCTATGTCTATGTCTGTGATTCTGTAACTGTCTTTTTCTGTCTGTCTGTGTCTGTGTATGTTTCTCTGTCTCTCTTTGTCTTTCTCTGTCTCTCTCTGCCTCTCTCTCTGTCTGTCTCTCTCTTTGTCTCTCTCTCTGTCTCTCTCTGTCTCTCTGTGTTTTCTCTGTCTCTGTCTCTATCTCTCTCTCCATCTTTCACTCTCTCTCTCTCTCTCCATCTCTCTCTCTCTCTCTTTCTCTCTCTCTCTCCATCTCTCTCCCTCTCCCTCTCCATCTCTCTCTCTCTCTCTCTCTCTCTCTCTCTCTCTCTCTCTCTCTCTCTCTCTCTCTCTCTCTCTCTCTCTCTACCTCGTGTATAATAATATACATATACGTCAGTATGATGACGTACATACTTTTTTTCTCTTTTGAATGTTTGTCAACCATTTGAAACGGTTCGCTGCTGCGAGAAAAAAAATAGGGGAGGAGAAGAG
The DNA here is from genome assembly GCA_028751875.1 of Rapana venosa. Taxonomy (NCBI): domain Eukaryota; kingdom Metazoa; phylum Mollusca; class Gastropoda; order Neogastropoda; family Muricidae; genus Rapana; species Rapana venosa. The sequence goes on from CM054157.1 coordinate 13,640,284, forward strand.
CAAAGAGGTTAACACTGAGAAAGAAAAGGTACAGATGAAAGTGTGCAGGCAAATGTTGTTTAGAATGATGAGATGCACAACGTTAACAAATGATATCACTTCTCGGGGGCGGGTTGGGGTAGGGGGTAGGGGTGGGGTGTGTGTGCGTGTGTGTGTGTGTGTGGGTGGTGGTCTAATAGTCTAGGGGGTAAAGCGTTGCAGTAGCGATTTGAGGGCCCATAATCGAGCCTGGGTTCGAGCCACCACTGTGGCGCCGGTTTAAGGGGATTTTCTCCCTTGGACTGAACATTAGTACTGAATCTATGCCCCCCCCCCTCCCCCCACCCCTCCCATCCTATCCCTTTTCCCCGGGAAAGTGTCATGCTCCATTCAGTTAGGAGACAGTTTCTGAGGAAACTTTAGTGCATACTTATAATGGTATGGTAATGGTCATAACTATCGTCATCGTCGTCGTCGTCGTCATCATCATCATCATCATCATCATCATCATCATCATCATCATCATCATCAATTACGATGATGATTATAATAAAAATAAATATTAAAAATAATTGTTATGATGGTGATGATGTTGTTGACGATAATGGTTATGATGAGGATGGTGATGATGGATTTTATTACGATGATAATAATCCTGATGATGATCCTAATGATGATGACGACGACGAAGATGATGCTGACGGCGACGACGACGGCGATGACGGCGATGACAATGATTGTGATAAAACTATAAACAAAACCCATCAGAGGATGCACCCTTTAACAGCAAATATTGCGTCAGGGTGTTCCTTCCCTCCGTTTCACTCCAACCCCTTTCTCTCCTCTCCCCCCCCCCCACCCCCCCAACCCCTGCCCTGACCCACTCTGCAACCTTTCTTACATTCTCTTCTATCCAAGACTATGCTTCTGCCAAATGGATTACGTAACCTATCAAGCGGTTACCTTTCATCCGTGACACGATAAACATATCTTTTATACGCCGTCTGGAATTTGCATCATCTGCCTCGTGTAGCAGTGGAAGTGACGTCATATTTGGGCATGCGTGGAACCAGAGGAATGGATTTGAAAAGAGAAGAGGAGTGAGAGTACACGTCATGGGTGGGTTGAAAGAACAGATTCTGTTCTTAAAGTCATACTTAGAAGGTATTTTATTTTGGTTTGAAATATATTTTGAGCTAAGGCACACATAAAAATCTTTCATGAGCTGATGACTAATTTAGAATTGAAAAATAGATTATCCTTAAATTGGAGTAAGAAAGATGAAAAATGATCACAACAGGCACATATTTTTCGTTCCTATGCCGACACTGAACCGGTTTTGTACCAGAATGTAGTCGATCTGGTTGTGATGGGTTCCATTGGGTGCATGCCACGTCCAACGACGGGATGCCTTGTGCTCACCAAGATTGGTTTGCAAATAACATGTCGTTGTAGCTGGCAAATTCCAGTAGGCGGTGTCCTCTTTCGTTGGTATCTGCAGTACAGGAGCATCCACAGAATTTGCTCCAGTCTTTCAGTGCGTCAGCACCCACCTTAGCATTCCAGTCTCCCTGAATGATCGGGATGTCTTTCTTGTTAACTTTGTTGCAAATGCCCTTGAGTTGCATGTAAAATTCCTCTATTACCTCTTCATCATGATCTGTTGTTGGCGCGTAAGCTTGTACCACAGTGATGTTGAAAGGGGCTGCCCTGAGGCGGATGGTTACAAGTCGGCTGGATACTGGGCAGCAACCGAGCACTGAGATTTTGATGTTCTTGTTGACAAGGAAGCCCACGCCATTGTGTGCTTGTCGAATTCACCACTATAGTAGAGAGTACATGTCCATCGTCGATGAGATGTTCACCTAAATTCTTCCATCTGACTTCACAGAGGCCCACTATGTGCCATGCGTACTTCTTTCAGTTCGTGGGTAAGTTCTTGTAGTTTCCCTGTTTGGGCAAGTGTTCTGATGTTCCATGTTGCTGTTGTAACGTATTCTCTTCCGCGGATTTGAGTTCCACCAGTGGCATACTTCTCACCTCTGCCCTGATGGGAGAGAGAAGGCGCGGTCCTTGTTGACCCAGGCAACGACCGATCCGGTATGGTGATTGGTGTTTTGCTCATCTCATGCAGTGTGTCTGAGGTGAATACAGCCAGGGTGGAGCCCATTCCTCTCCTGACTGTTGTTTCGGGTCGGGGTTGGCTCCCCCACATGGAACAGGTAGTACTGGTTTACATGACTACCAGTATCAGGAGAAACCCCTGACCCGACTACAATACGAAGACATGCTGACCACAGTCAAGAAAAGGAAGCTCAGATGGTATGGACATGCGACAAGATCAGGTGGGTTCTCCAAGACCATACTGCAAGGGACAGTGCAGGGAAAGGGTGGGCGAGGCAGGCCGAAGAAGAAATGTGCAGACAACATCACTGAATGGACCGGGAAGAGCTTCTCCACAACCCAGGCACTTGCCCACAACCGCCCCGCAAATGGAGCCAACTGGTGCAACGTTCGTCACTGCAGTGCCCCTACGACCCTGGAGCAGATTATGGGAGCAGATGAGATGAGATGAGATGAGATGCTGACACTTCTACAAATACACTACTTCATGAAGAGATAATTAGACGACAGAGACGTGGAAAGGTACAGCGTTTATTTGCACAGCCGCCTAAGATTAAACTCTGACGTGAAGAGTGACAGCTAGCCAGTTTGTATACTTACAATTACAGTGAACAATATTAGCGTGGGAAACACTGAATCCGTGCCGCTTGGAATTATTGGTAAACAGTAAATTTATGCAAGGACTCCTGATAAATGCAAGGATATTGGGAAAAACCTACCTCCCACACCAATTGTTCCCCTCCTAACACCCTCCTCCGTAGCTACCTTTCCCCCAACTGCCCTTAGCTACCCCTCCCTCCTACCTACACCCATCTCCAGCTACCTCTTCCTGCTACTCCTCCCCCTCTGCATTCCACCTTCCACCCCAAGCAACCCCTCCCCACTGTATTCCCCTCCCATCTTACTTTCATCCCCCATCCGCCAGCATTCTGCTCTCCTCTATTCAACACTCCCGCCCCCTCAGTTAGCCCTCCCTCCTCTACACCTTCCCCCCCATTTTCCCACCCAGTTCGCCCTCCTTTATTCCCCTCTTCTATTCCTCCCGCCCCAGTTAGCCCTCCCTCCTCTATCACCCCGTCCCTCCCTACACTATTACCACCCCATTACCCTTCAATCCCGCCCCCAAGGTAGCCCTCCCTCCTCTATTCCTCCCACCCAGTTAGCCCTCCCTCCTCTATCACCCGTCCCTCCCTACACTATTACCACCCCATTACCCTTCAATCCCGCCCCCAAGGTAGCCCTCCCTCCTCTATTCCTCCACCCCAGTTAACCCTCCCTCCTCTATCACCCCCGTCCCTCCCTACACTATTACCACCCCTCAATCCCCCCCACCCCCCAGTTATCCCTCCCCCCCCAGTTTTGCCCTCCCTACACTATCCCCCCCCCCCCAGTTATTCCTCCTTCCCTCCCCCAGTTAGCCCTCCTTCCTCTATTCCCTCCCCTAGTTAGCCCTCTCTGCTCTTCACCCTATAACCCTCCCTCTACCCCTTCACACAAACAAATAAACAAAAACCTGCACAAACATGGGAAGACAGACAACACATCTCCTCTACACTTCAAAGGTTTAGAGGTTAAGGGTGATCCCCACAGAGATCACAAAATCCTAGCTCACAGCTAAGTTGCTGCATTTGCAGTTTTACACCATTTTATTCAAACTAACAGTTCCAAACTTTAAAGGTGTCTTTTCTTATATTAGTTCTGTTAGTTCTGAAATAGCAAAAATGCTTATTCTAAATACTCAGTCTCACCCATGTCCTCGTTTCAGACAGGTATACAGTAGATACTACAATTCTATATAAAAATTGCTGCTTTATTTCTATAAGATACAAACTATTATCTGGACTTCTGGGCACTGTCAAACTCTAAAAAGGAATGTAACTGTTTATGATAGCCTATGAATGGGAGGTAATATTGCCATCAAATACAATGAAGGTTTTACCTCGCATGTAGAATGTGTCCAAAACGCTAAATACAGTTGAGCAACGTTTATATGCAGCATAACTTAACACACGTAAAATAACTTACACCTTGAAGAGAGTTTAGAAGGATTAGGAGGTCTTCGTCTTAAATTAAAGTGGAAGTTGTTACAGTTATTGAAACTAAATGAGGTGACAGTCTAAATATGACATTCGTGATCAGCAGGGCTTTAAACAACAGGACATGAAATAATAACAAACATGATGATAATAATATTATGGAAATTAAATGGTACTTTATCTTGTAAGAACATATCAAAGCGCTTGTGTTCAACCTATTCTTATATATACAACTAAATCACAAATAGTTTTACAAATTGAAATTCACACACACACACACACATGAAGGCGATACACTTTGGCTGGGTGATAGGAATTTGGCTGTTGAAGGCAGGGATAGAGATGAAAGAGAACGGGAAATCTTAGATTTTAAGTATGTCTGGAGGCTGGATTTAAAAGTGTCATAAGTAGGCGTTCGATGGAGAGAGAGAAAATGGTCATTCCAGATCAATGGACCAGAAATAGAGAAAGAGAAACACACACACACACACACACACACACACACACACACACGCGCGCGCGTGCGCTCGCACGCATGAACACACACACACACACACACTTTCTACACATACATGCAAACGCACGACCATTCACACACGAACTTATTAGAGCGCACGAGTACATGACATAATTTAGACACGTTATGTTCATATGCAGGTACGGGAGAGAGGGTGAGGGAGAGAGAGACAGAGAGAGAGAGAGAGAGAGAGAGAGAGAGACACACATATCGAGAGACATAAAGGAGTTAGAATGACTTTTCCCCTGTTCAATAATACAAATGTATGGATTGTTTGAATCTAAGCAGCCCTCCACCATTTCATTTTATTGTCTAGGTCATATGGCATCAGTTCGCTGCTCAAAATCCTCTTTTTTCAACAAAATCCCAAGGTTTTCTTCATCTGCGTCATCGAACGCTCAGACAGCAACTACTGTTGTCTGTCACATGAGCAAATACGCGTTGCGCTGCCGCTAACCGCCTGACAAATCAGGCCCAGCGCATCCGACTTCGGCGTAGGAGAGATTTGTTATTGTATAAGTCTTTCTGGAAAAAAAACACCGCGGAAGAATGGACGAAGAAGCCAGAAAATAAGACGAGAATGAGGTGACAAGAAGAAAAGGAACAAGGCAGAACCAAAGAGAGGGATAGAAAAGAGGGATTTCCTAGCACATAATTTCCAGGTAGAGATACTATTTATACTGGAAGCTCCCCCCCCCTCCTCCGGCATCCCCACGTGGGTAAATCCCAAGGTTTTAAGCCCCGACGATCACAGAAGTGGAAATAGACATGTCACCTTATAAATGTTAAAATGTCATATTAAATCCATCCCCTAAGTCTGAATGTTCCTACAACCTTAACGGCGGGTAAATAGCGGCATACGGAAAATCTCTCTATTGGTAACCTGGGAGCTCTAGGAGAGGAAAGAAAAAACACAACCACGCAATTATCTGCCATTAAAACAAAGCTAAAGCCACCTCTTCTGTCATTCCTGGTATCAACGCCCCAGCCAACCATAAGGGTCAAACAAATATGGTAACTGCGTTGTAGGAGACCCCCATTAATGACACTAGAAATAAGATAAAACCTATAAAAAAAACACCCCCAAAACAAACCCTAAATATAAAAACGAAAACAAAAAATGTGTTCCTGATAAAGGCTGACATGCTAGCCGTGTTAACTAATATCATCATCCTCTTTGAATGTGTCTTTAACTTGAAGACGTTCAGTTTCAGTGTCTCAAAAAAGTTTACTGTGTCCAGAGTATTTTATTTGCACTGTCACTCTTGCACATTTTACAAAACAAATCCCACCCACCCCTATAATAAGCATACATTTTAACAAACACACATGAAATGAAATTAGCAGTCCACCGAAAAGGCAGTGCGACCCAATTTTCGTTTCATTATATTTTCATTTATTTAGTTTGCACCAGCATGTGTAACTGTTTGGCTTTAAGAGTGACAGTTTCTACAGAAACTTTGCAAGTAACCATTGTCTTCAAGCTGTGAATTATTTTACAGCATATGAACCTTTGTTTACTTGTGTTTATATTGACACACGACGTGTGTGCTATTTCAAGTCAGTATTACTTCTCCTTCACAGGAATCTTAATTACATCCCCTTTTTGTTTGAAGTTGCTTCATAATCCAAATCAAAAACCCTCCCATCTGATGGAA
>CM054157.1:13654097-13656597 GCA_028751875.1 Rapana venosa
CTTGGATGGGTGACTGTTCACGCGCCTTGGCTTCAGTACAGTTCTCCCAGTTCACCCAGCTGTAAATGGGAACCTACCCTCTTTAGTGTCAGGGAAAGTAAAGCAGCGAGGGAGAGGAGATGGGCGCGACCCTCAATAAGCTGGTTCCTCGAGAAGTTGAGGTCTCTGATGCCTCAGCCGCCTTACGACCACATAGGTTATGAGACACTTTTACCTTTATTACACAAAAAACACAAAATTTCTTTATTTCACTTTTTGGTTTTTTTTTTAAAGTCTAGTTATGTTTTCTTTAGTAGGTAAAGGAGGTAAAGGTAAAGGAGTCCCATAACCTATAAGGTCGTAGGGGAACGAGGCGTCAGAGACCTCACTTCTCTAGGGCCAGCATATTGAGGGCGGCGCCCATATCCTCTCCCTCGCTGCTTTACCTTCCCTGACCCTAAAGAGGGCAGGTACCCATTTCCAGCTGGGGGAACTGGGGGAACTGTACTGAAGCCAAGGCGCGCAAACGGTCACCCATCCAACTGGTAACCACGCTCGACGCTGCTTAACTTGGCTGGGGGAAAGCGAGTGCTCCGACCACTGAGCTATCCCGTCCCCTTCTTCTTTAGTAGACACACACTAAACAAACGACAGGTATCGTTTCCTAGTGGAACAGACAAGTTTCTTTTTCCCTCTCGTTCTTTGACTGAAGCCTGAAGGTTCACCAATGGCCAGATTTTTTGCGTAGGTAACACTATTTTTTTGCCCACTGTTAAGATAGGAGGAGGATTCTGACTTCAGACACAATGCCTAAACACGACATGAACACCGTAGATAAAGGCGATAACAAATGCTGCCAGTGACAGAAGACGGTTGCAGAGGTCACGAGTTGGCGCTTGCTCCTAGTCGCACTAGTTCATGCTCACGCAGGCACGCAAGAACGCACGCACTCGTGCAGGCAAGACCACACACAAACACACACATAAACATTAACACGCGCATGCATGCACGTTTACACATACACTGACACATGCACATATCCACACACACATACATACTGAAATATACAAGCATTAACCCATCCCCCCCACCTACACACACATACTGACACGTACACATACACACACACAATACAGCACAACCACACACACACCCCGACACCTACACAACAACCACCCAGACCCACACCCACACACCACGACACCCACACAGCACCCACCCACCCACACACCCCTCCACACACACACACCACACACACACACACACACACACACACACACACACACACACACACACACACACACAAACACACACACACATAAAACAACATACAACCACCCACCCACCCACAAACACCCCCACACCCACCCAGCACCCACCCACCCACCCATCCACCACCTACACAACACCCCTCCACATAACACAACACACCCACACCCACAACACCCCCCCCCACCCCCCACACACCCCCACACACTCCCCACCCACACACACTCTCCCCATCCACCCACCACCACCCACCCACACCCACCCACCCACCCACCCACACAACACCCCCACCCACCAGCCCACCCACATACAACCCTATCACCCCCCCTCACACACACACAGCAGAGGTATGATGCTCCAGATTGGTATCACCATTAGCTGTGCTTCTTGGGTGTCTCAAGTGTACCCATGTGCACTATAACTGAGAGAAGAACACCAAAAACAGAACGACAGGAAAACAACAACAAAGAACAATAGTACATGCAATAAAAAATTTGGAATGACTGAAAAAAGAACAATAGTAAAAACAATAAAATGGAAAAAATCCCAACAAAGAACGATAGTAAAAACAAAAAAAATGGAACGATTAAAAAAAAAAGAATAACAGTAAAAGCAATAAAATGGAAAAACAACAACAACAAAGAACAATAGTAAAACCAATAAAAATGGAAAAAACCCACAATAGTAAAAACACTAAAAATGGAACGACAGAAAAAGAAACAAAGAACATTAGTAAAAATAATAAACATGGAGAAAACCCCCCACATTATTAAAAACACTAAAAATGGAACAAAAGAAAACAAAAACCCAAAGAACAATGGTAGAAAGGAAGGAACAAATAAAGAAAACAGGGGAAAACAGAAAGAAGAAAAGAATGAATAAATTACGAAAGGAAGGAAGGAAGGAAGAGGAAAGGAAGGGACGAAGGAAGGAAGAAGAAAAGAAGGAAGGAAGGAAGAAAGGAAGGAAGAAGAAAAGAGAAGGAAGGAAGGAAGGAAAGGAAGGAAGGGAGAAAGGAAGGAAGAAGAAGAAAGGAAGGGACGAAAGAAGGAAGGAAGAAAGGAAGAAGAAAAAAGAAGGAAGGAAGGAAGGAAGGAAAGGAAGGAAGGAAGGAATAAAGGACTAGTTGCCGTGGCCCAATGGTTAGCGCCTTGAGTTACAGACTTAAAGGTCACGGGTTTGAATCCCGTAAGAACTACAGGGATTTTTCGGACTCTAGCCATCTCGTACCCAGCAGAGTGAGTGTGCTGTG
>CM054157.1:13664097-13674097 GCA_028751875.1 Rapana venosa
AATCAGTTTTTGTATGAGAATTTTCATGTAAAATTTTGTAAACAAATGATAGGAGTTCATAAAAAAGCATTAGTACTACCCACTTTGGGTGAATTAGGGAGATTTCCACTGACCCTTAAAATCATATGCCAGATAATATCCTTTTGGATTCATTTGACAGAATCAAAACCAGACTCTTATATTAGAATAGTATACGATTATTTGTATCAGAAGAATACATACGATAAATGGATAAACACAGTGAAAAATATTCTGTACACAATTGGATTCAAACATGTTTGGAAGAACCAAAGCACTCTTAATGTTCATCGGTTGAGTTATGCTGTTAGAAGAAAACTTGAGGACATGTATAAAACATTTTGGATCTACCAAAAGAAAGAGTTTGCAAAACTAAAATTTTATGATTTTGCTACCAAAGAATACAGATTGGAACAATACTTAGTAAACTATGAAAACAAAATTCATAAGAAGACATATTGAAAATTTCGCACAAGCTGTCACAATTTAATAGAGAAAGGGAGACACCAAAATATATCCAGAGAGGAAAGAAAATGTAGACACTGTAACAAAATTGAAGATGAATTTCATTTACTTGATGAATGCATTTTATATGATGAACTCAGAAATAACTTGTTATTTAAAATCAAAACGAAAGACAAAGAACGCAAAAACTGTGTACATAAATTAAGTGACATAATCACAGTAGATATCATCAGATATGTGTATGAGTGTTTTGAAAAAAGAAAAAAAGAGAAGTAGAATACAACATGTTGTTAGTGTACATCACTTTTAGCCAAAATAGATAATAATTATAGTTGATGTTTTTGTTGTGTCAAATAAGTCTATATGACTTAAATGGCAATAAAATATTCTGAATCTGATTCTGAATCTGAATCTGAATTACACACAGACTATGTACAATACATTCTCAAATCTGTTGGGTACAAGCAATGTCAAGCTGCAATACTTATAGTCAGTCGGCTGGTACAAAGCGCAGACTGGCACAGATACATGACAACACGCATGTCTAGCGACGCCTGATGTATATATATATATACAGACGTGGATGCTGCACTGCTTGTGTTGGCACTGTTCCACCCTGTCATTAAAAAAACCCTGCTTTTCTTCCGTTTATTGCCCTTACCTCTTCTCCAGTCCCGCCTCCTCCCCCCCCCCACCCCCCCATCCCCACACACACCTTCCCTTTTCTGTGTGTGTGTGTGTGTGTGTGTGTGTGTGTGTGTGTGTGTGTGTGTGTGTGTGTGATTGTCCCTCCTCCAGCTCCCCACCCCCACCCTCCCTTTTCTGTGTGTCTGTGTGACTGTGTGTCTGTGTGATTGTCTGTCTGTCTGGCTGTGTGTGTGTCTGTGTGTCTGTATGTCTATCTGTCTGTCCGTCTGTACGTCTGTCTGTCTGTCTGTCTCTCTCTCTCTCTCTCTCTCTCTCTCTCTTTCTCTCCATCTCTCTCTGTATCTCTCTCTGTCCCCTCCCCCCTCACTCTCTCTCTTTCTCTGTGTCTCTGTATATCTCTTCCTCTGTCTCAATCTCTGTTTGTTTTCTCTCTCTCTCTCTGTCTCTCTCTCTGTGTCCCTCTCTCTGTCTCTGTCTGTCTCTTTGTCTCTGTCTCTCTGCGTGTGTGTGTGTGTGTGTGTGTGTGTGTGTGTGTGTGTGTGTGTGTCTGTGTCTGTTTCTACTTCGAGCTGTCTATGTCTGTCTGTGTGTCTGTGTGTCTGTGTGTCCGTCTGTCGGTCTGTCTCTGCGTCTCTAACTCTTTCTCTGTCTCTGTCTCTCTCTCTTTCTCTGTCTCTCTGCGTGTGTGTATCTTCTATCTGTCTCTGTCTCTGTTTCTGCCTCTGTCTATCTGTCTGTATCTCTGTCTGAATTTCGCTCTCTCTCTCTGTGTGATCTGCGTGTGTTTCTGTGTATCTGTGTGACTGTGTGTGTGTGTGTCTGTGTATCTGTGTGTCTGTGTGTTCGTGTGAGTATGTGTGTCCGTCTGTCTGTGTTCTGTGTGTGTGTTTGTCTCTGTGTGTGTCTGTGTGTTTGTCTGTCTGTCTGTCTCTCTCTCCATCTATCTCTATCTTTGTCTGTCTGTCTCTCTCTCCCTTTCTCCATCTGTCTGTCTGTCTGTCTGTCTGTCTGTCTGTCTCTCTCTCTCTCTCTCTCTCTCTCTCTCTCTCTCTCTCTCTCTCTCTCTCTCTCTCTCTCTCTTCGCATGCCACGAGAAACTGCTTTTCTCATTTAACCAAGCTTAAACCATCCTCTAACCTTTCTCTCTCTACCTCTGTCTGTGAAAACGTTTCGACAGAAATGGCAGACCTTGCAATAACAGAAAAAAACTCAACAAAACAACAACAACCCAAAACAAAACAAACTACATAAAAAACCCCGCAAACTACCCAACACACAAACATCAACAACAAATTTAACGAACACCAAACAAACAAACAAAACCATCAAACAAATAGACAGACAAACAAACAACAAAAAAGGCAAACACTAAAAGAAAACAGGCATACGAATTTTCTGAAGAATAATAGAAACGGGGTAAAAGGGTAGAAATGGGTAAGGCTTGACTCTTCGACCACCGAGTGATAAGTAACAAAAGGTGGATCAGGTTTTAGCGTATGTGCAAGATGTTCAGCGTGCGTTCGCACTCAGAACCTCGGTTTATAAGTCTTAATCCGAAGGACTCTTAGGAGGAGCGGAGTTGGCACTGATGATGACCTCCTGGAATGACCTCCCTCTTTCACTTCGTCAAAAGCCTTCACTTGATTCCTTCAAATCCAGCCTCAAAACACACTTATTTCCTACCTGAGACTTTCCCCCCACATATCTGTCCCTAATTTTCAACAGCATCTTTCACCTTCTAAGTGTTGTTCCGTGTGTGTGTGTGTGTGTGTGTGTGTAGGTGTGTGTGTGTGTGTGTGTGTGTGTGCGCGTGCGTGCGTGTGCGTGCGTAGTGCGCGCGCATGGATTTGAAAACTGTTGCTCATTATGTGTAAGGAGAGTTGCATGCCTGTAAATGATTGAGTGCAAGCGCTTCGACTTGTTTGTTTTTTTACAAGATTCAGCGCTATATAAATTCCATATATTATTATTATTATTATTATTATTATTATTATGACACGAGGGAAAACAAATCTGAGTCTGGGTTTGAACTCAGGCCGTCAGATTGCGAGCACCATGCTGATCTAACCACAAGGCTATCCCGTCCCGTCTGCGAGAGAGAGAGAGAGAGAGAGAGAGAGAGAGAGAGAGGGAGAGAGAGAGAGAGAGAGAGAGGGAGAGAGAGAGAGACAGAGCGACAGACAGACATAGAAAGACAGACAGACAGGCAGGCAGGCAGACAGACAGAAAGACAGACCCAGACAGACTAACATACTGTGACAAAAATTATACACTCCATCAGTCATCATTCACACGTCAATGAATAACTTCCCTAACATAGTATCGACCAACTGGGATAATTTTTATTTTTATTTTATTATTTATTATTTTTATATCGAGGATAATGGAATAAGCAGTCATGTGCTTTATTACATCCATTCCCCGTGTGCATGCATTTTTGTCAATTTTGTCATCTGTTTCCACCGGCACACAATGGCCTACTCTTCGAAGAGCCGAACAGGATTTAACGTGTGCGCAAGATGTTCTGCATGCGTTTCGAACACGGGGCCTCGGTTTATAGTCTCATCCGGAAGACTTTGACACTCAGTTCGATTTTTTTGGTCAAACTGGGAAGAAAGGGCGAGGAGGCTGGAAATCGAACCCAGAACCTCATGGTTTACTTGATGGCAGGCGAACGTCTTAACCCATCCTGCCAGCTTCCTTCTTAATGGTAGATCGTGAAGGCCATCACTGAGAGAGTGTGTCTGAATGGTGTGAAGAAAGCGCTTGCTACCAAACTGGACACGCTCATTCAGCTGTCGCCATCCCCACACGACGGTTTTCCTTTCTTGTTCCGCGGCTAGCAGAGCTCCAAGGTTCACCCTATAGTAAGATTTTTTGCGTATGCCACCTTTTAATATAAAAAAACAAACAAACAAGGGGACGGAATAGCTCAGTGGTCGGAGCACCCGCTTTCCACCTAGCCAAGGTTAAGCAGCATCCAGCGTGGTTACCACTTAGATGGGTGACCGTTTGCGCTCCTTGGCTTCAGTACAGTTCCACTAGTTCACCCAGCTGTAAAATGGATGCCTGCCTTCTTTAGGGTCAGGGAAGGTAAAGCAGCGAGGGAGAGAAGATGAGCGCCGCCCTCAATATGCTGGCCCCTGGAGAAGTGAGGTCCCTGACGCCTCGCTCCCCTACGACCTTATAGGTTATGGGACACCTTTACCTTTACCTTTACCCTTTTATACTCTTCTTTCGTTCCTCGTCTAGATCACCAATGAAGAGATGGATGCGTATGCGACCGTTTTTCTACCACCACCATTTAGGTAGCCGCATTCCGACTTCGGGGATGGTGTCTAAACACGACACCTGTGTGCATGCTGGTTTTTTTCCCCTGTCATCCGTTCCTACCGGCACACATTGGCCTACTCTTCCAAACAGGTGGAACAGGGTTTTTAATGTGTGCGCAAGATGTTCTGTGTTTGCTCACGCACATGATCTCGGTTTATTGTCTCATTTGAAACACGTTGATATTTAGCTTGATTTTTTAGGGGGGTCTTAGTGGAAAGAAAGGTCGAGGTTGGGAATCGAACCCAGAACCTCACGGTTTACTTGTTGGGGGGGGGGGGGGGGCAAACGTCTTAACCATCCTGCCACCCTCCTTCTTGTCTCTTTACTAATAATGGTGGAGACGTTAAAAACGTTTTTCTTCCACTTTTATAGCTGAAGAGCAAAGGATTTACATTCAAACAACAATTCAAATGCAATACACTCAAATTCATAGCAAAATATCACACACACACTGGAGTGAAATAAACAAGTTGTGATGTATACACATCGCTTCCAGAACAGCAAATGATAATAGACACAACGCATGTATTCAAACCGCATGACTAGTACGTACATACATATTCAAACACACGCGCAAACGTGTGCACACACACACACAAACATACACACACACACATTGAAACTTTATAAAAAGGTTTTATATATTTAAAAAGTTTCAAACTGGATTTAAATGGAGGAAGGGAAGAAGAATGACAGAGATCCTGTGGTAAAGCGTTCCAAAAAGATGGGGCTGAATATATAAGAAAAACAATGAAAGCACGCTGGCCAAACGATTTAGTGTCTGTTCGAGGTATTTTGGAAGAGACGTGAATTAGAAAGTTGAAGAAAGTTGTCGTTTAGGTACGTATGGCTAAATCATTCTGACATTCCCATTCCTATGCTCCTTTTCTTTTGTTGAAAGATTTACGCTAGGTAACTCGCTTAGCAGCTTTCTTCCTCCTTACTTTTAATACTGCTAACTATTCCATTTCGTCCCCGTTTAAACATTTCTTTTTTTTATACTGTTTTTTCTTCTTGAAAAAGCAGACAAGTAAAAAAATAACACCTAAGTGTTTGGCAGAGCAAGTTTTCCTGGTTTTTTTTTAAAACCTTCCTCAGGTTAAAAGACTGGACAGCTCTTTTTTCTTTATGAAAGTGCCATGATCGTTAGGCTGCTCATTTAATAGCTTCTGTTTTTTTTCTTCTTCATTTGGAACAAAGTTTACTACGTCTTTTAGACGTTTGTGTCTAGTTTTCTTGGGGTGAGGGGGATCATTGTTTATGAAATCATTGCGTATTTCGACAGCTGGAATTTACAGTTGTGTCATACCGAAATCAACACAAAAGTGATGGGATTGGAAGTACCTTAAATCGCCTTTGTGGCGTATGCTTAGTTTTTTTTCCCATCATAGTAAAACGAGTACATGAAGAGGAGACTAAAAGGGTTCGCAAGAAAAATTAATAGCTTGATATATAGACAACTTCACAAGTAAAATAAATACGTACATAAATACTTGAATAAAATATTCCGTTAAAAAATGGAATGATTGGTTACATATGATAAAAATCATAACGAAATAAAAGCAGTTAAGTAAGACGGGAGAAAGGAGGAAAGAAAGAAAGAAAGAGAGAAAGAAAGAAAGGAAGGGGAAAAAACAACCATACAATAAAACGATTAAAATATTTTTAAATATGAGTTTTGGCGTACTTTCTGTTTGTTTATAAAAAAGAATAAAAGCAGATAAAATAATCAATTAGAAGTAAGGTTAGTGACAAGATCAAGAGCAGGATGGAATTGTTGAGTTGGATGTTTTTTTGGCTTTTGCATCTCTCGTTTGTATTTCGGAAAAGCATGTTTTATTTTATTTAATTTAAATTTTATCCTTTTATATCGAGGATAATGGAATAAGCACCCTGTACTTTTTTTTACATCCAGTACCCGTATGTATGCGATTTTGTAAATTGTCATCTATTCCCACCGGCACACAATGGGCTACTCTTTCGAAAAGCGGAACAGGATTTTAACGTGTGCGCAAGATGTTCTGCGTTCATTCGCACATGGGGCCTCCTCGGTTTATAGTCTCATCCGAAAGACTTTTGGGGAGAGTGGAGTCTGCACTGATGTTAACTCCAGGGGAAAATAATCATCCCCTTTGAACGGGAATCGAACCCGGTTGTCAGATTGCGAGCGCAATGTTCTAACCACTAGGCTATCCCCCAGCCCCCTACTGTTGTCACATGTAGACTCATTTCGCATGTCTCAGTCTCAGTTGTAGAGACTACTCATGAACGCAGATAGACAGACATTCCACAATGTCGGAGTAGTCTTTCACCTGCGCTGAGAGAAATCTCACCGCCACCCCCTGAAATAAGGTTCAAGTGTAATGAAAAGATGACCAATTCTTGCAAACAACAACAACAAATAGTATCTTCATCATGACGTGGATTTCTAGCTTTTTTTCCTTCTATCTATTCCTTCAAAAAAGGGAGTAGTAGATGTCAGTATTTTGAGGAATCGGAAGATAGGTTTGTTTAGTAAATTGGAGACATATGTATGAGAAATTAAGAATTAATATAACTTTATTTTCAATTCAAATCTTCTTTGGGGGTTTGATATCTTGTGACGGTAATATAAAAATATCATTGGTTCAAAAATGAATTAAAAAAAATATAAAGAAAAGAAGGTCCTGAACTTAAACGAAGAATGGTATCAGTGTTCATGCAGAACTGCTGCATCTGCTCAGTTATAACACCACTTAGAATCACCCGTCCTCCTGTAGTCTGTTAGACTATTAGTACACCAATGAAAATGTGGCAACCAGCTTCCTCCACTCCACGCGGTTCTCGGCTTTCCGCTACATTAAAAAAGACCAAAAAGTGCTCTTTTTATTTCAGTGTATCGCATACAATGAGCTTTGAGAAAGGTGGTCCTTTTAAATCAGACATTGCTAAAAGGAATGATTCTGTTTTCCTGTTCTGTGTGTGTGTGTGTGTGTGTGTGTGTGTGTGTGTTGTTGTTGTTGTCTTCAATTTAACGTCTGTTCACTCTAAGTGATATTAGACGAGGGAAGCAGAAAGTGTAAAGGAGTTTAGAGAAGGAAGAAGAAGGAGTGGAAGGAGAAAGGATTAAGAAATAACATCCGTGTTGGGTGTTTGTTTGTTTGTTTGTTTTAGAAAAAGAAAAAAAAATAATAACAACAACAAAACCCAACAACACACCTAGAAAAGTAATAATAATACTGTGTGTGTGTGTGTGTGTGTGTGTGTGTGTGTGTGTGTGTGTGAATAAAGTCTTAAAATAATCAGTTGCAAACTTTGTACCTGCGTCCATAAAATCAGAAATAATCATTAATGCAAGTTACCTACTGTGAAAAGTTCTAGGTGTGACCAGGTTGCTACCCATTGGCTTGATGTGTGGGGAAACATTTGGATAGTTCTATTCAAATTGCTATCTATGTTAATTAAAATTTTTTTAATTTTTTATTCTTTTATATCGAGAACAATGGAATAAGCACTTATGTGCATTTTTTACATCCATTCCCCGTGTGTATGCGGTTTTGTCAATTCTGTCATCTGTTCCCACCGGTGCACAATGGCCTACTCTTACGAAAAGCGGAACAGGATTTAACGTGTGAGCAAGATGTTCTGCGTGCGTTCGCACACTGGGCCTCGTCTTATAGTCTCATCCATTAAAAGCATCTGATGTGTGTATACCACCTGCTAAATAAAATTATGTAACGTTTTGTTCTTGGGGGAAATATACAAGCCATTAGTTTGTTGTTGCTCATAATGTTTCTATGTATAATAACAATTTCTTTTCAAAACAAACATCTTTTAAACCAAGTGTTTCCTTGATTGGTTAAAGTTTGTATACTGAATATGTTGTAGTGTGTCAAGAAAAGGCAGAACAAAAATTGCTATATACCATCTATGTCTTAAAGGCAAGACACGATTTATCTGGTTTCCAAAGGAAAGAAAAAGGTCACCTGGATTAGATTTTGGTTATCTTTGGCTGCTTCAGGTTGTAGGGGATATGCAAAGGTAAAGGTGTCCCACAACCTACAAGGTCGTAGGGGTGAAGCGTCAGAGACCTCAACTTCTCAAGGGGCCAGCATATTTAGGGCGGCTTCCATTTATTCTCCCTCGCTGCTTTAACTTCCCTGACCCTGAAGAGGCAGATATCCATTTACAGCTGGGTGAACTAAGGGACTGTAACATGTTAACAGAGGAACGAGTCAGGCTCGCCAGTTTGCGGAAAGGGAAGCGAATCCAGGACACACTACACAGGGAAACCTTAACATGAGCCTCACGGGATTTAGCTACTCTCCGTGATCTTCTGCAATTTTACCTTGGCTGGCAGTGTATGTGTCGCAGAGACTTGGCACAAGAAAGGCTCGAAATGTCGTAAAATATCTGGACAGTAAAGAGTTTCGTGATTGGCTGTACATTATGAAGATCAATGCCCTGGTTTCCATGTTGTGTAATTGCGTGGTGCTGCTACACTTCCCTGCTGTATGAGCTTATCAGCTTAAGGGCAATAGCATTTAATTATCTTATCGTTATTCTCCTCTCTCTCCTCTCCTCATCTCCTCTCTCTTCTCTCTCTCGCTCGCTCTCTCTTTTCTCTCTCTCTCTCTCTCTCTCATCTCTCCTTCTCTCTCTCTCTCTTCTCTCTCTCTCTCTCTCCTCTCTGCCCCCTTACTGGGGGGCTACATAATGTCTGGTCTTCTCCTGTGCTTGTAACATTAATGTGATGCTCCATCATATAATGTGTGGCATTGCACCAGAGGTCAATTTTTAGTTATTGACTTGTTAATAATAATAATAATGTATGGAATTTATACAGCGCTGAATCTTGTAAAGCAACAAATCAAAGCGCAATCTGCAATAAAAAAAAAAGGATATTCTTTTGGATGAGACTATAAACCGAGGTCCCGTGTGCGAACGCACGCAGAACATCTTGCGCACACGTTAAAACTCGTTCCGCTTTTCGAAATAGTAGGCCATTGTGTGCCGATGGAAACGGATGACAACATTTACAAAAACTGCTTACACACGGGGACTGGATGCAAAAAAGCACACAAGTGCTTATTCCATTATCCTCAATATGACAGAATTAAATTTTTAACAAGTACAAAAAACAGATTGAAAATCGGGCAATTCTGTGCAAAGTTATTACATGTTGAAATGATACACTGCAGGAATGGGAAATTAACAAGTTTAGCATCGTAATTGGTGGTGATAATGAGGGCTTGGATATTATTTAAATGCATTTAAAAGCAAATGGAAACAATATTATGCCTCGATATTTTATTACACAGTAAAATAATGGCTATTGTTTTATAATCAATCAAAATATCAAAATCGACAACCTGACCCCCCACCTGCCTAAAATGGCTCCTAGCAGGAAAGTGGGTCAGGTGCTAAGCGACTCATTTCGTGGTGGAGCGTCACAATTTTCAGGAGGTCTGCCCACTGGCCTCAGTGGACACGTTCCGAACTTCAGAGCTTATTTGACAATGCACACGAAAACCTCGCTGTATCATGTATGCAAGAC
>CM054157.1:13679097-13699687 GCA_028751875.1 Rapana venosa
ACATTACGGAGCCCATCCTTCTCTATGCATGCTAGGTATGTTTGTGTCGTCCTCACCACTGGCACAAGCTCAGCTCCTCTACGGCAAAGAGTCAATCAGTTTATGACCTGCGCGCAAAGTTCGATATCTGTGTTAGCACAAAAGACCAGGGCGTGTGTAATCTCATTCCAAGAACTTGCATAGAAATGAAGTCAGAGCCACTGCCGGAGAACTCCAGAAAAAACAAAGCTGCTAAATAAAGAGCTCAACGAGAGTCGAACAAGTGTCTTGAAATAAATACAGAACACGAATCCAACACCCTCTAATCACTGTCCTCTACTCTGTTTCTTTGAAGGCCAGTGGCATGAAGTGTTTCTGTAAGGACACAATGCGGTCACTACTTCGTTCCAAGAGTTGCTTCTTCTCTGTAATCAGTTCCTGAGTTAATAAGAAGTTGCGTTTTCACCTAGACAACGTTCGTTTGGGACACGACATGGAAAAAAGCCACGCAGTTTCACTAAAAAGATACATAGATCACACAGCAGTGGTTTCTTTGCCCTATGCCTTCAGATCGCAAGCATAACGCTCTAACCTCCAGGTTATCCAGTTTGTGTGTGTGTTTCTGTGTGTGCATGTCAAAGTCAAAAGTCAAAAAGTCAAAATTGTTTTTCCAGATGGTACATTGAATAAGCAATGTATTTGCTTTTTTTCATCAAGCCATCTATCTAAGAACAAATTTCTTAATGATTATATTGAAATACTACATTATTGCATCCTTAACCATTAAATTAAACCAGTAAATAGGAAAATATGTGCGTGTGCGTGCGTGCGTGCGTGTGTGCGCGCGCGCGAGCGTATCAATGCGTGTGTGAGAGTGAGTGTGTGTGTGTATATGTGCGTGTGTGTGTGTGTGCGCGCGCGCGCGTGTCATGTGTATGTTCATTTGTGTGTGCGTGTATGTATGTATTATGTATGTATGTATGTATGTATGCATGTATGTATGTATGTATGTGTGTGTGTATGTATGTATGTGTGTTTGTTTGTGTGTGTTGTGTGTGTGTGTGTGTGTGTGTGTGTGTGTGTGTGTGTGTGTAGCTGGATTTTCTGGAGACCGCCAAGCCAGACAGCTAACTACCCAAGTTTTTTTCAAGATTTGCGACAACAGCAACACGACTAATCATCCCCTTTATCATCATCGTCATCATCATTACCTTCATCTTTATCGTGGACGTAATCACCATCATCATCATCATCATCATCATCATCATCATCATCATCATCATCATCATTGATGATTTCCTGTGGTCTTTTAGCCCTGAGGATACGGCTTGATGATCCTGCTTTATAGCTGAAGCAGAGAGATAACAACGAGTGGCATAAGGATTAGAGCATCACAGAAGATGAGACAGCAAGTGCAAGACATCAATAGGGCTGGTGTGAGTTTTTTGGGGGGTCAAAGTACTCCACATCTTATCAAGTTAGACGCTATTCTGTAATCCGACATCATCAGAATACAGGTTAAAAACGACACATGCTATGTCAGGACATAGCAATTGACAGTCATTAGAAACATTACGTGGTAAGATCTACTTCTTCTTACACAGAGCTTGTCGTGTAGTGTAGAACACAGATAGGCTAGGGATAATGTTAAGGTAATATATCACTTAGAGGGATTGAGTTACTTGGAATACCTAGACACACTGTAGGTCAATCCGTGGCTACAGCTAGATATTTAAACGCCACTCTTCAAGGTATTAAGTTGAATGGATAAAAGCGCTAGTACTATCCAATCGAAAGGTATATGTTGGGTTAGTTTTTGTTACACGTTTGCTTATGCGTAGAGTTAATGATATATTGTCAACAACTAGATAAGTATGATACTGTCTCGTTTTTGAATTATTAAAAAAACAATGTAATTGTTTAGTACAATAAAGAGGCTGTTATGTAATACTGAATTATATGGGATTATAATATGGCAGCATTCAAGAAAACATATTTAACTGCAACAGTATTTGGGTTCTGAACTATTTATTGACCTACATTGTTGGTTAAATTAGAATAATCAGTGTCTATTGTTTTTGTGTGATGTCAGTGGGTAAAGTCGATGGAAAACATACCAGCATGCATGGCATAAGACATGCAATAATCACACAATCAACTTGATGCTATTTTACAAACCAAATATATGAAAAGTACCACTTCCTTGCAAAATATCACAAGTGTGATCACATAAAAAAAATAAGACTGCAAAAAACCTTGTCTTACTCAGCATTATGTAAAGCAGCCTCTATACTAAACTACAACTTAATACAAAACATTCTTTTCTTTATAAATGCGTAATACATTATCTGGATCAGGATGAATGACTCGGCACTACTGCGCAGAGCCAAGGACCGAGATGGATGGAGGAGGCTTACCACGGCATCGTCTTTCGTGTCTCCTCCACGACCGCCAAGGTCACGGGACTGATGACGATGATGATGAATACATTATCTTACTGTTGGCGAAATCTCATTCAAATCAACGCATGAATTATGTAAAAAAAGGAAAATACACCTTCTGATGGGTAGTACAAATACATTTATCTGTGCATTTAGTGTAGATACGGGCTTAGGAAAAAACAAACTCATGTTTTATTTAGTACAGAAAATTGCTAAATTGAAATCTGGGGGACTTCACTGTGTAAATTCAAAGAATTTAGAAAGAAAAACGTGTCTGTAGAAACATATTTCCTTTACTTGGTATCGAAGTTTGAACCATTTAGCTTTGGCGGCCATATCGGATGGTTTCCATGGCAACATTGTATACTACTACTACTACTACTACTACTACTACTACTACTACTACTACTACTACTACTACTACTACTACTACTACTACTACTACTACTACTACTACTAATGACGATAACAATAATAATGTATGGAATTTATATACATAAAACAGTAACTTAAGGATTTGGAGGTTTTACAAGTAACGCCCTTTCAATAAATAGTAGAGCTTGTAACATGAGCTTCTATACAAACTGTTTTTTTAGTTTTGACACCCCCCTCTCCATGTCTCTATATGGATGGATCGGTGGTCTAGAGGTAACGCGCCTGTCTAGAAAGCGAAAAGTCCGGGTCTGAAGTGTGCGGCGGTTTGTACCCCGTTTGGACCGGAAATTTTTCCCCCATCCATTAGACCATGAGTGGTGGTCTGGGCGCTAGTCTTTCGGATGAGACGATAAACCGAGGTCCCGTGTGTTACACGTAATTATTTAGCGCACGTAAAAAAACCCACGGCAACAAGAAAGTTGTCCCTGGCAAAATTCTGTAGAAAAAAGCCACTCTGAGGGAAACAAATACAGCTGCAAAAAAAAAAAAAAAAAAAAGGGTGAAAGGGTGGCGCAGCGCTAAGTAGCGACGCGTTCTCCCGCTCTCCCCGGGGAGAGCAGCCCGAATTTCACGGAGAGAAATCTGCCGTGACTTAAAGTGGTATGAAATAAAATCTGAGCGCTTTGATTTGTTGCTTTACAAGATTCAGCGCTATATAAATTCCATACATTATTATTATTATTATTATTATTATGTCTCATCTTCCATGCTGCACTTAAATCTAGCAAGGCAATGAGAAGGGAAAACCCCCCAACCTTCATGAGATTATCGAAGACTCTTGAGTATCTCTGAGATTCTGTGTGTTGCTTTTTCTATGCGATGGTTTTTTCCCTCTCTGCTGCTTAGATTGATTCAAAACTGTTTTGGGGGAAAAGGAAAGCCAGTTTTTTTTCTGTTGCTGATGTTGCTGTTGGGGTCGTTATTGTTATTGTTGGACGTTCCCTAGCTGAAAACCCCGGGATTTACCCAAAATCTGCCATCTGCCAAACTCATTACACTTGTCAACCTCTGCGAGATTATAAGCAAACACTGTAAAGATAGGTTTGCATGTAAGGCTGGAGTCGAAGTACCGTGTGATATGGGCAGCCATACTCCGATTTCAAAATGATTTTCTTCCTACATGGAAAGTGCTTTTCGTGATGTTTTGAGAGCATGTTACGAGTAGAGTTAGTCACACGGTAACATTTCCCAGCATAACGATATCTCAAGGTAAACCTTGATACTAAGCTTAGATCAAGTTAAGGACACCGCCTTATACCTGGGGTAGGATAAAATAATTAAAAAAACAAAACAAAAAAACCCCTCCCCACAACAGCTGTACTTTTGACGAGGCTAACAAGATTGAAACCGATTGCTGATCATTTATTTGTCTCCCATTTTTTGTGTCTCGCGTCTTGTCAATCATTTGCTTCCTATCTATACAATTTCTTAAAGCTATTCGGAGAGATAGGGTGAAGTGTTCGATTTTTAGAAGAATTTTAGAAGTGACAGTGTCTCCTTCTATGTCGTAAAAACTGTATTCAGTGTTTATTTTCTGGAGCCTTAGAAATCACACATACATATGAATATATGCACGCATACCTCCTACCCCCTCACACACACTCACACATTCTTCACACGTACAAGGGCGTAAGCACACAAGTAACACGTACATGTTTTTGGCCTGCCCTTATTCCTTCAGTGTTTTAGAACATTAAATAATAACAACGAAATAACTCACCTAAAGAACGGTAGATACCAGACAGACTTCTTCCACGAAGTTGTCTTCTAGCAGTCTCCTGCCTTGAATGTGGTATAGTTTGGGAAAGAGGGTTTTCGGTCCACCTGAAGATCATAATTTCTTGACACAGCCTTCTCCTACTGTTGCCTTGTTAGTTTCCCGTGGACTAGGGATTAGACCCATGTCATCATGGTTGTGTACACCAAGCCAAACTGCCTGATGGTCATGTGATGTCCTAACAACGCTACCTCGGGTATCTATTATCCCTAAAGAAATGCATTTCATCACTGTAAAGGTTAGGCTGTGGTAACATTATGATTACAGCACATGGATGCCAAAAATTGCCCTCATAAGTCCTAAACACCTTAAATGTAAACTGCCTGGTGGTCATGTGATGTCCTAGCTAGGCTACCACGGGTACGTACACATATTGTCCGTAAAGTAAAAATAAATGTTCCATGAATGTTAACGTTAGGCCTGAGGCAGCTTTGCGATTACTGCACACGGGTACCAAACATTTCCCTTATGGTTATTGGCACTTCAAAGCTAAACAACCAAGTGGTTAATGTCCTAACAACGCTAATCCAGGTACGTACCCATATTGTCAGTAAAAAAACGTATTCCATCAATGTTAAGGTTAGGCTCGGGCAACACTATGATTACAGCACACCATACCAAAAATTGCCATCATTGTCATGGACACTTTATGGTACTACAAGTACGTAGGCATATTGTCCCTAACAGAAAAGAAGTCCATAAATGTTAAGATTAGGCTATGGCACCACTACGATTACAGCACACCAAAAATTACCATCATTGTCATGGATATTTCAAAAACTAAACTACCTAGTGGCCGATATGATAACCACTCTACCACAGGTAGGTACGTTACGTACCTACGCATATTGTCCGTAAAAGAAGAACAAGCATTCCATCAATGTTAAGGTCATGCTAAAGCAACATTATGACTACAACACACGGTTACCAGACAGTAGTTTGGCTCAGTCCAGAAGCCTTTTGCCAGTTATTGATGTAAGCGAAGTGAAGTGCCAGGACCACCAGGAACATGTGATGATGCTTTGGAATGTTCTGTTTGAAAGTGTGTATCTTTGGCAAGCTGCTCGCATAACAAACTGTAGCTTCCATTAAATGGAGAGCAACAGAATAAAACAATAAAAAACATAAGTCGACAAAAGGGTGTACGCAACTATTGTGAAGTATGAAAAAATGTAAAAACAAAAAACAAAACCTGTCTGCACACGGGGATTAGGATGAAATTAAATTGGAAAGAGTGTTTTTTTTCCTCCATTATTCTAATACATGAATAAATGAATAAATAAACGAACGAATGAATGAATTATGAAGAGATGAATAAATGAATTATTACATTAATTAATAAACAGAGACATATATAAATAAGTAAATGAATAAATAAATAAATAATGGAACAAATGAATAAATGGATAAATAAATAAATAAAATGTATTTTAAAACAGCTATACACGTAAGCTGTTTATCTTGTTTGTATGGACAGTCTCACTGTAATTCGTTCGTCATGAAAAGTGATGCAGAGCTCATACTGCTTGATATCAAGGGTGTTAAGCTGGGAAACGCCTCACAGCAAAAACAACAGTGAGAACAACAACAACAATAACAACAACATCACGAATACGACACAAAAGAGATAACGCTACAGCCACGTATTCATGAGGTTAGGCCTTAATTTTAATTTTCTTATTATACATCTATTAAAGAATAATATAATATTATCATTATGCACAAGCGCTAAACTATCAATGATAATGTACAAACTTTGAATAATAACAACAAAAGAACACAAAACACAAAAAAATATTAAAAAGCAGAGCAAAAATACTCTTCCTAATAATGAAAGAATCCAAAAACAAAGACGCGTGGAAAATAGCAGACGCATTAACACTCAAAACATTAAGAAAAAAGTTATTGTTGTTAATGATCAGTCTGGTTTAAAAAAAACCCAAAAAAACCCAGCCCAGCTGATTTGGTGTACCTTTAGTCTTTTGTTCTTAAGACTTAAGTTTGTTTGTTCACAGACATACCAGTTCATCATTAAATTACGTGTCAGATATATTATGGGATGCAAACAAGGCTGTAAAACAAGAGATGCTTTATCGAAATACGTTACCAACGATTCTATCAAAAGATTGATGCGCGTCCATTTATATCATCAGAGCATGGGGATGAATATGCTAAAAAAACAACAACCCGAATAAGTGAACAAGGAAAATGCAGTAGTTTTTTCGTTTGTTTTGTTTGGGGTTTCTTTTGTTCGCTCGCAAAGGCGCAAGAGCGCGCGCATGCACGCACACACTTACATACATACACACACACACAAACACACACACATATAAATACATGCATACATACATACATACATACATACATACATACATACATACATACATACATACATACATACATACATACATACGTACACAAACGCACGCGCAAAACACAAACACAAGCATACATACACGCGCGCGGCGAAAAACAAACCACACTCACACAAAACACACACACACAACACTAGCACAAAACGCCCCACGCACACACACACACACACATCCACCGACAAAGGACACACACACAAACACACAAACACACACACACACACACACAAACACCAAAACACACACAAAAACACACACACACACACACCCCACCCCCAACACACCCCACACACACACACACACACACACACACAACCCCACACAACACTCTCTCTCTCTCTCTCTCTCTCTCTCTCCTCTCTCTCTCTCTCTCTCTGGTTGTCTTTCTGATTCTGTTTCTGACTCGGTCTGCTTTTTTGTATCACTGTTGACATTTTTTCTATCTTCTTTTCCCTGTCTCTGTTGGCCTCTGCCGCTATATGTCTGTCTGTCTGCCTGTCTGTGTCTCAGTTCCTCTCTCTCTCTCCCCCCTCTCTCTCACTCTCTCTGTCTCTCTCTCTCTCTCTCTCTCTCTCTCCTCTCTCTCTCTCTCACTCTTGGCTCTCTTTGTCTGTCTGTCTGTCTGTCTGTCTGTCTCCCTCTCCCTCTCTCCCTCCTTCTCTCTCTCTCTCCCCCCCCCCTCTCTCTCTCTCTTTCAATAATCTGAAGTACATTTTATCGATACTTGTAACCTGCATGTCAATAGACAGTGACGTTTTGTCAGTTTCTCATCCTAATTAGCGAACTATTTCCTCCCCCGCCCTCTACTCTTTCTATCATTAATTGTTTTTATGGACAGTCGCTTCTTTGTTTTCTAACGTGCACGGCGCGCGCGCGCGCGCGCGCGCGTGTGTGAATGTGTGAAGTAGGATTGTATGTGTGTGAATGTGTGTGTATGTGAGTGAGTGAGTGTGTATGTGTGTGTGTAGTGTGTGTGAGTGTGTGTGTATATGTGTGCGTGTGTGTGTGTGTGTGGTGTAAATGTGTGTGTGTGTGTGAGTGAGTGTGTGTGTACGTGTGTGTGTGTGTGTGTTTGTGTATGTGTGTGTGTTGGTGGTGTGCGTGTGTATGTGTTTGTGCGAGTGTAGTGTGTGTGTGTGTGTTGGTGGTGTGCGTGTGTATGTGTGTATGTTTGTGAATGTGTGTGTGTGTGAATGTGTGTGTGTGAATATGTGTGTATGTGAGTGAGAATGTGTTTGTGGTGTGTGTGTGTTTGTGTGAGTGTTGTGTGTGTGTGTGTTGGTGATGTGCGTGTGTATGTGTGTGTGTAAATGTGTGTGTGTGTGTGTGAATGTGTGTGTATGTGAGTGAGTGTGTATGTATGTGTGTGTGTGTGAAGCCACGTCGAAACCAAAAGTACTTTGATCATTCCATGAAGGGTAATGTGTGTTTACATATGTGTGTGTATGCGTGCGTGTGTGTTTGTGTGTGTGCATGTGCGCGCGTGTGTGTGTGTGTGTGTGTGTGTGTGTGCGTGCGTACGGGCGCGTGCGAAGTCAATCGAAGCCAAAAGTACTTTGATCATTCCATGAAGGGTAATGTGTGCGTGCGTCTTTATGCATGCATGCGCGCACGCACAAGTGTTTGGCAGTTTTCCTACGCACGTACGTGCGTGTCTGCTGATGTTCTCTATGCGTTTGTCTTTAAATTGTCAGCGCACGTGTGTCTGCAAATATAAGCATGCGTGCGCATGGTTGCCCGCGCAGGCGTGTGTGTGTGTGTGTGTGTGGTGTGGTGTGTGTGTGTGTGGTGTTTGTGTGTGTGTGTGTGTGTATGAGTGTGTGTGTGTGTGTGTGCGCGTGCGTGTGTTATATCTCTGTGTGTATATATGTGCGTATGTATATGTGTATACGCGCGCACGCGCGCGCGTGCGTTCGTTCATGACCACCTAGTTTTTATTTGTGATTTCGCTCCTGCATAAAGTTTTGGCATATGATATTCACAATACTGTAGATGCTTCTGACGTTGAATGTTCCTCCGTCTGTTTTTCATTTTTTAATGGTGTTCTTTTTTCTCTGCTTCGGGAAATCTTGTTATTGTCAAGTCCCCCTACCCTTCACCCCCCACCTACCCCACCCCCACCTACCCCACCCCCTTTACGTAACCGTTTTATTAAATTATGATAAAATGGTGATGTGTAAGAGGCGATGCTATACATATATGTTTTAGTATAAACTTTCAGTTTGGGAAACAAAAGAGACACGTATTTACGTGAATATGTTTTGATATGATTGACTGATTAATGGCTCTCTGAAATTGTTAACAAAGTATGGGTTGTTGAATATTCTGTGCTACCTATCCTGATCTGTTCTGTGAAGTCTGCGACAGTTTTGTTGTTGTTGGTTTTTTTCTGGGTGTCTCTTCCTCTTTCCAACTCTGTCTGCACGTTGGTCTTCCTCTTCCTTTTCTTCCGTGTGAGATTTATTTTAAAGTTTATCCCACAATTCGATACTTTTTTTTAAATCAAAGAGTGACATACTATACCAATCATCCTTTTCTTTTCTTTTTTAAACCTCGTATTCTAGCAGTATTTCGAACAGAACATTGATTTTCTAAAGCGTTAAACTACTTTGAAAGAAAAAACCCCACAAAAATGGCTGTTTCAGAAACAAGTTATTCAACATTTACTCAAAGCTCAACCGGGCAAAGTAACGAATTCGAAAGCTTTTTCCAAGACTAACAACAGGACTTTGGGGTGAACGAGGCAGCAAGCATGCTGACTGACATCAACACTTTGGTGTGGAGGGTGGTGTGTCCGGCACTTCTGGCGCTGGGCTCGTTCGGCAACGTGATGACGGTGGTGGTGATGCGGGGGATGAGGTCCTCACAGTCCTCGGCCTGTCTGTCCCTGTACTTCACCGCTCTCGCCCTGTCTGACCAGTGCGAGCTGGTCACCGCCGTGCTGTTTTTCTGGGTAGGCAAAGGCTTCTCTTGGCCCCCGTCTTTCTTCGAGTTCAACCTCCTCTGCGCCGTGCCCACTTTTGTGTACCACGTGTGCGGGATCACGTCAGCGTGGTTTCTGGTGGCCATGACGTATCAGCGGGTGACGTCAGTGGTGGCGCCGCACCGGGTCGCGGTGGTGTGCACCGCGGGGAAAGGGAAATGGATCGTGGCGCTCGTTGTGTTCGTCGGGGTGGCGCTCAACAGCCACTTTCTGTTCACCTGGGTTTACTGGCCCCAGTTCAGAAAATGCGAGTTCCACCACCAGTACGCCTACCTCGTGGACTACTTCGAATGGCAGGACATGCTGTGCTACTCCCTCCTCCCCTTCCTCTTCCTGGTCGTCGGGAACTCGATCCTGATCCGACAGGTCATCCGATCCAGGACGATTTCCCGGAAAATAAGAGCGGGCACGGACCGACAGAAGTCGCTGGGCTCTGACAGAGTTCAGTCCATGTCCGTCACTCTCATCGTTACGTCTGCAGCGTACCTGGTGTTCACGCTGCCCCCCTGTGTGTTTTCCATCTGCATGAAAATGGATTACGTGACGGTGTCCGACGAGGAGTCCAGGGCGGTGCTAGAATTGGTCAAATCCATGTTGACCGTGTGTTGGATGTGTGCCACGGCGTCCAATTTTTACCTGTACTTGCTGAGCGGGAAAAAGTTCAGGCAAGAAACCAAGCGATATTTGTGCTGTTACAAAGGAGAGGATGGTGCGCAGGGTATGGTGTCCACACATCTGAGCAGATGAACGAATGCATGTTTTCAGCATTTTTTTTGTCTTTGGGTAAAATTCAGAGGAGAAAAATCTAGAAAATGAGAGAGATAGAACTGTTACAATTGATAAGTTTATTCATTAGTAAGACATGATGTATTATATGATTAGAAACCCCCCAAAAAGTCAAAATTTCTTACACAAAATATAATCGTGTTTTTTTTTTACTATGTAACTAGTTTGTTTGAGTGTTTTTTGAAAATTTAGTCAATATCTACGAATAATCATTGTTTATAGATATCATAGTATGTGCAATGTGTATTTCAATTCTGATGATGGAGTCTCCGGTCGGATCGACGGATTGAGTAGGCAGGCAGGCTTATCTGTCAGAATGTATCCTCATATGGGAGAAGAGGCCGATTCTGGATGCACAGCACTTCCCACAGGTGTTGCAAGGGAAAACGTCTCCAGAAGTTGAGCCCTGCTTCCTTCGCTCACGCTTCTCCTTAATGGCCAGCGTTCTCTTGTTTTCAAACGTCTTTATGCCACTGGAGCACAGCATCCTCCAGCGAGAAAGATCAAGGGCATCAGTTTCCCAGGTAGCGATGTCTATGTCACAGGCTTTAAGGTTTGTCTTCAAGGTGTCCTTGAAGCGCTTGTAGGGTCTTCCAAGTTTTCGGAGGCCTTCCTTCAGCTGGCCATACAATAGCATCCTTGGGAGTCTGCTATCTGTCATTCGGACAACGTGTCCTGTCCAGCGTAGCTGGTACTTGATCAGTGGCTTTCGATGCTGGGCAGGCTGCTCTTCTCTAGGACCTAGAGGTTGGAGACCCTGTCTTGCCACTTTATTCCGAGGATCTTTCGTAGGCATCTCTGGTGAAACTGCTCAAGCTGTTGAATGTGACGGCAGTACGTCGTCCATGTTTCACAGCAGTACAACAAGGTGGTCAGCATGACAGCTCTGTAAGTTTTGATTTTGGTGCTGAGCCTGATGCCTTTGTTGTTCCACAGCCTGTTGTAGAGTCTGCCGAAAGCAGAACTGGCCTTGGCGATGCGCACTGTAACTTCTGCATCAAGGGTTCCATTGCTGTAGAGAGAGCTGCCCAGGTAGCAAAACTTGTCGACTGACCTGATCTCTGTGTCATCGATCTTAACTGCAGGAGGGGGGAAGGCACTGGCGTTCTGTGAAATAGCTGGTTGGTACATGGACTCGGTCTTGCTGAGGCTGATGATGAGTCCAAAGCGCCTGCAGGATGTAGAGAACCGGTCCATAATGAACTGCATGTCCTCATGGGTGTGTGCGGCAAGCACGCAATCATCAGCGAAGAGGAACTCTCTCAACAGTGCCTCAGACACCCTGGATCTAGCATGGAGTCGCCGCAAGTTGAAAAGTTTGCCATCAGTGCGAAACTGAATGTAGATGCCCCTGTCACAGTCTTGGAAGGCGTCAATCAGCACGGCAGAGAAGAGGACAGAGAACAGTGTGGGTGCCAGGACGCAGCCCTGCTTCACTCCATTTACCACAGAAAATGGATCCGACATGTCAGTATTTTCCTATACTCTCGCCGCATGCCATCGTGGAGTGACGCAATCAGCTGTATTAGGCTCTTTGGGTAACCAAACTTTAGGAGGATCCTCCACAGCCCATGGCGGCTCACCGTGTCGAAGGCCTTGGTTAGGTCTACAAAGACCATGTGGAGCTCCATGTTCTGCTCACGGCACTTTTCTTGCAACTGGCGTACTGCAAACACCATGTCACATGTTCCCCTGCCTGAGCGGAAACCGCACTGTGCTTCAGGGATGTCTATGTTGGAGGCATGGTCAATCAGTCTGTTCAGTATAATGCGGGCGAAGATTTTGCCGGCGATGCTAAGAAGAGAGATTCCACGGTGGTTGTCGCAGCATGTTTTGTCTCCCTTCCGTTTGTAAATGTGGACAATGGAAGCATCTTTGAAATCCTGGGGGACCTCCCCTTTCTCCCAGATAGATTGGAACAGGGCGGTGAGCTTGTCTGTCAGCACCTCGCCTCCACACTTGTAGATGTTGGCCTGGATTCCATTCGCTCCTGGTGCTTTTCCTGACGTTGTCAGCTTCAAGGCTTTCCATTTCGGCCTTTGTGGGAGGGGCAGCTAGTGAGTCACTGACTGGTAGCTGTGGGAGGGCTGCAATTGCTTCATCAGATACAGATGAGTCCCTGTTGAGGAGGGTGTTAAAGTGCTCTGTCCAGCGTGTAAGGATGTCTTTCTTGTCTGTCAGGAGGGTGGTCTGGTCCAAGGTTCGGACAGGGGTTGATCCTGTGGCTCTTGGCCCATATACAGCTCGGAGGCCATCATGGAAGGTCTTCATGTCATGAGCGTCAGCAGCTGACTGAAGCTCCTCGGACTTTCTTTCCCACCAGTTGTTCTTCATCTCACGCAGCCTCTTCTGTACAAGTTGCTTGGTTTGCAAGTACTGGTTCATCTCAGAGTCATTCTCGTCAAACCCGTCTTTGTGGCTCCTGTGTACAAAACCGAGTGTGTCAGCTGCTGCTGTGTATACAGCGTCTCTAAAGGTGCTCCATATCTCTTCTACATCAGTCGATGCAGGTGTTTCTTGGAGCGCTGCTTGAATTTGCTGCTGTAGTGCGTCCTTGGTGATAAAGAGGCAGTGGATGTTTAGCTTTCTGGGGGGTTTCTGCCTGGCTGGTTGGAGCTTGCGTGCAAGTCTGATGTTCATCTTGCTGCGTACCAGGCGATGGTCCGACCAACAGACTGCTCCTCTCATGCAGCGTGTAATGGAAACATCACCTCTGACCCTCTGCCGGACGATTACGTAGTCCAGCATGTGCCACTGCTTCGAGCGGGGGTGCATCCGTGTGTTCTTGTACTTGTCTGCTTGTTGAAAGAGGGTGTTAGTGATGGTCAGTTCATGCTGCGCGCAGAGCGAGAGCAAAAGCAGTCCGTTGGAGTTGCACTTGCCAGTGCCGTGCCGTCCTAGGACTTTTGACCAGGAAGAGAATTTCATGCCGACGCGGGCATTGAAATCCCCGAGGATAATTAGCCTGTCCTTTCTGTCTACCGCTGAGATCGTGCGGCTAAGCTCTTCATAGAAAGCTTCTTTGATGTCATCAGGGTTGGTCATCGTTGGGGCATAGCAGCTGATGACTGTGGGAAAGCGATCCTTGGACAGTTTCAGACGTAGGGTCATCAGCCTATCGTTTATCCCACGTGGAAGGCTGTCAAGCTGTCGTGCAAGTTTGGTTTATATTGCAAAGCCCACACCTGAGGTTCTTGTGGTGTCATCTGGCTTCCCAATGCAGTAGAAGGTGTAACCCCCTCCAACTTCCTCCAGATGTGTTTCACCAGCAAACCTTGTTTCGCTCAGGGCCGCTATGTCCACCTGGTAGCGATTAAGCGTTCTAGCAATGAGCGCTGTACGCCTCTCTGGTCTGTCGTCTCTGTCCAAAAGGGTGCGAACATTCCAGGCACCCAGAGTCAGGGCATGACTCCTGGTTCTTTTCGTCTGTTATTTTCGACCGCTAGTGTTGGATGTCCAAGTAGGTGCGGTTTCCTACTAGGTACTAAGGGAGGCAGGCTTTGTTTAGGGATCCTTTCATCTCCCCTTCCCCGTGTGGGGAGAGCAGTGCTGTCCCTAAAAAGGGCTGATCTGACACTGTAGGAGGATACTGGCGCCGCATCTGCCCCAGTCTACGGCGGACGACCATCACCCCAAACGCCTGCGTGCAGAGCAGTGACTAGGAACTGCCAGCAGCATCCTCTGCCTGTACCCCTTACCACTTCTCCATGGCCGCAGGGCTTGGGAAAGCTGGGTGTTGATGGGCTAGCCTCATTGTTCCGGCATTAGCCTGGTTGCCTGACCAGCACAGGTGACATTTTTAAGTGAAGAGGAGTTGTGCAGTCCCTTCTCCATTCTCTCGCCTACGGACGCTCAGAGTCCCACAGGTGCAGGTACTGCCACGTGTAGAACGGCCTCGGTAAGTGCAGGTTTTTCTTCGGAGTTCCAACTCCTAGGAGGACTTTCAGCCAAGGATAAGAGCTCCCCCTGCCCTTTGGTCATCCTCTCCCGCCTTCACAGCCGTTGGGAAAGGTTTCCTCCTCCGCCTGATCCGCCGTTGGGACTTCACATGCGCAGGTAGTACTGGGTTACATGGTACCAGTAGCAAGGGCTAAGCCCGTAACCTGACAGCTAAATATCTTCATAGAAAGCTTCTTTGATGTCATCAGTGTTGGTCATCATTGGGGCATTTCAATTCTAAAGCGGTTTATATGGATATGTTAAAAAAAAGTCCGATTGTTGTTAAAACAGTTGTGAATCTTTATTGACAGAATACTGACGCTTGCTCTAGTATCTACTATTTGTGATACAGAACAATATATAATGACCTCAGAAAATAAAAAAAAACCCACTTACGATCGTTTTTTCCCCCCACTGGAAACCTCTATATTGTACATGGAAATTCGATTTCTTGTGTTACTATAAATGCATGAAATTTTGCGAAATGGTAGTTATAAATCCTATATTTTGTATTATTAATGTTATTCTTCCTTTATATGCTTTTCTGTATAACGTGCCGATTGCCTAAGAAGACTCAACTGTTCTTTGCTTTTGCTTTTGTGATGTCGATCATTTTCTCCTGAGAACACGGTTAGTTCATCTTGTTATCAGAGACTTCAGATAAACTACTGTAGCACTGTTACTAAGCAGCTTCCAGTAGGAGAAAAACAAAGTGCTCAATGGATTCTTTGCGTAATGTCAGTGCGTTAATCGACAACTTTTGTGAGATTTGGAATGCAGAATATTTAGATATGGCTGCTATTTCATATTTCATTATTATTATTTTCTTTTTACAAAAGTATGATCATAATTGAGAAGAAGGGCTTTATTTTTAATTAATTCATATGCTAATATCCTTTAAAGTAAGAAAGGTTTAAGGGGCAATATCATGTTTATGCCTCCGCTTCAATATGTGCCTCTTTCCTGATTTGAAGTTCAATCACGAAATATACATTGTGTTCTAGATGTTTTGACTGCTAATAAGTAAACCTGTGCTCATAAACAAGGTGATCTACGTATCTAACAGTTTTAGGTTTTCTCTTCAAACCTAGTCTTGTTTGAAAAAAAACCCAACAACCAAAACCCCAAAAAGCCATCAAAATATGGTTTTAGCAGGCTTTTCCTTTTTATCAGAGCATAGTAATTGAATCTTATTCTGGGTATGTTACTCAGCAAGGATGTTGATTTTATTTTTTCTTGAACATAATTAAACGTTGTTGGTGTTCCTTCTTCATTTAGGGTCTGTACTAAACAGCAGGATTCTCGCCGTTTTTTTAAGAGCATAAACCTGCTTTAGTCACATGAGCATTGAAGTTGATGAGGGAGGTTACGAGATAAATAATATTATATAGTTTATAAAACGCTGTGGCCAAGGATCTCGTCCATCAAGAGTGGAAACCTGGTGTCATATCTGGTCAGGTCACATGGACGAAAGCTCTGGTGACAATTTCAACGGAGTAGGGGGGGGAGGGGGGGGGGGTTGGGCTCTTCCAAACTAATTA
The DNA here is from genome assembly GCA_028751875.1 of Rapana venosa. Taxonomy (NCBI): domain Eukaryota; kingdom Metazoa; phylum Mollusca; class Gastropoda; order Neogastropoda; family Muricidae; genus Rapana; species Rapana venosa. Next base: position 13,695,351 of record CM054157.1, read on the forward strand.
CAGATGGCTTTGTTATTAAAAAAGGTCAGGACATAAAGAATGAAGAATGGGAGAGCAGAGGACCGCAGGGAGTGGAGGAAGCTGGTTGCAGAATTTGGAGTGGTGTCCTCAACGGTGTACAAGACAACGGGATAGGTGAAGGTGAAGGTAAAGGTGATGAGATCGACCTTGACATGGCCTTGTGATGGTCAGTGGCAGAAGCTGAAGACTGACACGACTGGAGACAGCTGTCAACCAAAGCATCCCTTCCGGTCCCTTGACAGCCGTCTAGATCAACGGACTGATAACGACGATCATAATAACTATAACTGTGATGATTATGATAACGATGATACTGATGATGATGATGATGATGATGATGATGATGGTGATGATGATGATGATGACGACGACGATGATGATGATGATGATGATGATGATGATGATGATGATGATGATGATGATGATGATGATACTGGATAACAAAGGAAGTTGGCAATTATCTCCAAGGTATCCCAGTATCACTATCTGTAAGAATGTCATAGTCGTTTCAAAGCAAACTCATTTTTCACGGAATTGTTTTAACATGAAGCTTTTAAATGAACACATTTGTGCACTTTGCCTCATACACCATGTTTTTTGGGAAAAAAAGGAAACAGCATCCTGTGCCAGAGAGAGTGAGAGAGAGAGAGAGAGAGAGAGAGAGAGAGAGGAGAGAGAGAGAGGAGAGAGAGAGAGAGAGAGAGAGAGAGGAGAGAGAGAGATGAGAGAGAGAGAGAGAGAGAGAAAGAGAGAGGGAGAGAGAGGGAGAGAGAGAGAGAGGAAGAGAGAAGGAGAGAGGGAGAAGAAGAGAGAGAGAGAGAGAGAGAGAGAGAGGTGAGAGAGAGAGAGAGAGGAGAGAGAGAGAGAGAGAGAGGAGAGAGAGAAGGAGAGAGGGAGAGAAGGGAGAGAGAGAGAGAGAGAGGGGGGGGGGGGGGGGGGGGAGAGAGGGAGAGAGAGGGAGAGAGAGGGAGAAGAGACGGGCGCCGCCCTCAATATACTGGCCCCTAGAGAAGCTGAGATCTCTAATGCCTCGCTCCCTTACGACCACATAGGTTATGGGACACCTCTACCTTTACCTTTTCTATTCTTTTCCAGAGATTTATTTTTAAGTATACTTTCTCCCCATTGGTTTGTCACGTTTTGTTAAGTTGAGGGCTTTCTTTTAAAGGGAGATGGGGGTGGGTAGGATTAGCTCCTCCGCTAAAGCTCTCCAAAAGAGAGATTTCTGCGTATGTGACCATTTTTGTCCACCATTAAGTTAGCTGCATTCTGACTTCGGGGCTAATGTCTAACACAATACCAGCGTGTGGGATGTTGGTGGTTTTTATTTTCTTCTAAGTTTCGACGTCTATTCCCACCAGCACGTTATATGGCTTGCTCTTCCAAAAGGCGGAACGGGTTTTAGCGGGAGCGCAAGATGTTATGCGCGTGATTGCACTCAAAACCTCGGTTTACAGTCTCTTCCGAAGGACTTTCGGGGGAGTAGAGTCGGTGATGATGTTAATTCTAAGAGTAACAATATCTTGAATGGGTGCCTCGAACTCGAACCGTCAAATCACGAGCGCGTGCAGTACTCTAACCACTTAACTACCCAGTCCCTCGTATTGTAAAGTAATATTTTGTATGAGAGTAGAAATCTGAAAAAAACACAGAGCTCTTATCATCTTTATTCAGTTACTCTCTGGCTCAGACGTCTGCATAGTCCAAGTATTTCATATATTTATTTATTTATTATTTTATTTCGAGGATAATGGATTCATGTGCTTTTTTCATCTAGTCCCCGTGTGCACGCAGTTTTGTAAGTGTAATCCGTTCACACTGGCACATATACATGATACAGTCTTACCGAAAATTAGACAATGCTTTACCGTGGCTCTTTTAACTCGTGGCTGTTTTGCTTAGTTAGTTTTGAGTTTGGATGCTTTCTTTTTTTTTATTGGGGAGGTAATTGATCTCTTCTTATTCTTGTTTTTTTTTTCCTCCTTCTTTTTCTTCTTCTTTTAACTCTCAGACATCAATTTTTATTGCCTCTCCTAGGAGCGAAAATGTCTTGCGCTGCCATTAAAGCACCTGACAACTGAAGCCTAGCGCACCTGACTTCGGCGCGGTAAAGATTTGTTAAAAAACAAAAAAGCGAGAAACTGGACAGAGAATGTAGAAAATAGGAGAGGACAAGAAGAAGAAACAAAGGAACAACGCAGAGACAAAGAGAGGGGTAGAAAAGAGGAAATTCCTCGTACTGAATTTCCCCCCAAAGGCGGGGATGCTAGTTTGTACTAACAGATCCCCCCAGCATCGTCACAAGGGGAAGGCTAGTTGATGTGGTCGTGATGATTGGTTGGTTCATGGTTTTACATACGTTTGTTGCTTAGGAAGCAGCAGGGCTTGCGAATTTTTGTTTGATTTCAGTTTTTATTTTACTTTTAAGTTTGAAAACTAAAGGGTGTTTGATTGTGTACATGCTTGTTTTGATCCTTTTTTTCTTCAAATTTTTGGGGGGTGGATATATTGTGTTTTTATTAGAACGGGTGCTTCTTAGATATTTTTTCTTGTTGCACGTACCAAGTTTTGGGGGACTCTCTTCTTCTTGACCATATGTTTTTTCTTTTCCTGCTTGGCAGAAAATTATCAGCAGTTTTTCCTTGCTGGTTTCTCCCCCTATTCTGGCATAGAGAGAAAATGGCTACATGTCAGATGTGGATTCAGAGACATGCATTCACTTTATCTCTCTGTTTGCAAGAGGAGAAAAAACACCTGTGTGTGTGTGAGTGTGTGTGTGTGTGTGTGTGTGTGTGTATGTGTGTGTGTGTGTGTGTGAGTGTGTGTGAGTGTGTGTGTGTGTGTGTGTGTGTGTGTGTGTGCGTGCGTGCGTGTGCGTGTGTGTGTGCGCGTGTGTGTGTGTGTGTGTTTTCAAACAATTGTAGATTCCAACTAATGAATTGTAAACTTGCATTCTGAAAACATTATTCAAGTGAATTTATACAGGACAGAATGAAGCACTAGCAGGTTTCCAGCTATACTGACCCAAAATACCTTTACACACCATCAAGGTAGCGGCATTCTGACTTCGGGGATGATATCCAAACATGACATCAGAGTGCATGTGCTTTTTCTACTTTACTATCCAGTTCCTACCGGCACAGAAAGCCTACTCTTCCGAAAGCCAAAAAAAAGGGCGTTAACATATGTACAAGGTATTCTGCATGCGTTCACACACACAAGAGTTCAGTTTATAGTCCCATCTGAAGGATTTTCAGGGGGAGTGGAATCGATTCTGATATTAACCCATAGGAGAAACTATCTTCAAACGGGCACCCCGATGTTGGTTTGAATCCGGAGCCGTGATATCACGAGCTCAACGCTCTAGTCACTGGGCCTTCTCGTCCTCCTTTCTCTTAATCATTTGGCTACTAATCCCATTAGGGGACGGGGTAGCTCAGTGGTCAGAGCACTTACTTTCCCCCAGCTAAGGTTGATCAGCATCGAGCGTGGTTACCATTTGGAGGGGTGACCGTTTGCGCGCCTTGACTTCAGTACAGTTTCCCCCAGTTCATCCAGCTGTAAAAAGGGTACCTGCCCTCTTTAGGGTCGGGGACGGGATAGTTCAGTGGTCGGAGCACTCGCTTTCCCCCAGCCAAGTTAAGCAGCGTCGAGCGTGGTTACAAGTTGGATGGGTGACCGTTTGTGCGCCTTGGCTTCAGTACAGCTCCCCCAGTTCACCCAGCTGTAAATGGATACCTGCCCTCTTTAGGGTCAGGGAAGGTAAAGCAGCGAGGGAGAGGAGATGGGCGCCGCCCTCAATATGCTGGCCCTAGAGAAGTGAGGTCTCTGACGCCTCGCTCCCCTACGACCTTATAGGTTATGGGACTCCTTTACCTTTACCTCAGAGATAGGGAAAAGGGGCATTCAAGCTCCTTTGCCGATAATTTTACCAAACCTCTGCAACTTTGAGCCGATTCGGCTGCGCCTCATCGACTCAAAACTTGCCGCGTTTTAGTTAAAACTAGGCAACAATCTTGAATGCCCCTTTTCCCTATCTCTCTACTAAAACTGAAAGTAATGCTAATTTATTTTTGATGGGTAAAACTATAAAAATTATGGGAATTTATGCTATACTGGTCCACAGAAAAAAAAAGTTGAAGAGGGAGAAAGAAATTTGGGGTAGGAGACACACACTTCGCCCGCTGCTTGAATGACACACAGCACGCGTCGACCCTCAACACACAATAGAGCGTCAATAGGCTTTGACAACTGAATAACGGAGATTTCAATAGGTAGCACTGGGTGTCTCCGCCGGAGCATATCTAGACTGTTAT
>CM054157.1:13700187-13712687 GCA_028751875.1 Rapana venosa
GGGAGTGTGCTGCATCACTAATGCAGTTTAGCTGCCGCCTGTCACTCTTAACAGCCTCTCCTCTGCTTTATTGCTCTATGTACTTTTGTGTGTGGTTTTTTGGGGTTTGGTTTTGCATAGATTTTTGTTTGTGTACGTGTGTTGCTTAGTTAGTTATTTAGGGTTAGGGGCTTTTTTTTGGGGGGGTGGTATATATTTTTGTTTATGTGTTAGCTAGTTTATTTGTTTGCATAGATATTTGTTTGTGTACTGTGTTGCTTAGTTAGTTAGTTAGGGGTTTGTTTGGTTTTGTTGTGTGTGTTTTTTGGGGGGTTATATATTTTGTTTATGTGTTAGCTAGTTTGTTTGTTTGTTTGCATGCATAGATTTTTGTTAGTGTGTTCGTTTGTTTGTTTGCTGTTTCGCAAAAAATTGCAAAGAAGAACTGCAAATAAGAATTGTGAAGAAGAACTGCAAAGAAGAATTGTGAAGAAGAAGAACTGCAAAGAAGAAAATCAAGAAGAAGAAGATCACAAAAAGATCAAGAAAAAGAAGAAGTAAAAAGAAAAGATAAAAAAGAAAAGAGAGAAATGATTCACAGCTGACAAAGACATTGAACGTGTATTAGGAAGATCACAGGAGTGACTCATGCAGTACTTGCTAAGTTCAGTCAAGGGGCCAGTGTGCTGCAACACTAATGCAGTTTAGCTGCCGCCTGTCACTCTTAACAGCCTCTCCTCTGCTTTATTGCTCTACGTACTTTTGTGTATGTCTTTTTTGGTTGTTTTTTGTTTTGTTTTTGGTTTTGGTTTGTGCATAGATTTTTGTTTGTGTACGTGTGTTGTTTAGTTAGTTAGTTATGGGTTGGTTTGGTAGTGGTTTTTTTTTTTTGGGGGGGGGGGTGTATATTTTTGTTTATGTGTTAGCTAGTTTGTTTGTTTGCATAGATTTTCTTGTTTGTGTGTTGCTTAGTTAGTTAGTTAGTTAGTGGTTGGTTTGGTTGCTGTTGTTTTTTTGGAGGGGTATATATTTTTGTTTAAGTGTAAGCTAGTTTGTCTGTTTGTTTGTTTTTTGGTTTGTATATTTTTGTTTGTTTGTTTGTTTGTTGTTTTGCGAAGAATTGCAAAGAACTGCAAAGAAGAATTGTGAAGACGAACTGCAAAGTGCGAAGAAGAAGAATTACAAAAAAGAAGATCAAACAGATAATCATGAAGAAGATAACAAAAAGAAGATCAAGAGGAAAAAGTAAACACAAAAAATGAGAGAGAGAGAGAGAAATAATTCACAGCTGAAAAGACAGTGAACGTGTATTAGGAAGATCACAGGAGTGACTCACGCAGTAGATACTAAGTTAAGTCAAGGGGCGAGTGTGCTGCAACACTAATGCAGTTTAGCTGCTGCCTGTCACTCTTAACAGCCTCTCCTCTTCTTTATTGCTCTATGTACTTTTTGTATGTCTTTCTTTGGTTGTTTTGGGGGGTTTTGGTTGTGCATAGATTTTTGTTTGTGTATGTGTGTTGCCTAGTTAGTTAGTTAGTTAGTTATGGGTTGGTTTGGGTACGGGTTGTTTTTTTTTGGGGGGGGTGTATTTTTTTTTAATGTGTCAGCTTAATTGTTTGTTTGTTTGCATTGATAATCGTTTGTGTGTTTGTTTGTTTGTTGTTTGTGTGCTAAAAGTTCAGCTGTTGCAATATCTTACATGTTTGGTCCTAGCCTTTTTCCTTGTAAATTCTTTATTCTGTCTTTGTTTTTATCTCTGTGTCTTTGTCTGTCTGGATGACTGGCTGGTTGGTGTCTGTCTGTCTCTCTCTCTCTTTCTCTCCCTCTCTCTCTCTCTCTCTCTCTCTCTCTCTCTCTCTCTCTCTCTCTCTCTATATATATATATATATATATATATATATATATATATATAATATGAATGCTCTCTGTCTCAAAATAATTTCTGTATATTTACATAAAATTATTATTTGTGATTATTGAGCATAGTTAGTCCCCTTTTCAGGACAAAGGCTGAATGAAAAAGGTATGTCAATACTTATCTGTAACCATTTGGAAAAAAATTATCAATCAATCAACCAATCAATGAATCACTTTCTCTCTCTCTCTCTCTTTCACACACACACACACACACACACACCTACACACACACACACACACACACACACACACACACACACACACTCTCTCTCTCTCTCTCTCTCACTCTCTCTCTCACTCCTCTCCTCTTCTCTCCTTCTTATATATATACATAACCTCTGTCTCTATCGGTTTCCTATTCTCTGTAAACATCAACAACGCTGTATATCTGTCTGACACTAAACGGCACAGATCCTTAGGGAGCCAGGTCAGGGCCGGCCCCAGCCTAAGCCTAATTTCAACTGAGGAAAAAAACAGCTAGACAGCTCTAACAAAGGGAGAAAGAAGAAATACAACACATGCAGTTAAGTGTTGACTGAGCAAAGGCAGAAGGGAAAAACTCATAAGCGTGGGAAAGCAGTTGTGGTTTGATACACTAGGCTACTATCGGGTGCACTTCTTATGTTTTGTTTTTTTGCTTTTTGGTTGCTTCTCAACTACCGCTCCGAGGTTTACTACGGATTAGTTTTCGTGTATGCAACCGTTTCTGCTAACGTTAAGGTAGCTGCATTCAAACTTCGGTAAAATTATATGCGTAGCCCAGGCCAAAAGCTGTGTCAGTTACTTATTGATTGAGGCCAAGGCCTACACCAACAATGTTGTTATGTTGTAAAATGTTGTGTTGTTGAGATTGCCTTCAGCCATGAAAAGGTCTTTACATAACAACCTGCACTCTCTTTTGTTAAAGGAGAAAAACAAATTCTCTGAAGTCGGAGTATGGCTGTTTATATGGTGGGTGTGCTTGAAACGAGTCACACACGCAAACTTCTCATCCATTGTACTTGCTATCTCACAGTGATTCCCAGGTAGGATGAGTGAGTCAGGGTGCATATTCTGGGTGACCCCTCAGGGTGTAAAGCTGGGGAACGCACAACAACAACAACAACAACAACAACAACAACGTCGACGATGACGACGACGTCTATACAGGACACCAGTGTGCATGCCACTTTTCATTTTGTCATCTTTTTGTACTTCCACAAAGTGTCCTACTCTTTGGAAAGGTGGAACGGGTTTTATTGTGTGCACAAGAAGGTTTACATACGGGACCCCGGTTTAAAGTCTCATCCAAGGACTCTCAGGGGGCTGTGGAGTTAGTACTGATGTTAACGCCAGGGCATGAGAGAATGAGAAAAGACGTCTCTGTCTGTCTCTCTCTGTGTCTCTCTGTCTCTTAATCGCTCTCTCTCCCTCTCTCTCTCTCTCACTCTCTCTCTCTTTCTCTCTCCCTCCCCCTCTCCCTCCCTCCCCCTCTCTCTCTCTCTGTCTGTCTCTGTCTCTCTGTCTCTCTCTCTCTCTCTCGAGGACGACGTGACGGGACGAGAACTGAACGGGTGTGCTGTTAGTAAGCTGCTGCAAATTTTTGCATTTTAGCTTCAAAATGTCAGTTACTGGCCTTCCAGCTACTGTAATAACAACTTTAAACGCCCTGCTGATCGACAACGTCGTATCGAGTTGGAAAGTCGCGGGGGAGAGCGGCAGTGTTGTGTTCGTCTTGCGAATGAAGCCAGCTGACAAGCCAGTGTCAACAGAAATGGCGGACCCAGTGCTGAACCGTAACTCCCGTGTTCAGTACTATCGCAAGAAACCCCCTTGTCAAAGACGTCGCGATGTTCAAAGAAGTAGACAACACCAAGAAAGACAGGCAAGTCGCCAATGTGACAATGACAGTGTCTTGGAAGAGCCGGTCTTGTGTAACATTGACTCCCTGCTCGATGTGGAAACAGAAGGAAAACAAACCAGTGTGTACACAGAACTATGTGTCAGCAGTGAATTGAATGCCTCAGCCACACCAGATTCACTTGTTCTACTGTGTGATCCAGCAACAGACAACAAGATCGGTGTGTCTTCTGAGGCGCCTGATGTGCAGGAAGAGCTGACAGTTGGCTGCACAGTGGATGACTCTGATACTGATACTGGTATTGTGAAACAGTATGTGTCTACTCTAACTGACAAACGTGTACAGCGTCGATTAAGGGACAGCAAGAGAAACACACGGTTTCGAAAGGTGGTGGTACATAGTTCGGTTGATCAAAACATTGTAATGTGTGAATCAGATGACATCATCCTGGAATACTCTTGGAATGGAGATCCTGGCGAGGAATCTAAGTGTGTGTTCTGGTACATCAAGCAAGAAGAGAAAAACATGTTGCCAGAAGAACGTGTCAGGCTTGCCAGACTTCGTAAAGGGAAACAGTGTACTAACACACAACACACAGAGACAGTGGTGGCGAGTGCTGAGCAGGAGTTACATCATCTTCGGGACCTGATCCGGTCTTACATGGGCTGACTTCGCTGGCTGTAGACTGGAAAAGGAAAGGCTGGTTTGAAAATTGAGACACAGACAATAATGTATCGAATCTTGATGTACATACCACCACTGCCATGGTTTCCATGTCATTGTTATCGCGTCGCGTTCGATATCGTTGTTACCGCGCCGCAGCGCTATATGGCTTGATCGCTAAATAGCAATAAAATTGTGTGTGTGTGTCTCTCTCTCTCTCTCTCTCTTTACCTCTCTTTTTTCTCGCTTTCTTGCTATCTGCTTTTTTCCTTAGAATTCTTTATCCTCAGTTGATCTTAGTTGAAAAATGAATGAATAAATGAATGGCTGATTGGTTGGATCCTTAGGCTGCACACCAGTATTAATTTGGGGGTCACGTAGTATCTTCTATAGAGTGGGAGTGGGAACGAATGTTGGTGATTTTCACAGATTTTTAAGCATAAAAATGGATTGTGCACTTGTTTTTGGGATTGAGGACATAGAGCAATACCAGGTAGTCACGAGAAAGTTGGAAATAACCATCAAATGAGGTTTTCCTGTATTCCTGCAACGTTGACCCCGTGCATGCATATTGTGGTAAGGAAGCTAGCAGATGACAAAGGACTGAGGGGGTACAGTGTTTGCTGAAAAGTTAAAACATTTCAAACCTACCAAATTTGTTCAAAATCACATGAGTTTTGAGTCAGAGGCTAGGCTTTCACAAAAAAATGGTTTTTATTTCTGCGGATGCCTTAGTACGTGCGGTATGAATATAAGAATTACATAGAAAAACAGAAGGAAAAGAGTGATTTTTTAATACCGGTGTGCAGCCTTAACTCATCTATTCATTCACTTTACTAATCATTCATTCTTTTTTTCAAATCATAAACCCATTAAGATTGACAAGAAAAAATCAACACAATATGCTATCAATTACCCTGTTGCATTTCTCTCCAAATAAGGACAGAAAAAGCAAAAAAAATCTTTTTCATTATTTTTATTTAGTCACTCTTATATTTCAATGATAATGGGATGAACACTCATGTGCTTTTTTACATCCAGCCCCCGCATGCATGCAATTTTGTAAATTTTGTCATCTATTCCTTTCATCACACAATAACCTACTCTTCCGAAAATCAGATCACGTTTTACTATGCGTTCAAGATGTTATGAGTGCTGGACCTTGGTTTAAAGTCTCATCCAAAAGACTTTCAAGAGAGAGTGGTGTCGGCACTAACGTTAACTCCAGGGGAAAAAATCCCCTTGAACGGGATTCCAGTCCGTGTCAGCAGATCACGAGTGCAATGCACAACGCTCTAAACAAGGCTGTCCTGTCCCACATATCAAACTCGTTTTTTGCCTGTTTCAACGTTATTCTTTAAGAATTTGTAAACCTCACACAGTAAGCCACTAAGGAAGCAAGCTTACTATGTATGACTCTGACAAACATGTCACAATCATCTTGATTTGTATGTGTTCGTAGTGCCACTCAAACAGCCGGTTTTAACGATAGTCTTGAAGGTAGAGTGACATAGGTCAAACTGGTGTAAAAGCATGGTTGTACTGTGTCGCCAGGATGAATCTTGGGGATACACCATGCATTTACTTATTTTATTTATTTTATTCTTTTATATCTAGGGTAATGGATTAAGCACGTATGTGCTTTTTTACATCTAGTCCCCGTGTGTATGCAGTTTTGTAAATTCTGTCATCTGTTCCCATCGGCACACAATGGCCTACTCTTACGAAAAGCGGAAGAGGATTTAACGTGTGTGCAAGATGTTCTGCGTGTGTTGACACACGGGGCTTTGGCTTATAGTCATCGGAAGGACTAGAGAACGAATGCCTATAAAGACATGTGTACACACACACACACACACACACACACACACGCATGCACGAACGCACGCACGCCTGCACACACACACACACGCACGCACGCACACACCATACAGACATGCAGTGGCTTTTGGAGTAAAATACTCATCTTGATTATCTCACAAAATACTCTCTCACACAATATCCACAACAATGAAGCATATAGTTTGAACAGTATCAGGGTGGTTAAGACCCTTCGACTTCAATCACATAGGCCCATTAAGTCGTGGGTTCAAATCTCGGTGGTGTCTGGAAAATTAAGTGTGGGGATTTTTTTATATTTATACAATCTCTCAGGTCAACTTCAAGGAGGCACCGTGGTCGAGTGGTTTAGGCGATCAGCTCGTGATCCAGAGGTCGCGGGTTTGATCCCCGCTCGGCTCGGTGTTGTGTCCTTGGGAAAGGCACTTTACTCCTATTTTCCTCACTCCACCCAGGTGTACAAGTGGGTACCAGCTCTGCTGGGGAAGTATCTGGCGACAGACTAGCGTCCTGTCACAGGGGTGGTGAAAAACCATCAGTTCGCTTAACGCTACAGAAACCGGGATAAGCTCCGGCTCTATGGTCCTTCTGGATCGAAAGAACATACTTTTCAGGTCAACTTCAAGTGCAGACCTGCTAATGTCTTAATTCCCCCGTAATTCGTATTATGCGTTCGGTGGGCTAGGGAACCACGATTATACCCAGCATACAACGCCAAAGTCGGAATGCGGCTACCTTCATGGTGGGCAAAAGCATTTGCATACGCAAAATATCACCATTAGTGAAACTCTAACAAAGAAACGTAAAAATAATATTTAAAAAAACAATCACACACTCCCTGGCTAACTCACTGTTTAATGCCTCTTCCTTCACACCCTTCCACCTCACCCCCCTTCCCCCCTTCTACGCATGGCCATATCTGAGGTTACTTCCCACGATTTTTATTTATGGCCCATAATGCAAATAAAGAAAACAAAGAACAGATTGTACGATTTTTGTGTGTTTCTCAGCAAAAAATGTATATCATGATAGGTTTAAAAAGAAAACGATACAAGAAAAGACTTGGTTAGATGTAAGACATGAGTTGAAAGGTACAGGAGTGCAGAGGGCTATAAGAACTGCAAATAGAGAAAAAAAAAAGATATTAAAGACTGCGTCAGCTGACATAGCAAAAAGAAAAGTAATAACATGTACGGTGGCATCCATTTAGCAGAGTGCGCGAGTTTGGGATCGTCTGCAAATTGATTCATAAATATCAAAATGCATATAACACAGGCAAACAGAGAGAGAGAGAGAGAGAGAGAGAGAGAGAGAGAGAGAGAGAGAGAGAGAGAGATCTTTCATGTAAAGAAAGATCTTTCATCTTTCATCCTTTGGATGAGACTATAAACCGAGGCCTCGTGTGCGAACGTATGCAGAACATCTTGCACACATGTTAAATGCTGTTCTGCTTTTCGAAAGAGTAGGCCATTGTATGCCATGGGAACAGATGACAAAATTTACAAAACTGCATACACACGGGGACTTGATGTAAAAAAAAGCACATGAGTGCTTATTCCATTATCCTCGAGAAAAATTAATAAATAAAAAAGTTATCTGAGCTCTTTGATTTGTTGCTTTACAAGATTTAGCGCTATATAAATTCCATACATTATTATTATTATTATTATTATTAAAGGATGATGGAATAAGCACTCATGTGCTTTTTTACATCCAGTCCTCGTGTGTATGCAGTTTTGTAAATGTTTTCATCCGTTTCCACTGGCACACAATGACCTACTCTTTTGAAAAGCAGAACAGGATTTAACGTGTGCGCAAGATGTTCTGTGTGCGTTCGCACACGGGGCCTTGGCTTATAGTCTCATCCGTAGGACTTGAGAGTGAATGCCTATAAAGACATGTGTACACACACACACATGCACGCACGCACACGCACACGCACACGCACACACACACACACACACATAGAAACTTTCAGTTGCTTTGCGAGTAAAATACTCATCTTGATTATCTCACGAAATATTCTCTCTCACACAATATCCACAACATTGAAACATATATTATTATATGAAACATGTAGTTTGCCGAGCAAGTGGGTAGTTAAGACCCTACGAATTCAATCACAAAGGCCCATTAAGTCGTGTGTTCGAATCTCGGTGCTGTCTGGAAAATTAAGGGTGGGGATTTTCTTTTTTTAATCTCCCAGGTCAACTTCAAGTGCAGACCTGCTAATGCCTTAATTCCCCCTAATTCGTGTTAAGCGTTCGGTGGGCTACAGAACCACGATTATACCCAGCATATAACCCCAAAGTCGGAATGCGGCTACCTTCATGGTGGGCAAAAGCATTTGCATACGCAAAATATCACCATTGGTGATGTTCTAACCAAGAAACGTAAAAAAAATAATCAAAAAATCAGTTACACACTCCCTGGCTGACTCACTGTTTACGGCCTCTTCATTCACATCCTTCCACCCACCCACCCCTTCTACCCATGCCCATATCTGACTTCACTTCCTACAATTTTTATTTATGGCCCAAAATTTAAATAAAGAAAAAAATGAACAGATGTGTACCATTTTTGTGTCGTTCTCAGCAAAAAATTTTTTCCCTGATACGTTTAAAAAGAAAACGATACAAGAAAAAGCTTGGTTAGATGGAAGACATATGTTGGAAGGTACAGGAGTGCAGAGGGCAATAAAAATTGCAAATGGAGAAAAACAAAGAGATTGAAGACTGCGTCAGCTGAAATGACAAAAATAAAATTAATAACAGGCAGGGTGGCATCCATTTAGCAGAGTGCGCGAGTTTGGGATCGTCTGCAAATTGATTCATAAATATCAAAATGCATATAACACAGGCAAACAGAGAGAGAGAGGAGAGAGAGAGAGAGAGAGAGAGAGAGAGAGAGAGAGAGAGAGAGAGAGAGAGAGAGAGAGAGAGAGAGAGAGATTTCATGTAAAGAAAGATCTTTCATCTTTCATCCTTGGGTTAGACTATAAACCGAGGCCTCGTGTGCGAACGCATGCAGAACATCTTAATCCTGTTCTGCATTTCGAAAGAGTAGGCCATTGTGTGCGGGTGGAAACAGATTACAAAATTTACAAAACCGCATACACACGGGGACTGGATGTAAAGAAAAAGCACATGAGTGCTTATTCTATTACGCTCGAAAAAAAAGTTTTAAAAAAGTCATCTGAGCGCTTTGATTTGTTGCTTTATAAGATTCAGCGCTATGTAAATTCCATACATATTATTATTTTTTTATTATTATTATTATTATTACTATCATTATCATCATTATTATTATTATTATTATTATTATTATTATTATTATTATTATTATTATTATTATTATTATTATTATTATTATTAATGGATGATGGAAAATGCACTCATGTGCTTTTTTAAATCTAGTCCCCGTGTATATGCGGTTTTGTAAATTTTTTCATCCATTTCCACCGGCACACAATAGCCTACTCTTTTGAAAAGCGGAACAGAATTTAACGTGTGCAGAGAGAGAGAGAGAGAGAGAGAGAGAGAGAGAGAGAGAGAGAGAGAGAGAGAGAGAGAGAGAGAGAGAAAGTGAGAGAAAGTGAGAGAGAGAGAGAGAGCGGGGGTAAATCAGTCTCAATTTCAAGCAGTCATTCCAATTTTGACAAAACAGTCATGTCCAGTTGAACTCAGTCAACTCCAATCCAGATAAATCCAGTCCAGTCCAGTCCTGTCCAGTTTAGTCCAGTGTAATCCAATTTTAGTCTATTTCAATCCAATTCAGTCCATTCAAGTCAATTCAGTTCTTTTAAAACTCATCTTTGCTGGGGTATTTTGACTGTGCAACTGTTTGGTGCTGACAAACTTTCACTTTGATTAAAGCTGACAATCTGTGTCAGGAAAAATGGCCTCATCCATGAAGATTTTTTTCTTTTTGCTCTTTGGCAAGAGGTCTGAGGTTCAACAATGGTGCAATGTTGTTTTGGGTATGGGACAGTTTTTTTGTTAACCATTTAGGCAGGTGCATTCCGAAATTGGGGGGTGATAATTATCTCACTGTGACACCAACTGTATGCTTTCTTTGAAATATTTATTATCGTCTGCTCTTACGGGTATAAATAATCTGCTCTGTGGAAAGGTAGAACGGGTTTTTAGCGTCTGAGCGCAAGAAATTCAGCGAGTATTCGTGCATGGGAGCCTGGGTTTATCAGTTTGTTTAAAGTGATTTTTGAGGAGCGGAGTCAGTATTGATTGTTACTCCAGAGGATAAACCTCCTTGATAGGGTATCTCCATAGTAGCTCAAACATGGGGTAGATCTTGGGGCGGCCAAATCGCAGCGCTTTAACCACTCGACTATCCACCCCTCACTCTACTCCCACCCTCACCCCCATCTGTGGAAAGAAGATGTGATAGTTGCGAAAGACAAGAGAACAAACAAACCTAAAAAAGGGGATGAAGAAGGGGAAGATGCAAATAATAAGAAGAAGCAAATGGAGAATTGCAAAGTCAAAGAAGAAGAATGCGAAGAAGAATGCGAAGAAGAATGCGAAGAATGCGAAGAATGCGAAGAAGAAGAAGAAGAAGAAGAAGAAGAAGAAGAAGAAGAAGAAGATGAAGAAGATGAAGAAGAATGTGAAGAAGAAACCAGAAGAATGTGAAGAAGAATTTCGAAGAAGAAGAAAAATTTCGAAGAAGAAGAATTTCGAAGAAGATGAAGAAGAAGAAGAATTGCGAAGAAGAAGAAGAAGAATTGCAAAGAAAGAAGAAGAAGAAGAAGAAGAAGAAGAAGAAGAAGAAGAAGAATTGCGAAGAAGAAGAAGAAGAGGAAGAAGAAGAAGAAATGCGAAGAAGAAGAAGAGGAAGAAGAAGAAGAAGAATTGCGAAGAAGAAGAAGAATGCGAAGAAGAAGAAGAATGCGAAGAAGAAGAAGAATGCGAAGAAGAAGAAGAAGAAGAAGAAGAAGAAGAAAGAAGGAGAAGAAGAAGGAGAAGGAGGAGGAGGAAAAGGAGAAAAATGAGGAAAAGAAGAAGAAGAAGAAGAAGGGGCGAAAAGAGGGGCTTGGGACAACAGCAGTTCACTATTTTAGGGAGCGCCTCACTTGCAAAGTATACAGCCTTTAACACGTCATATGGGACTGTTCTCTCTGCGTTCTATTTTTGCGTAACTGCGACAGAAAAACAAAGCTCAACAAAGCTCAACAAGGCTCAAAGACATAGTAAGCAGCCTCTCCTGTTCATTCTGTGGATGAGTTAGGGGTGTAGAGGTAGCGCACCTGGCCACAAAGGGAAAAGTCTGGGTTCAAAGTGTGTGATGCCTTGATCCCAGTTGGACCTGAAACTTTCCCCCATCCATTAGACTGTGAGTGGGGGTCTGGGGGCTAGTCTTTTGGGTGAGGCGATAAACTGAGGTCCCATGTGCTTCATATATTTAGCGCACTTTAAAAAACAACAACCATGGCAGCAAGAATTGTTCCTGGCAAAATTCTGTAGAAAAACGACTATTCTGACAAGGGAACACATTCAGAACCAGACAGAAAAAGAAACCAACTTATGGGGTATCACTGAGAGTTTAAGAGCAATTGCCTGTAAATACATGTACACACACACACACACACACACACACACACACCACACACACACACACACACACACACACACACACACACACACACACACACACACACACACACACACACATGCATGCACACACACATATACACCATAGAGACATGCAGTGGCTTTGCGAGTAAAATACTCATCTTGATTATCTCACGAAATATTCTCTCACACAATATCCACAACAACGAAACATATAGTTTGCAGAGTAACTGAGTGGTTAAGACCCTTCAACTTCAATCACATAGGCTCATTAGGTCGTGGGTTCGAATCTCGGTGGTGTCTGGAAAATTAAGGGTGTGGATTTTTTTTTTACAATCTCCCAGGTCAACTTCAAGTGCAGACCTGCTAATGTCTTAATTCCTCCTAATTCGTATTAAGCCTTCAGTGGGCTACAAAACCACGATTATACCCAGCATACAACCGTAAAGTCGGAATGCGGCTACCTTCATGGTGGGCAAAAGCGTTCACATACACAAAATGTCACCATTGGTGAAGCTCTAACAAAGAAACGTAAAAATAATATTTAAAAAACCAGTTACACACTCCCTGGCTGACTCACTGTTTACGGCCTCTTCTTTTACATCCTTCCACCCCACTCCCCCTTCTAGGCATGCCCATATCTGACGTCACTTCCTACAATTTTTATTAAC
>CM054157.1:13717975-13727975 GCA_028751875.1 Rapana venosa
TTAATAAAAAAAGAGAAAATATATCATTTTTGTGTCATATGAAATGATTGCTGTGGAAGCAGACTTGCACACATCTATGCAGGTCCCTATTTTTGTGTATGCAGTCCGTGTTGTGTGTATGTGTGCGTGCGTGCGCGTTTGTATGTGTGTGTGTGTTATTTATGTATTTTTATTTATTTTATTCTTTTATATCGAGGACAATGGAATAAGCACTTATGTGCTTTTTTACATCCAGTCCCCGTGTGTATGCGCTTTTTAGAAAATTCTGTCATTTGTTCCACCGGCACACAATGGCCTACTCTTACGAAAAGCGAAACAGGATTTAAAGTGTGCGCAAGATGTTCTGCGTGTGTGTGTGTGTGTGTGTGTGTGTGTGTGTGTGTTGTGTGTGTGTGTTTGAGTGTGTGCGCGCGCGTGCGCGCGCGCTGCGCGCGTGTGTAATGAATAGCTATCAGTTATCAACATTAGATCGTAAACTCTCTCTTCTAACTATTTAATGTCTGACATTTTGTTTATTGAATACTGAGGAGAGAATAAACAAAAACTAATATACACTTTATTCAATCGCACACAAGTACACATGCACCGTCTTTGTCTCTGCTTCTGTTTGTCTCTTTCTCTCCCTGCCTGTCTGTCTGTCTGTCTGTCTGCATGTCTGTCTGTATCTGTCTCTGTCTCTCTCTTTCCTCTCTCTTTTTCTCTCCTTGTCTGTCTGCATGTCTGTCTTGTCTGTCTCTGTCTCTCTGTGACTGTCTCTTTCCTCCCTCTCTCTCCCTCTTATTGATTTCGCACACACCCTCCCCTCATCCCCCCCCCCCCCCCCCCACACCACACACACATCTCTGCCTTCTCTTTCAACACACAGTACAGACAATAGCATCCAAAGACACACGACAGAGTTCCAATATTGCTACATGTATAAACATTATGTATCTTGCAGCAACAACCACAACACCCACCACCACCACCACGACAGAACCCACAACAACGACCTGGTGGGACATCGTTCGAAAAGGTAAGATTAAATTGTGAAAGAAAAGAACAGGTGTTGTGGTTTTGTCTTGTAAGGGCGCTTGAGACGACCGTTTAGGATGTGTGTGTGTGTGTGTGTGTGTGTGTGTGCATGTGTGTGTGCATGTGTGTGTGTTGTAAATAGATATGTGATTGTTTAAAGTAGTCGCTCTGTCTGTCTGCCTGTCTGTCTGTCTGCCTGTGTGTCTGTGTGTCTGTCTGTCTGTCTGTCTGTCTGTCTCTCTCTCTCTCTCTCTCTCTCTCTTCTCTCTCTCTCTCTCTCTTGCTCTCTGTCTGGCTCTCTATATCTTTCTATGTGTATGTGCAGGCATATGTGTGTGTGGGGGGGGGGGGGGGGGGGGAGGGGTGATTGTGAGTGCGTGCGTGCGCGCACGTGTATATATGTATGTATGTATGTTTGTATGTGTGTGTATAAATGTATGTGTGTGCATGTGCGCGCGTGGTGTATGTGTGTGTGCGCGCGCGTGCTCCCTCGCGCGTGCTTATGTGTGCGTGTGTATATATGTGTGTATATATATGTGTGTTTGTGAGCCTATACATGAGTACAGTGCCTGCGTGTTTGTACATACGTGGTTGTATGTGCGCACATACATCAGTTTGAAACATTTCTCTTCAGAGAACAGTGGCATGTAATAGATGGTAACCTAGACTGAATCTGTCTGACTTGACAAGCGCACGTACGTGGTTGTCTACCTCCATGCGAGTGGCACTGAGGTCATTGTTACACAGTTACCACAAAACTACCAAACAAAACCGCCCCCGGAAATTTGTTGACACACACAAAAAATTAACAAAAAACGTTTCTCGTAAAAGAATGCTTAACTCTTCAAGCTAGCGAAGCGACAAGAACTAAGTTAGTGCCATCATTATTCACATAACGTTATATATGTGTATGTGTGTGTGTGTGTGTGTGTGTGTGTGTGTGTGTGTGTGTGTGGTGTGTGTGCGTGCGTGTGGTGTGTGTGTATGTTGTGTGTTGGTGTATGTGTGTTTGTGTATGTGTTTGTGTGTGTATGTATGTGTGTATGTGTGTGTGAGCAAGTTAGTTCTTCAGTTTAACGTCCTACGCTAATTAGTGATACCACACGGTTAGTGTGTGTGTGTGTGTGTGTGTGTTGTGTGTGTGTGTGTTGTGTGTGTGTGTGTGTGTGTGCATGCGCGCGCGCGTGTGCGTCTCTTTGAGTACTTATTTTTAATTTTTTTTATATTCTTTTATATCGAGAATAATGGAATAAGCACTTATGTGCTTTTTCACGTCCAGTACCCGTGTGTATGCGGTTTTGTAAATTGTCATCTGTTCCCACCGGCACACGATGGCCTACTCTTACGAAAAGCGGAACAGGATTTTAACGTGTACGTGTGTGTGTGTGTGTGCATGCGCGCGCGTGTGTCAAAGTCAAAGTCAAAGTCAAACTTTTATTTTCAGATGGTACATTGAATAAGCAGTGCATTTGCTTTTTTTCATCAAGCCATCTATCTAAAGAAAGAAAGAAAAAGCGAGAAAAAAAAGATAATGTATATGCAGACATAGAATAAAAAACCTAATCTATGGTAAACTATAAAATCAAACAAAAAATCAATAACATATGCATATGTGGAATTAAAACAAAACAAAAAAACCAGAAAAATATGAGACCATACAATTCAAATAAATCAAAAATCTTGAAAAAATATCCGTCATAACACAAACAAGCAACAAAGAAAAACCAAACCAAAACAAACACGTGTGTTGTGTGTGTGTACGTGTGTGTGCGCGCGCGTGCATGTGTGTATTTGTGTGAATGCATAATATGTGTATTCACACCCGCGTGTGCGCGTGCTTATATTATGTACATATAAATTGAACAATACAGAGGACCTTCTCACAGAAAGGAAGTGCTTTGTTTACGCGCTCTTTGTTTGACATGCAGACACAACAACAAAGCAACACAATAATAAAAATGACAAAGAGACGTATGTTTCGCTCAAGGAATGAGCTGCTTGGTTTCGGAGCTTATAATGATCAGAGAAAAATACACAGTGCTATATTTACACGATTTTTCCTGGATACGTTTAGTCTCAGAAGTTGGTTCGCCATAAATATTGATTCGGATGTTTGTTCAAAAGAATGGCTAATCTCGCACATGCACTCATATACACACACGCGCGCGCACGCACGCATGTACACGGACATACACACACACAGCGCGCGCGCACGCCCGCACGCACACACGGGCGCGCGCACACACACATACACACGCGCGCACCACACAAAACACGCACACACACACACACACACACGCACGCACCACACACACACACACCACACACACCCCACACACAATGGATACAATGGATAGGTTTGTCAAGTTCTTTAATTAATAGTTAAAATATGAATACACTTTTAAAGGTAAAATTGATCTCTTGATTATGAAAAATTTTAATGGTTATAAAAATTTGTTGCCGTTGTTGTTTTCCTATCGTAGACAGTTAAACAATGATAAGAATGGAAAGCATTTCTATAGTTAGAGATATTATAACGGAAAAGAAACAACTAAAATTATTACAATGATATGCACATGGTTTGTTTACCACATTGAAAAAAATCTCTGGTTCACAATGTATTTAACAAATGAGTAAACATGAGAATTTATGTGGAATATTTAGAAGTATCTATGGAAAAGTGGATGGAATTAATGTAAACAAATAAATGACGTACACAAAAGACATGTTGATATTATACGATGTAATATTTTACAAGAAAACATTTAGATAAAAAATCTGTAGAAGATGTAACTCTCCCAGGATATATGTCAGTGCACTACTGCAGACCAAAAGAAATAGATTGTCAGTGCTTCAGGAGGTATTTCAGTTTTTCATTAAGGAAGATTATCGAAAAAGTATAAAATTTTACCAAAAATAGTTCAGATATTGTGTGGATGCAAATGATACGGGAAAAACTCATTAAGATCATCAAACAAGAATTTTTTTTTTAGGTGTGCATATATTCCCCCCGAATTTTCTTCTTTTGGAAAAGTTCATACACAGAAAATATGGGAAAATTTAGAACAAGGACATAGAAAGTTTGTTGAAAGAGGTCAGTTAATACTGTGCGGAGATCTAAATGCGCGATCAGGAAGACTGACTGACTTTATAGAAATAGATCCAGAAACAAGTTACTACAATTTCCCTGAGAAAATGAATATGGACCAATGTTATAAAAAGGTGCTCAATGGATAGAATTGTACAAAAATATGGAAGACTTTTAGTTAATATTTGTACAGACAATCAATTATATATTTTAAAATTGGCCGAACATTAGGAGATTTACAGGGTAGATTTTACATGCTTTAAACCCTCAAGGTTCTAGTGTTGGGTTTTATTTCATTTGTTCAAAATCATTTATGAAAGAGGTGAAACATATGAAAGTTAGAGTTTTAAATGGAATACTCTGATCATTGTCCATAGATTTAGATATAGATATACCAGATACAGAAAAAAACACGTTTGCAGAGGTCTATAAAATAGTAAGAGACACACAAGCAGAGATATTACTAAAGTTTTCACCACAACAAACACGTTTTGTATGGGATACAAATCCAAAGGACATTTGAAAAGGCACTTCTACTACAGCAATACAATAAACACATAACACAAATAAAAACTGAAAAAAAATACAGTATTTAAACAAATAAAACAAGTAAAAAAGCAGCCTGATTCCACAAACGTAGTAAATGAACATTCCGACAACTGTCTGATATCTTTCTCAAAGTGGCACAATTAAGCTTGGGACCAGAAAGTCAAAACCGGTAAGAAGAATTAAACAAAATTTAAAAATAGTTTGATTCGGAATGTAACAGTACAAGAAAGAAGTAAAGTTCTACTAAATGCAAAAAATTTAGAACCCAGTATAACCTGAACTTCGAGAAAAATACTTTATGAAAAGAAAAAATATAATACTTTAATAAAAAAGAAAAAGAAAATCTTCAAAAATTCATGGTATCACGCTACATGATGCCTTTGACGAAGATCCGAGTATATTGTGGAAAACTTACAAAAATTAAAAGAAAGTGAAGATGATGGATTAAAACATCATAATCATATTAGTAGCAGTAAATGGACTAAAACACTTAAAAACACTTATTGGTAAAGAACCGCAAATAGATCCAGACCACAAAAAGCAAGTACTAAGCAGGTTTAATGTTTTAAAAGTATCTAATAACCCACTGTAGTAAGCAAATTACAACTGGGGAAATTACAAAAAAATCAAAAAGTTGAAAAAAAAACCCAAATCGCCTGGAAAGATGGAAATCACAAACGAAATGATCAAATCAGTTTCATCTAATGTTATAGAGATAATGCGGAATATTTTCAATTTAGTTATTAGAAACGGGTATATTTTCCCTGTGACTGGAAAGTAGGAGTGAATGTCCCAATCTATAAGAACGGATGCATATACAACCCAGAAACTACAGAGGAATAACGTTGACAAAACTATTGGAAAACTTTTTTGTCAAATTTCTGAACCATAGAATTTCTGAATATTTAGAAAATAAAAATAGTATTTTTAGAGAACAAGCAGGTTTCAGAAAAGCATGCAGAACAACGGACCATATCTTCCTACTTAACAATTTAATAGATAGTGTACTGAATGTAAAAACTAAAAGACTTTATTGCTGCTTTGTAGATTTTCAGAAAGCGTTTGATAATGTGTGGCACGAGGGTCTTCCCTTTTAAAGTTAAACGAAATAGGATAACAGGCAAAACTTTTAATGTCATTAAAAAATGTATTCCCAATGCAACAATATTTACAAAAATACGAGGCAAACACACAGATGAAATCATAGTCAGAAAAGGGGTACATCAGGGAAATACATTAAGTTCTACATTATTTAATGTATATGTCAATGATATAGTTCAAAATATGATGAGGGAAAGATTCGCCATATTTTAACCGCCAAAAGACAGAATTTCCCTTTTTTACTCTATGTGATGACCTGGCATTGCTATCAACAACCAAAATAGGTCTTCAAACTAAACTGAATAAACTGCAAAAATACTGTTCTAATTGGGTTTAAAAATAAACAAAACAAAAACAAAGGTAAAAAGTCTTTACGAGATCACCTCCTAAAATTCCAATTCATTTTAAATGTGGAGGCATGTAATTGAAACAGTAGAAATTATAAATATCTTGGTGTCGTTTTTCATCAGAACGGGAAATTTCAAGCACACAAGAACATTTAGTAAAACAAAGCAACAAGCAATATACCCCCTTTTAAAAAAGCAATTCATGGACAAAATTTTAAAAACTACTATATAATGCGTTTATTCGACTCACTGATAACCCCTTTTTAACCTATGGAGCAGAAGTTTGGTTTCCTTTTTTTTTTAATGGGGGTTACAGAATTTCATATTGACAAACGTTCAAGGCTTGCTTATCCAATCAGTTTTTGTAGAGAATTTTTTATGTAAAATTTTGTAAACAAATGATAGGAGTTCATAAAAAAGCATTAGTACTACCCAATTTGGGGGAATTAGGGGGATTTCCACTGACCCTTAAAATCATATGCCAGATAATATCCTTTTGGATTCATTTGACAGAATCAAACCAGATCTTATATTAGAATGTATCGATTATTTGTATCAGAAGAATTCATACGATAAATGGATAAACACAGTGAAAAAATATTTTGTACACAATTGGATTCAAACATGTCTGGAAGAACCAAAGCATCTTAATGTTCATCGGGTTTAGGTTATGCTGTTAGAAGAAAACTTGGGACTTTATAAAACATTTTGGATCTACCAAAAGAAAGAGTTTGCAAAACTAAAATTTTATGATTTGCTACCAAAGATACAGATTGGAAAACCCTACTTAGTAAACTATGAAAACAAAACTCATAAGAAGACATATTGTAAAATTTTGCACAAGCTGTCACAATTTAATGATAGAGAAAGGAAAACACCAAAATATATCCAGAGAGGACAGAAAATGTAGACCCCTGTAACAAAATTTAAGATGAATTTCATTTACTTGATGAATGCATTTTATTATGAACTTTAGAAATAATTTGTTATTAAAAATCAAAACGAGAGACAAAGAACGCAAAAACTGTGTACTTAAATTAAGTGACATAATCACAGTTGATATATATCAAGCTGATATCATCAGATATGTGTATGAGTGTTTTGAAAAAAGAGAGAAAGAGAAGTAGAATACAACATGTTTTTTAGTGTACATCACTTTTAGCCAAAATAGATAATTATAGTTGATGTTTTTGTTGTGTCAAATAAGTCTACATGACTTAAATGGCAATAAAATATTCTGAATCTGAATCTGAATCTGAATCACACACACGCACACCCCGTCTGGTATCACTTTACGTGGAAGGATGTAAGATTGAAGACTACTACTACTACATACATACATATATTAGTTTGGTGACTGAAAGCTTTAATTTTTTTTCATTTTATTTTTTCAAGACTCTACTTAGGATCCTATAATGATCTTCTTGTAGAAGGTATTCTCAAGGTCAGGGTGGATTAAGGTATACATTTCACCCCTAGGTTGCCGTCGAATAATTTTATGGTGGCTACATGTACGTACAGGGCTTCTCTGCAAATCGTTTGATGCCTATCGCTTGTTTTAGGTATATACTCCATGTGTGTGTGTGTGTGTGTGTGTGTGTGTGTGTGTGTGTGTGGTGTGTGTGTGTATGTGTCTGTGTCTGTGTCTGTGTATGATTGTGTGTGGAGAGAGAGAGAGGGGGAGGGAGGGAGACAGGAAGGGAGAGAGAGAGAATGAGAGAGACGGAGACAGACAGACAGACAGATAGACAGACACACAGACAGACAGACAGAGAGAACACGAATGAGTGAATGGATGAAATAAGGAACGAGGAAGGAAGAAGGAAGGACAGTACAAATGGAGAAAGGAATGAAGGAAGGAAGGTAGGGAGAAAGGAAGGAAAGAAAAGAACTAAGGAAGGAAGGAAGGAATGCCCCAGAATGTCTTGGTTTATGAAAGGAATAAGACCCCCCAAAAAGACAACATCCTTTTATACATACTCTTTACTGTAATACATGACATGCACAAACAATACCCTCTTTCTACAGGTTTTGTTAAAAGAAAAAGGCGTACTGTGCAATGATGATGATGATGATGATAATAATAATAATAATAATAATAATAATAATAATAATAATAATAATAATAATAATAATAATACCACCACCACCTTCAACAACAACAATACTACTACTACTACTACTACTACTAGTACTACTACTACTACTACTACTAGTAAACTGGAATTTATATAGCGCTATATCTTGATCTATAACACAAAGTATTGTTGTTCACTGCACCTTCTTTCCACACACAGACACTGAAATCCTTCATTTTGATTGAACAACGAACACGAGTATCTTTCGTAGTATGCTGTACACCCAACAGTGTCTAATCATTTAAGCGTAAACACTGAATTGCAAATGGCTTTAAAATTGATATTCAGAACACACAAGGCAAATCTAGTACCGGAATTTCACATTGGACCCTTCCTTGAGTTTTGCTTGTCTAGAAAATGAGTATCACACCAAGTATGAATCGATAACCAAAACATATTAGTTTGAAAATATCTTAGTAGAAGGTGAAGAAGAAGAAGAAGCAGAAGAAGAAGAAGAGAAGAAGAAGAGAAGAAGAAGAAGAAGAAAGAAGAAGAAGAGAACAAGAACAAGAAGAAAAAGAAGAAAGAAGATGAAGAAGAAGAAGAAGAAAGACAAGTATATAGAAATGTTTCCTTCTTGAACAAAGAGATATACTTTTTATCTCTTTCAAACACAGAACCGTCTTTTTCTTTTCGTTTTGTTTTTTATAAAAACACACACCAGAAAACCCAAATAGACAAAAAACCTAAGAATATATTTTAAAAAACTCAAACCCAAAACCCAAAATCACTTCCAAAAATCCTTACAAACCCAAAACAAACAACAAAAATAAAGAAGCAAAGTAAAGACCAACACAAAAACACAAAAACAAAACAAAATTCAAAACAAAACAAAACCGCTAAAACTTCCCCAGCCAAACAAACAAGCGAGCAAAACGCATCCGCCAACAAACACATTGAAAAAAAACCCACACACCCAACAAACCCAACAACAACAACAAACGATTTTGAAGAACCATTCCGACTCGTATACGTACCATGACATGCCTGCCTCACTCCCTGCATACCTCATTTCAGCTCAGCCCAGCTGTCCTTGTCACTGTCACAGAGAAGCTTACCTTACAAGGAATGCGCACGTGCGCTACGTACCTACGCTAGTTACACAGCTGTTTACAGCCGTTCAGCGCCGATGCTGTGCTGTGCTGTGCTGTGCTGTGCTGTAGGTGTTCCCATCTTCCAAATGCAAGAAATACATCAATTCCAGGCAACAAATGGCTACAAGGGGGGAAGGATATAGATAGCCTAGTGGTTAGAACCTATCGCTCGCAACTTGTAGGTTCTGGATCGAACTTTGGATTCGAGCCACCGCTCTAACAACTCCTGTTTACAGGGATTCTTTTCGCCCCTCTAGAAATAACATCAATACTGACTCTACAATTCCCCCCCCCCTCCCCACCACCACCCGAAAGGCTTTTTTCATTAACAAAACTATCAATGACATGAGAGGAGGGTATAACTATATAGACCATAAACTGAGGTCCCGTGTGTGAACACACGCACGCCGAACATCTTTAAAAACCCTGTTCTCCTTTTCAGCAGAGTATGCCGTTTGTGTCAATAAGAACAAATGACATTATAAAGCATATACAAAAAAGCCAAACAGTGTCGTGTTTAGCCATCATCCCCGAAGTTGGGGCGGGATAGCCTAGTGGTTAGAACATTGCGCTCGCAATCTGACGACCCGGGTTCGATTCCCGTTCAAGGGGATATTTCCCCCTTGAGTTAACATCATTGCTGACTCCACTCTCCTCAAAAGTCCTTCG
>CM054157.1:13732975-13734398 GCA_028751875.1 Rapana venosa
CACGCACACAGGCACACACACACACACATACTCTTTCTCTCTCTCACTCCCTCACACACACACACACATAACATTATCACTACAGCCAGCCCCCCCATGCCCCCCCCCCCCCCCTCGCTTGCTGGAAGGTGGGTGGGGGAGGAGGGTACTTTATTAATCCTAGCTACATGTTCAGAATGTGGTTAATACAGGGACTGGGGCATTCAGATCTTATCATTCTGTCTTCCTGATGTCGGCTCAAGGCTGAATACATTAACAACATTTTTATCTTTTCCCCTGAAACATTTGCTATCTGTCTGTCTACCTCTGTTTTATTGTCTGTCTGTCTGTATGTCCGTCTGTCTGTCTATTTATTTGTCTTTCTCTCTCTGATCCTCTCTCCCTTTTTGTCTCTTTCCCTGTCTGTCTGTTTTCTCTCTCTTTCTGTTTGTCTGTCTGTCTGTCTCTCTCTCTCTGTAACTCTCTGTAACTCTCTGTCTCTCTGTCTCTGTGTCTCTGTCTCTCTCTCTTTGTGCTTAAAAGGTGCATGATAATATTCTTCGGTTGTCTAAAGATTGTAGGCAACTTCTTTTATTTTCTCTGATAAGAATTATCAAGTTATTGTTGTCACAAAGAAAGAAGAGAGAGAGAGAGGATGAGAGAGATGAGAGAGAGAGAGAGAACGAGAGGAGAGATGAGAGAGAGAGAGAGAGAGAGAGAGAGAACTCGAACTCAAACACGAACTCGAATATTTTAATGAGGGTAATTGGATAAGCCAGAGGCTTCTTTACACCAGGCCCTCATGGGAAAAATTGAATACAAACATGAATAAATCAATGAATTAATAACAAGATGATTTCAAATGGCAATGAAAGAAATTACTGACATTCCCATTCAATTATCGAAACATTAGGAAATTGCAAAAATCAAATAAATAACCAAGACCAATTAAACAAGAAAAAAAAATCTCCCCTTCCCAACACCCCCTCCCCTAAACAAACAACACAACCCCAAAAGTCCAGACAAAATATGCGCACACACACACTTACACATGCACAGACACACATGCACGCACGCACATGACACCACATACACACACACACACATCACAGATAAACACATACACACATTCTCTTTCTTTCTCTCTCTCTCTCTCTCTCTCTCTCTCTCTCTCTCTCTCTCTCGCTCTCTCTCTCTCTGCTACAACATCAGCAAGCACACCTTAGCTATTCATGCCTGGCTGGACAGACAGATACACAGAGGTAAAAGTGAATTGTGGCAGTCCCTTACTACTCTACACCACAGGGTACCAGTGACCAAGGTCAACAGATTCCTGACTTGGCCCAAATGGAGATTGTCTAGACCGTGTTAATACAGGGATTAGCTACATATTCTATCGCTCTTTATGCCGAGGGTTACCCAACATCTTCTTTTTTTTCCTTGT
>CM054157.1:13734898-13737398 GCA_028751875.1 Rapana venosa
GTGAGAAAATTGACTTGGGAGGGAAATGGCCCAAGAGAAGAGGGGGCTAGAGATATAGAAACAAAACACAGCTGCCGAGTTTGGGGATGCACACTGTTTTGAAATTCAACACAATATGACCTGCACACACTTTGCTTCCGTTTTAGTGGGCCTTTTTTTTCTTTCTGTCTCATAGAGGAAGTTATTTTGTTGTTATGAGCAGAATGATATGCGTTTGCTGGATCCTATTTTAGTTAGACGTTTGCTGATTAAGCATTTCCTAACAAAAAATAAGCTGTTGTTGTTTCTGAGAGTTTGAATAACCATGTACAGGTTTGTGTCTTTCTGGGGTTTTAAATTTTGTTTTCTTTTTTCGAGTGTCCATGACCCACTAGCAGTGACATGGAATGTAATTATGATCAATTGTGCAAATTTGAATTACATCATGTATAATTAATTATACGTGCAGGTGAATTAAGGTATGGGCCAGGCATGAATAGGAATTGGCATATTACATTGTTAAGAATACCCAAACAAAACAAAACAACAGCAAAGTCAGCGACCAAAAAAACAGCGAGATTCAATCGAAAAAACAGAGAGAAAAAAAAAGATTGTTTTTTCATTGCTCTTTTGCTGCTCTTTAGTTCTACTTGTCAGGTAAAAACAATATTTACAGTTAACACCAGTACCCCTAAAAATCATGTCTACTCTTATGGAAAAAAAAGAGTTGTACTTGATTTGTTTCAGCTGGGCTCTCTGACCAAACTCCAGAGAATGAAATGTGTCTTTGCTTGATGCATGACTACAAGTTTGAAAACTGCTCTTGATATAGGGAAAATACCAAACACAGAAACCCTTGTCTCAAGTCCTCAAGTGACATAGACATGTGTGTGTGTGTGTGTGTATGTGTGTGTGGAGAGAGAGAGATAGAGAGAGAGAGAATGCAAATGCGAATGGTTTATTTAAAAGGCCTTGGCCACATTTGAAGGGGAAAAACACAAAGCACACACTATCATACAAGTTATATTCACATAGACAATCAATTCACAAAACATTTTCAAAACACGATAATTTTTCAAGAATTATTAAGGGTGTCCATGAGTCTAAATGAGTTATATAGAAAAAGAGCTAACTGTTTAGTAGTAACTTCATTTCCAGAGGTAATGAGCATGATTAACCTATGGAGACATGGTTGACGTAAGAACTTTCGAGGGATAAACTGCTCTCTTAATTCTGTAAGTTGTGAACAAGTGAATAGAAAATATATTTCGTCTTCAATAGAACTATCACAAAGAGGACAAATCAAAGCTCTCTCGTTTACATGTCTATAATAGAAATGATGCGTGTTCAATTCTGAGATACCAAATTGAATTTGTTAATATTGTTTTCAAATGCCTATCCATTTTCATTGATAAATAGACAGGGATGCAATGTGATGGATTGATCAGACTATACATTTCATATCTGCTACTATTTTCAATGTGTGAATGCCAGTCCTGCCACTGACATTCAATTAGTCTTTCACGTAAAAGTCGTAAGAACAAAAGTGATTTTCAACGCCCTGATTGAGCCACACATAACTAAAACCGTTCTCGTATAACTTTCTTTTAACTTTAGTAACCCAGTTTGACTTGCCCTTTTCATCTAACAGATATAACATTTTATAAGCTTTACGATGAAGTCTATGTTGTTCCATCTGAGTCAGTTTCAACCAAAAACGAATACACCTTACAGCTGTAACAATTTGCAATGGGTATCGATTCGTTTCTTCATATACAAGATTATTAGGTGCTTTTACTGATACACCAAGAAACTTCTTAAGGGCAAATAAATGAACTTTCTCACTATGAATACATGCTGCATCAAGTCCCCATACTTCAGCCCCATACAATGCTATTGGCTGTACGTGTGAGTCAAATAATTTCATAAATAAGCAAAATGAATAATTGTTAAATTTATTTAATTTCTGCATTATGGAAATTAGAGCCCTCTTTGCCCGACTAGCAAGGTCGTTACAAGCAAACGTAAAACTCAAACCTGTCGAAAAGTACAGTCCTAAGTATTTATATGCATTTACCACAGCCATAGTAACACCATTGAAATGCCATCTTTCTCTAGCAGCAAGATAACCACCTTTTCTGAAAACAATTATATTACTCTTAGACATATTGACCTTTAGTTGAAGATTAAACGCTGATCTCTGTAAACAATTTAATTGATTTGAAGACCTACTACAATGTCAGATATTAATACAACGTCATCAGCAAAAAGTAGAATAAACAATTCTAAGGCTTCATTATCATGAAAAGAAACACCATGCTTTCCATATTCACGAACTTCTCTAGTTATTTCATTAATAAATAAAGAAAACAAAACAGGGCTGCATACATCCCCCTGCTTAACCCCAGTAGTACAGTTGATACAATCAGTTAAAGAACCCCCACACCTAATTCTAGCTTTCAAACTGTTATACATGCTCATAATACAAGTAAGTAATTTACCAGTAATCCCATTTTTTACC
>CM054157.1:13739898-13747398 GCA_028751875.1 Rapana venosa
GGGTGACATAGAAAGATATATAGACAAACACACAGAATGGCATAGACAGAAACAGAGAAAAACATAGACAGAAAAATAGACAATCACACAGAGTGACATATACAGAAATAGACACACAGACCTGACATAGAAATAACGATAGACAAAAAGACAGGGTGACATAGACAGATATATAGGCAAACGGACAGAGTGACATAGACAGAAATAGAGACAGAGTGACATAGACAGAAATAGAGACATACAGACAGAGTGACACAGAAATGCAGACAAAAAATCAAAGTAACATAGACAGAAATATACACGAACGGACAGAGTGGCATAGACAGAAATATACACAGACAGAGTGACATATACAGAGATAGAGACAAATATAGACAGGAAAATAGACAAACAACTACTTTGACATAGACAGAAATATAGACAAAAAGACAGCGTAACATAAACGAATATATAGACAAACAGACAGAATGACATAGACAGAAATATTCACAAACAGAAAGACATAGACAAATATATAAACAGTTACACAGGAAATATAGAAACAGTGAGACAGACAGAATTATAGACAGAGTGACATAGGAAATACAGACAGAGTGACATAGAAAATATAGAATATCATAGGAAATATAGACAGATTGACTTAGAAATATAGACAAAAAGACAGAGTGACACAGACAGAAATGTAGACAGAGTGATATAGACAGAAATATAGACAGACAGAGTGACACAGACAGAAATGTAGACAGAGTGATATAGACAGAAATATAGTCAGACAGAGTGACATAGACAGAAATGTAGACAAACAGAGTGATATAGACAGAAATATAGACAAACAGACAGAGTGACTCAGACAGAAACTATAGACAAACACACAGAGTGGCATGAACAGAAATCATAGACAAACAGAGTGACATAGACAGAAAAAATAGACAAACAGACAGAGTGACATAGACAGAACTATAGACAAACAGACAGAGTGACATAGAAGTATAGACAGAGTGACATAGACTGAACTATAGACAAACATACAGAGTGACATAGAATTATAGACAGAGTGACATAGACAGAAATATAGACAAACAGACAGAGCGACATAGACAGAAATATGGACAAACAGACAGAGCGACATAGACAGAAATATGGACAAACAGACAGAGCGACATAGACAGAAATATGGACAAACAGACAGAGCGCCCAGGTCCGAGCCAGAAACGGTGCCCTGCTCTGTAACCTACAGACAAAAGACGCTTTTCATAACGCGACTAGAAACGCGCGCTATAATAATTATGTTCCTGCGGATGCTTAACACGGCAGATGTCTGTTTACCCGGGCCTGGCAGGCATCATACCGTGTCAAAGTATTGTCAGGAACTTGTACAGCACCTTTTTGTTTCTTCTCTGAGGACTGTGAGCATGGTTTAGATGTGGTTTATATATTACCATAGTGTGTTAGCATGATTATATTTTCCAAACATTCTAGAACTGTGTTCTTTGTGTTAAGCGGTATGACACAAGTGCACTCAATGATATTTGCATTTTTATTTCGTTGTGGGCCTGACATTATACTTATCAAACTATTCGTCCATCGATCTATTCAGCTGCTTACTTGTTTATTTGCCAGTATTTGTATCTACGCATCAGCCTATTTATCTAAATAATAATAAGAAGAAGAAAAAGAATGATGATGATGATGATGATGATGGTGATTATGTTGATGATCATGATGATAACACTACTACTACTACTGCTACTGCTACTACTACTACTACTACTACTACTACTACTACTACTACTACTACTACTTCTACTGCTACTACTACTACTACTACTACTACTACTACTACTTCTACTACTACTACTACTACTACTACTACACACACAAACACACACGAACGCACTGGCACACATACACACACACGCACACACACACACACACACACGCACGCGCGCGCGCGCACACGCGCACACACACACACACACACCTATCTACTTACCATCTACCTACCTATCCCTATCCACCTAGTTATCTACTTACTCAACAATCTCCCTCTTCCACTTTCCTCACTGTGGTTCCATGATTACTTCAGCTGTACCTACTTCCTGGATTTTCAAGCAGTTTTTTAAGACATTGAAAACAAAAGAATACAGGCAATGGAGATGAGGTGCTTTCGCAAACTCCTTGGTATCTCATACAGAGATCACATCACTAATAAAGAAGTGGAGGCCAGAATTAAAAACACCATCGGGCCATATGAAGACCCCCTGACTTCAGTGAAAAGACGCAAACTTAAGTGGTTCGGGCACGTCACACGAACGTCTGGACTGGCCAAGACTGTCCTACAGGGAACAGTACAAGGAGGGAGACGAAGAGGCAGACAGAGAAAACGATAGGAGGACGACATCAGAGAATGGACTGGCCTTGAATGGAACGATTTGCTACGGAGGGCTGAGGACCGCGGGGAGTGGAGGAAGCTGGTTGCAATATCTTCATTAGTGGCCCGCACGGTCCACGGGACTACGGGATAGGTGAGGTGAGGGTGGGGTGAGACATGATGATAATGAGAAGAAGAAGAAGAAGAAGAAGAAGAAGAAGAAGAAGAAGAAGAAGAAGAAGAAGAAGAAGAAGAAGAAGAAGAAGAAGAAGAAGATGAAGAAGAAGAAGAAGAAGAACAAGAACAAGAACAAGAAGAACAAGAAAAAGAACAAGAAGAAGAACAAGAAAAGAACAAGAAGAAGATACGGAATTTATATAGCGCTGAATCTTGCAAAACAAACAAACATATGGGCCAGTGAAGAGAATATATTGGGTGGGAAATTAAAACAATGTTGACACAAGCATTTTGTTTTTAAAACTGGAGTAAGAGCATCATAAAATTAAACAAAAATCTTTATTTGACAGAGTGAACAAAATACTATTTTGGAGGGAGAGAGTATTTTGCAAAAACGTGTGAAGGGATTTTTGCAAAAGGTAAATGTTAGCATCTACTTCTTGATGACTTTTTTTCTTTCTTTTTCTTGGGGGGCGGTCTCGTCTTGAAATAACTCATGACTGGTTATACTTCCTTTTTGATACTTTTCATGCATTGGGAAAGTAGGGAAAGTTGCACGTCTAATACCTGGCCTAGACGAAAAGCTTTGTCACCGATTCGATGTCACCCCCCAAAAAAGCATGATGTGAAGCTTTGATATTGTTCTTTTGTGGTTTTTTTCATCCGTCAAAAAAGCCATCACCCATAAAACATCCCCTGAAGTCGGACTGTGGCTGCCTACATGGCCAGGTACTTACAGCAGCCGTGCACGCTAACTTCTCGTCCAGCGGTGGAAAAAGAAAGCAAATGCACTGCTTATTCAATGTACCATCTGAAAATAAAAGTTTAACTTTGACTTTCGACTGACTTACAGTCTCACATTTTGGAGGGTGACTTTTCAGTGGTTAGTGGTTTTGAATTGAGAAATGATCGAGGTACCGTTTACTAATAATGAGTTGGATGGTTTTGCGTCTGATTTTCAATGTACACAATAGTCTGGGTGTTTTTTTTAACGAAATGAAAGAATTTGACTTTAACATTGACTCAGTGATTGCTAGGTGGGTGATGAGGGAAGCAGGGTAGGAATGTCTGGATGACCCTCAGGTTGGAACCCCCCCCCCCCCAGTATCAACAATGACTACAAGGTGAAGGAATTCGCGGATACAGCGTGTTAACACCTGCATGACATCTTGCGCTCCTGATAAAAGCCCGCCTCTCTCTCTCTCTGTGCCTGTCTGTCTGTGTGTGTGTGTGTCTGTCTGTCTCTCTCTCTCTGTCTCTTTCTCTCTCTCTCTACCCCCCTCTCTCTCTCTCCTCTCTCTCTCTGCCCCCCCCCCCTCCTCTCTCTCTCTCTCTCTCTCTCTGCCCCCCCCCCCCCCTCTCTCTCTCTCTCTCTCTCCCTCTCTCTCTCTTACAAGTCATATCTAGCTAAGGCGGCCAGTGATACATTCAACACAAACATACTCAACGTGCCACCCACCAGTCGCCTGCAGAGTAATGCCTTCTACCGGGTTTGAACTGATACTGTTGCTGCTGCTACTACTGTTATTGTTACTATGATGTCTACACTCCTGAAGCTCGTTCCTCCTTCCCAAGTAGTGCCTGGTGTAAGGATCACCAGACTGGCAAACACATCTTTCTAAGTAAGATGCACGCGATACAGCGACCTGGGGCAAGATTGTGTGGCTGACAGGACATAACCCTGCAAACCGAGCTGTACAGCCCATGGAAGGAGCTGGAAAGGACATACAGACCATTACTTTTCCCCCAGACACATCTGACAGTGTAAAGCAAAGGAAAGAAAGAAGAAGACAAAAGTCGCCGCCGCCGCCGCTGCTGCTGCTGCTGCTGCTGATGATGATGATGTTATTGCTACTATTTTGTTGCTGCCTGATTTTCCGGTCCTGCTATTCTCACGCTGCTGGTTTCAATCTCTCGGCCACAGCTAGGCTACACTCCAGACTTAGTATGTCGTATCCTCAGGGTTAGATTGAAGTTCACAAGTCATGCAGCCCAACAAAATGTCAGGCCGCCGTGGGGCCACTAGTCAGAGCGGCCTTACACCGCTGCTGGTTCAGTTTAAAGGTGTTCAGAGGTGCCTGGTCTCAGCTAGCATACATAGCACACCACCGTCCCTGGGGGGTGGGTGGGGGGGTGGGGGGATTATGGCCTGGTGGTTAGAGTGACGTATTCGTGATCTACTGACCCGGGTTCGAATCTCGTCGTTCTAGAGGATTTTTTCCTCTTGAGTTAACATCAGTGCCGACTCCGCTCTCCCCTAAAAAGTCCTTCGGATGAGACTATAAACCAAGCGAACGCACGCAGAACATCTTGCGCACGCGTTAAAAACCCGTTCCGCTTTTTGGGAAGAGTAGGCCGGTGGGAACGGATGACAAAATTAACAAAACTACATACACACGGGGACTGGATGGAAAACAGCACATGAATGCATATTCCATTATCCTCGAAAAAACAACAACAAATAAATAAATAAATAGATAACCTCCCAATCCCCCCATCTGACGATAGTAACAGCTCAGTCGCCGAGCCACACAGAGTAAAACACCCCCACCTCCTCCTCACCCCCTCTCTCGAGGTTTGCAAGCACCACAACGTCCCTCCATAGACATTCTCCTGTGTGAACCCTCGGCCTCGCAGGTTCTGACACAAACTCACCACAGGTAGGGAAGTGCGAGGGAAACCGAAACTGAGGTCACCATGGGACCAGAGCAGGTAGAGCCACCGATTCAGAGGCACTTGTCTTACCTTGCATTAGATTTGATGATGAGGAGGAGGAGGAGGATGTAGCGATGCTACAGTAGAGTTGCACGTGCTTTGAGACTACGTGACAGGGGCCATACTTTTACGTTTCCTAATAAATATATCATGGCATCCACCAGGCCCGAGAAATACGGACACCTGCAGCGTTCGTCAGGTAATTTGAGAAACGTTCTAATTATTGCATCTGTAAAAGTGGATGAAGCTCGACTGTGTAGTTCCAGTCTTCCCAAATGAGCCAATAGCACACTCACTCTGGAAAGGAGTCGGCCGGAGTCCGAAAAGTTTTCTGTTTCTCATGGGGTTTCGAACCTACGATCTTTCTGTCCGTAACTCGTAGGCGCTAACCACAGTAGCAAGGCGGCTAGTATGTTGATACTGTTGTTGTTGGTTTTAGTAGTGATGTTGATGTTTGTATGAAGGATAACAGGCGACAGTTTAGGGTTTTTATCTTATGGGTGGGGTGGGTGGGGGGTAGTTAAATTATTGCTGTTCTTTCTGCTTTTTTCCGTTGTGGTTGTTTTCTTTTTCATTTTAATAGTTTGTTTCAAGCAGGCTGTTTTGTACTGTGAAGATAGTATAAAATTAACGAAGGGGTGAGATAGTATACAATTAACGAAGGGGTGAGATAGTATAAAATTAGCTAAGGGGTGAAATTCCATCTTTAAATATCCCTATCGGGTTTTTTTCCCCCCCTGAATTTGAGCTCAGTTAAAACAAAAATCAATATTTTGTATCTGTCCTAACAGATCATTGCAGGCTTTATTTGAAAAAAGAAAGAAAGAGAGAGAGAGAGAGAGGGGAGAGAGAGAGAGAGAGAGAGAGAGGAGAGAGAGAGGAGGAGATGAGAGAGAGAGAGAGTGAGAGAGAGAGAGCTGAGAGAGAGAGAGAGAGAGAGAGAGACAGATAGACAGACAGACAGAAAGACAGATAGTCAGACAGAAGGACAAATAGACAGTCACATAGGCAGTAAGGCAGGCAGGTAGAAAAGACCAAGACAGAGGCACAGAGGTAGAGACATACACCAAGAGGGATACTGAAACAGAAAGACAGGCAGACAGACAGACAGACAGACAAAGAAAATTCTTTAGATACAACCAACAATGAAGCACCCTCCTTTCTCACATTGACCTAGAATCGACCCCCCCCCCCCCCCCCCCGAACCACACACACACACACACACACACACATCCAACACAACACACACACACACACCACACACACACACACACATACACGCACACCACACAAAAGACTCATATCTGTACAGAAGACGTACGTGTGCTAATAATATTCCACCAGCAGCTAACTGACACACAGCAAGTGTCCGTTCCCCCCCTCCCCCTTGCCCCTCCCCCTCCCCCCCCCCCCTCCCCCCCCCTCCCCCCCCCCCCCCCCCCCCCCCCCCCCCCCCCCGGGGCCTGGTTGGAATGCTACCGTGTCAAGTAGCATTAGCTACAAGTGCAGCACTTCTGTGAACACACGCGTGCATTAGTATAGTAGTAAGAAGTCGTTCGCACACAACTGGAGTAGATTGTTGTGGTCTCACCTTTCCTGACATTCTGGCACTCTGTTAGTGTGTTAGGCGATGTAGGTAAAGTGCACTGAATGGTAATAGGTTTGTATACCTCTAGGTCCCTTGCGGTGTACCCGTTCACCTACCTACCTACCTACCTTGCAGTTATGTATGTATGTATGTATGTATGTATGTATGTATGTATGTATGTATGTATGTATGTATGTATGTATGTATGTATGTATGTATGTATGTATGTATGTATGCATGTATGTATGGATGGATGGATGGATGGATGCATGCATGGATGCATGGATGGATGGATGGATAGGCTCATGATAGTTACATACAGTGCCTGGGCTTTATCACAGTTCTTGATTAAACCATTGACGATGGGGGCAACAGCAAGGTGAGAGGCTGTATGACCAGTGGCTTTCCCACTCATGGAATTCCACTTTACAGCTTAGTCTTTAAGGATCGACTATGACTCTCTGACTAGGAGGCTTGACTCGCACAGTCCTTTTGTGCTGCAGCCCAGGGGGCTGGTTGGCCTTTGGAGAGCATCTCCTTCGCTGACTGTCCTTATGCCCACTTGGCCGAGAGAGTGGGGATGTGCTGTGGGCAAGGCATCTCCACTATAATCAAATTTCTGCCCAGTTTCCCAAACAGCAGCTGCCTC
>CM054157.1:13752398-13787398 GCA_028751875.1 Rapana venosa
GATTTCCATCCCGTATTTTTTTGGGGGCCCTTCCAAGTGTTTGTTAGGCTGGCAAGCTCTTTTCTGATCCTGTATTCCATCAATGGTCATCTGCGAAGCAGAGGTTTGTGATCGTTCTGCCACCAATGCTGACTGACCCTTCATGTTTGTTCCAGTGCATCAGCCATGATTCTCTAAAGGGAAAGATGTTGAAAAGAGTGGGTGAGAGTAGACAGCCCTGCCTTACTCCAACTGTTGTTCGAAACCATTCTCCAATGTTGTTGTTGTAGTACACTGCACTGGTGGCCTCGCTGTACAGCTGTTTGATGACTCTGATCAGGTTTGCATTGATGCTGTACA
This sequence comes from Rapana venosa, assembly GCA_028751875.1. NCBI lineage: Eukaryota > Metazoa > Mollusca > Gastropoda > Neogastropoda > Muricidae > Rapana > Rapana venosa. The sequence continues at coordinate 13,752,738 of CM054157.1, forward strand.
AGTTCATGGTTGCCCACAAAGCTGCATGCCACACCCTGTCAAATGCCTTCTTAAAATCGATAAATACGTGGTATAGGTCTTGTTGATGTTGAAGGTACCGCTCACACCGCGCCTTCTGTTGCTCATCAGGACAGATGTCGAAAGTATGCTACTGATGTAAAACGCAGCAAAATTCGTGCCAGACACAACACCATCATTGGCACATGGAATGTACGGACACTAAGAGCTGCAGGCAAAGTGGAAGAACTGACACATGAGATGTCCAGATATCATTGGCACATCCTTGGGCTCTGCGAAGTCAGGTGGAAAAACATGGGAGAAACAACGACCCCGGAAAACCACAAATTATATACAGTGAAAACAGGTAAACATGAACACGGGGTGGGTTTTTTCGTTCACAAAAAACACCGTGACACCGTCATGAGCTGTCAGCCTGTGTCCAGCAGACTTATTTTCCATCGCCTGAGAGCAACCCCCCTTTTAAAATAACTATAGTACAGGGATACGCCCCTACATCAGACTGCACAGATGAAGCCGTTTGAAGAATTTTATGACCAGCTACAAGAGGTTCTGAATCAAACACCCAAGAAAGACATCCTCGTTGTGCAAGGCGACTGGAAAAGCCAAAGGGAGAGAAGATGCATGGAAAGACTGGGAGGGCGTTTGGGGCCACATTGAATAACCAATCAAATGAAAGAGGCTTGAGACCCCCTGGAGTTTGCCAGTAAACCACCTCCAGCTAGTGAATACACTTGGCCCACACAAGAAATCCAGAAAATGGACATGGCATAGCCCAATGGAGAACCCCAACCAAAAAAGATTACATCATGGTGAAAAGAAAGGTTTCAGTCTAGCGTTTTAAAATCGCACAGACACGAGTTTTCCAGGAGCAGACATAGGGGGTGATCATGATCTTGTGTGATGACTTTCCGACTACGTCTAAAGAAAATCCACAAGCGGAACAACATCAGGATCAAAAAATTTTACCTCGGAAGCTGAAGGGCCCAGGGTATTAGAAATTTTCAAGCAAGGATAGGTGGAAAAATTTGCAGCATCACTGTGATAGACTCAGACATGATACACTGCGAATAGTTTCAATACAGCAGTGGGCTGAAACAGCAAACCCAGCTTCTTGGCAACGCCGACCAGTCAAAAAACCATGGGTCACACCCAACATCCTAAACTATGCGACAAGCGTAGAGAGTTGAAGAAAAAGAAAAATGAAACAAAAGAAAGAGCAGAACAATATAGGGCAGTCAACAAAAGAATCAGGAAGTCCATGACGGAGGCAAAAGAGAAATGGATCGGTGAACAGTGCCAAGACATTGCAGAGAACATCAAGAAAAACAATAGCAAGAAAGCATATCAGCTGGTGAAAGACCTGACTAGCACGAAACAGAGAAAAGGTTTAACAATCCAAGACAAAAATGGGAAGTGTCTCACTGACGACCAGGATATTCTGAACAGATGGACAGAATACTGCTCCGACCTGTATAACTATAGAACCGCAGGAGATCCAGAAGTCCTTAATGTACCCGAAAGCAAAGACACAGACAGTCACCCTATCCTCCGAGAAGAAGTGGAAACAGCAGTCAGATCGCTGAAAAAGGGGAAGTCAGCAGGGGCTGACAACATTCCAGCTGAGTTGGTCCAAGCTGGAGGGAAGCCATGATCAGCGCCCTACTAAGAATCTGCAACAAGATCTGGCAGACAGGAAAATGGCCAACACCATGGACGCAGTCGCTCATCATCACCCTCCCCAAGAAAGGAAATCTACAACAATGCCATAATTACCGCACAATCAGCCTCATATGTCACCCAAGCAAGGTCATGCTGCAGATAATATTGATTAGACTGAAGCCACAAGCAGAGACCATCATTGCTGAGGAACAAGCAGGTTTCAGAGCAGGGCGCAGCACAACAGAACAGATATTCAACCTCAGAATAAATAAATACATAAATAAAAACTACTGGAAAAATTAAATGCGCTGCATCTTCGACCCTTCTCAGCGTTAAGTCAAGGCAAGTCACATTTTTATTTTTACAGATGGTACATTGAATAAGCAATACATTTTATTTCCCCCCCCCTCCCCCATCAAGCCATCTATCTAAGAACAGGGTAGAAGAGAACAGAGGCATACCCCACAGAAGACCCATCCTTGATACGTTCACATCATCTCTAGGAAGGAAGGTGGCAGGATGGTTAAGACGTTTGCCTGCCAACAAGTAAACCGTGAGGTTCTGGGTTCGATTCCCAGCTTCGCCCTTTCTTCCCAGTTTGATCAACAAAAAATCGAACTGAATGTCAAAGTCCTTCGGATGAGATTATAAACGAGGCCCCGTGTGTGAACGCATGCAGAACATCTTGCGCACTCGTTAAATCCTGTTCTATTTTTCGAAATAGTAGGCCATTGTGTGCCGGTGAGAACAGATGACAAAATTTACAAAAACCGCATATACACGGGGACTGGATGTAAAAAAGCACATGAGTGCTTATTCCATTATCCTCGATATAAAAGAATAAATAAATAAATAAATACATAAATAAATACATAAATAAAAACTAATGGAAAAATTAACTGCGCTGCATCTTCGACCCTTCTCAGCGTTAAGTCAAGCCAAGTCACATTTTTATTTCCAGATGGTACATTGACTAAGCAATACATTTGTGTGTTTTTTTCACCAAGCCATCTATCTAGGTGTAGGAAAGAAGAGAGCAGATATAGATGCAGACCCCACAGAAGACCCATCCTTGATACGTTCACATCATCTCTATCGTCCCGGTATGAGCACTCCCATGTCAGCTATAACAGTCTCAACGAGGCAGTCTTTCTGGTGTAGTCGTGTAGTTCCAACAACAGGCCGTAGCGATCTCCAGTGCTACGAATGTGCTTTTGGTGTGTGTTAGTGTTAGTGTGAATGTGAGTGTGAGTGTGAGTGTGTGTGTGTGTGTGTGTGTGTGTGTGTGCGTGCGAGTGTGTGTGTGTGCGTGCGTGCGTGCGTGCGTGTATGTGTCAAGTCAAGTCAAGTCAAGTCAAGACAAGTCAAATTTTTATTTCCAGACGGTACATTGAATATGCAATGCACTTGCTTTATTTCATCAAGCCATCTATCTAAGAACAAGTTTCTTAATGATTTTACTGAAATACTACATTATTACAACCTTCATCAATACATTAAACCAGTAAAAGGAGGAACATCGATAAAACAATACATTGGAAAATACAAATTACACACATATACATACACACGCACGCACATACTCATACATTGTGTGTGTGTGTTTGTGTGTGTGTATTTGTGTGTGTGTATGTGTGTGTGTGTGTGTGTGTGTATTTGTGTGTGCCTGTGTGTGCGTGTGTATATGTGTGTGTTTGTGTCTATGTGTGTGCGTGTGTGTTTGCGAGCGTGCGTGCGTGCGTGCGTGCGTACGTGTTTGCGTAGCAGCTAGCGTAAGAAGATAAGCTCGAGCATGCACGCGTTGCTACATTTTTGTCTCTGTATCAAGACTATACAACATGCTTCTCAGCTTAACTTACCACAACATCACAATATTTTCCTCCGGATGACAGACTGTGGCGACTTAAATGGCGAGCAAAAACTTGGTTGCATACTCAAAAAAAAAACACAAAGAGACCCCAAACAAACGCCTGACCTTAGGTGGAGCTGCAGCCCAAGACAATATCAATAAATAACCCAATGTTTCTGTGTACGTTAAGGGGACGGGATGGCCTAGTGGTTAGAATATTGCGCTCGCAATATGACGACCCCGGGTTCGATTCCCGTTCAAGGGAATATTTTCCTCTGGAGTTAACGTCAGTGCAGACTCCACTCTCCTTAAAAGTCCTTCGGATGAGACTAAAAACCGAGGCCCCGTGTGCGAACGCACGCAGAACATCTTGCGCACACGTTAAAATCCTGTTCGTTTTCTTAGAGTGGGCCCATTGCGGCCCGTTGGGAACAGATGCATTTACAAACCGCATAACACGGGACTGGTTTTAAAAGCATAAGTGCTTATTCCATTACCCTCGTATAAAGAATAAGAAAGGGATAAGGGTTACCCTTTCCTGTTGTTCCTGCTTGTATTGATATAAACAGACGTTACTTGCAAAACAGAGGGGGATGCCAGGGTCGGAGCTTCATTTCCCCAGCCAAGTTAAGCAGCGTTTCGAGCGTGGTTAAAAAGTGGAGTAGGTGACCATGGTGTGTGCTTTGGCTTCAGTACAGCTCCCCAGTTCACCCAGGTAAATGGGTCCCTGCCCTTTAGGTCAGGGAAGGTAAAGCAGGAGGAGAGGAGATGGGCGCTGTCCTCAATATGCTGACCCCTAGAGAAGTTGAGTCTTGCGCTGGTCCCGTCGAATCTTACAGTTTATGGGACACTTACCTTTTTACTTGCAAAACAAAACGGGTTGGGTCGCATTTTCTTGGAAAAGAAAATTTGCTCGAAAGAAGACCTCGTTACAGAACAAAGTTTCTTTCAACAAGTGCTATGTACTATGAAATAAATTCACCAGGTGTCCCTCTGTCTCATCGTTTCTATCAGTTCGTTGCAGTGGGCTTTTCTGGTACTTAAATATGACTTGAAAGCAAACCACACAAAAGCTCTTAGCCAAACTGGTAAGGGTTTCGGAATTTCTAGCAAATGTATATAAAACATTTTGTCGGGTAGTACAGTCATAGAAAAAGACAGTAAGGCGTTAACTCTGTTATAAGTCACCATTTGTTAGGCAAGAGGGAAGAAAAATAACAAGAAAAAGAAGAACAGGAAAAAGAAAAGAAGAAGAAGAAGAAGACGAAAATAAGGACAAAAAAGAAGAATGCAAAGAAGAGTGCAAAGAAGAAGAAAGCAGGAAGAGAGAAGAATACAAGGAAGAAGAATTGCAAAAAAGAAGAATTCCAAAGACGAAGAATTGCAACACGAAGAGAAGAATTTTGGAAGTATTGCAAAGAAGAAGAATTGCAAAATAGATGCGATGAAGAATTGCGAAGAAAAAGAATAAGCAACAAAAAGAATTGCAAAAAGAGGAAGAAGAATCACTAAGATTGCAAAAAAGAATTGCAAAGAAACAAAGAATTGTGAGGGAAAAATTGCAAGAAGAAGAAGTTAGTGTAGAGAAGAATTGTACGGAAGAAGAAGAAGAAGAAGAAGAAGAAGAAGAGAAAAGGGAGAAGAAGAGAAGAAGAGAAGGAATTGCCAAAAAAAAGAAAATTGAAAAGAGAATTGCGAAGAGAATTGTAAGACAATTGCGAAGAAGAATTAAGAAAAAGAAGATTGCAAAGAAAATTACAGAGAATTGCGAGAAGAGGGATAGCATGAGAAGAATTGCCGAAAGTTGCGAAGATGAAAGAAGAAGAATTAAGAGAAAATAAGAAGAAGAGAATGCAAGAAGAAGATGCTAAAAGGAATTATTTATATGTTACGTTTACGTGCGCGTGCTGTGTGTGTTGTGTTTGATTGCACCGTGCTTGCAGATTCTTGAGTGTTATGTGTACGCGTGCGTGCGTTCATGCGTGATGTATGCTGGAATGTGTCTCAAGAAAAACTGCTTCTTGCTAGTCGAACTTTTTTACCCCAACGGTTTCTCCTTAGCTTTTTTTTCTTTTTAATTTTTGGTGTGGTGAGATGGTTTCCGTGCCTCTTTTTGCTCACGGCCTTTCCAGAAGTACATAGCACGACGAGAAAGGTTTTGGGTCAAAAGCCGCCCGCCAGGACTTAGTGAAACAGAACGTCTTACAGACTATCACTTTCTGCAACATGTGCGGTTCACTATGAGATGATTTACAGGTTTACATTCTTCTCTCTGTTCCTACTAGTTTGTCTTAGAAGCTTTTGGTTAGAGCTATGATAAGTTTAACGAGTAGAACAATTTCTGACAACTGAAAACAATTCGAAAAATCCCGGAATTTTTGTATTGCTGGGGTGGGAGGGTTATGCAAGAAGAAGAAGAATTGCGAAGAAGAAGAAGAAATTGCGAAGAAAAGAAGAATTGCGAAGAAAAAGAAGAATTGCGGAAGAAGAGAGGAAGAAGAAGAAGAAGAAGAAGAAGAAGAAGAAGAAGAAGAAGAAGAAGAAGAAAGAAGAAGAAGAAGAAGGAAAAAGAAGAAGAAGAGAAGAAAAAAAAGAGAGAAGAAGAAGAAGAAAGAAGAAGATATCTTCAGATATCGAAGAAAATTTGTCTAAGAACAACAGCAGAATAGCCTATCAAATTGTGAAAGAGCTCACATAGCAGAAGCAGGCAAGAGTCAACAACATCAAAGACAAGGACGGGAACTGCCTCACAGAAGAAACAGATTTCATTAACAGATGGAAAGAATACCATTCAGAGCTCTACAACCATCAGACACAAGGTGGCCCCAGCGTTCTTACAAGTCAGGAATCTTCAGAGGATGATGATAAGGCAGCAATCAAATCGCTGAACAATAGGAAAGCTGCAGGCATTGACAACATCCCAGCAGAGCTGATCAAATACGAAGGGGGGATGGGAGTGGACAACAATACATAATAATAATCATCATCATTATCATCATTATCATCATCATCATAAATGGAACTTATATAGCGCTATATCTTGCAAAGACAAATCAAAGCGCATGCATGGACAACAGTGATAGACATCCTCACAAGAATTTACAACAACATCTGGCAGACCAGAGAGTGGCCAACACCTTGGACCCAATCACTTGACTGTCAACATCCCCCAAAGAGCCATCTTACTTGCTATGCAGATCCCACACGCTTTGATTCGATCGATCTCATCACAGATACGGAATTATCAGGGGACGAAACTGAGTTTACCATGAGACCATAGCAACCGGGGTCACCAATGGTGCTGATGATGTTACAGCAACAAAGCTATCAAAGTGCAACAGATTGACACACTTTGACAAAACTAATCTATAGGCTTCATTTTATAGTATACCCCAGCATCAACCAAACTACAGATATAAACACCTTCCACGTTGGTCAAGTCATGTGAACAATACTGTCAATTTAGCATTTGAAACGTGGATAAAGCTCGAGTTGTAATACCAATCTTCTACACACACAAAACACAACTTTAGCAAAACTCTTTCTGGAAAGAAGCTGGTCAGGGTCTCAAACAATTCCTGATGGATCTTATACGATTCAGACACCATCCTCAAAGACAGAATGCGGCTACACTTCATGGTAGGTATAACGGGTCTCACAAATAAAATTTTGCCATTGGTGAACCTTGAAACACTAGCCCAGGAATGACAAAAACCGCAAACTCTGCGATCTTTGAGACAGAGTATCAAGGCGGTTAGCCTTTGCACCTAGACGTCTAGTACATCACCTATCTCTGGTTGAACTATCTCCCAGACGTGTAACGAGCGGACCAGGGCTGTGGCAACAACGCGCACACCTCCTACTATCAGCACTCTACTATTGGACTTTGCGATGACTTTGCCAGCCTCCCTGGCTTCTTTATCTGTTTCCCACCAGCGGTTCTTTCACAAGATGCTCACGCTCGATACGAGTTGTAAGTAACAAAGAAACGACTGGCACCTGAGACGTTCCCTCGGCATTTCCAGACACTGTTTGTGAGACAATATCAAGGGTGGGTGGGTGGGAAAAGTGAACTGGAAAGATACATTTTGGTCAGATGTCAAACTATCTGTTGCTACTGCGGTAGGGGAAAAAAAGATGCAAAAACAAAAAGTGGAGTAATGGAAAAGAAGAAGAGAAGAGAAGGGAGGAAGAAAGAACAAGAAGAATGCAAAGAAGAAGAAGAATTGCAAAGAAAAAGAATTTGCAAAGAAGAAGAAGAGAATGCAAAGAAGATGAAGAATGCAAATAAAAGAATTACGAAGAAGAAGAAGAATGCAAATAAAAAGAAGAATGCAACGAAAATAAGAATGCGAAGAAGAAGAACCATGCAAATGAAGAAGAATGAAGAAAAAGGGCTTAAGAGAAGAAGAAGAAGAATGCAAAAAGAATGCAAGAAGAATGCAAAAAAAAAAGAAAATGCAAAGAAGAAGAAGAATACAAATAAAAGAATTTACGAAGAGGAAGAAGAAATGCAAAGGGAAAGAATGAAAGAAGAAGAATGCAAAGAAAAGAAGAAGAATGCAAGAAGAATGAAAGAAAGACTGCAAATAATAATAAATAAGAAGAAAAATGCAAAGAAGGAGAAAAAGAAGAATTGCGGAGAAGAATTGCGAAGAAAAAGAATTGGAAGAAGAATTGCGAAGAAGAATTGCGAAGGAAGGGAATTGCCGAAAAAGAAGAATTGCGATGAAGAAAAAAGGGAATTGCAAAGAAAAAGGGAATGCAAAGAAGAACAAGAATGCAAAGAAGGGAAATGAACGAAGTTGAAGGAAGAATGCAAGGAGGAAGAAGAGAAGAAAAAAAGAAGAATGCAAGAAGAATGCAAGAGAAAAGAAAGAGAGGTCCACAACACAATAACTTTCCAGGTGGCAAGGAATTGGTGCCAGTCGGTGTAGACCACAGCAAGGGCATCATGTACCTTTCATTTTAGCTTCATCAACCTTTTTTAAGGGATTTGTCACAGACGTTTCAACAGGCAGTTTCTTAGACACGCTTAATTTGGAAATATAGGGAAGCTATAGTAGATGCTGCGAGTGCATTCTGTGATGTTGGGGAAGGGGGGGGGGTTTGAGAAAGGGGGAAAACAAGGGAGAGAGAGGAGGAGAGAGGGAGAGGAGAGGAGAGAGGGGAGAGTGAGGAGAGAGAGAGAGAGGGGAGGGAGAGAGAGAGAGGAGAGAAAGGGAGGGGAGAGAGGAGAGAGGGAAGAGAGAGAGGAGAGAGTGAGAGAGGAGGGGATGAGAGAGAGAGAAAGAGAGAGAGAGGGGAAAGAGGAAAGAAGGGAGGGAGGAGAGAGAGAGGAGAGGGAGGGAGGAAAGAAAGAAAGGGGAGAGAGAGAGAGAGGAGGGGAGAGAGAGAGAGAAGAGACAATTACAATGACAATGACAAGGGACAATTTTTTATTTCGGGATAATGAATAAGACCATGTGCTTTTTAACCCAGTCCCGCCGTTTGGGATACATCTTAATAATAATAACCCATACTTATACGGTCTCACAAAAAAAGGGGGAAAAACCTTTCAAACAGCTCCCCCCAACACCCCCCCCCCCCCCCCAAGCAAGAAAATAAAGGAAACCATAAATCCCACCCACCCCACCCCCAAAAACCCTTTAATCAAAACAACAAACAAAGAGGAAGGAAAAAACCAACAACAAAGATGATAAAAAAGAGAAAAACAGACGGGAAAACAACAAGAACAGACAACAACAGAGCCAAGAAAATAAACAACCAAACTTATAGTCATAAAGAGGAGAGGAGGGAGAGAGAGAAGAGAGGGGAGGGATTGAGGAGAGAGAGGGAGAGAGAGAGGAGGGGAGAGAGAGGAGGAGAGGGAGGTAGGAGGTAGAGGAGGGGCGAAACGTAGGGGGTGATAAAAGGGGGGGGGGGGGGGGGGGGGGGGGGGGGGAAGGGAGGTTTGCACAGAATGTCCAGAAAGTGGGGATCCTATTTATACTGAAAGACCCTTCCTCCACCCCCACCTCCTCCTGCATTCCCAAGGAGAGGGGGGAGGGGGTGTTCATTCTTACATTCATTTATTTATTTATTTTTTATTCTTGTATATTGAGGATAAATAAACAAGCACCTATGTGCTTTTTTACATCCAGTCCCCGTGTGTAAGCGGTTTTGTAAATTCTATCATCTGTTCCCACCGGCACACAATGGTCTACTCTTACAAAAAGCGCAACAGGATTTTAACGTGTGCGCAAGATGATCTGCGTGCGTTCGCACATGGGGCCTCGGTTTATAGTCTCATCCGAAGGAATTTGGGGGGAGAATAGAGTCTGCACTGATGTTAACTCCAGGGGTCATCAGATAGCGAGCGCAATGTTCTAACCGCTAGGCTACCCCGTTACCCCATAAAACAGGTACATCACATTCATTACTTTCTGTTCTTCACTTTTCTGGCTATATCATAATCATTACATCCCATGCTTTATGTTTTGGAACATATTGCAAAATATCAATGTGTTTCACACCTTCTTGAATACAACAAGAAACGCTAACAACTGCCAAAAGACTGTTTTCAAAATGAATACACCAACAAAAAGATTAAAAACAAACAAACAAACAAATAAACAAACGAAAAAACAAGAAACCCTTCCTAGAAAAAAAAGAAGAGTAGAATGTAAATTTGGTTTTAAAAAATCCTTTTCTGTGAATGAACGGGAAGGAACCTTTCATACAACAGACCCCTACTACACCTCTTCTCAACAACACTCCCCTACTTCCTAAAATGTGATGACTCAGTCAGGTCTTTTGCAGCCTGTCTCGCCTTTCCACCCACAAGTCCTTTTTCCTTGCAGGATGTTTTTGGTATTTTGATACGAGTTGAAAGCTAGCGAAAACGTTCTGTAAAAGCTGCTTCGTCTTCTTTTTTTCCCTTTTTTGGAGGTATTCCTCAGCCATGTTTGTTAAAAAAAAAGTTACTTTACCTGACTGTAGTTGGAAGACACAGGAAGAAAGATATTTATTTGAGCGTCTACTATTTTTGTGTGTGTGCTAATAAACAGAAATGAACGAAGGAAAGGGACGCATGAAGGAGCAGATGAAGAAAGAAGGAAGTAAAAAAATGGAAACAGGAAGAAGAAAAGAAGTAAAGGAAGGAAAGATGAAGAAAAAGAAGAGGAAAAAAAAAAGAAGAAAAACAAGAAGGAGGAGAGGTTAGAGGAGGAAGAGGAGGAGTGGTGAAGAAGAAAAGAAGAAAGAGGAGAATGTAGAGGAGGAGGAGAGGGTAGTGGAGGAGGAGGAATGGAGAAAAAGAAAAAAGAAGAATTGCGAAAAAATTGCGAGAATAGCGAAGAAGAAGAAGAAGAAGAAGAAGAAGAAGAAAAGAAGAAGAAGAAGAAGAAGAAGAAGAAGAAGGGAAAAAGAAGAAGAATTGCGGAAAAAAAGGAAGAAGAAGAAGAAGAAGAAGAAAAAAGGAAAAAAGAAGAAAAAAGAAGAAGAAGAAGAATTGCGAAAAAGAAGAAGAAGAAGAAGAATTGCGAGAAGAAGAAGAAGAAGAAGAAGAAGAAGAAGAAGAAGAAAAAAGAAAAAGAAGAGAAGAAGAGAAGAAGAAGAAGAAGAAGAAACAAAAAGAACAAGAAGAAGAATTGCGAAGAAGAAGAAAAATTGCGAAGAATTGCGAAGAAAAAATTGCGAAGAAGAATGCGAAGAAGAATTGCGAAGAAGAAGAAGAATTGCGAAGAATTGCGAAGAAGAAAAAGAAGAAGAAGAAGAAGAAGAAGAAGAACAAGAAGAAGAAAAAAGAAGAAAAATTGCGAAGAAGAAAAAATTGCGAAGAATTGCGAAGAAGAATTGCGAAGAAGAATTGCGAAGAAGAATTGCGAAGAAGAAGAAGAATTGCGAAGAATTGCGAAGAAGAAAGAAGAAGAAGAAGAGAAGAAGAAGAAGAAGAAGAAAAAGAAGAAGAAAAAGAAGAAGAACAAGAAGAAGAAGAACAAGAACAAAAACAAGAAGAAGAAGAAGAACAAGAACAAGAAAGAACAAGAAGAAGAAAAAGAAGAAGAATTTTCGAAGAAGAAGAAGAATTTTCGAAGAAGAAAGAAGAGAAGAAGAAGAAGAAGAAGAAGAAGAAGAAGAAGAAGAAGAAGAAGAAGAAGAAGAAGAAGAAGAATTGCGAAGAAGAAGAGATTTGCGAAGAAGAAGAAGAAGAAGAAGAAAAAGAAGAAGAAGAAGAAGAAGAAGAAGGGAAAAAGAAAAAGATTTGCGAAGAAGAAGAAGAGAAGAAGAAGAAGAAGAAGAAGAGAAGAAGAAGAAGAAGAAGAAGAAGAAGAAGAAGAAGAAGAAGAATTGCGAAGAAGAAGAAGAAGAGAATTTTCGAAAAAAGAAGAAGAGAAGAAGAAGAAGAAGAAGAAGGGAAAAAGAAGAAGAAGAAGAAGAAGAAGAAGAAAAAGAAGAAAAGAAGAAGAATTGCGAAGAAGAATTGCGAAGGAAGAAGAAGAATTGCGAAGAAGAAGAAGAATTGCGAAGAAGAAGAAAAAGAATTGGGGAAAAAGAATAAGAAGAATTGCGAAGAAGAATAAGAAGAATTGCGAAAGAAAAAGGATTGCAAAGAAGAAAAGAAGAAGAAGAATTGCGACGAAGAAGAACAATTGCGAAGAATTGCGAAGAAGAATTGCGAAGAAGACATGCGAAGAAGAAGAAGAAATTGCGAAGAAGAAGAATTGCGAAGAAGAAGAAGAATTGCGAAGAAGAAGAAGAAGAATTGCGAGAAGAAGAAGAAGAAGAAGAAAGAAGAAGAGAATTGCGAAGAAGAAAAAAGAAGAAGAAGAAGAAGAAGAAGAAGAAGAAGAAGAAGAAGAAGAAAAAGAAGAAGAAGAAGAAGAAGGGAAGACATGCGAAGAAGAAGAAGAACTGCGAAGAAGAAGAAGAAGAATTGCGAAGAAGAAGAATTGCGAAGAAAAAGAAGAAGAAGAAGAAGAAGGAAAAAGAAGAAGAAGAAGAAGAAGAAGAAGAAGAAGAAGAAGAAGAAGAAGAACAAGAAGAAGATAAGAACAAGAACAAGAACAAGAACAAGAATTGCGAGAAAGAAGAAAAGTAAGAATTTCGAAGAAGAAAAAGAAGAAGAAGAAGAAGAAGAAGAAGAGAAGAAGAAGAAGAAGAAGAAAAAGAAGAAGAAGAAGAAGAAGAAGAAGAAAAAGAAAAAGAATTGCGAAGAAAGAAGAAGAAGGAAAAAGAAGAAAAGAAGAAAGAAGAAGAAGAAGAAGAAGAGAAGAAGAAGAAGAGAAGAAGAAGAAGAAGAAGAAGAAGAAAAGAAAGGAAGAAAGAAAGAAAGAAAGAAAACCATTGTGAAAACAGGAAAGACTTTAGAGAGTGCAACATTTGGGCTAATCACAGTAGATTTCCACCTGCAGTACAAATGTTAGCCAGTGTTTGTGTAGGCCACAGAAGACAATGGCCACCCTTTACTTCATCCTTGTGCAATCAGAATTTACCATAAACATCCCAATACACTGGTGCCCTTGAAATATAACACTGATATGAATATTGTTGTTGTTTTTTAACACAGTAGTACATATGAGTGTACGGTTATATTATATTATAATATTTTTATATATATATTATATATATATTATATATATTATATATATATATATATATATTATATATATATATATATGTGTGTGTTGGGTTTTGTGGTGTGTGTATGTGTTTTATGTGTGTGTGTGTGTGTGATATCTTCAGTTTAACGTCTATTCACATTTAGTGACTTTGAACGGGAAAAATCTGACACGAAAAAGCAAACGATAGCTTAAAAATGTCAGATAACAGTATCGAATAAAAACCAACTTAAACATACTACAAAAACTGAGTTATCGGACTTCTTATCTACCCTAACACAATGTCCAAAAGTAACGATGGTTCAGACAGAATATGATCCATTGACAAACTGGGTACAGCAGGTAAACATGCTTTTAAATGTCCACAACCAAAAAAGCATGACTATTGGAGATCTTCTCCCCACAAATGCAGTTTACATCTTTCACGTATTTTGTCCTGAAAGCGTTTAGCTTAAACCTGTACATGAGGGATAACATGCTTGTGTGTGTGTCTTTGTTTCACTTTTTGATTTTTGTGGGTAAGTATGCAAACATTTCACACAGCTTATGCCTGCCTGGTCGAATGCTCGTGTCTTTCGAATGTGTAGAACAGAGTTTTGGTACCGACCATACACACAATGTCAATCAACACTCTGCTTTGTACCATATGATCAATCCTCAAGGTTCCTAACACTTTTACCCCCCTCCCCACTCTACATTCTCTTTTGCAAGGTATGGGCAGCACATGATATGGATTGTAAGAAAAAGAGAATCTTACAGAAACTAGGTAAAAGGAGGGTAAAGGAGTCCCATAACCTATAAGGTCGTAGGGGAGCGAGGCGTCAGAGACCTCACTTCTCTAGGGCCAGCATATTGAGGGCGGCGCCCATCTCCTCTCCCTCGCTGCTTTACCTTTCCCTGACCCTAAAGAGGGCAGGTACCCATTGACAGCTGGGTGAACTGGGGGAACTGTACTGAAGCCAAGGCGCGCAAACGGTCACCCATCCAACTGGTAACCACCCTCGACGCTGCTTAACTTGGCTGGGGGAAAGCGAGTGCTCCGACCACTGAGCTATCCCGTCCCCAGAAACTAGGCCTTTTGTTATTGGTGTTGTTGTTCTTGCAGTTGTTCATTTTTTTAGTTTTCGCCAATAATGCTCATGAATACTCCATTTACGAAACAACACAGTACAGATAACATCTTAGACCCATTTGGGCCCGAAACTTTTCCCCCTTCCATTAGACCATGAGTGGTGGTCTGGGCGCTAGTCTTTCGAATAAGACGATAAACCGAGGTCCCGTGCTTACCACAACATTATTTAGTGCACGTAAAAGAGCCCACGGCAACAAGACAGTTATCCCTTGGAAAATTCGTAGAAAAAATCCACTCTGACAGGTAAACAAATACAGTTGCTGACCAAAAAAAATGGGTGGAGCTGCTCCTGTGGCGACGCGCTCTCCCTGGGGAGAGAAGCCCGAATTTCACGCAGAGAAATCTGCCGTGGCTGAAAGTGGTATAAATCAGTAAATAGATACATGAACACATACATAAACACATAAATAAATAAAGTTCTAGGCCTAATTATTAAAGTCCTGAGATTTCAGTCTGACAACCCAGGTTTGAGCCACTACCCACAAGCCCGTTCTAGCTGATATTTCTTTCTCCCTGGAGTTAACACCAGTACCGACTCCACTCCCACAAATATCCTTCAGATTAGACTGTAAATCAAAGTCCTATGTGCAAACGCAATGCAGAACATTTTGCGCACATGTAAAAAACCTGCTCAATCTGTCGGAAGAGTTGGCCATTGTGTGCCTGGTAGGAACAGGTGACAAATTATGAAAACAACGCATTCTCGGTGGTGTCGTTTTCAGACATGGTTCCCCGAAGTCGGAATGCAGCTTCCTTAACAGAGTAGAGAACAATTGTATCCCCAAGATCTCTCCTTTGGTGAACCTATGAGTTCTAGCCAAGGAATAAGAACAAGAACAGCAACAGCAGAAAACCCTTTTTCTGTAGGGTCCACTTGATGGGGGGAGGACTTAGGGACAGACAGACCACAAAAAAAAACCCACCAAAGACTGAAAGCATCAACGATAGGACCAGCCTCCCTAAGCGCAGTAGCCAGCACCTTGAGTTACTGGCTGAAAGATCACAGGTTTGAGTCCCATAGCCAATGACATTTTTAAATTTATTTATTTATGTCACTTTAATATTTATTTATTTATCTATACCACTTTAAGTCACGACAGATTTCTCTGCGTGAAATTCGGGCTGCTTTCTCCGGGGAGAGCGCGTCGCCACAAGAGCAGCGCCACCCATTATTATTTTGTATATTTTCTGTCTGCAACTGTATTTGTTTCCCTCTCAGAGTGGCGTTTTTCTACATAATTTTGCCAGGGACAACTCTCTTGTTTGCGTGGGTTCTTTTACGTGCGCTAAATAATTATGTGTAACACACGGGACCTCGGTTTATCGTCTCATCCTAAAGTCTAGCACCCAGACCACCACTCACGGTCTAAAGGTTGGGGAAAAAGATTCGGGGCCAAACGGGATACAAACTACCATACACTTCCGACCCGGACTTTTCGCTTTCTAGGCATGCGCGTTACCTCTAAACTCCAACCGGCTTCTACCGTGGGTGTTTGCTACGGGTTCATTGGGAAAACTGGGAGTCGAGCTTAATCCACTTTACGGGTGCGGTTTTTCAGAGTGTTGCTCAAGTTACATGATCAAAACTGTAGGGTTTCTGTATCTCTCAGGAACCGGTTGAACGCTCGGACAGCAGGCTCCGAAGGCCCTGAAAAGTCAATGCCGTGGTACGTTAATTGAAGGTCCTCCAGGTGTCCGGAAAACGTTTCCTTATCACCAAGTCAGTAGGTCAGCTACCCGCCCTCAGGTTTTTGGTGTGTTTGACAAGTCTGGTGGAGGTGTTCCACTGTCATGGGATAAGTGACACATGGAGCATGCCTCAGAATCACTAATGCGGAACTTGGTGAATGACTGTGATGTCTGAGTCTGCAGTGTCCATCCAGTCCTCAGTCTGAAACTGGTGATTTGGTCTTCTCTGGGCAGGAGGTAGTAGTCATCATTACTGTTGAAATTAGGGTGTTGCTGAAGCTCTCTTCTCTTTTGTTTTTCTTTCACAATTATCTCTGCCTCTTCATACGTCACCTCCTGCTTCTCTTGAGGTATTTGACTGCCTACCTTCATCAGTAGGTTAGCTTCCTCATTGTCATGGATGCTGCAGTGTGAAGGAACCCACTGGATGACTGTATTGCTCAGTGGCCTGCTGCAGGGCAGCAAGAGTGGAGGCAAGGGCGTTAAGTTCCTTGTTCTGTGAGTTCTGAATGGTCTGAAGCACACAGACAGCGCGTCTGAGAAGATTGCAACTCTGGGCTGAAATGTCTCTCTGTTGGTGCAGAGTGTAATGGCTGCAATGCAATACAACACAATTCAATACAATATAAAACACAATAGCATACAATACAAAAACAAAACACACCACATATACATTACAGCACAACACACGCGCGGAGTGTCACACTTTTTCTTTTTTTTATATACAGAGGGACGCGCTCAGCCAAGCCTCCGATCGCATTTTGTTTCCTTGCGAACGTTTCCCATTAGCTAGCTGAACAGTAAGCTTACCACCAACTCTCAGTATGATCTTTGGCATGCATTTTGAGGGCTCACGCCATATAGACACACATGGCAGGTGCAGCACACGTGAGCCTGCAGATTTTTTTGTTTTGTTTCGTTTTGTTGTTGGGGTGGTCTGGTCTGTCTGTCTGTCTGTCTCTGGCAAGGCATAAAGAAGCCACTTTGTTGCTAGTGAGGGGCTGTTTGTGCACCTTCGCTTTGTTGTCCTTGCCGAAAGCAGTTAAAAGCAAAACCTGCCTTTTCCCCTGCTTTCGGATGTCTTCTGACAAATAGGCAATGTGCGCATGAGGACACGTGCAAAGCACCGGTGAATGTCCTCACTTGCAGACAAATAACGCTCCCACACAGAAACACAAATGCGGACGTGGGCAAACACACACACATTCTCACACGCGCGCACGCGCGCGCGCGGCCACACGCACACACAAACATGTTCACACGCCCGCGCGCACACACGCAAACATATACACAGGCACACACACAAATATATGCACACACGAGCGCAGGCATGCACGCGCGCACACACACACACACGCGCACGCACACACACATATACATACACAAACGCAAAGCAATATTTAAACATACACACACACGCACGCACGCCCCGTACGCGCGCGCGCACACACACACCACACACCACACACACACGCACGCACACACACACCCCGCACGCACGCACGCACACACAATTTTATACACAAACACACGCCCCATAATTATTTATACATACACACACGCGCACAAACGCACGTACCGCGCGCGCGGGGCGCACACACACACACACACACACACAAACACACACACCAACCAACACACACACACACACACATTTCCAACCTGTGCCAGCTGCTTTTTCCGCTTCAAACTGCCTAGTTCACTACCCATCACCTGTTTTTCTTCTGTTTTTCACGAACATTGGTTTAAAATCTAAAAACAAACCCTTTTCACTTGTTGATTAAAAAAACCACAATACCGTACACAACAAAAATACATATATGCCTTGGCTTGAGTACAATCCCCCAGTTCACCCAGCTGGTACCTGCTCTCGCTTAGGGTCAGGGAAGGTAAAGCAAATAGGGAAAGAAGATGGGTGCCGCCCTCAATATGCTGGCTCCTAGAGAAGCTGAGGTCTCTGACACCTCGCTCCCCAAACGACCTCATCGGTTTTGGGGAACACCGTGACCTTTTTTGTGGAGATGTTATTTTATTGTATTTGCTTCTTGTTTCCTGGCTGCTTCGGCCTCTGAAAGTGCGTTGCCATTATTATTAGCGGTGCTGCTTTTTTTCATTTTTTTTTCATTTTCCCTATAATTTATGTGGGAACAGATGACAAAATTTAAAAAACCGCATACGCACGCAAAAAAAAAAAAATCATCTGAGCGCTTTGATTTGTTGCTTTACAAGATTCAGCGCTATATAAATTCCATACATTATTATTATTATTATTATTATTATTATTATTATTATTATTATTATTATTATTATATGTAAATATATTTATTTCCCTTCGAGACTACCTTTGGTTGACATATTTTTGCCAGAGTTAAACACTCTGGTTGCCTTGGTTTTAATGAGTTTCCGTAATTATGGTGTTACAGATAGAGCTTCCATGTTTTCGACTGTTCTGAAACACGAAAAAACAATTAGTCAATGTTTGATGTGGGCGGTGAGGGGGGGGGGGGCGGGAGGTTGAGGTAGAGGTCTGGAGGGGGGAAGGTCGGGTTTCCCCAGGATTAACCCACTGTTACGTTTTTTGGATGGTGCTATGCTTTAAGTTCCGCTGTCTCTAAAGATAAATGTTTTGTCCAATTCACAAACATCTTTACCTTCTAAGTGTTGTTCCGTTTGTGGTGTGTGGTTGTGTGTGTGTGTGTGTGTGTGTGGTGTGTGTGTGTGTGGTGTGGGTGCGTGTGCGTGGTAGTGCGCGCGATGGATTTGAATCTGTTGTTCATTTTGGTTAAGGAGGTTGCATGCTGTAAATGATTTAGTGCAAGCGCTTCGATTTGTTTTTTTTTACAGATTCAGCGCTATTAATTCCATTTTTATTATTTTTATTTTTATTTTATTTTTATTATTTTATTATTATTATTATTATATGTGTGTCTTACCATGGTTTGTTTTATGAATAGCGTCATGCTCTAAAATTTTTTTATAAAGGTAAGTTAAAGGTGTCCCTATAACCTATGTGGTCGTAGAGGAGCGAGATGTCAGAAACATCAGCTTCTCAAGGGGCCAGCATATTGAGGGCGGCGCCCATCTCCTCTCCCTTTCTGTTTTACCTTCCCTGACCCTAAAGAGGGCAGGTACCTGTTTACAGCTGGCAGAACTGGGGGATGTACTGAAGCCATGGCGAGAAAACGGTCAACTATCCACTTGGTAACCACGCTCGATGCTGCTTAACATTGGTTTGGGGAAAGCGAGTGTTTTGACACTGAGCATCCGTTTCCAAAGGATAGCAGGTTTAAAATTTGAAGAAATGAAACCCGAAAACAAGTTACATGTAAAATATACACAAAAACACACTACTCCCTCACACACACACACCAACAACCCCCACACACACACCACATTAACAAAATACCTTACGCATTCCCCCCCCCCCAATAACACACACCACACCTTACACAAAACACCGCCTACAACACACACTCCCTTTACACACACTCCCTCACCACAACTCCCTCAAAACCCCACTATCACCACTCCCTCAACCACACACACACGCACCACACACACTCTCTTCTCTCTCTCTCTGTTGTTGTCTGTCTCTCTCTCTCTCTCTCTCTCTCTCTCTTCTCTCTCTCTCGTCTCTCTCTTTCTCTCGCTCTCTTCCTCTCTCCCCTCATCACACACTCACAAGCACCTTCACACACCACACAACACAACACACACAGTACACACATCCCCCCCATTCCGCTCCGACACACACACACACCACACACACACAACAACACACCACACACACACACACACATCCTGAACCCCTCAACTCTCATCCTCAACCTTGTGCTGCTGTTATCACCTCATAAACCTGTCCTGTAGATGCTGTGATTCATTCAGACATATAGGCACCGCTCGCTTTGAACATGCGTCTCTTTCAAACAAGCTGCATACTGCTCTTCTTATGGGTTTTTCTACGTGGCTTTCTTTTCTTTTGTTTGTTTGGGGTTGTTTTCTTTTGTTGTTGTTGGTTTTGTTTGTTGTTGTTTTGGGTTATTTTTGTTTTGACGTTTACCTTTTCACGCGTTCCCGTGTCAAAGAAAATTAACATCCCGACACTTGGCAGGGTTCTCTGTCTGTCTGTCTGTTTGTCTGTCTGTTTGTCTGTCTGTCTTTCTGTCTACCTGTGTGTGTGTCTGTTTTTCTGTTTGTCTGTCTTTCTCCGTCTCTGTCTGTCTGTCTGCTCTCTTCAACCGCAAACACAAGGGGACTGAATGTAAAAAAAACACATTTAAGTGCTTTTTCCATTATCCTCGATATAAAAGAATTTTTTTAAATCTGTTCTGTCTGTCGTTTGTCTCCGTCTCTCTCCTCTCTCTCTCTCTCTCTCTCTCTCTCCCCCCCCCCCTCTCCTCTCTCTCTCTCTCTCTCTCTCTCTCTTCTCGGCTGTGGGTTTTATTTTATTTTATTATCATACATATCCTTAAGGGCGGAGACTGGATGTAAAAAAGCACATGGGTGCTTATTCATTATCCTCAAAATAAAAGAATTTGTCATTGTCAATTTGTCATCTCTCTCTCTCCCCATCTCTCTCTCCTTCTTCCCTTTCCCTCTCTCTTCCCCTCTCTCTCCTTCCTCTCTCTCACCTCTCTTCTTCTCTCTCTTTCTCTTTCTTTCTTTCTTCTCTTTTCTCTCTTTCTCTCTCTCTTCTGTCTCTCTCTCTCTCTCTCTCTCCTCTCTCTCTCTCTCTCTCTCTCTCTCTCTCTCCTCTCTTTCTCCTCTTTCCCTCTCCCTCTCCCTCTCTCTCGCTCTTTCTCTCTCACTTTTCTCTCCTTCTCTCTCTCTCTCTCTCTCTCTCTCTCTTCTCTCTCTCTCTCTCTCTCTCTCTCTCTCTCTCTCTCTCTCCTCCTCTTCTCTCTCCTCCTTTCTCTCTCTCTCTCTCCTCTTTCTCTCACCCTTCTCTTTCCTTCTCCTCTCTCTCTCCCCTCTCTCTCTCTCTCTCTCTCTCTCTCTCTCTCCTCTCTCTTCTCTCTCTCCCTCCTCTCTCTCTCTCTCTCTCTACTGACACAAAACAAAGCACAAACAAAATAAAAACAAAAAAAAACAAAAAACTGTAAAATGCACATGGATGAAAGCAAGAGGCTCTAACTCCTTCAAGATGTATCTCACCTTTGGAGTTTGCCCCCATCTTCAACCATCTTCAAGGAAGATTGAAATAAACTAATTATGGTGTCTAACCAAGCAGTTGCTCTCATTATTGATCGCACATTTGTGCTCTTAAAAGATGCATGATAAAAACAAATAAAACAAACAGGAGCTTAATACAACAAATTAACATTCTAAACTGTGTATAAAACAACACTAAATAAATAAGTAAGTAAATAAATATATAAATGAATAAATGAATAAATATTGTATGGTAGGGCTTTAAGACACACAGTATATATCTACTTTCTGTAAATGATGTATAGGCACTCATAATGATGCACTTACAACCACATGTTTCACAGGGTATGTATTTGACGGATATTCTTTACAGTAAAACTCCTTCCAAAAAGTCAAAACCAAATGTTGAAATCCAGTTTAAATGATCAAGGGACGGAAAAGCAGGGTAGGGGAGCAGGGTAAACCAAGTGACTGTCAAGCATAATCATTAACAAAAATAAAGGCAAATCAAAAGACATACAGCTGATTCTGCTGGACATTCCAAATACTACTTTACCAAGAAATGAACGTTACTGTCTAATCTGTGATGAATGTTTTCGGATGAATGTCTTTGGAAGAGATTTTTTATTTATTTATTTTTTTAATTCTTTTATATCGAGGATAATGGAATAAGCACGTATGTGCTTTTTTACATCCAGTCCCCGAGTGTATGCGGTTTTGTAAATTTTGCCATCTGTTCCCACCGGCACACAATGGCCTACTCTTTCGAAAAGCGGAACAGGATGATAAACCAGGTCCGGTGTGTTAGACAAAATTATTTTGCGCACATGAAAGAACCCACGGCAACAACAAGAGAGTTTCCCCTGGCAAAATTATGTAAAAAAAAGCCACTCTGATAGGGAAACAAATACAGTTGCAGACAGGAAAAAGAAACAAAATGATACTGGTTGGTGCTGTTCTTGTGGCAACACGCTCCCCTTGGGGAGAGCAGGCTGAATTTCACGCAGAGAAATCTGCCCTGATTTGAAATGGTGTGAAATAGAATATTAAAAAATGTGGAAGCGGCAGATTCAATCTGTGTGTCACATTGCAGCACTCCTTGGTCTGTGTCATGTTGGGTGTCGTGTTGTGTTATGTACCACCACTATTTGTTCAAAAACTGCTGGTCTTCTTCACTGAATGAACATGATGCAGTAGCAGCATGATCAAATTATTTCTCTGGTTGTTTTTTTCCTGTTGCCTCTCTTGTCTGCTTCTTTCTTGGTCACGCTTTACCTGGCAGGGAGGCTTCTTCCCGAAAATACAGAACCTGTGTGTTTCTATTTCAGCTGCAGGAGGCTGGGCTATGTTCCTTTGGCCCTGGGCTGTCAACGGGCTTCAGACTTAACACAACAATGGCGTGGTGGCCCTCACCACCTAGCTTACAGCTGGATAGCAGGATGTCAGTCGGCACAAGCATTTAAAGGCAGCCTCCACAGGGCTGGGAAGTCCAATTACGGGCATTTTGGCAGATAAATGATGACCGTTTTTGTTGGAGCTTGTTCACGAGCATGCCTTGCTTGCTTTGCTTATACCAAGAGATGAGAGGAGAGAGGAGAGAGGAAGAAGAGAGAGAGGAGAGAGAGAGAGAGGAGAGAGAGAGAGAGAGAGCAGAGAAGTAGAGAGAGAGAGAGAGCGAACGAGCGAGAGAGAGACAGAGACATGCATTCATACATACATACATACATACGTACATACATACAAACATACATACATACATACATACATACATACATACATGCACCTTTTTATTGGTACACTTTATTGGTACAGGTTGTAATAATGTAGCACTTCAGTATTATCATTAACAACAAATTGTTCTTAGATAGATGGCTTGATGAAAAGAAGCAAATACATTACTTGTTCAATATACCATCTGGACATAAAAATTTTACTTGACTTGACTTCAAAAAGAAAATAAGAGACACATAGATGAAATTATATATATAAATATATATAAAATAGAGAGTCGGAGAGAGAGACAGACAGACAGACAGTGACAGAGACAGAGAATCTCACAGAAATATGTTTTTAAAAAAATTTATTATTTTACATCGAGGATAATGGAATAAGCACTTATGTGCTTTTTTACATCCAGTCCCCGTGTGTATGCGGTTTTGTAAATTGTCATCTGTTCCCACCGACACACAATGGCCTACTCTTACAAAAAGCGGAACAGGATCTTAATGTGTGCGCAAGATGTTCTGCGTGCGTTCGCACACGGGGCCTCGGTTTATAGTCTCATCCCAAGGACTTTTGGGGAGACTGGAGTCAGCACTGATGTTAAATCCAGGGAAAAATATCCCCTAGAACGGGAATCGAACCCGGGTTGTCAGATTGCGAGCGCAATGTTCTAACCACTAGGTTATCCCGTCCCCCTTTATAATAAATAGAGACTATGAGGCAATAAGGTCATTATTTCTGTCTTATCTAAAGCTACCCAATATCGTCCTTAAACCAAGCAAGCAAACAAAACCATAGCAAACTGGCCCATATTTCGTACTGATATTTGACACCAGCTACTTCCAAACCTAATTGCTCACTGGTTAGCACAGTTAGTTAAGACACTTCATTAGGGAAAATCTGCAACACATATGGGATTGTTTCTTCTTCTTCTGCTGTTTTCCTTGTAGTTGACGGGGGGAGGGGGGGGTTCGGGGTTTTTAAAAGTTTGTTTTCTGTTTTCTGGTCATGTGTGCGTGTTATGTGTTTCTTTGTGTGTTGTGTGTTGTGGTGTGTGTGTGTTTGTGGTTTGTGGTTGTGTTGTGTGTGTGTGTGTGTGTGTGTGTTTTGTTGTGTGTGTGTGTGTGTAAGTATCGCACATGCCCGTGTTATGTGCGTGTGTGCATGTTGTTGCTTTGTTGCTGCTGCTGTTCTTCTTGTTGTTTGTTTTGTTGTCGTAGTTGTTGATGAGGATGATAATGACGATGATGATGATGATGGTGGTGGTGGTTGTGGTGGTGGTGGTAATGGTGGTGGTAATGATGATGATGATGGTGGTGGTGGTGGTGGTGGTAATGGTGATGATGATGATGATGATGATGATGATGATGATGATGACGATGAAGCTGATGGTGGTGGTGGTGGTTGTGGTGGTGGTGCTGCTGCTGCTGCTGCTGTCGTTGAGTTTTGTCTTATCTGTTATGTTTCTGTTTCAATGACGACTATAGCAACAACAACGACAACGAGGAAATCATTGCTGATAACGATGACGATTCAAAAAAACAAAGTTAACACAACCTAAGGAAGTGCACAAACAAATTTTGCAAAAGAAGACCCTAAAACACCAGTTAGAGTTTGTTTCTTTTTTTACTCTCATTTTTAAAAAAATCAAGAATGACACCTGCGAGATCAATCTTAAACAATTAATGATGCCAAGCTTATCACCATAGCAATCTCATAGAGTGGGAACCAGTTTTTGTTTTTTCTTTCTTCTTCTAAATATTGCTAGTCGTCAGAAATCCCATTCATTTTTTAAAGCAGAGAGAGACTGATGCTCTGAGAGAGAGAGAGAGTGGAGAGAGATGAGATGTAGAGAGAGATGAGAGAGAGAGAGAGAGAGAGAGAGAGAGAGAGGAGAGAACGGGAGAGAGAGAAGAGAGAGAGAACACACAGACAAACATACAGAGAGAAAAAACACAAAAAAACATTCACCTGCTCTCTAAAACGCATCTGTGCAGAAATGAGTCGTTCTGTCAGATGTGACCTGGGTTGTTGCAGGAAAATACTGAGACCTCCAGAATTTGAGATACAGGAAACAAATTAAGCGCAGGAAGCGTTGAGGATAAATGGTGGTTTTTTCTAATTTGAAGATTTTTTTTTTCTGGTGGTTTTCTTTGTTTTGTTTGTTTGTGTGTTTGTCTGTGTGTCTTTCTTTTGTTGCTATGTCTTTTCTTCAACTGTACCTCTGCTTGATTGTCTTGCCTACCTGTACAGATGTCTGTCTTGCTGGCTGGTTGACTGGCTGGCTGTCCTTTCTCTCTGTCTGTCTGTCTGTCTGTCTGTCTGTCTCTTTCTGTGTCTGTCTGTATACATCCCTCTCTGTCTCTGTCTCTCATTTTCTCACTGTCTTTCTTTCTATATTTCTTTCTTTCTTTCTGTCTGCCTGTCGTTCTCTCTCTCTCTCTCTCTCTCCTCTCTCTCTCTCTCTCTCTCTCTCTCTCTCTCTCTCTCTCTCTCTCTTCTCTTCACTGAACACTGAAAAGTGTCTGTCTGTCTACATCCCTCTCTGTGTCTCTCTGCCTCTGTCTCTCTCTTTTTTTCCTCACTGTCTTTCTTTCTTTATTGATTTCTGTCTGTCTATCGTCTGTCTGTCTGCCTGTCTGTCTCTCTCTCTCTCTTCTCTCTTCTCTCTCTTCTCTCTCTCTATCTCTCTCTCTCTTTCTCCTCCTCCTCCCTCCTCCTCTCTTCTCCTCCTCCTCTCTCTTCTCTCTCTCTCTCCATCAATTTATGGACTTGCTTTCTAGCAACACGTTACAAACGACAGCTATTGTAAATCAAAGGAACCCAAACAGACAGACCCCCTCCCCTCCCCCCCCACTCCCACCCCTCACAATGGAAAATCCACACAACCATGTATATAGCCTTGACCTCCCCATCTTTAGGGACTGCTGCACTTTCTGTCTTTTGCTACGGTATTTTTTTTGTTTTTTGTTTTAGTTTTGCGTCACAAATCTCTCCTCCATATGTCAAATTATTCAGACGCAATGTTTCCATGTTTTTTGGAAACATACCAGCGTTTCAGACACTCTCACGTCATGTTTTTGGCTTTGACGTTTACCTCTTACAGTAAAATAACGCTACCTTTGCTTGGCTCTGTTTATTTTTAGTTTATCAGGGCTATTATGTCCAGCGGTTAATGCGAAGATATTGGGTAAAACCTGCAAATGAGGGTGACAGCAGTGTGCTTCTCGGCATATGCATGCTTTGGACCCTCCTCTACAATACTGGCATGGGAAATGCTATATCCGAGTCCTTCGGATGAGACTCTAAACCGAGGCCCCGTGTTCGAAACGCATGCAGAACATCTTGCGCACACGTTAAACTCCTGTTCCGCTTTTCGGAAGAGTAGGCCATTGTGTGCCGGTGGGAACAGATGACAAAATTTACAAAACCGCATACACATGGGGACTGGATGTAAAAAGGCACATGAGTGCTTATTCCATTATCCTCGAAAAAAAAAAATCTGAGCGCTTTGATTTGTTGCTTTACAAGATTCAGCACTATATAAATTCCATACATTATTATTATTATTATTATTACTATTGACCGTCTGTCTCCCACTTGATTTGATACTTAACGATATATGGTCTACTTACCACAGTCCATGACAAATGTAAACCTTCCCCTAGCCTGCCCCTGCCTCTGCCCTTCCCTACCCTACTCTACCCCTCTTCCTTCTCCCTAAGCTACCCCAATATACCTACCCTTCCTCCCTCAACCAACCCATCCCCTCCTTCTCTCTAACCTACCCCTTCTCTCCACATATCTTTTCACCTCCTCCCTCCTCAAAACCTACCCTTCCTCCTCCTGACCTATCCCCTACCTCCCTCGACCTCTAACCCTCCTCCTAACTTACCTCCTCTCTCTATTGCATTCACTCTTCCACCGTAATTTACCCCTACCTCTCCCTTAACCAACGTACCTCCCTATTCTATTCTCTCCTCCCCCCTCCCCCCTCCCCCCCCCCCCCCACCCTAACTTAAACACTTATCAGATAAAACAGAATAAAAGCTTCATCACGCACACATGACACCTTTGCAAATCCAAACACACGTAAACGCGAAAATTCACAGCTTCAAGAAAGTTGTCACTGGTGAAAATACTGTAGAAAATACCACTATTATTTAACGAAACATTTTTTCATCATTTTATTCTCGTATATCCAGGATAATGGAATAAGCACTTATGTACTTTTTTTACAGCCAGTCCACGTGTGTATGCGGTTTTGTACACTCTGTCATCTGTTCCTACCGGCACACAATGACGTACTCTTACGAAAAGCAGAACAGGATTTAATGTGTGCACAAGAGGTTCTGCGTGGGTTCGCACACAGGGCCTGGGTTTATAGTCTCATCCAAGGATCCAAGAAACAACTACACAGAGAGGCACAAAGATGATAACTGATGTTCCCTGTGAGAGATGAATTAGCCCTGTAATTGCTAGGGGCTAGTGGCTGCTGCTCCTCCCTCCTTTACCCCACCCCTTACCTATCCCTCTCCCCCACTTTACCCTTGGGGACAGGATAGCCTAGCGGTTAGAAAATTGCGCTGGAAATCTGACGACCCGGGTTCGATTCCTGTTCAAGGGGATATTTTCCCCTGGAGTTAACATCAGTGCAGACTCCACTCTCCCCTAAAGTCCTTCGGATGAGACTATAAACCGAGGCCCGTGTGCAAACGCACGCAGAAATCTTGCGTACACGTTAAACCCTGTTCTGCTTTTCATAAGAGTGGGCCATTGTGTGCCGGTTGGAACAGATGACAAAATTTACAAAACCGCATACACACGGGGACTAGATGTAGAAAAAAACATAAGTGCTTATTCCATTATCCCCGATATAAAAGAATTCTCTTAAAAACAACCTACCCATCCCCCCACAAACAAATCCCACACCCTAGCTACTCCATATCCCACCCCTTTCATTCCCCCACAACTACCAGTTGCCCCTCCTCTGCTTTATCCTCCACCCCCAGCTACTCTTCCCTCCTCTTTTCTTCCAACTAGGCCCTACCCCTCCTTCTATCTCCCCCTCCCCTTTCTATTCCTAACTCACAGCTTAAGTTGCTGCATCCTCATTTTTATGACATTATTATCAAACTAACAACTCCAAACTTGAAGGTGTCTTCTTATATCATTTTTGAAATTTGAAAAAAAAAAGTCATGTCCACAATAATGTAACTTAACCCATCACTTGTTCCAGACAGGTAAAGAGCAATTTGTACAATGTCATAAAAAATTGTTGCTTCATTTCCAGCAGATGGAAGCTTTTATTTGGACTATCATGCAACTTCAAACAATAAAAAGGGATATAGCTAGAGGTGGGAATAGAGCAGGAATAAAAGGGGGAGGGTAGATGGGGAGGTGTAGGGTGGGGTGGCAAATGGGGGATAGGGAGGGAAGAGTAGTTGGAGGCAGGGGTAGCTGGGGGAATAGAGGGGAGGAGGGATGGTTAGCATGGGGGAGGGGTATCTAAAGGAGGAAGGTTAAGGGGATAGTTAGCTGGGGTGGGAATAGGGAGGGAAGGGTAGCATGTGGGGGGGGGGGGGGGGGTAGTGGAGGGGTAGCTTAGGGGAGGAAGGTTAAGGAGATAGTAAGGAAAGAGCGTAGGTGGGAATAGGAGAGGTGATGGTGGGGGGAGTAGTGAAGGGGGGGTGGAGTTAGTAAGGAAAGGGGTAAGTAAGGGAAGGGGTAACTAAAAATAAATACATAAGTAGGGGTAGGTTGTGCTTAATATCCTTAGACTGGTCTACAACAAACCACAAGTGTCACAATCGACCATTTCCAGGAGTCGTGCATGACTTTACTGTTCACCAATAATCCCAGGAGGCACAGAATCATTGTTTCCCACGCTAATATTATTCACTATGATCGTAAGTATATGTATGCAAACTGGTTTTCTGTCACTCTTCATGTCAGAATTTATTGCTTGGCAGCTGTGCTATACCCTGCCTAATAACACGTTGTGTGACACGAGCAGATGTCAAAATTCAGACAAGAACTACGCAAACAAAAAAGTAAAACCATGAAATTCAGCTTTAGGGAATTGATAGTCACAGTTTTTGCAAAAGTACGTTCATTTTCATGAACGTATTTTCTGTAGTTTTTGTTTATATTATGAGGCACTGCTACAGTAGAGCCATACAGTTTGTACGTAGCGTACAAAACACATTCATGATCACTGATACGCACGAAGCAAACCAAAATCAAGCAACAGCTCGATGGCATTAATGATTGGAAATAAATTTGCAAAAAAAGTGGAACCAGTCATTACTGTTATAGGGATAGTATTAGCCACCATGTGAATGTTGGTGTTGTGCTCGAGCACAGTATAAGCTACTAGGTTGTTGCTGCTGTTGTTGTTGGTATACTAAGTATTTAGTTCATATTAAATTTGTTCTACGCTTGATGGATGAAGAAAAAAAATGTATATCACAAAACCGAAGAAACAAAAAAATTAGTACACAAACACAAATATCGGACCTAATAGTATACACCCTAGGCAGACAGACCTGGGTCGGGCTTCTTCTGTGCCCTCTGCCATAGGGACTGGTCATTCCTGTGTGGGACTGGCCAGCCACACCCGACGCTGTACCAGAATTAAACACCTAGAGCGCAACTCCATAGTAGTGTTAAGGTTCACATCTACCAAAGCTTTCCAGTAATTGCTGTTTGTGTAAGATGTGCAGGTACACTCACTCAGCAATGAGAATTTACCCTATAACATGTCAGGTGCATGTCTTGCATAGTGCATATTTTTTGTGGTTGAAATTTAGGTTTGAACAATCCTCCAGCATTTTAAAACTGTTCTACGGTTGGGAGTGTAGAATCTGTTTCTTTGGATTTCTAATAATAATAATAATAATACTTGAAATTTATATAGCGCTATATCTTGAAGAAAACTAATCAAAGCGCTTTCATTCATCTCACTCATTCACATGCATTCTTTTATTAATCCAAGTATGGGCCTATTTTCTTTTCTCTCTCTCAACTTTTCTTGCTTGTGCTTGCACTTTAAGTTTATGGAAATGTTTGGGTTATTATCTAGCTACGGCTGATCACTTGGCTTGGCTTGGCTGATCACAAACCTTATGACCTCCCTTGCATCGTTTCACTATGATTCCCAAACATAAGGCATACAGATTCACCACGTGTTGATTTTTTCCTATTCAGTTTTGGACTTTTTGCGCAATATATATCTCAGTACGGACACTAAGAGTTGCAGGCAAAGTGGAAGAACTGACACATGAGATGTCCAGATATCAATGGCACATCCTTGGGCTCTGCGAAGTCAGGTGGAAAAACATGGGAGAAACAACGACCCAGGAAGACCACAAATTATACTACAGTGGAAAACAGGATAAACATGAACACGGCGTGGGGTTTCTCGTTCACAAAGACACCGTGAACACCGTCATGAGCTGTCAGCCTGTGTCCAGCAGACTTATTACCATCCGCCTGAGAGCAACCCCCTTTAACATAACTATAGTACAGGCATACGCCCCTACATCAGACTGCACAGATGAAGCCGTAGAAGAATTTTATGACCAGCTACAAGAGGTTCTGAATCAAACACCCAAGAAAGACATCCTCGTTGTGCAAGGTGACTGGAACGCCAAGGTAGGAGAAGATGCATGGAAAGACTGGGAGGGCGTTTGTGGGCCACATTGTAATAACCAATCAAATGAAAGAGGCTTGAGACTCCTGGAGTTTGCCAGTAACAACCACCTCCAGCTAGTGAATACACTTGGCCCACACAAGAAATCCAGAAAATGGACATGGCATAGCCACAAATGGAGAACACCACAACCAAATAGATTACATCATGGTGAAAAGACGGTTTCAGTCTAGCGTTAACATCGCACAGACACGAAGTTTTCCAGGAGCAGACATAGGGAGTGATCATGATCTTGTGATGATGACTTTCCGACTACGTCTAAAGAAATCCACAAGCGGAACAACATCAGGATCAAATTTGACCTCGAGAAGCTGAAGGACCCAGAGGTATTAGAAATTTTTCAAGTAAGGATAGGTGGAAAAGTTTGCAGCACTCACTGTGATAGACTCAGACATAGATACACTGACAAATAGTTTCAATACAGCGGTGACTGAAACAGCAAACGAGCTTCTTGGCAAACGCCGACCAGTCAAAAACCATGGGTCACACCTAACATCCTACAACTATGCGACAAGCGTAGAGAGTTGAAGAAAAAGAAAAATGAAACAAAAGAAAGAGCAGAACAATATAGGGCAGTCAACAAAAGAATCAGGAAGTCCATGACGGAGGCAAAAGAGAAATGGATCGGTGAACAGTGCCAAGACATTGAAGAGAACATCAAGAAAAACAATAGCAAGAAAGCATATCAGCTGGTGAAAGACCTGACTAGCACGAAACAGAGAAAAGGTTTAACAATCCAGACAAAAATGGGAAGTGTCTCACTGACGACCCAGGATATTCTGAACAGATGGACAGAATACTGCTCGACCTGTATAACTATAGAACCGCAGGAGATCCAGAAGTCCTTAATGTACCCGAAAGCAAAGACACAGAGAGTCACCCTATCCTCCGAGAAGAAGTGGAAACAGCAGTCAGATCGCTGAAAAAGGGGAAGTCAGCAGGGGCTGACAAACATTCCAGCTGAGTTGGTCCAAGCTGGAGGGGAAGCCATGATCAGCGCCCTACTAAGAATCTGCAACAAGATCTGGCAGACAGGAAAATGGCCAACACCATGGACACAGTCATCATCATCACCCTCCCCAAGAAAGGAAATCTACAACAATGCCATAATTACCGCACAATCAGCCTCATATGTCACCCAAGCAAGGTCATGCTGCAGATAATATTGAATAGATGAAGCCACAAGCAGAGACCCATCATTGCTGAGGAACAAGCAGGTTTCAGAGCAGGGCGCAGCACAACCGAACAGATATTCAACCTCAGAATACTATGTGAGCGGTACCTTCAACATCAACAAGACCTTTACCACGTATTTATCGATTTTAAGAAGGCATTTGACAGGGTGTGGCATGCAGCTTTGTGGGCAACCATGAATTTGTACATCATCAATGCAAACCTGATCAGAGTCATCAAACAGCTGTACAGCAAGGCCACCAGTGCAGTGTACTACAACAACAACATTGGAGAATGGTTTCGAACAACAGTTGGAGTAAGGCAGGGCTGTCTACTCTCACCCACTCTTTTCAACATCTTCCTTGAGAGAATCATGGCTGATGCACTGGAACATCATGAAGGATCAGTCAGCATTGGCGGCAGAACGATCACAAACCTCCGCTTCGCAGATGACATTGATGGAATAGCAGGATCAGAAAAAGAGCTTGCCAGCCTAACAGAACACTTGGATAAGGCCTCCAAACATACGCATGGAAATCAGTGCAGAGAAGACAAAACTGATGACTAATAACACCAACGGCATTAGCACTTGATATCAGGGTTAATGACCAGAAGCTGGAAACAGTTCAAAGCTTCAAGTACCTGGGAGCCATTTGTATCCGGACAGGGATCCAAGCCAGAAGTAGTATGCAGGACTGCACAGACAATAACAGCTTTGTCAAAACTAAACACCATCTGGAGAGATAAGAATATCTCATTATCTCCAAGATCAGACTAAATGCGCTCCCTTGTCATATCCATATTTCTGTATGCCTGTGAATCATGGACCCTGACTGCAGATTTGGAGAGAGAGTACAGGCAGTGGAGATGAGATGCTTTCGGAGACTCCTTGGCATCTCCTACAAAGACCACATAAGCAACGAAAGCGTGCATAACAGAATCCAGCAAACCATTGGACCCTATGAGAACCTTCTAACGATCGTGAAAAAGCGTAAACTTAAATGGTATGGCATGTCACAAGATCCCAAGGAATTACAAAGACAGTTTTGCAAGGCACTGTCCAAGGAGGAAGAAGAAGAGGCAGACCAAGGAAGAGCTGGGAGGATAACATCAGCGAATGGACAGGCCTAGAACTCAACAAAACCCTGAGAAAGGCAGAACAGAGAGAGGAATGGAGGGAACTGGTTGTTGAGTCTTTGAGGGTGCCCCCACGGTCGTCAGACTACGGGACAGATAGATAGATAGATAGATATTTCAGGCATTTTTTCTTGTTTTGGTATTATTACTTCTCGATGGCAGCTTGAATAGGCCACAAAAATGTCAAATATCAGTCTTGCTACTGTCAATTACGGCGCGTATGCGCAATTTGCAAATATCTGTCCACTGACACAACTTCCAAGCTTGTCACATCTCTCATTCTTTCACGTTTAGACTATTGTAATTCTCTTTTGGCTGGCCTTCCAGCATCATCCATCCACTCTCTTCAACGCATACAAAACTCTGCAGCTCGACTGGTCCTAAGAAAGAAAACATCTTAACACACCACTCCTCTTCTGCGATCTCTTCACTGGCTGCCTGTCTCACAGAGACTGAAGTATAAGACCAATACCCTCTGTTTCAAATGTCTTCACAAATCTGCACCCTCTTATCTCTGTAACTGTCTTCACCTGTATACTTCATCCCGTTCGCTTCGCTCAGCTGCATATACTTTGTACTTTCGAACACCCAGATTTAAACAAACCACTGTTGGCCGTCGCTCTTTCTCTGTTTCTGGTCCATCCACCTGGAATGATCTCCCTCTTTCACTTCGCCAAAAGCCTTCACTTGATACCTTCAAATCCAGCCTCAAAACACACTTATTTCCCTTCCTTCATATCTATTTCTACTTTTCAACAGCATCCTTTGCCTCCTTCCTCACCACCTAAGTGTGTTGTGTGTGTGTGTGTGTGTGTGTGTGTGTATGTGTGTGTGTGTGTATGTGTGTGTGTGTCTGTGTGTGCGCGCGCCTGTGGTGTGAGTGTGTGTGTGTGTGTGTGTATGTGCATGTGTACATAAACTTGAAATATCTTATGTTATTTGAGGAAAGTTGCATGAGTGTAAATGATTTGGGTGCAAGCGCTTCGATTTGTTTGCTTTACAAGATTCAGCGCTATATAAATTCCGTATATCATTATTATTATTTAATGGGGTTCTCTTCTAAATTATGAAGTGTCTAGCCGAAAGATACCACCGAGGGTAAAGCTTCAATCATCGCCCCGACTTCGAATCAGGTCAGGCCAGTGAAATGATCCTTCATCAAAAATGTCTAAATTGATGTAATTGGAAAACAAAAGCCAACACAGCTATATAATTCCTAGAGTGTCATATCGTTGATATCGAAAAAATAGCAACTTTTTGAAATTACCTTCATATTGAAAGAATGATTACCTGCACTTGTTTTCCGCCGCTACTACATAGACACACAAGCAATTACATGGATGTTGTTGTGTCTCGTTTAACAACAGAGTGTTTCCAAATGGTAAATCTGACACTTTTTGGTGTCAGTTTTGCTATGTTTTATTCTGTTCTTTTTCACAAGACACTTTCCAGAAAACATGAGACCACCTTTGAATGACCCGCAAACGCGTTTGCAGAAAATGGCAAATTACGTCACAAAGAACGTCAAAGGATGATGTATTTCAGTGATAAATTACGTCAACCTTCTTTTGACCCGTCTTCCTGTTCTAATACGCTTTGGAAAGTTACTGTCAGACTCTAAGGAGAAAAAGGGCAAAGAAAATTAATGACGTGTTCCACAAAAAATTTCCACAGCTTTATCATAGTACCTGTGAGCACTTGGCAAGAATGTATCGGCTATACTTGGGGAACATAGAGCACTTGGGCAACCATCTGCTCCTTCGAAAAGTAACCGTGTTTAAATGGGTAGAGCACTTTAAAGGCAGTCATTGA
>CM054157.1:13797398-13799898 GCA_028751875.1 Rapana venosa
CGAAGAAGATCACAATTCGCGAGCTAATGATCCTCTCTCATAACTTCTGTCGATATGTATGACAGCAACTGCTTACGTAGCGCATTCTGCTTGGTGGGAAGGAGGATGATTTGAAGAAGGAAAGAAGAAGAAGAAGGAGAAGAATAAGAAGGAGAAGAAGAAAGAGGAGGAGGAGGAGGAGGAGAAGAAGGAGGAGGAGGAGGAGAAGGAAAAGGAGGAGAAGTAGAAGAAGAATTGCAAAGAAGAACTGCGAAGAAAAATAACGAAGAAGAAGAAGAAGAGAAGAAGAAGAAGAAGAAGAAGAAGAAGAAGAAGAAGAAGAAGAAGAAAGAAGAAGAAGAAGAAGAAGAAGAAGAAGAAATGCGACGACGAAGAAGAATTGCGAAGAAGAAAAATTGCGAAGAAAAAGAAGAAGAATTGCGAAGAAGAACTGCGAAGAAGAAAACTTGCGAAGAAGAATTGCAAAGAAGAAGAAGGCTAGCGAAGAAGAAGAAGAAGAATTGCGAAGAAGAAGAATTGCGAAGAAGAAGAATGGCGAAGAAGAAGAAGAGAAGAAGAAGAAGAAGAAAG
This sequence comes from Rapana venosa, assembly GCA_028751875.1. Taxonomy (NCBI): domain Eukaryota; kingdom Metazoa; phylum Mollusca; class Gastropoda; order Neogastropoda; family Muricidae; genus Rapana; species Rapana venosa. The sequence goes on from CM054157.1 coordinate 13,797,969, forward strand.
AGAAGAAGAAGAAGAAGAAGAGAAGAAGAGAAGAAGAAGAATTGCGAAGAAGAAGAATTACGAAGAAGAACTGCGAAGAAGAAGAATTGCGAAGAAGAAGAAGAATTGCAAAGAAGAAGAAGAATTGCAAAGAAGAAGAACTGCGAAGAAGAAGAATTTGCGAAGAAAAAGAATTGCGAAGAAGAAGAAGAAGAATTGCGGAGGAAGGTCCTTAACCCCCGGATATTCATCTCTACCTTGTGCTCTTCTTATTATCACCCAATAAACCTCCTCCGCTGCTACTGCTGCTGCTGCTGATGCCTACAGACACGCTGGCACCAGGCTTTGAAACAGACCTTTCTGTTTTGACATTGATGTTTTGACATAGTCTTTTTTGTGTTCAAGAATATAGAGTCATGCCATCTGTCAACATTTAAAAAACCACTAGTTTATCTTCAATTGCCTGTGGTGGATCGGTGGTCTAGAGATAACGCGCCTGCCTAGAAAGCGAAAAGTCCTGGTGGGAAGTAGGCGATGGTTCCAACCCCGTTTGTGCCCGAAACTTTTCCACCCTCCAGTAGACCTTGAGTGGTGGTCTGGGTGCTAGTCTTTCGGATGAGATGATAAACCGACGTCACGTGTGTTACACATAATTATTTAGCGCACGTGAAAAAACCCACGGCTATAGAGTTTTACCCGGCAAAATTCTGTAGAAAAAAGTTACTCTGGTAAGGGGGAAAAAATACAGTTGCAGACAGGAAAAAGAAAAACTAAATAATGGGTGGCGCTGCTCGCTGCTCTTGTGGCCACGCGCTCTTCCCGGGGGAGAGCAGCCCGAATTTCACGCAGAGAAATCTGTCGTGACTTAAAAGTGAAAGGAAATGAAGGAGACAAAAAAAATGTATGGACCCCACATTTTTACACGATGCAAAACTGACTCCAGGCTTATCAAGAATAAGAAAATCACACAGAGTTCACATCTAAGGAATAAAAAGAGGAAGATAACGAGAGAGGTTATAAGGGTAGAAAGGCGTGTTGCACAGTCTCATCGCTAGCAAATTTTAAGTACACATGTTTACGGGTACCAGGACAAAGCATATACAACTATGCATGCAGTATGCAATGCTCTTGTAAATGTATTTGTTTGAATCAATGGAGCATGTACAAAGAAGAAGAAGAAGAAGAAGAAGAAGAAAAACAGGCAACAAAGAAGGTGAAGAAACACACACAAAAACAAAGCCAAATCGAAAACAATAACAACAACAACAACAACAAAAGGAAAACAATAAAAGAGAACTAAAATCAACCAACGACACCAACAAATCTGTTTCCAGTACACGAAGAAACAGAACAAAACCCACAACATTTTAATGGCTTTTTCTATGAGACCCACATGGAGGTCCTATTCTTTTGTAATTTCTCCTTCCTGTTTTGCTCATTACGGATTGCTTGCTCAGTTAAACCGATAATAGTGTCTGTCTCTGGTTTGAGACTTTTAGCTGTACAGTCGACGCACACTTTCCATAGCCAATGTTTTCAACACGTGATTAGTATAAAAATGATACTGAGAAGAAGAGTGCAAAGAATCAGAAGAAGAAGAGGAAGAAGAATGATGATGATGATGGTGGTGACGATGACGACGATAACGATGATGATGATGAAGACGACGACAACGACGACGATGATGACAATGACGACGACGACGACGATGATGATGTGATGATGATGATGATGATGATGATGATGATGATGATGATGATGACCACAGCAACAAACACACAACCACAACAACCACAATAATAATAGTAATGATAATAATATTGAAGATGATGATGGCGACGATACTAATACCAATAACAACAACAACAACAACACTACTACTACTACTACTACTACTACTACTACTACTACTACTACTACTACTACTACTACTACTACTAATAATAATAAT
>CM054157.1:13809898-13819898 GCA_028751875.1 Rapana venosa
ACACACCAACTGCTTCCCTCCCCCCCCCCCCCTCACACACATATACACAAAAACCTTCAACCATACAAATAACTGAATAAAACACAAAAATAGATGAATCAACAAGAACAACCACAACAAGCAAATAAACAAGCAAACACAAACATACGTACGCAACAACAACAGCAACAATAACTAACATAAGACAAGAATGACAGCCAAAACAAGTGAAGAACAATATAGAACTAGCAAAAGACGAGAAAAAGAGTCCAAAATACCTCCTCCCCCTCCCCAAGAAGACCACCCTGTGTGTCTGTGTGTCTGTGTGTGTGTGTCTGTCTGTCTGTCTCTGTCTGTATGTATGCCTATTCGTCTGTCTGCGTGTCTGTCTATCTGCCTGCCTGTCTGTTTACCAGCCTGTCTGTCTGTTTGTTTGTCTGTCTTTGTCTCTCTGTCTCTGTCTCTGTATCTCTCTCTGTGTCTCTGTGTCTGTCTGTCTGTCTGTCTATCTGTCTGTCTGTCTCTCTCCTCTCTCTCTCTCTCTCTCTCTCTCTCTCTCTCTCTCTCTCTCTCTCTCTCTCTCTCTCTCTCTGTCATAGAGTATGGCACTTTTATTACATACTGTCTGTCGCCTTTCCTATGTGTTGGAATTTCTGTGGCATTACGAATTTCGTGGCGGTGGTAGTGATGGTGGTGGTTGAAGTTGGATGCGATGGTTGGGACAATGGTGTGTGTGTTTGTCCGTGTCTGTGTCTGTGTCTGTGTGTGCAGGCGTGCGCGCATATTATATGTATGTACATCTGTCTTCGTTTTGTAAGGGGGAGTCAGAGAGACAGATAGACCTTTAAAAGCTGAGAGACAGACGGTAACAAGAAAGAACGGAAGAGACCTTTATCTTAACCTGTACGTTAGCCTACATGTTTCCCCTATACATCATCTTCTTCAGGATAGTGTTTTGTGCTGCCATCTTCAATTATGAGGTCTTTTACTTTTCCAATCATAATTTTTTGTTTGGGGTTTTATTTTTGTAGCCAGCGTAGGTGGTATTAGCCGAACTGCCAGTGACCTGTGTATTACCTGTGTTTTTCCTCTGGAGTTAACATCAGTGCCGATTCCACCCCCCTCCCCCACAAAATCCTTCGGATGAGACTATAAACCGAGGCCCCGTGTGCGAACGCACGCAGAACATTTTGCGCACACGTTAAATCCTGTTTCGGTTTTTGGAAGAATAGGTCATTGAGTGCCGGTGGGAACAGATGACAACATTTACAAAACCGCCTACACTCGGGGACTTGATGTTTAAAAAAAAGTACGCGAGTGCTTACTCCACGATCCTCGATATACAAGAAAGAATGAATGAATGAATAGATAAATACATAAATAAATAAATCAGAAGCATTGCGTCGCCACCCTATACTTTTGACTCTTTTGTCATCCTTGTGTCTGTATTCTTCTTCGTCGTCGTCGAACGCTCATACAGTCAATTTTTGTTGTTTGTCCAAAAAAATAGCGAAAATGCGTTGCACTGTCGTTAAGCGCCTGGTAAATCAGACCTAATGTATCCCCCCTTCGGCGTGTGAGAGAATCATTATATCTCAAGTCTTTCTGGTGGGAAAAAAAAGAGCAGGAGAATGAACCAAGAAGGCAGAACATAGATAAGAAGGAGGAGACGGGAGGAAATGGAAAAAGGGAGAAAGAAAGAAAGAGAGGGATAGAAAAGAGGGAAGTCAGCACACAGGATTTCCAGAAGGTTGGGCATGCTGTTTTATACTGACAGAATCCCGGCGTCTCCACGGGGTATCATATGTGTTTGTATGAGTCGGGGCTTTCTTGGGTTCGTTAATGTTATTTTGTACCGGGCGGAGGTGGTTGGTGATGGTAGTGGTGATGGTGGTAATGGTGCTAGTGTGTGCGCGCACTGCACCTATATGTCTGGTATGGTATGGTATGGTATGATATGGTGTGGTACGTACGGTATGGTATGGTATGGTATGGTATGGTATATTGTATGGTATAGTATGGTATGGTATGGTATGGTATGGTACGGTATGGTATGGTATGGTATGACATGGTTTGGTATGGTCTGGTATGGCATGGTATATTGTATGGTATGAACCAGCCGCCATGGTGCAGTGGTTAGCGGTTTGGATTACGGACTGGAAGGTCGCGTGTTCGATTCTCATAAGAGTCATAGGGATTATTTAGGACTCCGGCCAGCTCCTACCCAGAGTGAGTGTGCTGTGGGCTCAGTGGGAAGACTGGGACCACACAGTCGAGCTTCATCCACTTAACGGATGCGAATTTGAGAGTGTTGCTCAAATTACCTGACCAACACTGCAGGTGTGTGTATCTCTCGGGCCCGGTTGACGCCGGGATATATTATGATAGTAAGCGTAGAGTACAACCCTGTCAAGTAGTCTCAAAGCATATGCACTTCCCCAGCACCATAATTACGTCATCCTCATTGTCATTGATCATCATGCAATACAAAATTGCCTCTAATTCGGTGGTCCCAGTTGCTCTGGTCTCATGGTGACCTCAGATTCGGTTTGCCCAAACACTTCTGTGCCTGTGGTGAGTTTGTGTCAGGGCCTTTGGGGTTGGAGGTTCACGGGGGACAGTCGTTGGAGGGACGTTGTGGTGGTTGCCACCTCGGAGGGGCAACTCAGTCTGGCTCCGCGACTGAGGTAATACTGTTAGTAAGTGGGCTTAGTAGGTGGTGTCCTGCGTATGTTAGCTCATAACAGGAACCACTGAACACCACCAAAGTGACCCAGCAGCAATGCAAGGCCCCTCTGGCTGGTGGCCCCACGGCGGCCTGATAGTGATGGGCTCCCTGTGCACCTCCGACTCTGAGGATGAGACATAACAAATCTGGGTATGGCCGTGGCGGGGAGATAGGAATGAGCGGCGTGGGAACAGCGGGACGGGGGACATCACAGAAGATGAGACAGCAAAAAAAAAGGTATGGTTTGGTATGGTATGGTATGGTATGGCATGGTATGATATGATATGTCTGGTATGGCATGGCATGGTATGGAATGATATTGTATGGTATGGTATGGCATGGTATGGTATGATATGTCTGGTATGGAATGGTCTGGTATGGTATGTCTGGTATGGTATAGTATGGTATGATATGATATGATTATAAAATGGTATGGTATGACCTTGAGGCAGAAACCAAGAAGATGGGATATACCTGGATACAGCTGGAGATAATAGCCCAGGACAGAGGACTCTGGTGGACTGTTGTCGGCGGCCTATGCTCCAGGGGGAGTGATGGTCCTAAGGCAAAGGCCTTAGCCCATACGGCAGGTCATGGTATGGCATGGTACGGTACGGTATGGTATGGTATAGTATGGCATGGTATAGTATAGTGTGGTACGGTATGGTATGGTATATTGTATGGTATGGTATGGTATATTGTATGGTATGGTATATTGTATATTGTATGGTATGGTATGATATAGTATGGTATGGTATGGTATGGTATGGCATGGTATGGCAAGGTATAGTATGGTATGGTATGGTATGGTATAGTATGGTATGGTATGGTATAGTATGGTATGGTATGGTATGATATGGTATGGTATAGTATGGTATGGTATGGTATGGCATGGTATGGTATGGTATGGCATGATATGGTATATGGTATGGTATGGTATGGTATGGCATGGTATGGTATGGTATGGCATGATATGGTATATGGTATGGTATGGTATGATATGGTATGGTATGGTATTGTATAGTATGGTATGGTATGGTATGGTATGGCATGGTATGGTATGGTATGACATGATATGTTATATTGTATGGTATAACATGGTATGGTGTGATATAGTATGGTATGATATTGCATGGTATGATATGGCATGGTATGTCATGGTATGGTATGGTATGGTATGGTATGGTATGGCATGGTATGGTATGGTATGGTATGGTATGGTATGGTATAGGTATGGTATAGTATGGTATGGTATGGTATAGTATGGTATGGTATGGTATGGCATGGTATGGTATGGTATAGTATGGTATGGTATGGTATGGTATGGCATGGTATGGTATGGTATGGTATGGTATAGTATGGTATAGTATGGTATGGTATAGTATGGTATGGTATGACATGGTATGACATTTTTGCCCACCATGAAGTTAACCGCATTCCAATTTCGGAGATGATGTTTAAACACGACACCAGTGTGTATGTGAGTTTTTCTCTTTTTGTGTGTGGATAATCTGCCTCCCAACCGACCACAATGGTCTACTCTTTCAAAATGCGTGACGGGTTTTAACGTGTGTGCAAGATATTCTGCATGCGTTCTCACACGAGATCTCGGTTTATAGTCTTATCCGGTAAGGGAGGGGGGGGGGGGGGGATGTAGAGTCGGCGCTGATGTGAACTCCATGGGGGGGGGGGAAAATTCCCTTTATAGGTATCTCAGTGATAGCCGATGAATCCCTTGTTTAAAGTGACTCCGAAATAAAGGAAACCAAACTGCAATGAACACAAGTGGTAAAACGTTGAAGTTTTAGATAACCTTTGAAACTATTTTAAAAGAAAAAGGTAACGATGAAAATGCTGTCATTCGAGAGAGAAGAGAGAGAGAGAGAGGAGAGAGAGAGAGAGAGAGAGAGAGAGAGAGAGAGAGAGAGAGAGAGAGAGAGAAAGAAATAGAAGACAGACAGAAAGGCAGAGACAGAAACAGAGAGACAGACATAGAGAGATCAGAGACAACCAGATAGACAGACAGATGGATAGATAGACAGACAGAGACAGAGATAGACAGACAGAGACAGACAGACAGAAAGTCAGCCAGCCAGCCAGCCAGCCAGCCAGCCAGACAGACAGACAGCCAGACAGACAGACAGACAGACAGACAGACAGACACACGTGACCTGCTCATTAGCCTACACGTCTTCCATAATTAGCCATCAATTTTCGTTTCAAAAGGGAAAATGTTCAGGCTGTCATTTCTAATTAGGAGGTCTTTGACTCTCGCCTCCTAGTTATAGGCCTTCTGGAATTATTTGTTGGCCTGGAACGTAGGCGGGCACAGCTAGAACTGCAGTTGACCTGGATACCATTTGTAGTTGGTTTTTTTGTAGAAGTATAGCATGTCCATGACCAACCTTCACCCCCCCCCCCCCCCGCCCCACCACACCTTTTTATATAATTTGTGTTATTTCTGTTGTTTTAAGGGATTTTTTGGCATTGTTTTGCTAGGGTTGGTTTTGCGTTTGTTGTTGTTGTTGTTTTTTTTTGGGGGGTCATTGTCATGTTTTTATTTCGAGAATAATGAATAAGCATTCCTGCTTTTCTTTTCTTCTTTTTTGTTTTGTTTTTGAATTTACCATCCAGTCATCGGTTTCGTAAATTTTATCATCCGTTCCCACCAACACAGTGCCCTACTCTCCCGAAAATAATGTGGAACAGGTTTTAACGTGTGCGCAAGATGTTTTCTGTCCGTTTACACAAGAGACCTCAGTTTAAAATCTCACCCGAAGGACTTTCGGGGAAATGGGAGAGGTGTGTGTGGGAAGGGGGGGGGTGAGGGAGGGAGAAAACATCCTTTGAACGGGGGTCTTTGGAGGGTCTAGCTTTGGCCGTCAGATAGCGTGTACAATACCCTAACCACCAGGCCATCCCGTCCTCGTGTGTCTGTACATGTCGGGTTTTTCAAGAGTTAGTCACGATGGGGGGAACGGGATAGCTCAGTGGTCAGAACACTCGCTTTCCCTCCCCCTTCTCCCGCCCCCTCAACCCCCCCAAAAAACAAACAAAAACAACCCTGTCAGGAAAAGTGTGTAACGCTATACACCTGTCACTATTCGCAGCGAAAATTAATTTTGAAACCTTTTTTTTTTACTCTACGATTGCCTCTGTAGCGTCTAGAAGAATTACAAGTTTATAGCCAAAATGTTTATCATCCTGAAGGAAGTTTTAAGAAAAGAAGAACAAAACAATGTTACGCTTGATACCACCAATTCGCCATTTATTTATTTATTTATTTATTTATTTATTTATTGTTTTATATCGAGGATAATGGGATAAGCACTCATGTGCTTTTTTACATCCAGTCCCCGTGTGTATGCGGTTTTGTAAATTCTGTCATCTTTTTCCACCGGCACACAATGGCCTACTTTTCCGAAATGCGGAACAGGATTTAACGTGTGCGCAAGATGTTCTGCATGCGTTCGAACACGGAGCCTCGGTTTATAGTCTCATCCGAAGGACTTTGACATTCAGTTGGATATTTTTGTCAAACTGGGAAGAAAGGGCGAGGCTGGGAATCGAACCCAGAACCCCACGGTTTAGTTGTTGGCAGGCGAACGTCTTAACATTTATATTAAGTATCAGTCAGATTTGTTCTTTATTTTTAAAAAAACGTAAACGATTTTTTCGCAACATACAAAGAAAACTAATGTTGAATATAATGATAAAGGCTCCCTACAACCCCACTTCCCCATAACCTAAACCCTCCACCCCCACCCCCTACAAAAAGAGAAAGTCAGCAACAAATTTGCAGTGAAAAAAGATGAAAAAAAAGTTTGAAATCGAAGTCCAGCTTTACAACATTCTCAATAGGGATACAATTGAGATTGTTGGTTTTTTTTTTTAATTCTGAAGATACCCAAAGATGTTAAGAAAAACCCCAACTACAACCGCTTTGGAACCTACCTGTTCAATTGTCCTATATCCCTACCTTTGCCATCATTTCTTTTCGGTATTTACTTAGCCAGCAAGTCAGTGGATCGATGGTCTAGAGGTAACGCGCCTGTCTAGAAAGCGGAAAGTCCGGGTCGGAAGTGTGCGGTGGTTCGAATCCCGTTTGGGCCCGAAACTTCCCCCCCCCCCCCCCCCACCTCCATTAGACCATGAGTGGTGGTCTGGGTGCTTACTCTTTCGGATGAGACGATAAACCGAGGTCCCGTGTGTTACGAAAACATTATTCAGCGCACGTGAAAGAACCCACGGCAACAAGAGAGTTGTCCCTGGCAAAATCTTAGAAAAAAGCCACTCTGATAGGGAAACAAAGACAGTTGCAGACAAAAACAAAACAAAAAGGTGGTCGCAGCTCTTGTGGCGACGCGCTCTCTCCCCGGGGAGAGCAGCCCGAATTTCACGCAGAGAAATCTCGTGATTTAAAGTGGTAAGTGGTAAAGTGGTGGTGCCATGTATAATCAGAGTGTGCTTTAATAATAATAATATATCATATCATAATAAATATCAATATCATATCAATATAATCATATCATATCATATATCATATATAATGGAATTTATACATCGATGAATCTTGTAAAGCAACAAATCAAAGCGCTCAGATTTTTTTCTCCTTTTTTTTCGAGAATAATGGAATAAGCACTCATGTGCTTTTTTTTTTACATCTAGTCCCCGTGTGTATGCGGTTTTGTAAATTGTGTCATCTGTTCCCATCGGCACACAATGGCCTACTCTTTGGAAACAGCGGAACAGGATTTAACGTGTGCGCAAGATGTTCTGCATGCGTTCGCACACGGGGCCTCGGTTTCTAGTCGAGTCTCATCCGAAGGACTTTAGCGATAGAGGTATCTGAAGGGAGCGTGGCTGATTTCTCACTTGCCTGTGTAGTATGGGTGTTTGTCGTACTGTGGGGTTGGTAGGTTTTTGGGTTGTTGTGGTTTTTCTCCCGATGCATGTCATCTTCGTGCCATTCTATTTTGTGCCATCGGTGTCTGTCAGTCGTTCGTGCGTGCGTGTTTGTGTGTGTGGTATGTGTGTGTGTGTGTGTGTGTGTGTGTGTGTGTGTGTGTGTGTGTGTGTGTTTGTGTGTGTGTATGTGTGTTTGTGTGTGTGTGTGTGTATGTGTGTGTGACTGTGTGTCTGTTTGTGTGCGTGTGGTGTCTGTGTGTGGATGTTTGTGAGTGTGTGTGTGTGTGGTATGTGTGTGTGTGTTTGTGAGTGTGTCTGCGTGTGTGTTTGTGAGTGTGTCTGCGTGTGTTTTTGTGTGCGTGCGTGCATGTTTGTATGTGTTCTTCAATTTAACGTCTATTCACATTAAGTGATATTAGACACTTGTGTGTATGTGTGTGACTGTGTGTGTGTGAAGGGGCGTGTCTGTGTATGTCTGTGTGTGTCTGTATGTCTGTGACTGTATGTGTGTGTGTATGTACGCGTGCATGCGTATGCGTATGCGAACGCGTGCGCGGTGCCATGGCTTTTACTTCGTGTCCTGCGTGTACGCGTAAACACGCGCGTACGTATAGCCTATGCGTACACTTATATAATTAATTACGCATGCAAGCGCTTCGCAACTTCAGCTAAATTAATACAGCAGTACCCGATACACCCGTCACTTCATTAGCTCGCATCAACGTGTCTTGACACTGCCGTAGCGGTAATGAAAGCCAACAGCCACTTTCTTCTGCCTCTGCCTGACTCGTCACGTACGTATCCGATGACGAAGGCCTTTGCACAGAGAGATACTACTAGGTGGTGGCAGTCTTGTCAACTGTCTTTGCCTGCAAGTGCGCATTTGCTGGAATGGTAGCGCGGGAAAGGCGGGAGAGTGTGAGTGTGTGTGTGGGTGGGGGGGTGGGGGTGGGGGGGGGTGGGGGTGGGGGGGGGGGTGGTGGGGGGGGTGTATGTGTGTGTGTGTGTGTGTGGGTATGTGTGTGAGAGTGTTGTGTGTGTGTGTGTTTGTGTGTATGTTTGTGTGTGTGTGTAAGTGTGTGTGCATGTGTGTGCGAGTATGTGTGTGTGAGTGTGTGTGTGTTTGTGTGTGTGTGTGTGGGGGGTGGGGGTGTATGATATGTGTGTGTGTGTATGTGTGTGTGTATATGTTGTGTGTGCGTGTGTGTGTGGGTGTGTTTTGTGTGTGTGTATGTGTGGGGTGTGTGTGTGTGTGTGGTGTGTGTATGTGTGTGTGTTGTGTGTGTATGTGTGTGTGTATGTGTGGGGTGTGTGTATGTGTGTGTATGGTGTGTGTGTATGTGTGTGTTGTATGTGTGTGTGTGTGTTGTATGTGTGTGTATGCGGTGAGTGGTGAAAGGGGGTGGGTAGGTGGGTCGGGGACGGGGGGGTGTAGTTGGGGGGTTGGGGGTGGTGAGGGTGGTATGTGGGGGTAGGTAGTTGTGGTGGTGATGTAATTATTATTTTGTTTTGATTTTTTGGGTGGTTTTGTGTGTTGTGGTTTGTGAAGTGCTGGTAATACTGTAGTTTTATTATGTATGTTGTTGTTTTTAATATTTATCGGTGTGTGTGTTGTGTGTGTGCGTGTGTGTGTTTCGTGTGTGTATGTGTGTGTGGTGCGTGTGTGTATGTGTGTGTATACCGCTGAAGTTTTATCTGATGTTTATAATATATATATTTTGTGTGTGTGTGTGCGCGTGCACTTGTGTGTGTGTATGTGTGTGGTATTATACTTTCTATTGTAGTTATGCACTAGTTTGGTTCGCACCTCCCCCCCTTATTTTACCTCCCCCCCCCCCCCCCCCCCCCCCCCCCCCCCGTGTCCCTGGTCTCCACTATCTGGTGCTTGCTGGTCTGGTTATCTGTGGGTTGGTTGGTTGGTTGGCTGGCTCGCAGGCTCTCTCTCTCTCTCTCTCTCTCTCTCTCTCTCTCTCTCCTCTCTCTCTCTCTCTCTCTCTCTCTCCTCCTTGTCTTCTATCACTGTGTCTTTCTCTCTGTCTGTTCTATCTGTCTGTTGTCTCTCTGTCTCTGAGTCTGTCTCTAGTTATCTGTCTGTCTGTCTCTTTCTGTCTCTCTGTCTCTGTCTCTGTTTCTGTCTCTGTGTCTCTGTCTCTGTCTTTCTTTCTCTCTGTCTCTCTCTCTCTCTTTCTCTCTCTCTCTCTCGCTCTGTGTCTGTGTCTGTGTCTGTGTCTCTGCCTCTGTCTCTGTCTGTCTGTCTCTGTCTGTCTGTCTGTCTGTCTCTCTCTCTCTCTCTCTCTCTCTCTCTCTCTCTCTCTCTCTCTCCTCTCTCTCTCTCTCTCTCTCTCTCTCTTCCCTTGCTTGGTTGCCAGCAAGACGCATTACTCA
>CM054157.1:13824898-13859898 GCA_028751875.1 Rapana venosa
CAGCTTTGAACAAGTGCGCAAGATGTTGTGCGTGCGTTCACACTCTGGACTTTGGTTTATAGTCTCATCCAACAAAAAAATGTCTGTGGAGTGGAGTGGGAACTGATGTTAACGGTAGGGTCACAATCTCTGTGAACAGGAGGGTGCCTTAAAAGTAGTTCGAACCCAGCCGAGAGATCCCGAGCGCGATGCGATGCTCTAACCGCTAGGCTATCTTTCTCCCCATCCAAAATGTGAATAATGAATATGATTCAGCCGATACCGTGTCTGCTTTCTAGCTTAATCCTGAAGCCAGGCCAAAACAGCTTTGGCGAGTCTGCAACAAAACGTGCGGTTCTGCCACGAAGTGTTATGTATGTTGAGATTGCCTTTATCCGTGCCGATCGAGCCCGTAAAATATATAACACGTTGCATTCTTTTTTTTTCAAAAAGTGCGAGAGATAAATGCCTTTGACGTCGGAGCATAGTGTGGCTGGCTTCTGGAGGCGTCTAAAATCAACAACAACAACAATAACACGTGCAGCAACAACAGCAACAACAACAGTCCATATGCACAAACTGACCCTCCCAGTGTGTGTGTGTTTATAGTTTTTTCACGGCTTATCCATTGTAAACGAGAGAGACAGAGACGAATGTTATAAATATCCTTCATCGTGGTGTTGATCTTTGGAACGCCCAACAGTGACATGTTATTTGACAGGCTCAGGGCGTCTTATGATCCAGAGATAGATATATCGTACGCAAGTTCAGTGTACCACAACCACCACCATCATCATGGAATAGACTATCGGCGCATAAGAGCATTCATTGACCAGAGCTAGAAAAAGAAAAGAAAAAGGGCGTGATTTCATCACGTTAGATAGAAGCTTCATGACCAAGATAAAACAATGACTAAGAAAAGTCTTCACCTTTAGCTTTACCTATCCCGTAGTCCTGTTGATCGTGCGTGGGGACACCACTGAAGATTTTGCAAACCAGTTTCCTCCACTCCCGCATAGTCCTCTGCTTTCCGTAGCAAATCGTTCCACTCAAGGCCAGTCCACTTCTCTGATGTCGTCTTCTTCCCATCGTTTTCTCTGTCTGCCTCTTCGTCTCTCTCCTGTGTACTGTTCTTCCTTGTCGGATAGTCTTGGCCAGTCCAGATGTTACGTAGAAAGTAGTGAAGGGTGAAAGAGGTTAAGTAGATAGAAAGAAAACAAAAGCATTAAACAACAACAATAAAGACAGCGGCAGCAGCAGCACCAGCACAAGCAACAACAACACACACAGAGCTAAAAAAAAAAAATCCTAAAAGGGGGACAGTATCATCCAGAATTGACACCCCCAAAACCCGGAAAAAAAATAGTAGCTCAAACTTTGGTACAAGATCGTAAAACAAAGTTATGAAATCAAGCAAAACAGCTCATCATTGCATTGCACACTAAATACAAACATAAAAAGGTAAAGGAGTCCCATAACCTATAAAGGTCGTAGGAGAGCGAGGCGTCAGAGACCTTAGTTTCTCTTGGGGCCAGCATATTAAGGGCGGCGCCCATCTCCTCTCCCTCGCTGCTTTATCTTCCCTGACCCTGAAGAGGGCAGGTACCCATTTACAGCTGGGTGAACTGGGGGACTGTACTGAAGCCAAGGCGTGGCGCAAACAGTCACCCATCCAACTGGTAACCACGCTCTGATGTTGCTTAACCTTAGCTGGGGGAAAGCGAACAGAAAAGAAAGGAGGACGATAGTGGATAGAAGACCACCCAGTGTTTGGGGGCTGTTTTATTGAGGCAGTCTGAGGCACACGCACACGCACACACACACACACGCACACGCACACACACACACACATACGCACACACGCACTCACACACACACATACACACACACAAACACAAACACACACGCACGACATACACACACACACACACACACACACACACACACACACACACACACACACACACTACAATAGGCGTTGTCTTCAAGAAGGGCGGAATAAACCACGTCAGATTTGAAATAATACACAACTTTGGCTAGGGACCAATCATAGCTTTCCTACCTGAACCATCCATTCCTCGTTGTTTGTTTCTTGGGTGATTTTATAAGTGGGAGGGAATGCGTGGAATGTGTCTGTCTTCTCTTGACGTCAGGAGATCTGCATCAGCTTGATGTGAGAGACAGAGAGACAGACAGACAGACAGACAGAAAAAAGATAGAGAGAGATAGACAGACAGAAAGATAGACATACAGAAAGACAGAAACAGAGACGGAAACAGAGAGACAGACAAACAGAGAGACAGAGACAGAGAAGCAGGAAGAGAGAGAGAGAGAGAGAGAGAGACAGAGAGAGAGACAGAGAGAGAGAGAGAAGAGGTAGAGAGAGAGAGAGACAGAAAGAGAGATATAGAGAGAGACAGGCAGACAGAAAAACAGAGACAGGCACACTGGCCAGACAGGAATTCAGGAACTTAGGAACAGACAGAGACAGAGAGGCAGTGAGACACAAATACAGCAGATAAAGACGAAGAGACAGAAAAATCCCCACAGAAAGTGCGACAGGGAGACAGATAGAGACAAAGAGGTAAGTAGGCAGATGGATAGGGACAGGCAGAGCCAGACAGACAAGAAGAAGAGTGCGATGAAGATTGCGAAGAAGAAGAAAACAACAAGAACAAGAACAAAGAAAAAGAAGAAGAAGAAGAAGGAAAGGAAAGAAGAAGAAGAAAGAAGAAGAAGAAGAAAGAAGGAGAAGCCACCGTAGCGGAGTGGTTTGTATATTGTGTGGTTACTGGTTAGAAAGTCGAGGGTTTGAATCCCACAAAAGGCATAGCTGAGATTTTTTTTGTTGCTGCTAGTTTGTTTGGGTGGTTGTGTTTAAATGTTTTAAGTGTGTTTCTTTCTTTTTGTCTGTTTTTTTAAGTAATTATTCATTTGGATCGTTACGTGTCGATTCTAGCTTGGCTTTTTTGTTTGTTTGTTTGGGGGTTTTGGTATTTTGCTTTAATAGTTTCCCTCTACCCAGAGTATGTTTATCATAGTTCCACTGGGAAGATGGTACCACACAGCTCAGAACACGACTCATCTTACAGACGCAGTGTTGAGCGTCGTTCAAATACTGACCATCACTGTCATATCATAAACATCTCTAAGGGATGATGGATGGCGGTGCGTATTAACGTAAGAACTGTGGAGCGTAGCCCCAAGTTAATGGACCTCGAACTAGTGAAATTCCGTGGTGTCACTGGAGCATCATTTTTCTCCACCATCCACTTGCATAAGGTAAAGGAAAGGTAAAGGAGTCCTATAACCTATAAGGTCGCAGGGGAGCGAGGCGTCAGAGACCTCACTTCTCTAGGGCCAGCATATTGAGGGCGGCGCCCATCTCCTCTCCCTCGCTGCTTTACCTTCCTGACCCTAAAGAGGGCAGGTACCCATTTACAGCTGGGTGAACTGGGGGAACTGTACTGAAGCCAAGGCGCGCAAACAGTCACCCATCCAACTGGTAACCACGCTCGACGCTGCTTAACTTGGCTGGGGGAAAGCGAGTGCTCCGACCACTGAGCTATCCCGTCCCCATCCACTTGCATGCAGTAGAAAATTGTTTCGGATTTCATTGACATCATGTTGCTCTTATCTCATGGTGATAATGTTATCAGCTTCTTTTCTTGTACACTTCATGTACCTGTGTTAAGGTTGCATCTAAGCCTTCGGAGTCTGAAGATTGCTAGTGTGCGCTCGTGAGATGAATCTCGTTCAAGAGGATTTTTCCTCTGGAGTTTACATCAGTACCGACTCCACTCTCCCCCCAAAAAGTCCTTCGGATGAGACTATAAACCGAGGTCCCGTGTGCGAACGCACGCAGCACATCTTGCGCACACGTTAAAACCCGTTCCGCTTTTCGGAAGAGTAGACCATTGAGTGTTGGTGAGAACGGATGACAAAATTGACAAGAGTGCATATACACAGGGAATGGAAGTAAAAAAAAAAAAGCACATACGTACTTATTCCATATCCTCGAAATGAATAGAAAAAGAAATGAAATTTTTAAAAAATGTTGTGGTTGCAATCACGGCCCTGATGTTCGTTTTACTTCATTAGACTCCAAGATTAATGGACCAGTGCAATTTGCAGAGCCTTTTTACGCTTTCTCGGGGAGAGATCCAAGGTTCAACTATGGTGATATTTCATGTATGCAACCGGTCTTTTGTCCTTTTTTCTTTTTCCCACCGTGAAGGTAACCACATTCCGACTTCTGGGATGTATGCTGGGCATGTTCGTATTTCTGTAACCCACCAAACACGGACATGAGATCTTTAACATGATATTTGATCTTCTGTATGTGTATGATACACGAAAGGAATTAAGGCATTGGCAGGTCTGCACTTGAAGTTAACCTGGAATATCGTGAAAATCCCTATACCCTTAATTCATCAGACGCCGCCGAGATTCAAACCCACGACATCATGGACCCATGGAATTGACGTCTTGACCACTCGGCAGGGGCTTAGAAGGTGCTGGCTTAGAATAGGCACCCCCTGAACATCACCAAATTGGCCAAACAACAGTGCAGGGCATTTCTTGCCTGTGGTCTTGCGGCGGCCCAGAGCTGAGAAGTTTCCTGTGAACTTCTTGCTCAAGAGGCATGACGAGTCGGCGCGAATGGCAAAGGAAGGGTGAGAATTATAACTTACAGATATAGAGCCCTCATGAGAAAAAGAAGAAGAAGAATATGATGATGATGATGATGTTGATGGTGATGACGACGACGACGACGACGACGACGATGATGATGATGATGATGATGATGATGATGATGATGAAGAAGAAATGAAGATGAATGATAAACACACAACAACAAAAACCCCAACAACATGAAGATATCCAAAGAGAAAGAAAAGGAGGTGAAAAAAAGACGCGAACAAGATTGAAAGAAAAAAAGAAGGATGAATAAATACCTCACTGTATAGCGTGGTCTTTTTCCTACCTGTGTCGAGCATGATAACCAATAAAGAGACCGGTCACTCTTAAAAACGAACACGCGTTACTAACACTCTAAAATTCCAGCGTTTTATTCATTTTCGTTTTTTGTTGTTGTTTTCTTTTGGCTTGCGGACATGAGAATGTATATATATGTACAAGCACAGAAATCAAGAACAATGCAAGAACTCGCGTAAAAGTCTATATGCATATACAGCTGCTGTTATCTGGCCTGCGTTTTTAGTTTGTTACTTAATACTAACGATATTCATAACAAGTGCTTCAAAGGTTTTTTTGTTCTTGTATGTACAGCAACTTCATTAACAGGAGCAACAAAGCAAGAGGGAGGGGAAGAGGGCAGCAACAGCAGTAACAATGGCAGCAACCAAACACAACAGAATACAGCAACTGCAGTAACAATAGTATCATCATATCATATTTTGTGGGGAGGAGGGGACAGCAATAATAATAACAAGCCAACAGCGGCAATAATGATAATATTACAGTAATACATGTGTATAAAATAAATTTGAGTATCGGCAACGGAAATGGAAATGCACAAAGTAACAGGTATGAGACCAAATGACTTTTTGTCAACAATTTGTTTTGGGGGGGAAAGATACCTTTGAAAATGATTAAAAATCAAACCATGCTTCGTCTTGTTTTGAGGGTGTACACATTCTCATGGCCAATTGAACTATTGATTGCTATCAATGGAATGATCCTTGGTTTGAAGACAAAGCGAGCTTGGCTGTAGTTGTATCTCTGGGAAGGCAGGGATCGGAGCAAAGACATCATTTTCAGTAGGCTTCGACTGAGCGGTTTAAAGGAAGCTTGAGCTTCAAGGAAGTGCTCAGTTTTGCATTTTTCTTGGTTAGTGTTCAAGAGGTTGAAGAAGTAACATCTTAGAAATTGTGTAAGAATTTACAACCTAGACGGAAAAGAAGAATGTGCGCTATATATGGCGGCTTAAATCGCACAAAACATTAATTGTACCAGAATTCCTTCTTTTCAGCACTCTTGCTTATACCCGGGTTGTGGGTTCGAATCTGTTAAGGGCTAAAGTGAATAGCGGTGTGGTCTTTGACATAAACACAATTTCTACTAATCTGTTTGCGCTTGTGGATAAAAAACAGCTACCGGTTACTGTCATTATTTCATGTGTTTGTTTTCACAAAGTGTTTAAATTGATTGTGTAGAACCTGTAAGTAGCATAACGGTGGCTGTGACCAACTTCTTCCTCCTTTTTTGTCATGTTTCTCCCAGGGGAGGTTTGACATTGATGAGCCTTCTCCATCTCTCTCTGTTTTGAGCTTCCTCCTTATTTATGCCCCTTTCTCTAAGATCATCTGCAAAACAGGCAGATCAGGTCTTGCTAGGTCTTCCCTTTGGTCTCCTTCAATCCACCACGAAGTTCATTGCTCTTTTTATGATGTGGTGGTCTGCTTTCCGTTGAACGTGCCCAAACCAGCGCAGTCAATTGCTACTAGCTACAGACTTCAGATCATCAACATTGAACATTCTCCATAGTTCTTTATTCGTGATCCTGTCTTCCCATTTGATCTTTGTCATAAAAAAGAAACGGTGGGTGTGGATGCAAGTGTGGGCAGAGACCTGAGTTGGATCATCCTGGACGGAAACGACGAGCAAACCAACAAGGAGGTGGACGCTGTATATCACCTTCGTTTTCTACTGTCCTTTTCCGTTTGCACACAAGCGGAACACTGTCTCAAAACTGTGTAGCATGTACAAATTTAATGACAGTTTCAGTTCAATTTGAAACTCATCCGCACCTTTGCCTGAAGTAAATTAAGTTTAGAAAAGCAGCGAGACCATTCGGGATTTTCTTAATGATAAAGGGCGATGTTCATTTTAAGGAAATTAATAGCATTATCTTGTGACCTTACCAATCACAGTTCACACCGTGATATTTCGCATTTCCAAGCATTTCTGACAACAATTAGCTAACTTACCACATCGCCTTTGGTGAGAGTTCTTACAGGGGCCACATTGTGAACATTCGGGGTTTTCTTTTACATTCTAGCTTCGTCAACACTTGCTGAAACTAGGGTTTCTTGTATAGTGTGCACTCTACTGTGACTCCCACCCCTAAAACGATAGAACTTTACAAGTTTTCTTGACATGTGGACTTCACAAAGCGTGACTTGAGGTGGCAGTGTTTGCAAAATGATGAGGGCATAATAACAACCACAGACTGCAGGGAACACACAACATCAATAGCAAAATCTAGCACTATCCTGTAATATTATTATATCAAAGGCTTGCTTAATTGGAATAACAAGCTTGCACACATTTTCAACTCTTACATAGAACTAGCTGAAAGCCAATATAAAATTGATCTGTAGACTGCCAAAAAGGGAACTTTTTGAAGCACATACATTGCTCATAATTACACAATATGGATTTTTTTAAAAAGCTGTTAATATGCTTAACCAGCATTATAATTATATCCTCAAGCTTTTCTGCTACTTTTTTCACAACCAGCAAGTATATAACCCCCTATAAAACAAATCAAAGCACCAACTAGTTTTTGTCCAAGTATATACAGTTAGAAATCTTGTGCGTCAACACTTTAAGTTAACATTACAAAGATTATCATAGTAGGCCTTGAAGAAAAAAGAATACCCTGAACAACACCATACAGCTTACATTTCGGCTGATGACACTGCCGATACAGTAGGCTGAAAACATCACCATCATCATTATGAACTCAAGGAAAAACATCTAACACTGTTATACATCTCAAAACACATCAACGTCTACTGGTCTCTCTCTGTTTTTTCTTCTATATTGTCTTTCTAACAATTCTTCCATGCACACTTAACTCATACATATCGTTACCTGACTCCCTTTGGAAAAAAAATAATATCAGTGTTGGCAGATTTGAATGTCGAATCCAAAAGGGTGTAGGTTCATCAATTGAATGCTGATGGAAGTGTATACCTGGTGTTTTGAGTCTGTAGTAGTCTCCCCACTTATCTCTCTGTGTGCGTGTTTGATTCGTACAGGTAACTGATGATGTTTCATCATTCTGAAAATGATGTCTCAAAGGTATGTATATATTGTTATATGTAATACTTACAGAATTTAACTGAAAGTTAATTCAGTTGTAAGCAGTAGTTTTGTTAGCGCAGTAGGTTCGTTGTCGTAAACACTTAATTCTCTAAGATCTATATAACTATGATGTCATTCTTAAACAGTAGAGTTACAAAGTGCATTCACCATGGTAGAACAAGTTTTATGAACACACATTTGAATAGTTATTTTGAACAAGGGTTCAATTAGTGAGATTTTTTGTGATAAAATATCGCAATCTGACATCGTTTTGTGAGAATTATAATTGCACTGTTTCTAAGCATTGTCGTGATTTGCTCTTTATGGTTTTTTGTTCTTTTTATTCTACCAAAAACTTTTTAGGTTGGAGCTAAAAATATTTTAGTCATATTCTAAAACTGTTTCTTAAATGCAACCCATGTGACCATTAATAAATTTTGTGAAAATAACCTGAACGCAAAAGTGGACATTTGTAGTGCATTTCAACGTATTCGAAATGAGTTTAACAAGGCAACGTTTGCACCCCCTGTTTTTTTACGACATTTACGAAAACATGAATTAAAATATCATTTAAATATTTTTGGCAATTCTATGCTATCTAAAAATGTTGATGGTAAGTTCATTCTGTCACGAGCTCGTGGTTTTGTTCCAGTTTGGAATTACTTTACAGTTTTAAACCTTTCTTGTCCAATGATACAACCTTAAGAAATTACTGATTGTTAATGCGAAATATTGTTATTGTTATGTTCAGCCAAGGTAAGGTCTTCACACAAATACTTTATCCATGTGTTAATAGCTTGCTTTTATTATAAATTGCTTTGAAATCTGGAATGTCTTTGTCTGTAAAAGGAAAACCCGATTTCAAGTGTTGGTTGTGTTCATTATTTTGGTGCACAATTTGTTTTTCACTTAACGATTAGCTTTTTTTTGGCCATTATCCCTGTGATTAAAACATGTCGAAATTGAAACAAAAAACATATATAAATAAAGAAAAGGACAGTAAAAATAAATGTACAGAGTAATTTTCTTTACTAAATTAAATTATGTATAAACCGAGCGAAAAGTTACTGACAAAAAAGGAAACGTTTTATTTTGCTTGATCCTGAAAAGAGAAAATATCTATAGACAGATGGGATTTTTTCATACTCTTGATGTTACCCTATAAAGGTACTTGCTTACATTTCTCTTTTTCCAAAAAAGGATGTGCCATCTCGACGACATTAAAAGACAAAAGGAGATAAAATCATGCTCAATTGTGACCTGCGTACACTAGTTCTTTTTGCATTATTATTATATTGTATAACATTGTTACGCAAACTCTAACGTTTACCAAGTATTGCTAAAACGAATAATGTGTGTGAGCAATATTTGTGTTCGTCTAAAATAATGAAACTGGCAATAAATTCAAAGGAGAAAAACAAATAAAACTGACAATTTGACAATGTGAAGGCATTTTGATCGACTACAGTTAGTTTCATATTCCTTTAGACTGTTTGTCAATACGGTAGTGTTTTGCTTGCGCTGAGTATACCTTCCACATTAGAGCCTCTCTCTCATGTTCTCTCTTTTCCCCCTCTCTCTGTCTCCCTCTCTCTCCCTATCCTCTTCTCTATCTCTCTCTCTCTCTCACTTAATAACAGTATTCGAAGATATAGTACTTTATTTTTATTTGTCCATTTATTTATTTAATTCTTTTATATTGAGGATAATGAAAAACACTTATGTGCTTTTTTTTACATCTAGTCCCCCTGTGCATGCGGTTTTGTAAACTTTCATATGTTCCCTTCGGCACACAATAGCCTACTCATACGAAAAGCGGAACAGGATCTAACGTGTGCGCAAGATGTTCTGTGTGCATTCGCACACGGGAACTCGGTTTATAGTCTCATCCGAACGACTTTCGGGAAGAGTGGAGTCTGTACTGATGTTAACTCCAGAGGAAAATATCCCCTTAAACGGGAATCGAACCCGGGTCGTCAGATTGCGAGTGCAATGTTCTAACCACTAGGCTATCCCGTCCCCCGTACTGATGATCAAGAAAAAAGCTTTGTGGTTTTTTGTAAAACAAAATTACAAAATAAAAACAAATATTTTGTTTGAACGCTCAATGTACTCCGATTTGAGGGATAAGGTGTTTTTTTAACTGAATGTATTAATGTACCAATATCAGAGCTACTTAATACATCAAATGGAAAACACGGTCCTTCTCAATCGAGATACATATTCCATTCCATGAGCAAAAGGAATAAATCGTTTTATCATAATGTGACTTAATTGATGCGTGTATTAAATAAGATAAATATGTCTTTACAAATATTGTTTCTATCAACCTGAATTGAACTATTACATTTCGGCTTATGACGATTTTGATGCATACTATTTCACAATATTCGTGCAGTCTATTATATACAGTTTATCAAGTCATAGCTCAAGACTTCATCATTATGGTCATGGTTCACAAGAATCGGTTGTTGGTTTCTTAGTTTGGCTGGTTTTTGTTTGGCTGGGTTTTTTAATGTTACATAATACTTTACATACCAATACATTGGCTCTCCTCCTTCCCCCAAACTCCGTGTATTGTGGACTAAGGCCAATGTACAGATGAAACACGTTCAGAGTTATAAGTTCAGTGTTCAGAGGTTTTTCTCTCTTTCTCAGGTGCACAATGTGCACACAACACACACACACACACACAACACCACACACACACACACACACACACACACACACACACACACAAACACACATACATTACCAACACACACACACACACACACACACACACACACACACACACACACACACACACACACACACACACACACACACACACACACACACACACCTTCGTTAATCAACTCCATGGCTACTTCGATAGCCTAACAGTGCACCAACAATCATTTTTGTTTAAAAAAAATCAACATTTCATTAAAAGATACAGAAATTCAACAGATCTTTTAGAAACAACAATACCAACAACAACAACAGCAACAACAACAATAATTGTGCTTCCACTTTATGATTCCAGTTCAAACCCGAGAAAAAAGGAAAGAAAAGTAACACCTTTTAGCTTTTTACAACGAAGAATAGAAAGAAAAAAACAACCTAAAAAAACCCCAATCATGTTCTAAGGCCAATGTCAAACTCCAAGCGTATAATTATAGCATGTCTATGTACAGGGTGTATCACATTGAAGCGATGAGAGAGCCCCCAGGAAGAGGGGGAATCAGCAACAGGATGCTCTTGGAGGGGGAGTCTTGACTATCTGAAGCCCCTAGTGTTCGTCGTCATTTCTCATCGTCACCATTACCGCCCGCTACCGCTATGACCGCCGCAGCAGATGGCTGTTTATTCATTCATTTATTTTTTTATCTATTTGTTTGTTGTTGTTTTTTTCTATTTATGTATTCATTTATTTATCTTTTTCGTAAATTGATTTATTGATGATTCAAATCGATTGAACACATTTTTTTTGCATATCGTTATTACATTTTTAACACTTACAATTCAAATCATGTACTGATTGATGCTTCAAATTCATTGAACACATTTTTGCATATCGTTATTACATCTTTTAACACTTTCAATTCAAATCATGTACTGATTGATGCTTCAAATCGATTGAACACATTTTTTTGCATATCGTTATTACATCTTTTAACACTTTCAATTCAAATCGTGTACTGATTGATGCTTCAAATTGATTGAACACATTTTGTTGCATATCGTTATTACATCTTTAAACACTTTCAATTCAAACCATGTACTTCTCTTCCTCTGATTAGGAAAGTTCGTTTAAGTGTTAAGATAGAGATATTATATAAAGCATATTCATTTCGAATAGTTAAGCTAATATGCTCGAATTGTTTGACTTTTGTTTTACCTGTTCAGTATTTGTTTGGAGATTTTAATCATTGACAGTTCAGTGGTCTGAAGATAAGTGGGTTTTTTATTTATCCATTTAGAAAAGAAACATATTATTTACAAGGTCATGTCTTTGCCCCAATTAATCAAAATAAGAACCCTTATACATTTAAAAAAAAAACCAATTCTCATGAAAACATTTTCAGAGATGGAACCATTCCCCCCCCCCCCCCCCCCCCCCAAAAAATACACGAAAATTCAAAGCTCATATTCCCCTTTTTTCTTTTGAGTTTTACACAGACAAATAGGATTTATATTCAGTGGTGTCAGATGGTTATATTACTTAACATGTCAGTCTTCAGGTTTCACATTCCTTTCATCTCCAAAACAACTAAACGGTAATTCGTTCTTGCTTTGTTTTGGGTGTTTTTTTTTATATTATCCTACTATTTTTTTCCCTTTTCTTTCAAATTTTCTCTTACGTTATTTAAACAAAAATTATTACCTGTTTTTTTTCCCTTTATGAATCTACCCACCCTGTCCTGTTACCTTAATCTTTCATTATTTTATCTAATCGTTTCCGCGGTCATGCTGGTAGTTGTCGTTGTGTCAAGATCTCCACACCAGTGTGACGACTGAGGAAGACAGGTTGTGGAGACGTCTTCTTCATCATTCATCTGCGGGCAAAGGGTGTCCTTTTTACGGGCTGAAGGAAGATGCTTGCGAGGAAACGTTTCTACAACTCTGCAACAGACAACAACACAACACTTACAGTCAGTATCGCTGACACAGGTCGTAAAGTAGAACAGAAGAGCTGTATGTTCACAAAACACAGACCCCTCCCCCAGAAAACATAGAGGTAGTGTTTTCTTGTCAACGGAGAGTGTGGAACACAAAGAGTTAATGTAATTGTAAAAAAATAGACAACACAGGAAAATGGATGGATGGATGGATGGACGATGGATGGATGGATGGATGGATGGATGGAAGGATGGATGGATGGATGGATGGAAGGAGGGATGGATGGATGGATGAATGAATGATATAGCGTTCGATAGCATCAGAGGTAATATGGCAGCTTGACGATATTATCCCCAATACAGCAGGACACAAATAGATAGTGATGTTATCGTTGCCTAACTCAAATGTTGTTGTCACTGTTGTTACTGTGGCTGTTGTTGTTGGTCGTTGTTGTTGCTGTTGTTGCTGTTGCTGTTGTTGCTGTTGTTGCTGTTGCTGTTGTTGAACGTTCCCCAGTTTAACCACGCTAGTGCGTCACCCTGAACATGCTCTCTCTCTCTCTCTCTCTCTCTCTCTCTCTCTCTCTCTCTCTCTCTCTCTCTCTCTCTCTCTCTCTCTCTCTCTCTCTCTCTCTCTCTCTCTCTCAAACATATCCTACCTGGGAATTGCTATGAGACTCTAGTACCCGCCGATTTAATAATTGCTGTGCATGACTGTTTTAACATACCTTCGATTTCAGATTTCTCCTTAATTGGAGAAGAAGACAAGCTATTACTCAAGACGCTTGATATGGATAAAGACAATCTCAATACAACATTTCGACACATAACACCAATTTAATGAAGGTTGTTTAACTTTGTTCCCATCAATAACTGACAGAGCTTTTGGTAGCTCAAATGGCCATTTTAGGTAGAACGCATAGTGCCTGGTCTTCCCCAGCAATTGTCACTCTGAAGGCAGTATGCCTGCTGGCCTCAGCCGACACATTCTGACTGACACATTCTGACTTCATCGGGGCTCATTTAAAGGCTCATATGGAACGATTTCAGATGTGCTTGAAAAAGGGGAGAAGAATGGGCTGGGTAGGCAGAAAATAAGCAGGAGAGAAAGAGAGGGGTTTGAGAGGTAAGGGAAATGACAGAAACAAAAGGAGTGATGGTAAAGGGGACATTTTGAGCAGAGAATTTCAACAACAACAAAATGGGGAGGCTGTTTATCTCTAAAAGAACTCCCTGCATTCCCACAGAGGAGAAGCTCAAAACAAAAAACAACAACAACAACATGTTAAGTATACAACCAAATGCAGAAGGGGGCATAGCATATTTATTCAAAAACGCTTTGTGAATGATAAGATGTGTAACTTCCAAATAACCAGCGTGGACTCAGTGTATGTTGTAACATGGGTCAGCAAGGTTGTAACACACGGTAATTTAGTGATCAAGGCATACCTCGCCTATCTAGAAAGCAATACGTCGCAGGTTTAATTCTGTAGGAAACCACATATTTTCCCCAAAACAAAAGACTATGAGTATGGACTAGTGCCGGTCTTAAGTATGAGATGACCAATCATTCTTTTTTTTATATAGAACATACATTAAGCCGGGTAAAAAAAGACACACACCAGAATGACGTGACCATAGTAAATTTGTGTTTTTCCAGGGGAAACAATAGGACTCGACCTGGAAAAAAATAAAAATAAAAAACGCTGCAAGCTGCAGTGACGCAATCTCTCTCAGAAGAGTAACAACTTTTCATTTACAATTTCTCGTGAAGACTAAAAATCAAAAAGAATAAAAGCTACACGTCACAAGACAATGAGTACAGGACACTATAGCACAAAAACAAGAAATAGGACAGACAAACGATGAAGAGATGTGTGAAAGGTAAAGGTAAAGGTGTCACAGAATCACTGTCAGAGATATGCGCAGAAAGCATTAAAAGAATGGTCCTCAACAAAACCCCAACAAGCAATAACCAAAGAGGAAACAAAAACATTACACTCCCGTCCCATCCCAGCATCCCCAAACCAGCAAGAAATCAGACAGGAACAATTCACCAAACTCTCAGAGAGACAATGACAATGACAATGACATTTTTTTTCCTTTTATTTCCAGGATAATGAATAAGCACTCATGTGCTTTTTTTTACATCCAGTCCCCGCCCTTAGGGATATATATGACAATAAAATAAAATAAAGCCCATACCAATACACTCACACAGAGAGAGAAAAAGAGAGAGTGTGTGTCTGTATGTATGTATGTCTGTGTGTCTGTATGTATGTGTGTCTGTGTGTCCCTTAAAAACTCATTCAGTGCACCCATATCTGCAAAAGGTATCTGCATGTATGCACACGTACACGCTACACGCGTACGTGCTCATGCATGCCTAAAAAAGCACGCACTTGAAAAGTGCGAGCTGAGTGCGCATAGAATGTATGTTAAAGCCTACATTGTTCCATACACAAGGATTGCACACTTTGGGCTACATCCCTGCACTTGCCAAGTAAAAATAATGCGTATTTTTGCAAGTGAGCCTCTCTGCGCTTGTTATGTGTACATAGGACCGTCTTTGTTTTCAAACAAAGCAGGGAGGTAATTTCAACTAGGGAGGATCATGTCGCAGGGAGTTATTGCCCTTGCTTCTCGATTTCTCGCTCTTGTTTTCTCGGGGTGTCAGTTTATCTGTTAAATCTGTAGTCGAGTGCCTGGCGGAATTTGAGTGTGGTGTTTAAAGCACGAAACAATGTGAGACAAGCGGAAACATGTGCCGAGAAGATAAGCAAACCACAGGCATGCATGCACGCGCGCGTGCACATACACACACATATACAACCATACAAACAGAGTATGAACGCATACACATACACACACATGCGGGCGCAATCATACACACTCACACACTTACACACACACGTGCATGCATACGCGCCCATGCGCACATTCATGTACTAAAACAATTAAACGCCCACTCATACCCACACACACAGTACACCCACCCACCAACACACCCATGCACGCACGCACGCACGTGCGCACGCACACACACATACAAACACACACATATCATAGAAAAACCACCACAGCTATCTGGCAAAGAAACAAATTGATGCCCAGATAGAGAAGCAAAATGATGTAGAAAATGTCATCAGCATTTGTGACTGTTTGTGTTCCCTATCTATTGTGTCTATTAAACACAGTAAAAGGGGTAAAGAAAATATAATTATCACCTGCAAAATCCACAGGGCTGAATCAAGTACATCTTGCTACAACACAACAAGCAGTGTAGACATATCTATCATGTTAGTTTTGTGAAAACGTATGGGTGTGTGTGTTTATTTATTTTTATTTCATTTAATATCTTTTTCCGTTTATTTCGAGGATAATGGAATAACCACCCATGTGCTTTATTTTATCTAGTCCCCTTGTGTATGCAGCTTTGTCAATTTTGTCATCTGTTCCCACCGGTACACAATGGCCTACAGTTCCGAAAAGCAAAACGGTTTTTAATGTGTGCACGAGATATATGTGTGTGTGCGCGCGTGTGTGTGTGTGTGTGTGTGTGTGTGTGTGCGTACGTGTGTGTAAAAGAAAGAAAGAGAGACAGACAGAAAGAGACAGAGAAAAGTCTAAGAGAGAGAGAGAGCGTTTGTGAAAGAGAGAGAGAGGGGGGGAGGGTGTGTGTGTGTGTGTGTGTGTGCGTGCGTGTGTGTAAAAGAAAGAAAGAGAGAGACAGAAAGAGACAGAGAAAAGTCTAAGAGAGAGAAAGCGTTTGTGAAAGAGAGAGAGGGGGGGGATGTGTGTGTGTGTGTGTGTGTGTGTGTGTGTGTGTGTGTGTGTGTGTGTGTGTGTGTGTGCGTGCGTGTGTGTAAAAGAAAGAAAGAGAGAGACAGAAAGAGACAGAGAAAAGTCTAAGAGAAGAGAGAGCGTTTGTGAAAGAGAGAGAGAGAGAGGGGGGGGGGGGAGTGTGTGTGTGTTTCGAAAAGAGAAGAGAGAGAGGGAGGGAGAGAATAGATGGAGAGAGAGAGAGAGAGGAGAGAGGAGAGAGAGAGAGAGAGAGAGAGAGAGAGAGAGAGAGAAGAGAATGGTCTAAGTGAGAGAGAGAGAGAAAGGGAGGAAGGGAGGAGAGAGAAAGAAGAAAACAAAGAAAAAGGAATTGTGTGGGCGTATTATGTGACGGCATTGCGTATACATTTTTTTCTTGCTTGCATAATATTTACATGTCTATGTGTATGCTGAGTGCAAACGTACGTATACATTCTCTCGCACAGGGAAGTAGGTATTTGTTATCGCACAGTGCATGTGTAAGTACGTGTAAATCTCCACATGCTGCTGCGTGCATAGCCTACGTGTGTGTGATGTGATGTTTGGGATGGTTTTCTTATCGCTAACTGCATTTACAGCTTCATCTGCACAATCCCACCTCAAACATACCTTGAAATTCTTTCCAAGCTACTTAGCTCTCTTTGTATTTTGGTTGTGTTGTGGTGGGTTTTTTTTTTTTACATCATTACACCTGAAAAACACGGCCCAAAACAACGGCAATAATGAGATAATTATTAAAAAAGAAAAACCAAAAAAAAAAATCTCAGTCTAAACTGCAAGTTTTAAAACAAATACTCTCTAACGGATCTCGGGAAAAACTGGGTGATTTTTCAATTTTTTTTTTTACCTGATTTTGAAAACTTAAAAAGACACTAATAATTGTCAGATTTTGAATGGTCTGCCTTGTAATTTGCAGTCTGTGAACTTAGCAGGCCAATTTGTAAAAAGGAAAAAAGGGGGCGGTGTTGGGGGAGGGGAGAAGGTAAGTGTTCACAAGATGTTCCCAAACCTAGGGTGGAGTCTTTGTTTCCACTGACCCTGTCCACTTTACCATCGGAATTATTTATTTATTTAACCTTTTATATCGAGGATAGTGGAATAAGCACTCATGTGCTTTTTTACATCCAGTCCCCCGTGTGTATGCGGTTTTGTAAATTTTGTCATCTGTTCCTACCGGCACACAATGGCCTACTCTTTCGAAAAGCGGAACAGGATTTAACGTGTGCTCAAGATGTTCTGCATGCGTTCGAACACGGGACCTCGGTTTATAGTCTCATCCGAACGAAGGATGGGACAGCCTGGTGGTTAGCATTATGCGCTCGTGATCTGCTGACCTGAGCTCAATTCCTGTTCAAGACGACTTTTTTCTCTGGAGTTAACACTTATGCCAAACTCCACTCCCCCTCCTACCCCCCCTCCCCCCCCCCCCCCCCCCAAAAAAAAAAGAAAATCCTTCAGATGAGACTATAAACTGAGGTACCGTGTTCGAACGCAAGCAGAACATCTTGAGCACAAGTTAAAACCCATTCTGCTTTTTGAAGAGTAGGCCATTATGTGCTGGTGGGAATGGATGATAAAATTTACAAAACTGCATACACACAGGGAATGGATGTATAAAAAAAAGCACATGAGTGCTTATTCCATTATCCTTGAAATAAAAGAAGAAAATAAATAAAGAAAATAGTTTTTACAAAAAACACTACAACAACCACTTTACAACACAACAACCATGCATGCATGCACACATTACAGCAAATCTCCCAGCTCGCCAACAAGTGTCTGTTTATTTATTTATCTTTTTACGACTGTCTTTCTATACCAGTGTAAGAACCCAAAAGTCCAGTTTGTTTTCAAACAAAGCAGGGAGCTAATCCCACCTGGGTGGGATCTGTCACAGTGAGTTATCGTGCTTCCCTCTCAATTTCTTTGCTTTCGTTTTCTCGGGGCGTCAGTCTATCTCCTAAGATCTGTGGTTCTTGTCGAGTGGAATTTGAGTGCTGTGCTTAAAGTACGAAACAAAGGACGACAAGCGGAAACGTGCCAGGAAGACACCCCAAAACAACTACACAAAACCTCGTGCATACACACATGCGTGCCAGTGTGTCTGCATGCTTGTGTACACACACGCACACACACAATCAAGCGTGCATTCACATGCACGTGTGTACACACGGCCGCACGCATGCGTGCGCGCACACACACACACACTCATACACACACGCACCACGCACACACATACACACACACATACACACACAAACACACGCGCGCGCAACCACACACCAACACACACACACACACGCCACGGCCAGGAAAGAAATGTATTAAAAAATATCAAATTGAAACAGAAAAGGACAAAATAAACAAACAAAGAAAAAGAGAAAGAAAGAATGAATGAAAGAAAGAAAGAAGGAAGGAATAAAGAAAGAACAAAAAAAGTTTTTAACAGACAAAATAAAGACATTTAAAAAAAAACAACCCACCAGCAACAACCCAAAACAACAAAAACAACAAAAAACAAAAAAAACGAGAGGAAGAAAAAAGAAAGAAAAGAAGGAGAAGTAAACACAGAAGAAAAGACAGCAAGAAGGGTGCAGAGAAGTCAAAAGAAAGAAAGTGAAAACAAAATTTAAATATAGACAAAGCAAAAAAAAAAAAAGAAAAAAAAAAAAAGAAAGCCAAAATGCAGATAGAACAAAAAAACGAGGAAAAAAACTTAGACGGAAAAATAGAAAGGAAAAAAAGAAGAATGAAAAATAGAAAAAAGAGTTCAAAATGAAAGAAAGAACGGCAGTAAGAAAGAAAGAAAGAAAGAAAGAAAAAGGAAAAAAGAAAGAAAGAAAGAAAGAATGAAAGAAAGAAGGAAAAGAAAAACAAAATGGAAAAATAGGAAAAGAGTGCGAAAATGGAAGAAACAACGCAAGTAAGAAAGAAAGAAAGAAAAAGAAAGAAAGAAAAAGAAAGAAAGAAAAGGAAAGAAAGAACAGTAAAAAAAAAAAAGAACGAGAGAAGGAAAAAACGAAAAAAAGAAAGCTACAAAGAAAGAAAGAAAGAAAGAAAGAACGAAAGAAAGAATGAAAGAAAGAAGGAATGAAAGAAAGAAAGAACGAACAAAAGAAAGAAAGAAAGGAGGAAAAAGTACCTTTTCACAGTGATACCCCCACCCCCCAAACACACACACACACACACACACACACACACACACACACATACCTCTCCCCCCATCCTTATATAGTTCCCTGTTCGACAACTTCAGCAGTGATCTACATACTAGTCGTTCGATAACACAGTCAACTCAAAAGATTGTGCACAACATGCATGTTATTTATCTATTTTATTTTTATTTCTTTATTTATACCACTTTAAGTCACGGCAGATTTCTCTGCGTGAAATTCGGGCTGCTCTTCCCGGGGAGAGCACGTCGCCACAAGAGCAGCGCCACCCATTTTTTGGTTGGTTTTTTTTTCCTGTCTGCAACAACATTTGTTTCCCTTATCAGAGTGGCTTTTTTTCTGAGGAATTTTGCCAGGGACAACTCTCTTGTTGCCGTGGGTTCTTTTACGTGCGCTAAATAATTTTGTGAAACACACGGGACCTCGGTTTATCGTCTACTAGCGCCCAGACCACCACTCATGATCTAATGGATGGGCAAAAAGTTTCGAGTCCAAACAGGATTCGAACCACCGCACTCTAATAGAACTCTTAGCAACAGGGGATTGATGGCTTAGAAGAGGAGATCGCTTCTTATCTGACAAACAAACATATAGTACAACAAGGCCAAAAAACAACAACTGAAAATGAAAGACATGGATCGAGTTGTATTGTAGCGTGAGGGTGGCGGTGGGTGGGGGTGGGAAAGGGGGGGGGGGGGTCAGGGGAAATTCACACTTGTGTGTTCATAGATAATGATAAAAGTTTAGAGGCCAAACGTTTAGTGATGTCCTCCGTGCATTTGCATTAGTCGCAAAAAACCAAAAAACAACAACCCAGTACTCTGTGTTGGGTGACTTCAGCAAATTTTATGAAATCATTTACTTTTGAAATATCTCTCTCTCTCTCTCTCTCTCTCTCTCTCTCTCTCTCTCTCTCTCTCTCCTCTCTCTCTCTCTCTCTCTCTTATGCGTATTTTCCCTTCTTATTTACTTCTTTATTATTTTGAGGGCTGGATGTAAAAAACCATGTAATGCTTAATCTACTACCCTCTGAAAAATAAAAATTGTTCAAAATTTTTCAAATTGTTCTCTCTCCTCTCTCTCTCTCTCTCTCTCTCTCTCTCTCTCTCTCTCTCTCTCTCTCTCTCCTCTCTCTCCCCCCCTCTCTCCTCTCTCTCTCTCTCTCTCTCTCTCTCTCTCTCTCTCTCTCTCTCTCTTCTCTCTTTCTTTTCTTCTGCGAGAGCGTGTGCTGCACAAACATATGTTAACTTACGCTGTAGAGTTGACACTCTGCATGGAGAATCGTTTACGTGCGTAACAGCACTAAAGCCATTATGCTGCTTACATCTGCAGGCTTAATGAAGCAAAGCAAGGAATGGAGACAAAGACAGAGAGAGAGAGAGAGAGAGAGAGAGAGAGAGAGAGAGAGAGAGAGAGAGAGAGAGAGAAAGACAGAGAGAGAGAGAGAGAAAGACAGAGACAGAGACAGACAGAGTGAGAATGTCATATTCTTCACAGGTAAATGCACGGGAACGCATGCACACAGTTTGGCAGGTAGACAGGCAGGCAAGCAGGCAGGCAAACAGATAAACACACACACACACACACTCACACATGCGCGCGCACATACACACACATATGCACACGCACATTCACACATGCGCACATTAACACACACACATGCGCACATAAACACACACACAAACACACATGCGCGCGCACGCACACACACACAGATCTTATGCAAGTCATATAATTATAAAGACATGTGTGCTGCGTTTATTTATTTGCATTTATTCATTTATTTATTTATTTATTTATTTTTATCTTATTTGTTTATTTATCTATTCATTTTTTTCTTTATTTCTGTATTCGTTGTTGTTGTTGTTGTTACCGTTTTCTTTTTTATATGAAATTCTTGTTAATGAAAGGAAACGGTAAGGAAGACATTGGCGTAACAAAGTGGCTGTTATGCTGGCGTGTATGTACAATAGGCTCAGCAGAGAGAGAGAGAGAGGGGGGGGGGGGAGAGAGAGAAGAGAGAGAGAGAGAGGAGGGGAGAGAGAGAGAAGAGAGAGAAGGGGTGGAGAAAGAGAGGGGGAGAGAAGGAGAGAGAGAACTCTGGACTCTGAAAACAGAGAGAGACAGAGAGAGAGAGAGAGAGAGAGAGAGAGAGAGAGAGAGAGAGAGAGAGAGAGAGAGAGAGAGAGAGAGAGAGAGAGAGAGAGAGAGAGAGAGAGAAGAGAGAAAAAGAGAGAGAGACAGAGAGAGACAGAGAGAGAGAGAGAAAACTCTGAACTCTTGAAAGCACACAGAGAGAGACAGACAGACAAATACACAGACACACAAACACACAGACAGACAGAAAGAAAGACAGACAGACATAGACACACAGCAGAAAAAGAAAACCCAAACCGTAACACCAGCAGATTCTAAAAAGCAACAATTCCTTGACCTCAGCCAGGTCAGTAACCTCCTAAGGTTCCCTGACTCTCAGAGCTAAAAGAGAGACTCTGCCCTGCCATTCCAGCTCTTTCAGCCAGTCGTGTCAGGGACCTTCAAGTGTGTGTGTGAAACGGCAACACTGACAACATTCTGGTGCTGATGACACAGGGGCTGTAGCAAACGTACGGCTGGAGAAGCCTGCTCAGATCTGCGTGGTGGGGATTGTTTTTTTTTCTTTTCTGTGTGACATGGACCAGCTGTTGTGGGAGAAGTCAGTCTAAGTGTTTTTTACGTATATGTACGTACGTACGCGCGCACACGCACACATACACAGACGGTGGCAATCAGTGCAGACTCCACTCTCCCTAAAAAGTCCTTCGGATGAGACTATATAAATCGAGGCCCCGTGTGCGAACGCATGCAGAACATCTTGCGCACACGCTAAATCCTGTTCATTTTCGTAAGAGTAGGTCATTGTGTGCCGGTGGGAACAGTTGACATAATTCACAAACACCGCATACACACGGGGACTGGATTTTAAAAAAGCACATACGTGCTTATTCCGTTATATTCGATATAAAAGAATAAATAAATGAAAAATGAATAAATACACATACATACCTACAAAACGCACAGATACAGACACTTGCATGCACGCACACATACCTTTATATGTACAAATACACACATGCGCACGCACACACACACACACACACACACACACACACACACACACACACACACACACACACACACACACACACACACACTCACTCATCACTCACCCTCATACAGAGCTGCGTACGTAAAGTAGGTTATCAACTCAATGACTAACACTAATAATCTGTGTGTAGGAAACTTACCGTCTGCCTCAACATTGTCAAGCTGTGCAGGATATTACATAATGCATATTTCACTGCAAAATCTGTGAAAGATAATGGTTTTTTTGTGATGTTTTGCTGTATTCCTGAGAAAGAAACACATTTTCCATCTGATGATGAGCATATCGCAGTGTTTTTCATTTCCTATGAACGAACTTGTCTCTGAGGTATCACGGATTGGTTTTTTATCTCATCTTTTAAGTCCTTCGGATGAGACTATAAACCGAGGCCCCGTGTGCAAACGCATGCAGAACATCTTGCGCACACGTTAAATCCTGTTTCGCTGTTCAAAAGAGTAGGCCATTGTGTGCCGGTGGGAACAGATGACAATTTTTTTTTAAAACGCATACACACGCATAAATTTAAAATAAAATAAAAGCGCTTTGATTTGTTGCTTTACAAGATTCAGCGCTATATAAATTCCATGCATTATTATCATTATTATTATTATTTTAAGTCACGTATGTGGTTTACCAAAATATAGTGACCATCCTTAGTTTGATCCTTATTGTTAGCGCATCGATACCAGAGACGATGGGATGCTTAGCATTGATCTTGTTTACCCGCAATCACACAATAATTATGACAGCCCTGAGAAGGCTTCTGTGGTCCTTCTCCTACACCTTCACCTATCTTGTAGTCTAGTAGACGTTGTTGTACCACTGAAGATTTTGCAACCAGCTTCCTCCACTCTTCATGGTTCACAGCTTTCTGTAGCAAGTCATTCCACTCAAGGCCAGTCCACTATCTGATGGTTTGGGTTTTTTCCCGCATCATTTTCTGTCTGCCTCTTCGTTGCCTATCTTTGTACTGTTCCGTGAAGGACAGTCTTGGCCAGTCCAGATATTCGTGTGACGTCCCTGCATCATTTTTTTGGGTAGCGGAGCTATAAACCAAAATGTTTGGGTTAGACTGAACGCTAAGCCAACTACGTCATGCACAGAGGTGGATTGGTACCAAATGGACAAGGCCAGACACGTTTTAGACGCATGCCAACGATCTCACATTTATTGGCGCTCCATAAGCATCCCGACTTTCCCAATCGTACGGTTGAAAGGGCCCCTGTGTCGCCACATGGAGAGGTTTGCCCATGCGATAGCGTAAGGAAAACAAGGCAACCAGACATCTCACGTAAGCCTAACTGCAAATAAACGAGGGGTAATCTGCAACAACTGGTGGACTGTGTTTTGTCCCGTGGATAGAATTATTGCATCTGTCGTCAGATGAGTAATGAGTTATAGGGGGGAAAGGGGCTGAAGGGAATGAAATGAACCAGATGGTGATGATAGTGGTGGTGGTGGTGGTAGTAGTGGTGGTGGTGGTGGTGTGGATAATGATGCTAGGATTGTGGCGTGGAAAGAGAAGATCGCTGAGAGAGAGAGAGACAGAGAGAGAGAGAGGAGAGAGAGAGAGAGAGAGAGAGAGAGAGAGAGAAAGAAAGAGAGAGAGAGAGAGAGAGAGAGAGAGAGATCGTATTATTTTTTTATTTCTTTATTTTATTCTTTTAGTTCAGGGTTAATGTAATAAGCACCCATGTGCTTTGTTCTGTAAATTTTTTCACCTGTCCCTACAGAGGGAGAGAGAAAGAGAGAGAGAGAGAGGGGGGGGATCAAAGAGAGAGAGAGAGAGACAGAGAGAGAAAGAGAGACAGACAGGCAAAGAGAGAGAGACAGAGAGAGAAAGAGAGACAGACTGGCAGAAAAAGACAGAGACAGAGAGACAGACAGACACACAGACAAAACCACACAGACAGACAGAGAGACAGAGAGATGGGGAACAACTGACATTCAACCAAGCAGAAAGACAGGAATACACGCCCGCATAACAAAGACACACAGACACAGGTAGACAGACAGAGAGACAAATAAACCCAAGACACAGCAAAAACCAAAAGAACCAAAACAAGACGAGCAACCCCCACCCCTAACCTCCACCCCCCCCCCCCCTCCCACCCTGCTGCCCCAGCACATTTGCATTCGAAAAAACCCACACAGTAAAACCGGAGACACCCTACCCCCTCCCCCCCCAAAAAAAAAAAAAAAAAAAAAAAAGCACCAACCTCTGACCTCTGCCAGGTCAACGACCTCTCAGGCTGCCTGACTCTCAGAGTTAACACTTTTGTCATCCTGTCTCTTCTTACTAGCGTGTCACGTCCACTCGTGTGAAACAGAGCCTGAACTCGCCTTTCCTTAAAGGTAAAGGTAAAGGTGTCCCATAACCTATATTAAGTTCGTAGGGGAGCGAGGCATCAGAGACCTCACTTCTCTAGGGCCAGCATATTGAGGGCGGCGCCCATCTCCTCTCCCTCGCTGCTTTACCTTCCCTGACCCTAAAGAGGGCAGGTACCCATTTACAGCTGGGTGAACTGGGGGAACTGTACTGAAGCCAAGGCGCGCAAACGGTCACCCATCCAACTGGCAACCACGCTCGACGCTGCTTAACTTGGCTGGGGGAAAGCGAGTGCTCCGACCACTGAGCTATCCCGTCCCGCCTTTCCTTGTGTGTGTTTATTTTTTTCATGTTCGACGGTGACCTCCAAAACACAGCAGAGGAGGCACCTACTGTTTTGGGAAATTGGGCAGAAATTAGATTATTGTGGAGATGCCTTGCCCACAACACACACACCCTCTGTCTGTATGCATGTATGTCTCTCTCTCTCCTCTCTCTCTCTCTCTCTCTCTCTCTCTCTTCTCTCTCTCTCTCTCTCTCTCTCTCTCTCTCTCTCTTCATTATCCTCGAAATAAAAGAATGTCATTGTCTCTCTCTCACTCTCTCTCTCTCTCTCTCTCTCTCTCTCTCTCTCTCTCTCTCTCTCTCTCTCTCTCTCTCTCTCTCTCTCTCTCTCTTTTTCTCTTTCTCTCTCATGCACGTATTTGTTTTGTATCAAACGCTGTGTCTTGTGTGATTATTTGCTTATGTACACCCCAGTGATATGGGCCATAGGCCTAATCATTAAACAATTCAGAGTTCAGAGTTCTCTGTCTCTCTCGTCCAAGTGGGCATAAGGACAGTCAGCGTTGGAGATGTTCTCCAAAGGCCAACTAGCCCCCCAGGGCTGCAGCACATAAGGACTGTTCAAATCAAGCCTCCTAGTCAGAGAGTCATAGTCGATCACTAAAGACTAAGCTTAACAGTGGGAATTCCATGGGTGGGAAAGCCACTGATCATACTACAGCCTCTCAATTTGCTGACCCCCCCCCCCCCCCCCCCCGAGTCATTGTACACAGAGGTTGTATCAAAGCTACTGTAGCATCCCTGAAGTCAAAGTGTGGCTACCTAAATTGTGTGTGTGTGTGTTGGGGTGGGGAGGGGGGTGCAGGTTCGCAAACGCAAAAAATAAATCTCGACATCGTTGAATCTTGGAGCTCCAGCCAAGTTTTTAAAAAAAAATCAGCTTGTATAATATCATCCCCAAAGTCGGAATGCAGCTACCTAAATAGTGGGTAAAGAAAAGTAGTATGCCATGCAAAAGGTTCACCTTTGAAAGCTAACTGAGGAACCAACCAAAATAGAAAAGAAGAATCTTAAGAACATGCTGTCTTTCCCCTGCGAGGTTTCTGAGGAGTCGTTTAGTCTAAATAGCGTTCCCACTTTCTGGAAATTGTGAAAAAAAATCCCCTTTACTATCACTATTTTGGGTCTCTCTCTCTCTCTCTCTCTCTCTCTCTCTCTCTCTCTCCTCTCTCTCTCTCTCTCTCTCTCTCTCTCTCTCTCTCTCTCTCTCTCTCTCTCTCTCTCATTATCCTCGAAATAAAAGAATTTGTCATTCTCTCTCTCTCTCTCTCTCTCTCTCTCTCTCTCTCTCTCTCTCTCTCTCTCTCTCTCTCTTTCTCTTTCTCTTTCTCTCTCTCTCTCTCTCATGCACGTATTTGTTTTGTATCAAACGCTGTGTCTTGTGTGATTATTTGCTTATGTACACCCCAGTGATATGGGCCATAGGCCTAATCATTAAACAATTCAGAGTTCAGAGTTCTCTGTCTCTCTCGTCCAAGTGGGCATAAGGACAGTCAGCGTTGGAGATGTTCTCCAAAGGCCAACTAGCCCCCCAGGGCTGCAGCACATAAGGACTGTTCAAATCAAGCCTCCTAGTCAGAGAGTCATAGTCGATCACTAAAGACTAAGCTTAACAGTGGGAATTCCATGGGTGGGAAAGCCACTGATCATACTACAGCCTCTCAATTTGCTGACCCCCCCCCCCCCCCCCCCCCCCCCCCCCCCCCGAGTCATTGTACACAGAGGTTGTATCAAAGCTACTGTAGCATC
The DNA here is from genome assembly GCA_028751875.1 of Rapana venosa. Taxonomy (NCBI): domain Eukaryota; kingdom Metazoa; phylum Mollusca; class Gastropoda; order Neogastropoda; family Muricidae; genus Rapana; species Rapana venosa. The sequence goes on from CM054157.1 coordinate 13,852,100, forward strand.
CCTGAAGTCAAAGTGTGGCTACCTAAATTGTGTGTGTGTGTGTTGGGGCGGGGAGGGGGGTGCAGGTTCGCAAACGCAAAAAATAAATCTCGACATCGTTGAATCTTGGAGCTCCAGCCAAGTTTTTAAAAAAAAATCAGCTTGTATAATATCATCCCCAAAGTCGGAATGCAGCTACCTAAATAGTGGGTAAAGAAAAGTAGTATGCCATGCAAAAGGTTCACCTTTGAAAGCTAACTGAGGAACCAACCAAAATAGAAAAGAAGAACCTTAAGAACATGCTGTCTTTCCCCTGCGAGGTTTCTGAGGAGTCGTTCAGTCTAAATAGCGTTCCCACTTTCTGGAAATTGTGAAAAAAAAATCCCCTTTACTATCACTATTTTGGGTCTCTCTCTCTCTCTCTCTCTCTCTCTCTCTCTCTCTCTCTCTCTCTCTCTCTCTCTCTCTCTCTCTCTTCTCTCTCTCCACACACACACACACAACACAACACACACACACACACACACACACACACACACACACACACACACACACACACACACACACACACACACCCTCGCGAACACACATGTGAAATAGAAATGAAGTTATCACGGACTGACTGAAGGCTGTTGTTAACCATCTGTACGGAACAGATGGCAGTGTATTTCAACCATCTGGCCTCCTATCTCTTTCAGCAGTTTTCCCAGTTCCACCCGTGTGCAACGGTAACATTGACAGACCGTGAAGTGGATGACACACGGGACGTATCAAACGCACGGTTGGAGAGAATCGTTCCATCTTCTGTAATCGGACTTGGCAACGTAGGCAGGGTAAACCGTAGCTGAACGATAGGCTAAGAACGTATGTTATGTGAAGTTATATTGTAAAAGTTTTGGTTTGTGTATATACATATACACACAGACACTCACATAATTATACACTCACATTTATGTATATATATACTCACTCAGGCATATGCGTGCTAAAGTATGCAGAATTAATTCTGAACGTCAATTGACTAGCGGCTGTGAGATGCCGCCTATCCATTTAGAATATGATCATAGGGGATTCCAGATGGAACCAGCCAACTCAACGCGGTGGTCAGTGCCTTGGGTTACGGGCTGGAAGGGTCTGGGCTGGAATACTACAAGAGTCATAGGGATTTTCGGGCCGGCTTTTAACCATGAGTGAGTCTGCTATGGGCTCATTGGGAAAACTGAGTCCACATTCGACCTTCATCCACTTTACATATGATGCGAGTATGAGAGTGTTGCTCAAATTTTGGTTCCAGGATGTACCATGATAGGATATGTAGAGTACAACCCTGTCAAGTTGTCTCAAGGTACATGCACTTCCATAGCGGCATCCATGTATATATATATAATTGAGAGAAAAAAGAGTGAGGAAAAACAAGTGCAGGTAACCAGTTACCACTTCATTCTCATCATAAAAATGATTTTAGTTCAAGATTCGGAAAAAAAATAATGGTCACTACAGGATAAAACTTTGAAGGCAGCATTAGGGAAATATTTGAGTAAGGACCATGCCTTTGGATATATAATTATATCCTCGTCATCGTTGATTATCATGCAAAACAAAAATGCTTCATGCTTCTCTAAATCGATGGCCACCATCCACTCTAGTCTCAGTTTCGATTTCCCCCATTACACTGTTTTTATGTGTGTCTTTGGCGAGTTTGTAACAAAGCATTCAGGGCTGGAGGTAGTAGGTACACGAAAGAAGGTCGCTGGAGGGACAATGGCTGTGGCGTTGCGGGTGGCCATCTCATCTAGTCTGGCTCTGTGACTGAGCCATACCTACCGTCAGTACAGGGCTGAATGGATGGTGTCCCTACGTATGGTAAACTCAGACCAGGCACCAAAGTGACCGAGCAGCATGGAGCGCAGGGCCCCACTAAGTTTTTCTGTTGATTTCTGATCCAGAAGACGGGACATAGCGCTTTGATTTGTTGCTTTACAGGATTCAACGCTATATAAATTCCATACATTATTATTATCATTATTATTATTATTATTACATAACCGAAGCGGACAGGTTGAAATGGGCGTGCTTGTCGAACAGCAGGATTAAGAACATCACAGAAATTGAAACAGTTCAGTTCACACACAGAAATATCTCAAAAGCAATATCAGTGATAGGATTGAACAGCTACTCCAGGGAAACGGAGGGGGGGGGGGGGGGGGTGTTTTTGAAGACGTGGGATTACAGAGATAAGGCGATATGATCTGCGCTGTCCTGACCTTCCTTGCTGTTTAGGCTGGCAAGTCTGAGTCTGGATCTTGTCAAGTCATTGACATTGATGCAAGCGAAGCGAAGTGCCGTGTCCTGTGTTAAAATGCTTAGGCTTTGAAATATGCTAATAAAACTTGTCTGTATCCGAGGCAATCTTTTAGTTTAGCTAGAAGCCTGTATTCTCCATTAAAGGAGGAAAAAACACTCTGAAGTCGGAATGCGGATGCCAGTATGGCGAGATATTTGAAGTGAAGTGATATTAGACGTAAACAGCTTATCCGGTGTGTTCTAATAATAATAATAATAATAATTAATATTATTATTATTAATAATAATAATAATAATAATAATACATTGAACTTATATAGCGCTGTATCTTGCAACAAAACAAATCAAAGCGCTTCTAATGGCCTCCACAGTAATGCCCATACATCGTGAATGAGACCAAGTGCATATTCTGGATAGTTACGCCGGAAAAAAGCTCAGCAACAGCAACAACGATAACAACAACAACAACAACGACGACGACGGAGACAACCATCTCCTCCTCCTCCACCACCACCACCACCACACACCACCACCACCACCACCAACAACAACAACAACAACAACAACAACAGCAGCAGCAGCAGCAACAACAACAATAACAACAGCAACAACAGCAACCACAACAACGACGGCGACAACCACATCCTCCACCACCACCACCACCACCCCACCAACAACACCACAACAACAACAACAGCAGCAGCAGCAGCAGCAGCACAACAACAACAACAACAACAATAGCAGCAGCAACATAAACAACCACAACAACGACGGCGACAACCACATCCTCCACCACCACCACCACCACCACCCCACCAACAACACCACCACAACAACAGCAGCAGCAGCAGCAACAACATTAACAACAACAACAACAACAGCAGCAACACCAACCACAACAACAGCAATATTAACAACAGCCGGATCACTGCCCTAAGGTGCGTGTTTGCACGATAACACGCGCAGTAAACCTGCACATTCTCACGTAACCCTAAGTACGAATAAATGAGGGGGTAATGAACAGCAACCGGTGCTATGGGTTTTATCTGCTGGGTGAATAACTGCGTATGCCATCAGACTAGTAATTGATTATGGCTATTGGAGGTTGGTGGTGGTGGTAGTGGTGGTGGTAGTGGCGGTGGTAGCGGTGGTTGAAGTGGTGTTGGGAGATAGAGTTACAATGGTCATGATGATGGTGATGATGATGATGGTGATGATGATGATGGTGATGATGATGATGTGATGATGGTGATGGTGTGATGATGTGATGATGATGATGAGATGGATGATGGTGGTGATGATGGTGATGATGATGATGATGATGATGATGTGATGGAGGTGGTGTGGTGGTGGTGATGGTGATGGGATGATGTTGCTGCTGCTGCTGCTGCTGATGATGATGTTGATGATTGATCTGCTGCTGATGATGATGATGAGGAGGAGGAGGATGATGATAATGGTGATGATGATGATGGTGATGATGATGATGGTGGTGGTGGTGGTGGTGAATGTGATGGTGGTGATGTGATGGTGATGATGCTGCTGCTGCAGCTGCTGCTGCTGCTGCTGATGATGTTGATGATGTTGATTCTGCTGCTGCTGCTGCTGCTGCTACTGCTGCTGCTGATGATGATGATGATGGTAGTGACAATTATGTGCAATAGTAAAAAGAATGTGGTGCGGAATAACGCGGTCATTCACACAGAGAGAAAGAGACAGAGAGACAGACAGACAGACAGACAGACAGAGAGACAGATAGAAAGAGAGACAGACAGACAGTCAGACAGACAGGCAGAGAGACAGGCAGGCAGACGGATAGACAGAGAAACATACAAATAGACAGACAGATAAAAACAGACAGACAGACAGACAGAGATTGAAAACGAGAGAGACATGAGAGCAAACATACAAAAGCCAGAAAGAAAATATAAAGCAGGAACAGACACTGGTACACACACACACACACACACACACACACACACACACACACACACACACACACAACACACACACACCACAACCCAACCACCACCCGCCCATCTAACACACACACACACACACACACACACTACACACACTACACACCCCACACACTACACATACTACACACACCCTACACACGCTACACACAACATGCACACACACACAAACACACACTACACCCACAAACAAACACGCACTACACACACTCACCTCCACCCACCCACCCACTCTCCCACCTCCACACACACACACACACATACACTACACACTACACACACACAACACAAATTTACACACACACTACACACAATCACACTCCACCCAACCACACACTACACACACTACACCACACACCACTACACCACCACACTCCACAACCACAACCACAACACACCACACCCAAACGCGACTCACCATCGCACAACACATCCACCAGCGTCTCGCGCATGTCCTCCAAGCGGTCGTAAGTATCCACGTGGTAGAAATGCTTCTGCGTGGGGTAGTCACACATCATCATCATCTCGGGCTGCGGCGTCTCCGTCCCGACGGATATCACATAAATCTCCACGCCCTTTCTGTCCCGAATCTTCCGAGCCTCTGTCAGGGTGCTCAGAGGATTGTCCAGCTTGCCGTCCACGATCAGGATCGCCACCCTCTTGGCGTTCTTTCTGGCCCCGTTGCGATACCTGAACGCCGTCCTGCGAAGGTCGCGGACCAGGCTGGAGAAGTCGGCAGTGTCCGCGTTGAGGGAGCCCATGAGGTTGTCCTTGTTCCCGTGCTGGCTGAGGTTGAAGCTCTGGCGGTGTTCCTGAGGAGCGCAAGGGTCTGGCGCCACCAGGCCCAACTGGATCTTGTCGCGGTCGATCTCCATGTCGCCGGCGACGGATCGGATGAGGTCCATGGCTTTGCGGGTGTTCTTCTTGCCCGCGTTGGCGCTGTCCACCACGAACATCAGGTCGGCTTCTTGGCGGCTTCCGCAGGCTGTTGGGGAAAGGGGGTGGGGTGTGTGGTAGGATAGCGGTATGTGAGTGTGTGAAGAGAAGTGTGGTTTTTTAAAGGATGTAGGGAGTGTTAGCGAAACATATGATAATAATAATGATAATGATGATAATAATAATAATAATAATGATGATGATGATGATGATGATAATAATAACAATGATAATAATAATAATAATAATAATAATAATAATAATAATAATAATAATAATAATAATAATAATAATAATAATAATAATGATAATGATGATAATAATAATGATGATGATAATAATGATAATCATCATCATCATCATCATCATCATCATCATCATCATCATCATCATCATCATCATCATTATCATCATCAATGGAATTTATATAGCGCTGAACCTTGTAAAAAAAACACAAATCAAAGCGCTTGCACTCAAATCATTTACACGCATGCATAATATACGTAGATGGATATGTAAAAGATTGCGGTATCGATCAAGAAGTAAATAGATAATTGAGTAAATTTAAAACGAGGAAATGGATAGATTGATAGTAGGAGGTGACCGAATTGATAAGTTAATCGTTTAAAAAAGAAAAAGAGCAAAGAATATCAGATGTAAACTAACAAATAGACATTTACATGAAATAAATGAATTAACCAAAAAATTAATCAAATAAATAAGAGATTTAGTAATTAATGAATACGATATTAAACAAAAAAGCAACCGATTTGGGAAAAAAATGATATGCGTTACACATAATTATATTTACGTTAAAGAAAATCAGTTATAAATACCATTATTATGTATAAGTAAGCAATCAATCACGTTACCATTACAAACGAAAACATGTTTAAACGTAATAACATCTTCGTGAAAGAACATAAAGTAGGAAAGAGAGGCAAGAGTAACACAGATCGACAATCTTACAGACAGATAGACAGACAAACAGCCAGAGACAGACAGACAGACAGACAAGACAAAGACAAGACAGACACAAAAAATTAAATTACAGGACCAACAACAGATATTCAGACAACTGGCTTACTCGTTCATGAAAAAGAATGAACCATCTTATAAGGTTTGTTTGTTGTTGTTGTTGTTTTTTTCTAGTGGGGGCATATAGCATACCTTATGTGCGTTTACACTTGTAACTTTGTTTCATAGTCCCATTCGAAAAACTTGCCAGGGAAGAAAGACAGACCTGATAGTATCGCCAGGGGATACCCCCACCCCCACCCCTACCCCCCTCAGACGCTCTCAGACTATTGCAGATCATGGGGGACGGGATAGCCTAGTGGTTAGAACATTGCGCTCGCAATCTGACGACCCGGGTTCGTTTCCTGTTCAAGGGGATTTTTTTCCCCAGATTTAACATCAGTGCAGACTCCACTCTCCCCAAAAGTCCTTCGGATGAGATTATAAACCGAGGCCCTGTGTGCGAACGCACGCAGAACATCTTGCGCACACGTTAATCCTGTTCCACTGTTCGAAAGAGTAGGCCAATGTATGCTGGTGGGAACAGATGACAAAATTTACAAAACCGCATACACACACGGACTGGATGTAAAGTAAGCACATAAGTGCTTATTCCATTATCCTCGATATACAAGAATAAATAAAATAGAAAATGCTGTTTTGCTGTTGTCGGGCATTTTCCATGCACTCTGATTTGCTCATACTACCTGGGAATCACTGTGACACCATAAGTTAATACTTCTTGTTCTTCTTGTTCTTCTTGTTCTTGTTGTTGTTGTTGTTGTTGTTGTTCTTCTTCTTCTTCTTCTTCTTCTTCTTCTTGTTCTTGTTCTTCTTCTTCTTCTCTTCTTCTCTTCTTCTTCTTCTTCTTCTTCTTCGAACGCTCAGACAGCAACTATTGTTGTCTGGTTCCTGAGCCAAAATGCATCATACTGCCCGTTAAAGCGCCTGACAAGTCAGGAGACCCAGCGCATCCCACTTCGATACAAGAGAGAATCCTTATCTTTTTAGTCTTTCTGAAAAGAAAAAAAGGCTGAAGAATGGGCCAAGAAGGCACAGAACAAGACAAGAAGGAGGTGACAGGACGAAAACAAGACCAAGACCAAAAAACCAAGAGAGTGATAGAAAAGAGAAAATGTATAGCACATATATTTTGCAGGTGGGGGATACTATTTATACGCACAGGACCCCGGCACCCCCACGGGGGGAAGTTAATACTATATTACTAAAGTGTATATTTTTACCAGCACGAAATGGCCCACTCTTCGCCAAGACGGAACTGGCTTATAACATATGCACAAGACTTCTGTGCGCGTTCGCACACGTGGCCTCGATTTCTAGTCAAACCCGTGGTGGCTCGATCCCCGGCCGTCAGATCATAAGCATCATTATCATCATCATCATCATCATCAACCATTACACCCAGTGGTGTGTAGGGCAGAACAAAGCGCTTCCACTCCTGTCTATCCTGGGCCAACCTAGTCACTGATCCCCAAGAGTTTTGCGGGGCCTTCATCTCACTTTCTACAGTCCTCCTCCACGTTGCTTTTGGTCAGATCACAAGCACAACGCTTTAACCACTAG
>CM054157.1:13874898-13877398 GCA_028751875.1 Rapana venosa
TCTATCTATATATCTACCTACCTACCTACCTACTTACCTATCTATTTATCTATCTATCTATCTATCTATCTATCTATCTATCTATCTATCTACCTATCTATCTATCTATCTATCTATCTATCTCGGCTTATTCATTATCCTCGAAATAAAAGAAATTGCCATTGATATTGTCATTGTCTTTGTCATTCTCTCTCTCTCCTCTCTCCCTATCCCTCCTCTTTCTCTCTCTCTCTCTCTCTCTCTCTCTCTCTCTCCTCTCCTCTTCCTCTTCTCTCTCTCTCTCTCTCTCCTCTTCTCTCTCTCTCTCTCTCCTCTCTCTTCTCCTCTCTCCTCTCTCCTCTCTCTCTCTCTCTCTCCTCGTCTCTCTCTCTCTCATCTCTCTCTCATCTCTCTCTCTCTCTCTCTCTCTCACTCTCTCTCTCCGTGCTTATTCATTATCCACGAAATAAAAGAATGTGTAATTGTCGTTGTCACTGTCCTTGTCCCTGTGAAACTCTCTCTCTCTCTCTCTCTTCTCTCTCTCTCCTCTCTCCTCTTCTCTCTCTTTCTCTCTCTCTCTCTCGCCAGTCAGGTTTTTTAAGTTATATGCTTACAATCATTTGTATTTTACATTTTGGATGATTTAAGTTTTTTCTTTTTATCTGTGAACACAATTTTGTTCTTTGTTGTTGTTGTTTTTTTGTTGGGTTTTTTGTTCTTTTGCCCAGAGGGCTGGTTGCAAAAAATACATGTTTTCTGATGCCACAGCCTTCTTTAAATATCATTCAGTTAATTCAATTCAATTCAATTCTCTCTCTCAGATATATTCGAAACATATAAACATTTCAACCTGATCAATTGCGAGCTTCTTTGTTTATGTACAATCTGGATTTTGAAAAATGGTGTAAATTCATCTTTTAACCTCCACAGCTGAAGTAGAAGAAGAAGGAGGAGGAGCAGGAACAGCAGCAGCAGCAACAGTAGTAACAGAAACAACAGCAGCAGCAACAACAGCCGCAGCAACAATAGTAACAACAACAGCAATAACAGGAGCAACAGCATTAACAGCAACAGCAGCAGCAACAACAACAACAGCAGCAACAACAACAGTAACAGCAACAGCAGCAGCAACAACAACAGTAACAGCAACAACAGCAGCAACATCAGTAACAGAAACAGCAGCAGCGACAACAGTAACAACAACAGCAGCAGCAACAACAGCAACAGCAGTAGCAGCAGCAACAGTAACAGCAACAGCAGCAACAACAGCAGCAGAAACAACAGTAACTGCAATAGCAGCAGCAACAATAGTAACATCAACAACAGCAGCAGCAACAACAGTAACAGCAACAGCAGCAGCAATAAAGTAACAGCAACAACAACAACCGCAGCAGCAACAGCAGTATCAGCAGCAGCAGCAGCAACAATAGTAACAGCAACAACAGAAGCAACAATAGTAACAGCAACAGCAGCAGCAACAACAACAGTAACAGCAACAACAGCAGCAACAACAACAGTAACAGCAACAACAGCAGCAACAGTAACAGCAACAGCAGCAACAACAGCAGCAACAACAACAGTAACAACAACAGCAGCAGCAACAACAGTAACAGCAACAACAGAAGCAACAGTAACAGCAACAGCAGCAGCAACAACAACAGTAACAGCAACAGTAGCAGCAACAGCAACAGCAGCAGCAACAATAGTAACAGCAACAGCAGCTGCTGCAACAACATTAACAGCAACAGCAGCAGCAACAAAAGTAACAGCAACAACAGCAGCAAGAGCAGTAACAAGAACAGCAGCAGCAAGAGCAGTAACAAGAACAGCAGCAGCAAGAGCAGTAACAGCAACAGCAGCAGCAACAGCAGTAACAGCAGCAGCAACAACGACAGTAACAGCAACAGCAACAGCAGCAGCAACAGCAACAGCAGCAGCAACAGCAGCAGTAACATCAGCCGTAACATCAGTAGTAGCAAAAGCAGTAACAGCAACAGCAGCAACAATGCAAGAACAAGACGAAAGAGAACGAAAAAGAAACAGAAACAAAAGAAGAAAAGGACAGGAAAGAAAAAAAAATATCAAGAAAGAAAGAAGTCATTTTACACACATAAACATTATCAGATAAAACCGCAACTTTACGCCTGGCATTCCAGACATTTGTGTGCGTTTATCAGGCCTGAAAGATACAGACACCTGCAGGGCTGCATATAAACAATAAATTCCATAACAATCTGAACATGATATCCACGAAGAGCAAGACACTAGACAATGAAATCTAATGATTCCTGTCTCTGCATTGCACTGGAGATTTCTGGAAACAATCGGAGAGATAAAAAATAGTATAATTATATTATCGGCAAACTGTTCTTTTGATAAATAAGGAACAAATATGGCCACGCCGGATGTGTGTATGTAGTGTGTATGTGTGTGTGTGTGTGTGTGAGAGAGAGAGAGAGAGAGAGAGAGAGAGAGAGAGAGAGAGAGAGAGAGTGAGTGAGTCTGTGTGTATGTGAGAGTG
>CM054157.1:13882398-13924898 GCA_028751875.1 Rapana venosa
AATCCTGCTTTCATAAACACACATGCGCGTGCACACACACACACAGACACTCACGCACACACGTACGCACACACACAGAGATACAAACTCATGCGGACACATAACAATTGTATTGTATAAATATCTTTGCACTATACTTGAGGTGCATGTACATAGGAGTGGTTTTGTGCACATACACATCCATATATAAATACACACACATGCACACATAAACACACACACACATTGAAGGTGACGTCATCAACATGGCGAAAACAAGCAGCGCCTAAAACCAGCGCTGAGTGCAAATGCAAATACTTACAAAATGACAAAAACAAGACGGACTAGATCTACATCATGCTATCCTGCAAACGTGACGACAAGCAAAAATAACGAAGACGGCAGCGATAAAGCCCCCTCAAGACAAATTTCGACAAAAATTCGGGAGTCTGCCGAGAATAGATCTGGATCAAACGTCTCAAACTGTTACCAGTGGCAACGAAAACAGTCATTCTGGCTGTGAAAAGAACAACTTCTGCAATTGCAGAATTACAAAGAACCATTCTGCAACTGGTTGAGAAAAAAAACCCCAGTCTTGAAAAGACCGGGTTGCCACCAGACGCAACTACAAAGCTGCAAACAGCATCACAGAGATGGCTCCACAAGGGAAGACTCTGGCAGGGCCCAGAAAGGAAACCCAGACAGAACCCGTTCTACCTGCCTCCCCATCACCGCCTGGCCACCTATGCAGAAGCCCTTCAACAGCAACGGGTGCCTACTCCCCCTATGCCTAAACAACCTCAGCTGCCTGTACCCCCAAAGAGGTCAGTGTGTCCAACAATAAATTTGGCCTAAAAAAGAAGAACCAGACCTGACGGGGCGCAGACTCTGACGCGAAAAAAACATCTGACGTCAAACCATGTAGTGCAGAAGAACATTCTGCTCTTCCCCTGTGCTCCTTCTGCAAGACTCGGTTCTAAACGTCTTTTAATGGCAAACGTCTAGGACCAGTCTTATGGGTTCAGGTGGAGAAAAGAAATTCATATCAAATCAGTGACATTCCTGATTATGAGTAGTGACAATGCTATTAATAAACCCAATGCAGTAGTCGTTAATTGGGGGGTAAATGATCTGAAAAAGTCAGATCCCAAAGGGAAGCTAGCAAACACCTGGTTAAAAATTTTAAAACAAGTTTTGGCTACTTTTCCGATTACGAAAGTTGTGATAAGCAAGTTGCCCTGTGAAAAATCCAGCCTTCAGATGAAAGAGAATTTTTCAATGCAATGACATGTTCACAATTATATAACCAAAAGCATGTGTCATTTGTCTACATGAAATATGTACACTCATCATCTTATAAAGATTCATTTCATCCTAACGTTCATGGTTCAAGTATTCTGGCAAGAAACATGGCGGGCCCACGTTCATGCCTTTTTTTTGGGAAACCGAAGAGGAAACCCAGAACTAGGTTTCATCGCATGAATCAGTACCAGCCACCACCCTACGCCTTTGAAGACAGCCAGCAACAGCCAGCCTACAGCCAGGGACAGTACCTCTACCAGCAAGGGGACACCCGCAGGTGGAGGCAACATACCCGGCAGAAAAATTTCCTATGTTGAACAATCACTTGGAATGGTGACATTTGTATGTCAATGCTTTGCACCAGCTGCAGTACAGATAACAGACACTGTAATCTCCGCTCACAGCAGCTGTTTCAACCGATTTGGAACTGTTTTTGTTGCTCTGTTTTAGTTATTTATTTATTTTTATTTATCTGTTCCCCTTTTTGTGTTGGTTTTAAAATTGAAATAGTTTACCTGTTTATTTGTTTACTTGCACTCTTTTAATTCAATACCAGTTCATTCATATTTTACTCTATCTATAGGTTGCATTGGCATTTTTGTTTAAAACTGTATAATGCCTCTGAAAAATTCACAAATGTTAAGATCATGCAGTGGAATGCTTAGTTTCAATTTCCACTAATCTGCCATATTTATTAAACATCTTTCAAATAACAGGTATCAAGTTCTTTTTTACGGGCCCCTGAATGTAAAGAAATGTAAACTACCTAAATTTTCAGGGTTACTGTTATCCACCTGTAAAATGAACATGTAGATGCTGTTGATAAAATCAACACAGCAATATATATACAAGAAGGAGTAGATTATAATGTTTTGTTGTTCACCAATGCCTAATAACATTCCAGATTCATACTCATGTGCTGCACGTGAAAAGGGTTTAAAATGATTTAGTCATGAATATCGTATCGGTTTATTTACCAAAGGGAGCTAATGATTCTAATACAGAGTGGCTGCATTCACTACAAGATAATCAGAGTGGCGGGTTTAGGAGGAGATTTTAAGGGCCCACGCGCCTTTTGAGGATAAAGAAAGTATATCCATTTCCTGCAATGGGTTTTTTAGAAAACATAATAGACTCTTGCCTGTGCCTACTAAATGATGGTAGTATCACGAGAATACCTGACATTTGTACTCACAGAGCATCAGCATTAGATTTGTCTTTGATATCTTCTGCTCTTGCCCCAAAAATGTACATGGGTAACAAGTGAAGATACATTCGGAAATGATCACCTACCTATTGAAATAACATTTAATGAAATGCCAAAATCCTCTGTGACACTGAAAAAGACATAATTCCAAAATTTAATATAAAAGGCCGATTGGGAGAAGTTTAAAAGTATCCTTGCTGCCTACAATACAAACAACTTAGATTCTGATAATATTGACCAATTTTATTCCACTTTTACAAAAGCCATTATTCAAGCTGCGCACCTATCAATTCCCATCATTAAAAACACTTAAATCAAAAAGTGTTCAGGGAATGTTTTGGTGGACACCTGCTTGCGAAGAAGCAGTGACCAACAAGCATTTAATGTTTAAAAGGTATGTAAAAACAAGACATCAGAAAAACCCCGAAAAACAGAAACAGGCAAAAAATTATAGCAAACTGGTCTTAGCTCAGGCAAAACGACAATATTGGTCGCTTTTGTTCCCGTGACATATCAAGTCATACAGATCTAAAAATGTGTGGAAAAAATTTCATGAAATGAGAAAGGTGTGACTTTACCAACTTGTCGATTTAAGCTAAAAACAACGAATTTCCATCCAATGCAGAAAAGGCTGAGGCTTTTGCAATATTTTCTCAGAATCCATGCGTATTGAAGGTCTCTCACTTAAAGCAGTAAGTACAGAAAATCTGAAGAGAACAAAAAAAAAATATGAAGACCCCCTTTTCTAAAAACACCGAATACATCAATGCCCAATAACAATCAATGAAGTAAAAGATGTTTACATTCTCTTCCCAAAAAGAAACTTCTGTTGGATTAGATTTCCAATCCAATGATATGCTTAAACATTTACCAGAAAAATTCATTTTTTATTACATAAACTTTTCCAAAAATGTTTGAACTGAAAGTGTTATGCCAGTCAACTGGAAGCAGTCCAATCATTGTTCCCATTCATAAGCAAAGGGAAAGCCAAAAAATGACAAAACTTGTTACAGACCCATAGAGCTGACTTCTAACCAGGTAAGCTAATGGAGCGAATCATTCTAAGAAGGATTGTGGATTATTGTCAGAAAAAAAAAGGTAGTTCCAATCAATCAAGCAGGCTTTCAAAAAGGCAGTCTGCAATTGATAATCTAGTTAAAATTAAAAACACAAGTCAAACAACAGTTTGCAAGAAGAAAAAACCTAATTGCAACATTTTTTGATGTCAGAAAGCCTACCCATCAAGTCTGGGATGCTAAATTACTGCATAAATTGAAGACTACTGGATTATCTGGGCATGTTTATTATTATAGCAAAAGCTTTTTTGTAACAGAAGTATACAAGTGTGAGAGTAGGGAATACATATTCACACTCTAGGTCACTCCATATGGGTTTACCACAGGGGTTCTGTTATAACCCTTTTCTGTTTAATTACTGTTATACGATTTTACCCACAAAATGTCTTAAAAAAATCATCCCAGTACAATATGCTGATGAAATATGTATGTGGATGAATGTCACTATGAAGCGCAGTACAAACAAAGAGGATGATTCATTATACCAGAAAAATCTATCAAAAAGAGTTAGATAATTTATATAAATATATTTTGAAAATGGTCTGACATTTTTTAACAGAAAAAACGCACATTATGCTTTTTTAACAATGGCAGTGATCCCGATACACTACCACAGTTTAAGATTGGAGGGGAGCTAATTCAGTACACAAATACTGTCAAATTTTTAGGCATATTACTTACATCAAAATTGACTTGGAAATGCTCATATTGGATACTTTTAACAAAAGCTAGAAAATGTATTAATTTCTTAAATGGTTACCAGACAGTCTTTGGGACAAGATATAGTCACTCTGAAATGCTTAGCTACGTCACTTATCGGTCCAAGCTGTCTTATGGGGCAAGAAGTCTTTTTTAGTGCTCCCAATTATTTACTGAAAAACTCCAAAGTGTAGACTGTAAAGCATTAAATTGCACTTGGTGTACCATTCCACACCTCCACCATAGGAACTTTTAACGAAATTGGGGAACTTCCCCTAGCCGATACCGACAACTTTCATGTGCCAAATATGTTTTACGCAGCACAACAAATGAAAACTTTGTTTCTAGTTGAAATAACAGTCGAAGCAAAAACAAATTATCCTAAAAGGGCTTAGAATATTCGTGTTTAACGCCTATTGGTACTTATGTATCAAGACCTTTTTCAAAAATCAGGACTTAATCATTATGAATTAGAAGTGCAGAAAGAAGCTTTGCCATGCCCTTCGTGGGAAATAATAAAGCATATTTTGGGTTTTAGAATGTACTAATGAAAAAAAGAACGAAAACCAAAATATCATGGTTGCAGATATCCAATCACATATTGAAAATAAGTATACTGACAAAATTAAAAGTATATACAGATGGGGTCAGTCTTAGAAAATAATGAAGCTGGTTCAGATTCGTCTACCAGCTCTAAAAACAGAGAAATCATACTATCTTGGTAAACATCAATTTAATATTTACAGCTGAACTATTGCAATTCTTATGGCTCTTACAAAATTCTTGATTTTGCATTTCCCATCATTCCTATCTTACTTTGTGTAGATTCTAGTCGGTACTGTATGCTTTCAAATCCCCAAATTCTAGGAAAGTATCCAGAATCATTTTTGAAATTAAATTTTGTCATACACCTTTTAAGTTTAAGAAGTATTCCCGTCTCCTTTTGTTGGGTACCTTCGCACGTTGGGTTTTTTCAAATGAGTGGGCTGACAGAGCTGCAAAAAGGGGGCAAACATCATTTGGAATCAATAGAAAGCATGTTCCCATTATCTCTACAGGAGGGATTTCAGTTTATTAGAAAAAGACGTCGTGGAGTAAGTGGAGAGAATCAGATCAATTCAAGGAGGATCTTTAAAGAACTGCCTGACTAATGGCCTTTATTTCATGTTACATGACACCTTCTCAAAAAATTTAAGTATCGCAAACCCCAAGAAGAGTTAATGCAAATATATTTTAGATTAAAATTAAAAGCATTTATAACAAAATTTTGTAAAATGTGAGGTGCCTCTGTGGGGAACATATTTCCAAAACTCACATCATTTTTTGAGTGTTCAATTGTAAAACCTTTTTTACCCACATTTTGTGAGCAGTCTGTGGAAACTGTTTTTAAAAATCCGAAATTAGCCTTTGCCATTGTTAAATGTCTATTGCACAGCCCATTAGAGTATTTGTTGTAGTTATTTTTATAGATGTTTCATGTTAACAATTTGTTGAATTTAAATGTTTATTCATGTTTAAGATTCCCCCCACCCCTTTAATTGCATGAAAATACAACACACATGTTACCTAATCAGTCTTTTCTCTGTACATTCCCCTCTCCACTACTCCACTACATTTTCCACATCCTTTTGTCTAATATCACTAAGAGTGAACAGACGTTAAATTGAAGACAACAACAACAACACACACACACACACACTCACACACATACACACATACACCACACACACCTTCTAATATCACAACTTGTGTAAAGACCTTAAATGAATTTGAATACACACATGCTTGCGCGCGCGCGCGCGCCACACACACACACACACACACACACACACACACACACACACACACAACACACAGGGGCACACGCACAGCCTCAAAAAACGCACACACACACACAAAGGTTCAAGATTTAAGATTCAAGATTTAATTCCTTTCACCCCCTTTTGGGGTATGGAGGATTACAAAAAATTCAACAGGAGAATAAGCCAAACAGCAAAACACCCTAAAAATAATGTCAACTCTATCACACACACACACACACGCACACGCACGCACTCACACACACATACACACATGCACTTGGAAGATTAGAAAGGATGAGCAAGCATCATCTTTCCTATCAATCACTGTGTGTGTGAGCGCACGCTTGTGTGTGTGTGTGTGTGTGTGTGTGTGTGTGTGGTGTGTGTGTGTGTGTGTGTGTGAGTGTGTAGTGTGTGGTGTTTATCGGTGTGTATGTATATGTGTCTGTGTGTGTGTGTGTGTGTCCATATCTAGGCAAGACATCTGTCAAAAAATTCATGCATATTACGAAGGACAGTGGATAACATTTGAAGATATTTAGACGTTTGTGCTGATGTCAAGTCACTTTTGAGCTTGTTTGGTTCTGTTTTTCTCTGTTCACTTCTTATTGAAGAGAGAGAAAGAAAGGCGAGAGAGATAGTGTGTGTGTGTGGTGTGTGTGTGTGTCGTGTGTGTGTGGTGTGTGTGTGAGTGTGTGTGTGTGTGTGTGTGTATGTGTTGTGTGAGTTTGCGTGTGACATGTGTGTGATATTGGTTGATGTGGCATGTGTGTTGTATGTGTGTGTGTTGCTGGGTTTTTTTTAAGTGATTTTTTTAGCAAATACCTGTGCTGAACATTGCAGCAAGAAAATGACAAACGTTCTTAATAGTGACAGCAGTTTAGTAGGGAAATTCTTAAACGCCACAATGTAAACACAAATGTCTGAATTGAAAGTGAAAAGTCTGGCATCTTGCTTTTTTGCCTTTGTGGTTTTTCTTTTATGTGTTTGTCTGTCTGTTCTGTCTGTCCTGTTTGTTTGTTGTTGTTGTTTTTTTGACTGGCTGGCCTTTCTATCTGTCTGTTTTATATCTTTTCCTGTATTAACCATCTTATCTTTGCGTGTGCGAGTTAGTGTTCTGAGTTTAAATAAGTGTATTGCTGTGTGTTAGGGAGTGTTGTGTGGTGTGTGTACTGTCTGTCTGAATGTCTCTCTGTCTCTGTGTATCTGTCTGTCTGTCTGTCCGTTCTGCTGTCTTTTTTCTATCTGTCTCTCTCTCACTTTCTTTCTCTCTCTCTCTCTCTCTCTCTCTCTCTCTCTCTCTCTCTCTCACCCCCTCCCCCCTCCCTCTTTTCTCTCTCTCTATCTCTCTCTCTCTCTATCTCTCTCTCCCTTCTCTCTCACTCCCTCTCTCTCTTTTTATCAAAACGGGGAACATGGAACAGGTCTGTGTGTGTTTTTTGTCTGTGTGTGTGTGTTGTGTGTGTGTGTGTGTGTTTTTGTGTGGGGAGTGTGTGTGTGTGTGTGCAAGCTTGCGATAACAATTATGTATGATAACTATTAATGCATTCGGTTGAATGCAGTTCTTGGAGATTCTTTTTCCTCTCTCAGTTTTTCATTATTTCCTTGTTGCAAAAATCACAAACAAACATATTGCTTAAATTGTGTTCATGCTGTGCTCCTTGCCAAAGAGGGACTGTATTGTTAATGCAATTAATTACTTTCAGTGTTCAGTGTTCTCTCCCACCCCCCACCCCCACCTCCCCCCTCTCTCTCCCCACTCTCTCTCTCTCTTTCTTTTGTAACTTGATTTATATTGTGGTGGTTGTGGTTATACAATAACATTTTGGCTTTTTTGTGCTTCCTTTTTTTTTCTCACTAATATACTAGCAGCTCGGCAAACCCCCCTTATGTTTGGGTCAATGGCCTTAATGTGAATAAATCTTTTGAGGTGAGTTCGGTTCTCTCTCTCTCTTCTCTCTCTCTCTCTCTCTCTCTCTCTCTCTATCTCTCTCTCTCTCTCTCTCTCTCTCTCTCTGTAAAACAAGAGGACAACATTTACAAACACATAAACACGGGACTGGATGTAAAAAATACACTATGAGAGCTTATTCCATATCCTCGATATAAAAGAACAGTATAAAATAAAAAAGAATAAGTCTCTCTCTCTATCTCTCTCTCTCTCCTTCTCCCCCCCCTTATCTCTCTCTCTCTCTCTTTCCATCTCTTTCTCTATTCTCAGGGTGTGTGCACTAAATAAAAAACAACCCTTTAACATTATCGATTACAAAAAATTTAAAATTGCTGTCAGCAACTAGAAGCCCCTGCACGCTTCAACGCTGACGAAGCACCATTTAATATCATCGTTTTCTTCCCCCTCCATTACCCCGGGGTCTGGCATTATGTTGATTCAATTCTTTTTCACCTTTTTGCCTTCAATAATATTAATATACATTTTTTTCTCAACAGACCCTTCCTCTGCTCTCAACCCACCTACATTCCCATTTACCCATCTATTGACAATCTGCATGAATCACACACCACCGCGCACCACGCACGCGTACATCACATACGTAGGAATGCAACAGATTGAAACTCTTGCATGAACTTAACAAATCTAGTGTAAATAAAATTATTTACTAGTGGCGCTCGTACATACGACGCGGTTTTGTGCACGTAAACACGCATTTATAAATTACACAAAACATGCACACATAAACACACACACACAACACATACACACTCAGAGCGTTGTAATATCACACTTTGGAAAAGACGTTAATGAATTTGAAATACACACAACACCACACACAGGAACAACACACACACCACACACACACACACAAACCCACACACACCACAGGGCACAGATACAGCTCCCCCACAAACGCACACCACACACAAGTTTTCAAGGTTTGAGATTCAGATTTAATTCCTTTCACCCCCTTTTGGGGTATGGGAGGGATTACAAAGAAGTCAACAGTGAGAATAACCAACAGCAAGGCACCCTAAAAAAATGTCAATCTCACCTACACATTCCCTCACCAGCATATTCAGTAATTTAAAACTGGCATTTGAAATTATGAAAGGTTTTTGTCACAGTCCCATAGGACATTTGTTATAGTTACATTAACGTTAATGACTTGTTTTTGTTTGTTTGGGGTTTTTTTGTTTGTTTTTTTAAATTCCTGTTAGATTGCCAAGTTTTTCGATATTTTTTTTAAAACCACATCCACATCTCTCGGGTTTGTTTGTGTGGTTTTTTGTGTGTATTTTTGGGGGGCGTCTAATATCACTAAAAGGGAACAGACGTAAAATTGAAGTCAACAACAACAACAACACACACACATACACACACACAAACACACACACACACACATCCACACACACACACACATAGTAGCACAAACAGACCCCCCCTGTTATCTCTGGCATTTGTGCACGTTTCTGATATTATACCATTGAGCCTTATCAAACTGATAGAAAGGACACAGTGAATGGTGCATAATACACGTTGCTTTCATCTGCTAATGGCCCTGTTATCGCCTAAGCTGTCTTGCGTAGCGCCATCCTTTGAATGACAGACAGTCTCTACCCTGTTCATTTAAAGCGAGGGGAAGGATAGATGGCCTTGTGGTTAGAGCATTCAGCTATTAACCTGTCGGTAGCTGTAAGCATGGGTTCAAATCTCGGGGATGTGCCGCTTGAAGGAAATGTTCTCCAGGAGATATTTTAACTTCTAACTTTATTTTAACTGATAGTCAAGATTTTTGTTGCTGTTAAATTACTTGATTTAATTTCTGTTCTTTTTATAGGAAAAATACTAAGAGTTCGTGGGTTGGTTCTTGGTTTTTTTTACATCCAGTCTCTTTATGTGTGTGGTTTTGTAAATGTTGCCATATGTTCCCAATGGCACATATCAGCACTACTCTTTTAAAATGAAAGAACAGGCTATTCAACATGTGCCCTTGTGCGTGCGCTGAATGTGTGCGTGCCGTGCGTGTGTGTGTGTGTGTGTGTCGTGTGTGTGTGTTTTTTTGTGTGTGTGTGTTTTAATGTGATGATCGTTGGGTGCGGTGTTTGTGTGTGTGTGTGTGACTGTACAATGTGAGGAGGTGTGTGAAAGTGTGATTTGTCTGTCTGTCTGTTTTGCCTCCATCTGTTTGTGTGTGTGTGTCTGGTATGTATATGTATGTGTGTGTGAGTTTGTCTGTCTCTCTGTCCGTCTGTATGTTTACCTATCTGACTGTCTGTCTGTCTGCCTGCCTATCTGTCTGTCTGTCTGTCTCTATCTGTGTTTCTTCGAACGTAAACACATGCATGCATAGATGGGTGGTGCATATGACTGCGCGTGCATGCGGACGTGTGTATATGCATGGCTGTGCGTTCTTATCTCTGCAAAACATCCGTCACAAATTCCTAAACGTTATCAGAGAATCTGAAGTGCATTGAAAGATTTCTGAAATGTTGACACTGTATATGTAAAGAGGGTATTTTATGATTGGTTTCATTTTTGGTTGGGTTTTTTCTCTTTTTCGTTGTTTTCGAGGGTGTTTTTTTTTAAAAAAAAATAAAAAAAAGAAAAAGAATCGTGCATTTACCTTTACAGATACGAATCTTTTTCTGGTTTGTTTTCGTTTTCGGGCTTGTGTGTTGTTGTTTTTATTAAAGTTCGTTGTTGCTATCTTAAAGCAGCTGGTCAGTTGTATACATACAGCAGGAAAATTTACTCGGTATTTTGCAAAAGCGACTGACTTTGCTAAAAAAACGTATTCATTTTTTCAAAAGCTACAGCACTATAGTTAAAACAACGAATTTTTTTTTCCAAAGCGACGACCATTGCTATAAAAACGTATTATTTTTTAAGCGACAGACCAATGCTAAAATAACAGTGTGGTATTTCTTATTTCTAAATCGACAGCCCTTAGCTAAAACAACGTATTTTTCAAGCCACAGACCATGCTAAAAACAAAACGTCTTTTTTTCAAAGCGACAGACTATTGACTAAAACAGCGTATTTTTTCAATGCGTCGAACAATTGCTAAAAACAACGTGTCATTTTTTCAAAAGCCACAGACCATTGCTAAAAACAACGTATTTCTTCAAAAGCGACAGACCTTGCTAATTACCAACGTATTTCTTCAAAAGCGACAGACCTTGCTAAAAACAACGTGTTTTTTTTAAGTGACAGAATATTGCTAAAACAACGTGTGTGGTTTTTCAAAATCGGACAGGTCAATTGCTAAAAAGATATGTATCATTTTTTTTCAAAAATGACAGGCCATTGCTAAACAACGTATATTTTTTCAAAGCGACAGACCAATGCTAAAACGTACTTTTTCAAAAGCTACAGACCATTGCTAAAAACAACGTATTATTTTTTTCAAAAGCGACAGACCGTTGCTAAAACAACGCACTTTTCAAAAGTGGCAGACTATTGCTAAAACAAAGTATTTTTCAAAAGCGACAAACCATTGCTAAATAACGTATTTTTCAAAAGCTAACAGCCTTTACTAAATAAAACGTATTTTTCAAAAGCGTCAGGAACATTGCCTAAAACAACGATTTTTTCAAAGTGAACAGGACCATGGCTAAACAAACGTTATTATGTTTTTTCTAAGCGATCAGACCATTGTAAACAACGTATTTTTCAAAGGACAAACCCTTGCTAAAACAAGATTATCAAAAGCGACAGGGGACCATTGCTTAAAAACAATGTATTATTCAAAAGCGACAGACCATTGCTAAAAACAGCGTATTTCTTCAAAAGCGACAGACCATTGCTAAAAACAGCGTATTTCTTCAAAAGTGACAGACCATTGCTAAAAACAACGTATTTTTTCAAAAGCGACAGACCATTACTAAAACAACGTATCATTTTTTCAAAAGCGACAGACCATTGCTAAAACACCGTATCATTTTTTCAAAAGCGACAGACCATTTCTAAAACAACGTATTTTTTCAAAAGCGACAGACCATTTCTAAAACAACGTATTTTTTCAAAAGTGACAGACCATTGCTAAAACAACGTATTTTTTCAAAAGCGACAGACATTTCATAAAAACAAACGTATTTTTTCCTAAAGTGACAGACCATTTCTAAAACAACGTATTTTTTCAAAAGCGACAGACCATTTCTAAAACAACGTATTTTTTCAAAAGTGACAGACCATTGCTAAAACAACGTATTTTTTCAAAAGCGACAGACCATTGCTAAAACAACGTATTTTTTCAAAGCGACAGACCATTGCTAAAACAACGTACTTTTCAAAAGCGACAGACATTGCTAAAAACAACGTATCATTTTTTCAATCCTTCCTCCCATCCTTCGGATGAGACTATAAACCGAGGCCCCGTGTGTGAACGCATGCAGAACATCTTGCGCACACGTTAAATCCTGTTCCGCTTTTCGAAAGAGTAGTCCTTGTGTGCCGGTCGCGAAAAACAGATGACAAAATTTACAATACCGCATTTTCCTCGATATTAAAATAAATATAAATAAGAATTTTTTTAAAATCATGTCATCTGTGCGCTTTGATTTGTTTTGCTTTACAAGATCAGCGACTATATAAATTCCATACATTATTATTACTATTCCTATTATATTTTCCTATTATTATTATTATTATTATTATATTATTATTGATTATTGTTATTATTATGAAATGTTATATTTTCAAAAGCGACAGGGCCATTTGCTTAAAACAACAAAAAAACGCACAAAGAATGAATGAAAGAAACAGAACAAACAAACCAAACCAACAACAAACAAAAACAAAAAACAAACTAATACAAATCACCAGTATTTTCAGAAGCAGCAACAGCAGTTGGATAACAGCAAACAATCAAAGAAATGATCACATAACACAAATCAAACAGGGAAAATAAAAATAAAAATATGGTACTAAAAATGGAAGCTGTCTGTGAGAATGTAGGCTTTAAAAAAAACAACTGTCTTCCTTTCATTTTCTTTCATTATTTTTCCTATTTGGTACTGTCTAGCTTACTGTTGGTTGGCTGAGTAAGGTAAAGCTGTTGGCCTGTCCTGTGTCCGTGAGTGTGTGTGTGTGTGTGTGTGTGTGTGTGTGTGTGTGTATGTGTTCTGTCTGTCTGTCTGTTTGTCTGTCTGTGTGTCTGTCTGTCTCTCTGTTCTCTGTCTCTGTCTTCCTGCTGTCTGACCCGGTTTCTTTGTCCGTCTTTGTCTTTTCTCTCTGACTATCTTGGTTTCTCTTGTCGTCTTCTTCTGTCTGTCTGTCTATCTCTGCCTGTCTGTCTTCTTGTCTGATGTTTAATTTCTATCTGTCTATATACCTGGCTGTCTTATGTCTCTGCGTCCTTTCTGCCTCTGTCTTCTTTGTCAGTCTCTCTTCTTGTGTCTCTGTCTCTCTCTCTTTCTCTCTCTTACTATCTTTGTTCTCTCTTCGTCTTGTTGTCTGTCTGTTTGTCTGATGTTTATATCTTTCTTGTCTATTTACTGGCTGCTCTCTGTCCCTGTCCTTCTTTCTGCCTCTAGCTGTCCTATTATTTTTTTCTTTATCTTTTTCTCTTTTTCCTTATTTTTTTCTCTGTGTCAGTCTCTCCTCTCTCTCTCTCTCTCTCTCTCTCTCTCTCTCTTCTCTCTCTCTTCTCTGTCTTCCTTCTCTGTGTCTTTCTATCGTTACTATCTCCTCGTTTCTCTGTCTGTCTGTCTGTCTGTCTGACTTGTGTCTCTGTCTGATGTCTTGTTCTATCAGTCTATACACCTGCATCTTTGTCAGTGTTTCATCTCCTGTCTTTCTCTTTTACATCTCTGTTTCTCTTGTCGTCTCTTTCTGTCTGTCTGTCTCTCTGTCCCGTCTCCGTCTCTCTCTATCTCTCTTTCTCTCTCTCTCTGTATCTTGTGTTCTCGTATGTCTCTCTGTCTCTTGTCTTTGTCTCTCTCTTCTTATGTCTGTTATCTGCTTTAATCTGTCTCAATCAACAGACAGAATAAGGACCAGAAGAGATCAGAGATGCAGAAGGAGAAAGGATGAGATATAGAGACAGACATGGCAGACAGAAAAACGAGAGACGACATTCAGGCAGCGACCACAACATCACACACACACACAGCACACACACGCACACACACACGCTACACACACACACACCACACACACACACACACACACACACACACACACACACACACACAACAGCGTAAGCGTTCATTCAAAGACGTGCCAAGAGATTCACCACGGACAGCATTTCTTTTTTTTTTTTTTCGGGGGGGGGGGGGGGGGGGGGATGATACAGGCAGAAAAAAAAAAAAACCCCCCATACTGGCACATCACGGACACAGAAAAGCTTTAATGGCTGTCAAGGAATGCCACCTTCCTTAATGCTAGAAGCCCCAGTCTGAAAATGATGTTCCTGAGCAGCACGGTTCAACTATGAAGTAGAGATAGAGAGGGCTAAAATCGTAGAAGTAGCCTATCCACTCTTGTCAATCTTTCTTGCTGTGTTCTTTTTTATTTACTTTTTGTTTTGGTGGAGTTTTTTATTGGGGTTTTTGTGGGGAGTTTTTTTGTGGGGGGGGTTTTTTAGGGGGTGTTGTTTTTTGTTGGGATTCTGTTTGGTTTTTTATTTGTTTGGAGTGAAGGGGTTTTGGTTTTTTGCTGGGTGGTTTTTTTTTTTTTTTTGGTTGTTTATTTTGTTTGTTTGGTTGGTTGTTGTTTTTTGTTTTTTTGGAGGGGAGGGGCTGACAGTCTCTAAACAGTTTCTTTTTTTTGGTTTCAGTTGCGTGTTGCGTTTGTTGTGTGTTGTGTGTATGTGTGTGATGTTCTTGTTTGTATGTTTTATTGGTGTTGTATGTGTGTGTCTTATGTGTGTGTGTGTTTGTGTGTGGGTGTGTGTGTGTGTGTGTGTGCGGTGGGGGTGGGGGGTTAGGTTGGGGAGTAGGTGTGTGTGTGTGTGTGTGGGGGGCGGGGGGGTTTGAGGTGTGATATTTTAATCTAAAGTTGTCTTGGAATGTTAAATCCAGTATGAAATGTAGTTTTCTTGTATCTTTAAAAAAAACAAACAAGATTCCTATCAATGTACCTGTAGGTATTGTAATTGCTCTACATGAAGTGGTTTTGACTTGACATTACTTGACTTGACTGTAATTGAATTGAATTGAATTGACCGGACTTGATTTGATTTGAATTGACTTGAATTGAATTGACTTGGATTGACTTTTTGAAGACAACAATTAATATGAGAGGGGGGAGGGATAATTATGTTCCTATAATGTACCTGTAGGTATATAAATTGCTTCTACTGAGATGATTAAAGTGTCTTTGGACCTGGACTGTACTTGAATTGACTTGAATTGACTTGACTAGAATTGATTTCACCCGACTTGATTTGACTTGAATTGAATTGACTTGGATTGACTTGACTTGAATTGAATTGACTTGAAAACAGGGATGTTCAGGTGTGATGAATGAGGCGATGTGCATATTTCTAAGAGACCTGTTAGGCTAAGGAACTCCCAACAACCAAGCAATAGGGAACAGTTCAGCGGTAACTTGACTCTGCAAGTCACAGATGGTATCAGAATACGACTATGGATATTCTAACCCTCTAAGCTTGTTCCTGCTTTAGATGGATGGAAAAATGTAGGATTGGTTGGTACCGTTCTGCTTGACAGAAAAGTAACTCACCCTGTAATCATCTGCTTACTGCCACGTAACTGTGTACGCTGTTCATGCCTCTGCTCTTTGTCTGTCTGTCTCTCTGTCTGTCTGTCTGATCGTATCTCAGTCTTACTGTCTCTGTCTGTCTGTATGTCTGTCTGTTTGTTGATCTGTCTCCCTCTGTGTGTTTTTCGGTGTGTGTGGGTGTGTGTGTTTTTGGTGTGTGTGTGTGTGTGTCTGTCTGTCTCTGTGTCTCTATGTCTCTGTCTGTCTCTGTTTCTGTTTCTCCGTCTGTCTGTCTCTGTCTCTGTGTGTGTATGTCTCTCTGTCTCCCTGTCTTTGGGCTCTATGTCCCTGTCTTTGTGTCTGTCTGTCTGTTTCTATCTCTCTCTTTCGTACACACAAAATACACACACATATATACATACATACATACTTAAAAAACAAACATACATCATAAAACATTTCACACATCATATATCTATATCTTATCTATCTATCTATATTATCTATAATATCTATATCTATATCATATATATATATATATATTATATATATATATTATAATATATATCAGAGGGTAAAGGAGAGGGCCCGGGGAGAGATGAGCACACACACAACACACACATAAGCACACACCCACATAAAAACACTACCCCCCCCCCCCCCCCCACCCTCACACACACACACATAAAACACACACACCGCACACAACACACAAACAAAACAAACACACACTCAACGCGCACACCACACAAAACACACACAACACACACACACACACACCCCACACACACACACACACACACACACACACCACACACACACACACACACACAACACAACAAACAACCCACACACACCGCACACGCACAACACCACACATCACACACCACAACAACTAAACACCCAGAATGATACTAGACACTTTCAGTGCTAACAAGACCTTGAAGGCTCGGGGACGGGAGAAAAGGGGGGTGGAGAGGGGGGGGGGGGGGGGGTAGAGGGAAGTGGGTGCCAGTGGGGAGGAGTTGTGGTGGTGGGGGGGGGGGGTTGGGGGTTGGGACTGGTTACTCTTTTCTTTGGCATGGTTGCCCTGGAAGCCTTAAACCCCCTGACTAACCCTAAAGACCCCCCCTCTCCCCACCTCCCCCCCGACCCCCCCCCCCCCCCTCTTCCTCTGGCATTCCTCGATGATTGGAGAAATGCTTCCACCATTCCACCCCCAAACTGTCAAGACAGATAATATCTCCCACGCTTACCCCCGGCCTCTTCCTCGACCCCCCCCTCCCCCCCCCTCCCCCCCCCGCTTTTTTACAACAAGTTTCTGTATTTCCCTGTCTGTCCTGGTGTCTGTCCTGTTGTATGTTGTCTGCTGTCTATCTGTTCTTACTGTCTGTTTTTTCTGTCTGTCCTGGTGTCTTTCTGTGTGTCTCTGTCTCTGTGTGTTTTTCTCTCACTGCCTCTGTCTATCTGTCTGTTTGTCTCTGTCTATGTTTTTGTCTATCTGTCTGTCTGTCTGTCTGTCTGTCTCTTTTCTCTCTCTTCTCTCTCTCTCTCCATATACACACACTTGTACACAGACCACACACACACTTTGTACACACTTATACACATTGTGCACAAAACACACACACACACACCTACCTATTGACAGATATACCCAAAAAGAAAGAAGGGGTAAGGAAAGGTAAAGGAGTCCCATAACCTATAAGGGAGCGAAGCGTCAGAGACCTCACTTCTCTAGGGCCAGCATATTGAGGGCGGCGCCCATCTCCTCTCCCTCGCTGCTTTACCTTCCCTGACCCTAAAGAGGGCAGGTACCCATTTACAGCTGGGTGAACTGGGGGAACTGTACTGAAACCAAGGCGCGCAAACGGTCACCCATCCAACTGGTAACCACGCTCGACGCTGCTTAACTTGGCTGGGGGAAAGCGAGTGCTCCGACCACTGAGCTATCCTGTCCCCATTTGTACAAAAAAGGGGAAAAAGACATATAAAACCAAACAGACAACACACCAACAACAAAAACCTAACCGACCAAACCAACCCAAAAAAACAACAACAAAAAACCCCTCACAGAACAACACACACACACACACACACCAAAACACACAAACCCCCACAACACACACACACACACCCCACACACCCACAGGCAGACGGTTTCAACACAAAACATCAAACATCCGGAGGTCATCACATCTCTTTGGCTCTTCTTTGCACACTGTCCACACTATACACTGACCTCTGGCTGGTCACTCAGGTATGACAGAAACACCCCAGAGAATGCAGAATGACCTGTCAAAAGTGCAGGACTGTAGCGGTGTCCTTAAGTGCTTTTCTCGTCCCTAAATGGATACAGGACTTGAACTTTGCGAGCCCCGCTCGAAACGTAAATAGAAACTGTTCTCTGTTTTTCTTCGTTTCGTTCCGGTGCGAACGAGCGAGAGAGAGAGAGAGAAAGAGGGAGAGGAGGGGTGGTGGAAGAGAGAGAGAGTGGGGAGGAGAAAGGGGGGTGGAAGAAGAGAACAGGGAGGAGAGGGAGAGAGAAGATGGAGAGAGAGAGGGAGGAAAAGGGGAAAAGAAAGGGAGAAGGAGGGGAGAGAGAGAGAGGGAGGAGGGAGGGGGAGGAGGAGTGTGAGAGAGAGAGAAAGGGGGGAGAGAGAGAGGGGTGGGTGGAGAGAGAGACAGGGAGAGAGGGGAGAGAGAGGGGGGGGAGGGAGAGGGAGAGAGGAGATATAGAGAGGGAGAAAAGAGAGAGAGGAGAGCGAGAGGAGAGGGGAGAGAGAGAGAGAGGGAGGGAGAGAGAGAGAGAGAGAGAGAAGAGAGAGAGGAGAGAGAGAGAGAGTGAGAGGGAGAAAAGAAAAGAGGGAGAACAAAACCCACCATAGACAGACAGAGACAGAGAGAGCAAAACTGTAGGTTACACGAAAGCGAGCCACACAATTGTGGAGTCACTTCTCCCCATTTTTAGTACCACAACTAAAACAACAACAACAACAACAACAACAACAACAAAAACAACCTGAACTGATGGCGGCTTGACAACAGCAATGAATCTCTGGACCCTTGGCCAGTTCTGGTTCAAGGAACCGAACAAAAAATGTCCATGCTTCTAGAACTCAGAATCGCCTGTCTGACCATTCTTTTTGACAAATGTCCATGCTTCTAGAACTCAGAATCGCCTGTCTGACCATTCTTTCTGACAAATGTCCATGCTTCTAGAACTCAGAATCGCCTGTCTGACCATTCTTTCTGACCTTTCAGCACCACCACTCCTGCCACCACCCTTACCACCACCACCACCACCCTGCAACTACTACTACTACTACTACAAACTGCTACTAATTTCTACTATACTACTACTACTACTACTATTACTACTACTTACTGCTCCTACTACTACTATTTACTTTACTTCAAACTATACTAACTACTATTACTACTACTATAACTACTACTATTACTACTACTACTACTACTACTACTATTACTACTACTACTATTACTACAAATTTACTACTGTCACCCTGAAAACCACCACCACCACCAAACCCTACCATCACCACCCGTATAATATACCCCCACCACCCGTACCACACCACCACCCTACCACTATCAGTGCCACCACTTCTGTCACCGCCCCTACCACCACCGCTACCACCACCACCATTACCAAACCACCACCACCGCACCACCACCACCACTACCACCACCACCACTACACAACCCCCACATACTACCACTATACCACTTTTTACCACCACAACTACCACCACCACTACCACCACTACTACCACTACTACAACCACAGTACACCCTTACTACCACCACCACCACCTCTATCACCAACCACCACTGGCCCCAACTATTTACCACTACTACCACTCCCATACTACCAACCACCACCACCACAACTACCCACCTTTATTACCACCACTACCACTATGCCACCACCACAACATTGTGAGTTGGGGTGTGTGTGTTTTTGTGTGTGTGTGGTGGTGTGTGTGTGTGTGTGTGTGTGATTTGTCTGGACAGTCTGGCTGGCTGTCTGCCTGGCTTGTCTTCCTGTATTCTGTCTGTCTGTACGTCTGTCTGTATGCATCTCTCTCTCTCTCTCCTCTCCTCTCTCTCTCTCTCTCTCTCTCTTCTCTCTTCTCTCTCTCTCTCTCTTCTCTCTCCGGTTTGCACTTTTTGGTATCTCTAAGAATAAATAGATGTGTAAATTTTTCTTTTGCATCTTTTTTGTTTTTTTAAACACGGGATGGGGGGGGGGGGGGGGGGGGGGGGGGGGGGGGTGGTTTTTGTGGTTGTTTTGATGTGTGTATTTTATAAGGACAAATTGAAAGTACGGTTTTGGCCTAAAATGTTATTTTTGTGATTAAAAACCCCCCCCCCCCCCACCCTCTTTCTCTCTCTCTTCTCTCTCTCTCCTCTCCTCTCTTGGTGTGAAAGGAGCTAAAAAAACTAGTGGGTTGTGTTTGACGTGGTCTTCAGTTTACCAAAATTTTGATGGTGAAAAAGTCACAAAGTTTAAAATTTTTGTAAAGGGTGTTGAAGCCCCTTGGTGCGACTGTGAATTTTAGAGTGGGTAGAGACTTTCAAAAGGTGGTAATCAAAAAAATATAATTATAAACTTAAAGAAAAGCTTTAAATTTTCAAAACTTAAACAGTAATCACGCTTTTCCCTGTCCAACCTTGTGAAAAAAACTGTGCACGTGAAAAGTTGACCCTACACACGGGGGTTTGTTGTTTTTTATCAAGGGATAATGTTAAAAAAGGTCGACACAGGCCCCACAAAAAACGAATTTTTTTTGACCACAATTTTATATCAAAAAATCAATAAAAAAATTTAAAAAGTAGTTTAAAAGAAAAAAATTAAAATGGTGAAAAAATAATTAAGCAGAAACCCCCACAGACAATTCTTGATTGAAAGGTGGATGTGAAAAGATGATTCCTTCAATTATGGAACACCCATTTTCTGTCAAAAAATAAACTTCGGCAACTTGGATTCGATTCAAAACTTTCCTTGCCCTGAAAAAGAGCTAACAGCAGGGGCAAAACATTTAATTTACAGATCCCTCAGCTGTACAGAAGAACTGTCAAAATTAAATTCATGTTTTCGATGATGAGACAATTTATTTCTCTTCCCAACGGATCACACCCTTTCCACAGGACCTGAAAATCAGTCATTAGAATTTACGGGGAGGACTCTAAAACGAAAAACCCTGCTTTATACTTTAAAAGGAAGGCACGGCACCTTACTCTGTAAAGGCATATGCAGGCAGGGGGACAAAAAAAATGTGAACTTCTCCGCGATTTGGTCTATTTTTGTCTGAATGACAAACATTGACAGTCTGCAAAATCAGCGATAGCTCTCCTATTTCTTTCCTCGAAGATGTTTACATTCTACCCAGCTTTTCCCCCCTGTACGTATGACTTACCCCCGTACCCTCCACCCCTATACCCTCTCTCCACATTTTTCAGTGACAGACGACACTAACTCAAGGCAGCTGTCCTGTTAAAAATTTTAGATGGATTTCGAAAAGAATGCAGTCAGAGATTTCAAGAAACACCGCAACAACTCCAACAAAAGGGAGGTACCCCTCATGCCTGCTTCAAACCCTTATCATGTATGTCGGGAACCCTTTAAGTCACAAAAGCAAACAAAAAACAAAAACAATAAAAGGCGCACATGTGTCCAAAAAGATTTTTTACCCTTAGGGACCAAAACTGAAACTCCTTGAAGAAAGTCAGAGCTTGTGACTGCAACTTGGTGACCTTAAAAAACAGACTCACCTCTCAACTGTAGATGCCATTTTTCCATCAAAAATGAAATCAAGAAACATTTAAATAGCAAAATAGAAAGTATGGAACGAAATTGGAAAACCTTAACAATATATTTCTCAACTGGAAACCCAGATCAACCCCAAAAAGAAAAGAAAACTTTCATTAAAAAAAATTTGGGGGTACACTTCAATCAAAACTAAAACCCCCTGATAAAAAAGCCCGTCTTTACAAGCTCAACCCGGCGAAGGTGAGGTTTTAAAGCAGATAGACCCTTTGGGCTGCCAGCCCCAAAACCTTTTCTTCCAGAACTTGAGGAAGACAAACATGAAAAGGCAAAACCCAGGCGACAGAGTGTTAAAAATAGATACTCCAAACGTTTTTCACTGCAACAAATGTATAGCTAAAACCCCTAAAACCCCATTCCAATAACACCCCTGTTCGATACAAAATGGGTTTGCCCCTTATCGAACCCGACACCGATCTCGAGGGTAAAAAAAAAGGGTAGGGCTATTTCTGCACTCAAATGCCTCAAAAAAAATCTGCTAAAGAAAGTCATCCGAAAAAAAACCCCTGAGCAAATTTTTTCAAAAAAATTTAAAAATTCCCCAGACAATTCCAGCTTGTCCTTGTAGAGATTCTGCATAAGACACAGTAAAAAAGACGGTTAGGAATAAAAAAACCCGTGTGTTTAAGCGGCATCCCTGGTGTGCCCAAACAGCACTTGACAAAATGGCTTACAACACTTCCACAAAATGAGACATGTTCAAAAAACTGATATTTCATTTTGGCGTAAATGACTGCCCTGCAGGATGATATTACCAAGAAGGGTGGAGTGATGGCACTGTTAAAGAATCTTCCCTGAAGCAAACTACCCTTATTCAATTATTCCGTTTGGGGGACGACTCCTCTCAAAAATGCAATCTTCCCTCCAACAAAATTGCATACACCTTGCCACACCCGGGGAAAACCCTGATTAATAACCGGGACATTTTCCGAGCCGATGGTCCCCCCAAAGACAGGCACTTTAAAAAGACTTTCCCCCCAGCCTGAAGGGAGGGGCCCAGGCTAGCTGTCCTTCAAGCATTCCCCCCCGGGCCAGTCACCACATCAACAACCTGAGGAGGCGGGCCCGCCTGGGGGGCGTGCTATGCACGAGCTCCCGGCAGAACATCTCATCAGTTGAGACACGAGACAAGGAGGAGGGTGTCTTTTAAGGGACCTCGCCCATCCGTGGACGGACATTTGGGGCACCTGCAGTCCCTGCCGTCTCCTCCATGACCACTACCCCAGCTCCCTTTCCCGGGGGGGGGTCAGCAGACCAAAGCAGCCCCCTCACATGAGGGCCCCCGCTCCTCCCCAACCGGGGTCCTTCAGACCCACTGGCTGACCCAGATCACCCCTTCCATCCTCTTCATTTCCTCTTACAGCTTCGAAACGGGGAAAAAGCAAAGTTCGCAATCCTCTGATTTTTCCCATTCCCCTCATCCCAGACCATCCCCCTACCCTTCCCGACCCAATGGAACCTTTCCCCTTTCACTTCCCTACCCCCCCTTCCCCATTCCCCCCCCAGCCCCTACGACGTTCTGCACCGTGCCCCCCACCCAGCACCCGTGGCCCGCCCCCGTTGGTTTCCCAACCAGGACAATAGTTACCAATCCCAATATGCATCCCAAATTCTTTCTCATGTGACCCTCATGAAGATTTTTTTTCCCCCCCCCTCATGAAAAATGATCACACTGATGATTTTCCCCTTTGTTTACATTTATTAAAAGGGTTCATGAAGTAAACTTTAAGTGCAAACCAATGTCAAAATTTGGATGGCAGCAAACATGCTTTCAAAAACAAACAAATAGCTAAAAAAAAAATTTTCAAATACTATTCTCCCTCCTTCAAGAGGTTCAATCGAAAAAAGTTTACGTTAGATTAATGTGTGTGTGGTGGTGTGTGTGTTGTGTTGTTGTGTGTGTGGTGTTGTGTGCATCCATTGAAAATGTCTTTTCCCTATTGTGGGTGAATGCCTGCTTTGCTTGGGGAAGGAGCGTGATTTTGTTCCGGGGGGTTGAGTATTTTTTTCTTGAGGGGAGGTACATGCTGCGTGCATCTGAAACACAATATGCGTGCCCCTGGGGGTCATGCGGCTGTGCTTACTGGGGAGGGGGTTGGGGTTTTAATGTTCTTTTTCCTTGCACGGCCTTATTCATGTATGTTGTGCACCCTTGGGGGGGGGGGGGGGGGGGGGGGCACCCGCAGTCTCTGCAGGCGGAGGGGTGGCATGGTAAAACCCGTGGGGGGCATGCAGGCAGTGCTTCGTGAGGCGCACGTGCATTTTTTTGATTGCATAGGGGTGTAGTTTTTCTCCGGGGCGCGCGGCGCGCTTTGTGGTGTGGTGTGTGTGTGTAACAGACTTGACTCGGGGATGTTGAAATGAACTGATTAAGATAATAAAGTCGGGCAAGTATTTTTCCTTTTGATAAAATTTAGAGTGTTTTTAATACTGGTCATTCAAGGTTACTTTTGGTTTATTCAAGTTTGCAGTTTTTTTTCACATTGGCTTAATTTTGTGTTTGTTTTCGCTTTCTTTGTTACTTAATTTTGTATTAGACGGGTATTTTCATTTCCAAATTTTGATTTTTTCTGCTCTTTGCTTTTGTGCTTTTTTGGGGTGTAAATTTTGTGGATAAAATTTTTGCATTAATTAAAGTTACTTTTAAAACTTTTTTTGTATTGGGTTTGCAAAATTGTGCGATTCAGATGATTGTTAGAGTGAACAATTTTTTTTTTTATAGTTTTCCCTAATTTTACAATTGGGAAAAACTGCCCTTTCCCAAGGGTTGGGCAACAGATAGGGATTCAAAGTAGTTTTTTAAATGTTTGTCATCTCTAAAAAAATTTTCAGATTCCCTTTTTTTTATCAATGTAAAAAGTCCCTTTCATTTTTTTGGCTTTTTGAGTCAAGGTTGTCACTAATGAGCAGATGTTTTAAATATCATTTCCCAAAGCAAAATTTCAAAATCAACGAGATCCCAAAAACCCAAATTTTAAAAACAGGGGGTTAAAAACCCTATATACATCATTCATAAATTATAAGCAAAAAACTTATTTGAAACATGGCATTGAATTATATGGCTAAAAAATTACGCCTGAAAGGACCAAAAAAAACATTGGTTTTTTGTATAAAAACCCCAATGAACCATTAGTTGGTTTGATAATTTTAAAAACAAATGAGGATGATTTTGTAGCTATCAACGAATAAATTTACTGGTGTTTCAATATTGATTTACTTAAGCCAATGATAAATGGAAAAAATCTTTGAGGGTATAATCGTCACAATTGGTAACTACTCCTAAAAGGGAAAAAACTCCTTCTGAAACACTGATTGACCAAAAAAAACAAAACCACCCCCACAACTTGAAGAACTGTCTGTCCCTGTAAAATGGTCTTGGTCACTACCCCATCTTTACTTGGAAAAAAAGGTGAAAAAACCCAGATCAAACCAAATAATTTTTTTCCCCACATAGAACGTTTTTTAAAGAAAAAATTTTTGTCCGACTTATGTAAACTAACTTCTCCCATGTCTACAGTTTATGACCCCAAAGAAGCACTTGAAATTTGGTATAATATTTTTTCATTATCTTGAAGCAGCCCCCTTAAATCAACGGTTTTAAAAAAAGTAAACCCCCTGGTTAAATGATGAAATCACTGAGCCATAACCCTCCGAGATAAATTTTCAAAAATCAACAGGAAGGATGAAAAATTTAAGGAACAACGTAAAAGAGTGACATTCATGAAACGAATTGCAAAAAAGAAAAATTTCAGTGAGTTAATCCCTTTAAAGGAAAAAAAAAAAAAAAGTCTTTGGAAAACAATTAATCATTTTCCGGGAAAAACTCTTATCAAGTGCTTCACAGGGACAGCTTCTGAGATAATAAAACAAAACTTTTGTTCATTGCTGAAAAAATTGAAAATTGACGCTCAGAAAATTCTTACCAATTTTTACAGGAAATTGACTAAGTCAACAAAACTAAAAAGTCTTCAAAAAATATTTTGTGCATGAAGTGAAAGGAGTTTTTTCTTAAAACAAACAAAAAACCCCTGCTGATAATTTGACAGCAAAATTTTGAAGATTTCCGCGCAAATATATCTAACCCTCTTACATACTATAATCTCTGCATTGAAAAAAGTTCCTATCCTCAAAGTTTAAAGTTGCCAAAGTTGTACCTATTCTTAAATCTGGAGATCCAATGCCCTTCCCCAAAATGACCTATTTCGATTCTTTATTTTATCTAAACTTTAGAAAAGCATTTAAAACAAAATCTTCTTCTACTTTAAATGAGCAAAAATTTTTTCATCCTAAACAAAGCGGGTTTAGAGAAAATTATTCATGTCATAAAGCAATTAGAAAACTATAAGCAAGGGGATTTAAATATCAACAATAAATCTTAACTGGAGCGTTTTTTTAACTTTGCCAAGGCATTTTACTGTATTGACCACAAACCTTTGTTAAAAAACGGGGTATGTTGGTTTTCCGACTCTCTAAAAAGTTACCTCGTTTTTTTAAAAGGCGACAACTGTTTATCAAAATTCAATTTTGGGCGTCCCTTTTTTCCTGTGAAGTATGGTATTCCTCAAGGTTCCGTGCTAGGGCCATCCTCTTTTCTTTTATATCAACGTCTTCCTCTCCATTTCATCCTTTGAATCTCGGACGAACTACCTCAACAGGTCTGAGTAAACTCTTAGTACTATATTGCAAAAGACTTAAAACAAACTACCGTGGGCAGAGTGTAACAATGGCTCTCCCTCCCTTTGAAATCAAAATTTATGGGATTGCCACAAGACAAAAGGCCCAAAAATTTAAAGTCAAACTAAATGGGAAAAAAGATTTACGATAAAATACGAAGAAATCAGTTCTTTTAAACAAATTGGTCTAAATACGATAATAATTTTTCATGGTCAGATCAGTTTTTTGGTTTCAAAAAAAATCTAAAAAGCTATTTCCCGCTTTAAACGAATAAAACATTTCCTGGTCAACATACCGAAAACATTCTTCTATGCTTACATAAAACTGATCTTGATACATCTACATGCTGGGGGTTTGGCAATAAAAACTGTATACGACAACTTTAGAGGTTAAAAACGGTCTTTCCCAAATTAATTTTCCTTTGAACACTTTCCCTTTGAAACAATACTAAAAGAGTTAAACATTCTTCCTTTTTGTTTACATTGTCCTTTAATAAAGGGGTATTTAAATTTTTAAAGATCATGAAAAAACTAGCTCCTCCTTTTCTTTGTCAGAGTTCCCTGTTAAAACGTTCGTAACAAAAGTGGTTGTTACTCCCCGCCAAGAACCGATCTTTCATGTCTCTCTTGTTTTTCTGGCAGAATTATGGAACAAATCCCCTTTTTATAAAAGAGAAAAGTGCATATCTCTTTTAAAAAAGGGGACCACACAACTTGTTTAATTTCCCGTAATATACATTGGTACATCTTGTTGAACTCTGTGTGTGTGGTGTGTGTGTTTTTGGTGGTGTGTGTGTGTGTGTGTGTGGTTGTGTGTGTTTGTGTGTGGGGTTTTGGCTGAGCTCTACTGCTTGTTTGTTAGGGTTGTTGGTTGGTGGGTTGGTGTTTTTTGTTGTTTTTGTTTTGTTTGTTTGGTTTTTTTTTTGTTTGTTTTTTTTGTTGTTGTTGTTGTTGTTTTTTTTTTTTTTTTGTTTTTTTTTGTTTTGGTTTTTTTTGGGGGGGAGTTTTTGTTTTTTTGCTTCAACTAATCTCATTGTTTGATGCCGTGCAAAGTTGGTATGATACTTTGATGTTAGACGAAAGGGTATTAAAAAAATTAATGTGAGTGTAAAAATTTAGGAATTTTTGTGTGCGTGTCTGTGCAATTACACGAAAGTGTGTGTGTGTGGGTGTGTGTGTGTGTGTGTGTGTGTGTGTGTGTTGTGTGTGTGTTGTGCGCCGCGCTACGTAGTTGTGTGTGAGTAAGTGTGTGTGTGAGGCTTTCGCGCGTGGTGTTTGGGGGGAGATTTTGCGCGCGGCGCGGTGGGTAGTGTGAGTGTGTGGGGTGGGTGTGTGTATGTCTGTGTGTGTATCTTTTGTGGCGTGTAGGAGTGTTGATTTTTTGGGGGGGGGTTGTTGTTTAGTGGGGTGGGGGTCGGGGGGGAGTTTTCAGTGTTTAATTTGGTTTGTTTATTTATCGATGGTTAATTTTTGTGGGGTTTTTATTGATTTCTGATTACCAATAATTGAATGGAAAATTTGTATTCATTTCATTTCTTTTGACAATTTATTTGTTGATTCATTGGGGTTTTCATTTTTTTTCACTT
Organism: Rapana venosa; assembly: GCA_028751875.1. Taxonomy (NCBI): domain Eukaryota; kingdom Metazoa; phylum Mollusca; class Gastropoda; order Neogastropoda; family Muricidae; genus Rapana; species Rapana venosa. The sequence goes on from CM054157.1 coordinate 13,910,199, forward strand.
TTTGCCCCTGAGGGCCGGTGAAAGAAGCCCCCTGGCTTATCCAATTACCCTCATTTAAATATTCGAGTTCGGTTTGAGTTCGATTTTTCTCTCCCTCGCAATCTGACGACCGGGTTCGATTCCCCTTTAAGGGGATGTTTCTCCTGGAGTAACCAGTGCAGACCCACTCTCCCCCCAAAATCCCTTTGGGTGAGATTAAAACCCAGGCCCCTTGCAAAGCACGCAGAACATTTGCGTACACGTTAAAAACCCTGTTCCCCTTTTCGTAGAGTAGGCCATTGGTGCCGGGGGGAACAGATGATAAATTTACAAAACCGCATACACCGGAGACTTGATGTAAAAAATAGCACGTAAGTGCTTATTCGTTTTTTCTCGAAAAAAAATAATAAAAAATAATAAATAATTTTTTTTTTTAATCTCTTTTTTATTTCTCTCTCTTTTCCCTCTTCTCCCTCTCTCCCTCCTCTTTTCCTCTCCCTCTCTCTCTCCCTACCTTCTATTCTCTCCCCCTTTTTCCCCCCTCTCTTTTCTCTGTAGGTCAGCCCAAAAGCTTAGCATAAATTTTGGAATAATTTTTAATTTATTCAGGACTGTCGTTTGGGGTACTACCATGAGAGAAACTCTTCCCCTTCCCCCCCCCCCCCCCCCCCCCCCCTCCCTCCCCCCCCCCCCTCCCCCCCTCCCCCCCCCCCCCCCCCCCCCCCCCCCCCCACCCCCCCCCCCCCCCCCCCCCCCCCCCCCCCCCCCCCCCCTCCCCCCCCCCCCCCCCCCCCCCCCCCCCCCTTTCCCCCCCCCCCCCCCCCCCCCCCCCCCCCCCCCCCCCCCCCCCCCCCCCCCCCCCCCCTCCCCCCCCCCTCCCCCCCCCCCCCCCCTCCCCCCCCCCCCACCCCCCCCCCCCCCCCCCCCCCTCCCCCCCCCCCCACCCCCCCCCTTTTCCCCCCCCCCCCCCCCCCCCCCCCCCCCCCCCCCCCCCCCCCCCCCCGCCCCCCCCCCCCCCCCCCCCCTCCCCCCCCCCCTCCCCCCCCCTCCCCCCCCCCCCCCCCCCCCTTTTCCCCCCCCCCCCCCCACCCCCCCCCCCCCCCCCTTTTTCCCCCCCCCCCCCCCCCCTACCCCCGCCCCCCCCCCGCCCCTTTTTCCCCCCCCCCCCCCCCCCTCCCCCCCCCCCCCCCCCCCCCCCCCCCCCCCCCCCCCCCTCCCCCCCCCCCCCCCCCCCCCCCACCCCCCTTTTTTTTTCCCCCCCCCCCAAAACCCCCCCCCCCCCCCTTTTTTTTTTTTTCCCCCCCCCCCCGGGGGGGCCCCCCCCCAAAAACCCCCCCCTCTCTCTCTTCTTCCTCTCTCCTCTCTCTCTCTCTCTCTCTCTCTCTCTCCTCTCCCTCTCTCTCTCTCCTCCCCCCTCTCTAGCTTCCCCCCCTCCTCTCTCTCTCCCTCCCTCTCTTCTTCTCTGCCCCCCTTCCTCTCCTAGCTCTCTCTCTCCGGCTCCCTCTCTCTCTCTCTCCTCTCCTCCTCTCTCTTCTCTCCCCCTCTCTCTTCTCTTTTCGTCAAACTGAGAAATCATTTTGTCAAAACTAATCCCCTCCAAGCCCAGGAACAAAAAATAGCTTTCCCTCCTTATCGGCCCTTTTTTTTCCCCAAAATCTGTTTCCATTTGTCATCTTTTGGGCCATACCCTCAGCTCTTTTTCCCTTTCTCTCTCTTTTTCCCTTCTTCTCTTTTCTCTCTTCTCTCTCTTCTCTCTCTCCTCTCTCCCCTCCTCTCTCTCCTTTTTGCTTTTTTTCTTTTTCAGCTGAAATAGGCGCATTTATTTTCCTTTTTATTTTTTGTGCATGTATTTCCATTTGTTTCTGTTTAGTGATATGAGAAATTTTTGTTTAAAGTCAGTAAAATATTCGGTTCGAGTTCGATTTTTTTCGATTTCGAGTCTCTCGTCTTTGTCTGTCTGTCGTTGTCTGTCCTGTCTGTCTCTCTCTCTCTCTCTTTTTCCCTCTCCTCCCTTCTCCTTTTCTCCCCCCCCATCCCCCCCCCCCCCCCTCTCTTTCTCTCTCTCTGCGCTACCAGGCAAGTCAAGAATCGGGATTTATTTAATCCCCCTTCTCCTCTCCCCTCTATCCTCTTCTCCCTCTCTTCTCTCTCTTTTCTCTCCTCTCCTCTCTTCCTCTCTCTCTCCCTCTTCCTTCCCCGGGGGATATGGGGGCTTTTAAAAAACGTGGCGGGCCAAAACGCGATAAGAGATGGAGTGCACCGTCCCGTACTTTGTGCTTTCGAATACCCAGATTCAAACAAACCACTGTTGGCCGTCGCTCTTTCTCTGTTTCTGGCCCATCCACCTGGAACGACCTCCCTCTTTCACTTCGCCAAAAGCCTTCACTTGAGCCCTTTAAATCCAGCCTCAAAACGCACTTATTTCCTACCTGAAACTTTCCCCTCGTATCTGTTCCACTTTTTAACGCGTCCTTCATCTCCCCCATCACCACCTAAATGTGGTGTGTGTGTGTGTGGTGGTTTTTGGGGTGGTGTGGTGTGTGTGTGTGTGTGTAAATTTAGTGTGTGTGTTGTGTGTGAGTGTGGTTGTTTGTGTACTAAGTTTGAAATATCTTATGTTATTTGAGGAAAGCTGCATGCGTGTACATGATTTGAGTGCAAGCGCTTCGATTTGTTTGTTTTACAAGATTCAGCGCTATATAAATTCCATATATTATTATTATTATTATTATTATTATTACCTACCTACCTACCTACCAGGCTAGCTAGCTAGCTAAAGCGGACGGAATAGCCTGGTGGTTAGAGTGATGCTTTTCGTGATCTGCTGACCCGGGTTCGAATCTCGTTCAAGAGGATTTTTCCTCTGGAGTTAACATCAGTACCGACTCCATTCTTCCCCAAAATCGTTCGGATGAGACTATAAACCAAGGTCCCGTGTGCGAACGCACGCGGATCATCTTGCGCACACTTTAAAACCCGTTCCGCTTTTCGGAAGAGTAGGCCATTGTGTGCTGGTGGGAACGGATGATTAAATGTACAAAACTGCATACACTCGGGGACTGGATGAATAAAGCACATGAGTGCTTATTCCATTATCCTCGAAATAAGGAATAAAATTTTAAAAATTTAAAAAGCATTTTACAGTGAGTGGTGATGGAAGTACTACTACTACTAGTAGTAGTGGTACTACTACTACTACTACTACTACTACTACTACTACTACTACCACTGCTACTACTACTACTACTACTGCTGCTGCTACTTCTACTACTACTACTACTTTTACTACTACTACAACTACAACAACTACTACTACTACTACTACTACTACTACTGCTGCTGCTGCTGCTGCTGCTGCTGCTACTACTACTAACTGCTACTACTACTGCTGCTGCTGCTGCTGCTACTACTACTACTACTACTACTGCTTCTGCTGCTACTACTACTCCTACTACTGCTACTTACCACTACTACTACTACTGCGGCTGCTACTACTACTACTACTACTTCTACTACTACTACTACTACTACTACTACTACTACTACTACTACTACTACTACTACTACTACTTCTGCTGCTACTACTACTACTACTACTACTACTACTACTGCTGCTGCTGCTGCTGCTGCTGCTGCTGCTGCTACTACTACTACTTACTACTATACTACTACTTCTACTACTACTTCTGCCACTACTACTACTACTACTACTACTTCTACTACTACTACTGCCACTACTACTACTACTACTACTACTACTACTACTTCTACTACTACTACTACTGCCACTACTACTACTAGGCTAGGCTAGGCCAGGCTAGGCTACAAGCTTGAAAGGACCTGGAAGTGCGTTGTCTTCAACTAAACTGACTGAGTGAGAGTTATTTATTTATTTATTTATTTCTTCTGTTATATCGAGGATAATGGAATAAGCACTTATGTGCTTTTTACATCCAGTCACCGTGTGTATGCAGTTTTGAGAGAGAGAGAGAAATATAGAGAGAGATGTAAATGATACACAACAACATCAGTGCTGACTCCACTTCCCCCCAAAAAGCCCTTGATATGAGACCTTAAACCGAAGTCACGTGTGCGAACGCACGCAGAACATCTTGCGCGCACGTTAGAACCTGTTCCGCTTTACGAAAAAAGTAGGCCATTCTGTGCCGGTTGGAACGGATGAAAAAAATTATAAAACTGCATGCACATAGGGACTAGATGTAAGAAAGAAAAAGCACATGAGTGCTTAATCCAGTATCCTTGAAATAGAAAAAAAATTGTTTGTAGATTCGAGTGCTCATTCCACCATCCTCAAAATTTAAAAAAGTATAAAAAAGGAATAAAAAAAATAATAATGAGAGAAAGATGACTTCAAACGCGATATGGACGTCATTCAGGGTGAACAAAATAATGCGACGAAGTTTATATTGAGGAAAACGGTAACAGCTGTCACATTCTCACTCAAATGAATTCTTCTGTGTGAGTTCCAGCAGTCAAACACAAACAGCACCAAGACACTACAGACACATACGCGTCTACTAGACTAGAGTAGGTAGGGGGTGGGGGTGGGAGAAAGAAAAACATAAAGAGAAAATAACAACAGCGAACACACAAACAAAATCCTCCAAGGGAGTAATATCAGGAATAGTAAACGAAGTGGCAATAATTGCAGCGGCACAAAATTAGCAACAGCAGTTAAAGAGAGGATGCTGCATCCATATTAGCAGCAGCAGCAGCAGGAGCAGCAGCAGCAGCAGGAGTAGCAGCAGAAGCAGCAGTAGCAGTAGCAGCAGCAGTAGCAGGCAACTCCTATTATTCCAACAGCAGCAGGGTCCTTATGGCACGGTTCATTATCGCAACAAGCTAAGTACCTTTATTTTCTTTACGACTTGAAAGAACAAAATGCAAGCAGGTCCACTGTCGGACTAGGGGCTTTTTTCCCCCCTAGGGGCTAAACTAGAAGAGGTGGGGCGGGGGGGGGGGGGTGTTTTTGCAGGTGTACCCTTCACACTGTTCGCGTAACAGTCAAAACCAAAAAAATCCAAGTACTTGCATTACAAGATATGTTAGTTACACTTGAGTAAACTGCCGCCTCTGAAGTGCTACATTACATTTCGTATTTTTTGTTTATATTATTTCTTATACAAGAAATATTGAATCATATGTCGATGCTAATTTTTTCTCTCGCCTTGCCCTCAGAGGTCACGAACGTTCTCTGTGTTGTTTGCTGTTTCATGCATGAAGACAGCAATATTCCAGTATAGCATTATTTTCAAGGGAGGTTTGGTATTTTCTAGATTGCTTTTGCATTTTGTGTTGGGGTATTTTCCCCCCTATTTTACGTTCATGGTGTTCTCATGGGCGTGTGTTTGTTTTTTGTTTTTGTTTTTTCACTCCGATTCTCTTCCTCTCCACTCGTGGGAATGCCAGGGGGCCTGTCAGTATAAAATAGCATCACTGCCTTCTGGAAATTCTGTGCTAGGAATTCCTTCTTTTCTATCCCTCTCTTTGTTTCTGCCTTGTACTTTGTTCTTCCTGTCACCACCTCCTTGTTTATTTTCTGCCTTCTTGATCCATTCTTCTGCTTGGGTTGGTTTTTTTGACCCCAGAAAGACTTCAAAAAGATACTAACTGTCTCTCACGACGAAGTCAGATGTGCTGGTCCTGACTTGTCAGGCGCTTAACGGCGGTACTGAGGGACTTAAAAAGAGAACAGAGTAGCGTATCGTTTCTTTTCTAAGGATGACAGAAAACAGCGGTAGATTTATTATTCTATTTATTTTTCATTTGTTCTTTTATATCGAGGATAATGGAATCAGCACTTGTGTGCTTTTTTTTACATCCAGTCCCCGTGCGTATGCAGTTCTTGTTAATGTTGTCATCCGTTCCCTCCGGCACACAATGGCCTACTCTTACGAAAAGCGGAACAGGATTTAACCTGTGCGCAAGATGTTCTTGCGTGCGTTCGCACACGGGGCATCGGTTTTTAGTCTCATCCGAAAGACGTTTGCGGAGATTGGAGTCTGCACTGATGTTAGTTAACTCCAGGGGGAAAATATCTATTCCCTTGAACGGGAATCGAACCCGGGTCGTCAGATTGCGAGTGCAATGTTCTAACCACTAGGCTATCAAAGAGAGGGAGAGAGAGAGAGAGAGAGAAGAGAGAGAAGAGAGAGAGAGAGAGAGAGAGTGGAGAGTAGAGAGAGAGATGAGAGAGAGAGAGAGAGAGAAAAAGAAAGAGAGAGAGAGAAGAGAGAGAGTGAGAGAGAGAGAGAGAGAGAGAGAGAGAGAGAGAGAGAGAGAGAGAGGAGAGAGAGAGAGAGAGAGAGAGAGAGAGAGAGAGAGAGAGAGAGAGATTAAACCTTTAAAGATTGTTTTGTTTTTTCGTTCCTCGGCTAAAGCTCCGAGGTTCAACAATGGTGGTAGTTTTTTGGGTTGGTTTTTTTTTTGCGAATGCAACCGTTTACCCACTATGAAGATAGCTGCATACAGACTTTGGGGATGTGTGTCTAAACACGACACCAGCGTAATACGGGTTTTTGCGTTTTTTGTTTGTTTGTTATTGTTGTTGTTTTGTTTTGTTTTGAGTTGTTGTTGGGGTTTTTGGGGGGGGGGGGGTTGTGGTCATCCGTTCTTACAAGCACGAAATGGCGTAGTCTTCTAAAAGGTAGAACTTTTTTTTTTAACGCTTGCGTAAGCTGTCTTGCGTGCACTCGCACTCGTACACTCGATTTACAGTCTCATCCGGAGGACTTTCGGGAAAGTGAAGTCTGTACTGATGTTAACTCCTTAGGGGGGGGGGGGGGGGGGGGGGATGCTTTCCCACAAAGGACTCGGTGGTGGCTTGAACCCGGGCCCTCAAATCACGAGCGCAGCCTCAAAACCACTAGGCTACTCGTCTCCTCTTCAGACGATGATTAATGAATATGCTTGCCCTCCTTTAGAGCAATGCGAAATGATTTCTCTTTATAAGATCACAACAACAACAAAAAACGATCGACGACACGAATGAACGTGCATTCTGTTCTTCCTACGCAGATTCTAAGCTTATATTCTGGGGAATAAAGATTTGCTTATTTTAAAAATCATAACAGAGGAAATGTACAGATCGTTCTGATCTTTCCTAAATACCAAAATGCTGCTTATTTATTTTGAAAACACAATTAATCTTATTCCTTAATAAAAACCCAGATCAAACTCCGGGTATATCTTTCTATTTTAGAAATAATAAAATACGAAGGAGAAAAAAATGGCTCATGAAAATCTGAAAGCAAAATTAAAAAAGAAAGGATACAAGTTTTTTAGTCATAATTTTTCTCTGTTTTAGAAAAAAAAAATAAAAGGGGGAAAAACTCATGAAAATCTAAAAAGCATAATTAAGAAAACGAAAGAAAAAAGTTTTGTAGACACAGACTTATCCAAGAAAAAACCCGACATCTTTCTCTTTCTAACCTCTTTATCTCTGAAACGCAAAACACATAATCATTATTATATCAACACTGTCAAGACGTTGCTCACACAACCATAAGACATGGAAAACGCTGCGTACCAAAATTTTCTGAATGCTTGATTCATCACACACACCACACACACTCAACACACACACACACACACACCACACCACACACACCACACAACACACACACACACACACACACACCCTCACACCCCTCCCTCCCCCACCCACCACCCACCCACCCAAAAAAGCCCGACTTAATCATTTCTAGCCACTCCTGTCATCATCCTACCTGCAAAAGTGTATCAGCAGAGTATTTGATTTAAAACCAAAAAAAAAGAAAAAGAAAAACGGCAAGCAGTCATGCTTCTTTCATCGCAATATCCGCGCCAAGAAATGCGATGTAATCAAGGTAAAGCATTCCAAGCCTGGGTTTCTGGCTGGCTCACACGGGTAAGAGGATTCGAAAATGAAGACAGATAGGAAAATGAAGAGTTAGCCACAGAGGGGGAAAAAGGGGGGAGAGGGGGGGGAGATCAAAGCAGGAAGAAGGTGGGGGTTAGGGGTGGGTGGGGGAGGTGTATATGGGTGAACAAAGAAAGTGCACAGGGTAAAAAGGGAACTCGGCCCAAGCCCAAATCTGTGTCAGTTATCGGTTCCAGCTAAGTACCGAGGCCCACATCAAAACGTTGTCATAATACACCCGAAGTCGGAATGCGGTTACCTTATTAAAGGCAAGGGGAAAACGATCGCGTACACAAAATGCGCATGCATTGATGAAACTACAGAGTGCTAGCCGAGGACGAAAAACTGTCATATTTTGAAATGGTTTCTTGAGATTGTTTTTTGGGGGCCATGAAACAATGTCATGTTTTGAGATGGTTTCTTTGAGATTGTTTTTCGGCCATGAAACCATGTCATGTTTTAAAATGGTTTCCTTGGGGTTTTTTTCCCGGCCAAAAAACAGTCATGTTTTGAAAGGTTTCCTGAGATTGTTTTTCGGCCATGAAACAATGTCATGTTTTTAATGTTTTGAGTTTGTTTTTCGGCCATAAAACATGTCAGTTTTAAAATGGTTTCTTTGAGATTATTTTTTGGCCAAAAACAATGTATGTTTTAAAAAGGGTTTCTTTGGATTGTTTTTGGGCATGAAACAATGTCTGTTTTGAAATCGTTTCTTCAGATTGTTTTTGGGCCCATGAAAAAATGTCACGTTTTGAAAGGTTTTTCCTTGGATTTTTTTTGGGCCATGAAACAATGTCACTTTTGAAAGGGTTTTTCTTTGAGTTTTGGGCCCATGAAACAATGTCATTTTTAAAATGATTTCTTGAGTTTGGGTTTGGGCCATGAAACAATGTCATTTTTTTGAAATGGTTTTTTTGAGTTTTTTTTTGGGCATGAAACAATGCCATGTTTTAAAAGGGTTTCTTGAATTGCTTTTCATTCCCCCCTGAAAAATGTACGTTTTAAAATGATTTTTGGTTTGGTTTTCGGCCAGAAACAATGTCATGTTTTAAATGGTTTTTTGAGATTGTTTTTGGGCCCATGAAACAATGTCTGTTTTGCAAGTTTTTTTGAGATTATTTTTCAGCATAAAAACAATGTCATTTTTTGAAGTGGTTCTTGGTTTGTTTATCGACCTTTAAACAATGCCATTTTTTTTAAATGTTTTTTGAGTTGTTTTGGCCATGAAACAATGTCATGTTTTAAGGGGTTTGCTGGATTGTTGGTTTTTTGGCATGAAAAAAATTTTCAGTTTGAAGTGGTTTCTTGATTTTTGGGTTTTTTTTGGCCCAAGAAAAAGTTATGTTTTGAAATGGTTTCTTAGATTGTTTTTCCCCATGAAACAATGTATGTTTTGAAATGGCCCTTTTGAGATTGCTTTTCGGCCATGAAAAAATGTCATTTTTTGAAAGGGTCTCTTGGATTGCTTTTCGGCTTTTGGGGTCCGTTTCTCCCAATGAGATGCCTCTCTTTAAAAAGGGGGGAAGGGGTTTAAGGATTAACGACCTCGATGTATGTCTCAAATTATACGTGGTGGGGTGTGTGTGTGTGTGTGTGTGTGTGTGTGTGTGTTGTGTGTGGTGTGTGTGTGTTGTGTGTGTGTGGTGTGTGGGTGTGTGTGCGTGTGTGTGTGTGTGTGTGGTTTTGTGTGTTTTCTGTGGTTTTTCCGGTCTGTCCCGGGTATTTTAAATCCTTTTTTTGTGGTCGGTTGTCTGTCGTTGGTCGTCTTTTTGTCTTCTGTCTGGTCTGCCCACTTCCTGCGCCCTGCTGAAACCCTCTTTCATTCTTTTTTAAACATTTTTAATTGTTTCTCCTGTTTTTTACCCCGTCTGCAGTGACGAGTTAGTCACTCCCTGTTCATCTTTCCGACCCTTCCTTTCTTTATTTCTTCATTTATTTCATTTATACCACTTTAAGTCACGAGATTTCTCTGCGTGAAATTTGGGCTGCTCTCCCCGGGGAGAGCGCGTCGCCACAAGAGCAGCGCCACCCTTTTATTTTATTTTGGGGGGGGCGTTGTTTTGTTTTGTTTTTGTCTGCAACTGTATTTGTTTCCCCATAAGGTGGCTTTTTTTCTAAGAATTTTGCCCGTGCACAACTCCCCGTTGCCGGGGGGTTTTTTGTGCGCTGAATAATTTTTGTAACCACGGGGCCCCGGGTTTTTCGTCTCATCCGAAAGACTAGTGCCCAGACCCCCACTAAGGTCCCAAAGGAGGGGGAAAAGTTTCGGGCCCAAACTCCCTTTTAACTTTTTGTGTGTTGCCTGCCTGCCCTGCCTGCCTGCCCGCCTGCCTGCCTGCCTGCCTCCTGCCGCCTTGCCTGTCGTCTGCCCTCTGCCTATCTGCCTGCCTAGCCTGTCTTCCGTCACCGTGAATTGTCTGGGGTATTTGGTGTCTGTCAGCTAAACGATCTTTCAGTCGTCGTTCGGTTAGCGGTTTGCTATTGCTCTCTTCTCTTCTCTCTCTTCTCTCTCTCTCCCCTCTTTTCTCTCTCTTCTCTTCTCTCCTCTCTCTTCTCTCTCTTCTCTCTCTTCCTTCCCTCTCTCTCCCCTCTCTCTCTCTCTTCTTCTCTCTCCTCTCTCTCTCTCTCTCTCGTCTTCTTCAAACTTCCTTTCCCTTTTCCATGCTTTCCCTTTGGCCCCCCGTCCACCCTTTTTTTCTCTCCAGTTCCTCCCCTGACCCCCCCCTATCCTCTCCCCACCCCCAAAAACCCCCCACCCCACACACAACACCACACCCCTCCCCCCCCACCCCCCAAACCCCCCCACTCCCATATCCCCCACACCATCCCCTCCCCCTAATCATCAACCTCTACACATTCTACCATCTGTTTAACAGGGAAGGGGTGTAACAACGTTACTGAAAACGGAAACACTAGTCTAAAAAACATGTCTGGAAACCGTCCCAAAAATTGTAGAGGAATCTCTCTTAATTATCCCAAAACCAAACTAGGCCAGGGGAAAAAAAAAAAAAAGAAAGAGAGAGTGAGAGAGGGGAGGGGGGGATACATGAAAAAACCCGCCCCCACTCCCAACAGTTGACCATCAAGTGGAATTAACTTTCGCTGGAAGGAAAAACCCCCAGTGCTCTTTTTCCCCTTTAAGAAGCCTTTTTGTGAGAAAAGGAAAAAAAGGTGATATCGTCAAAACAATACCCCCCCCCCCCCCCCCCCCCCCCCCCCCCCCCCCCCCCCCCCCCCCCCCCCCCCCAAAGGGAATTTGCCCCGAAAAGAGAACCCCCCAAAATGCGCTGACCACGCGTGGTACAAGTTGGTTGGTGTTTGTTGGTTAGTTCACCTCTGGCGCCTGGGCTTTATCCCAGTTCTTGATTAAACCATTGACGCTGGGGGCAACAGCAAAGTGAGAGGCTGTATGACCAGTGGCTTTCCCATTCATGTAATTCCACTTCACAGCTTAGTCTTTAGTGATCGACTATGACTCTCTGACTAGGAGGCTTGACTTGCACAGTCCTTATGTGCTGCAGCCCTGGGGGCTAGTTGGCCTTTGGAGAACATCTCCAACGCTGACTGTCTTTATGCCCACTTGGCCAAGAGAGTGGGGATGTGCTGTGGGCAAGGCATTTCCACTATAATCAAATTTCTGCCCAATTTCCGAAACAGCAGCTGCCTCCTCTGCTGTTTTGGAGGTCATCGTCGAACACGACGGACAAACAACACAACAGTTTGGGTCATCTAAAAGTGAAAGGAAAGTTGTGGGAAATCGTCACCATCACCGATCCCCCAGATTCCGAATCCTTTGGGGCGCCTTGAAGCTTTGTCAACCCCCTTTCTCCAGTCCTCGCATCTCTTGGCCGCTCTCAAGGAAATACATTTGGAAAAAAAATTGAAGCATTCATTTTTTGTGGTTTAAATTGGTCAAGGTTTGACCCCAGAGGAGAAAGAATTAGCCAGGAGATGGGTGGAGGGTTGGGGTTGGGATGGGGAAGGTGTGTGTGTATGGTGTTCATGTGTGTGTGTGTGTGTGAATTTGTGTGTGTGAATGGGAGCGAGTAGTGTACATGTTAAATACAGGCAGCACATAATAAAGCATGTGTGTGTGTTTTGTGTGTGTATGGTACTTATCTGTGTGTGTGTGTGTCTGCCTGTGTGATTGCATGTCTGAATTAGTGTCTGTGTGTAAGGGTGTTGGGAAGTGTACAAGTTGAATACAGGCGGCGCATAATAAAGCATGTTTGCATGTTGTGTGTGTGTGTTGTTTTTTGGGGGGGGTTGTGTTCAAGTCTGCGATAATATTATCTTATTTTACATTTTTAGTTCGTCTACATCAAGAGTGTGGTTACCACTTGGATGGGTGACCATTTTAGCACTTTAGCTTCAGTACAATCCCCCATTTCACCCAGCTGTAAATGGGTACCTGCCTCTTTAGGGTCAGGGAAGGTAAAGCAGCGAGGGAGAGGAGATGGGCGTCGCCCTCAATATGCTGGCCCCTAGAGAAGTTGAGGTCTGACGCCTCGCTCCCTTACGACCACTTAGGTTATGGAACATCTTTACCTTTTCACTACATCAAGAAAACGCCCCGAAGTATCCAGATAAAGACCCTGTCTTACACACTCGAATCATAGGTAAGCTTGCAAAGAACATTCAGAAACAGATGTGATCTTTACAATATCCATAAGCAAAGCGGAGTCACGACAAAATACAAATCGTCAGACTGTAATATGTTCAATACCTTCATGTTCGGTCTATCAGCTCATCACATGTTCTTGGTGGTTACGAGGAATATTGTGCATGTTAGTGTGTGTGCTCGTGCGTGCGCGCACACACACACAAACACACACACACATGAACACACACAAACACACTCACAAACACACACACACACACACACAAACACGCGCCCGCCTTCGCACGTGCATGCACGCAAACAAACACAGATATGGCACGGACACACAGCACACACACGCACGTACGCACGCGGCACGCACAGTTGTGTTTGTCATAAATTATCACGCACCTCTCTCTCTCTCTCTCTCCTCTCCTCTCTCTCTCTCTCTCTCTCTCTCTCTCTCTCTCTCGCTCTCTCTCTGCTTTCTTCAATCTTCCTTCCTTCTTCACGCTTCCTGAAGCCCCTCAGTCCACCCTTATTTTCTACCCCCAAACCTCCTCCTCTCCCCCCCCCATCCTCTCCCCCCACCACACACACACACCCTCCCCCCCCTACCACCACTACAGCCACCACCACCCATCTCCCACCACTACCATCTTCCTCATCATCATCAACCTCTACACATTCTACAGTCTGTTCTCAACATGCAGAGAGTGTGAACAACAGTTACTGAAAACGGAAACACTAGTCTAAAAAAAGCATGTCTGGAACCGTCCAAGAATTGTAGAGGAATCTCTCTTAATTATCTCCAAACACACAAACTCAGGGTTTCCAGAACAAACAAAAAACGAAAAAGAAAAGAGAGAGAGAAAGGGGGGGGGGGTATATGTAACAACTCCGCACCACACTCCCAAGGAGTGACCACTCACTCAAGTGGAATTAACTTTCGCTGGAAGGAAAAATACCACACGAGTGCTCTTTTCCTTTAATTAAACCAGTTGTGTGAGAATGGTAAAAGGTGACTATGCGTCAAAACATACCCCTCCTCCCCCTCCCCCACACCCCAAGGCAATTTAGACCCAGGAAAAGAGAACCCCCCAAAATGCGCTGACCATGCGTGGTACAAGTTGGTTGGTGTATGTGGGTTAGTTTGGGCTAGGTAAAAGTGAAAGGAAAATTATGGGAAACCGTCACCGTCACCGATCTCTCAGATTACGAATCCTTTGGGGCGCCTTCGAAGCTTTGTCAATAATAATAATAATAATAATAATAATAATAATAATAGTATACGGAATTTATATAGCGCTATATCTTTCTCCAGTCCTCGAGTCTCTCGGCCGATCTCAGGGAAATACCTTTGGGGGAAAAAATTGAAGCGTTCTTTGGGTTTGTTTTTTGTTTGTTTGTTGTTGTTTTTTGGGGGGGTTAAATTTGTCGAGGTTTGACCCCAGAGGAGAAAGAATTAGCTAAGTGATGGGGGGAGGAGGGGTGGATTTGGGATAGGGAAGGTGTGTGTGTGTGTGTGTGTGTATGTGTGGTGTTCAGTGTGTGTGTGTGTGAATTTGTGTGTGAATGGAGTTGGTAGTGTACACGTTAAATACAGGCAGCGCATAATAAAGCATGTGTGTGTGTTTTGTGTGTGTATGGTACTTATCTGTGTTGTGTGTGTGTGTGTCTGTCTGTCTGTGTGATTGTATGTCTGAATTAGTGTCTCTGTGTAAGGGTGTTGGGGAGTGTAACAAGTTGAATACAGGCGGTACATAATAAAGCATGTTTGTAGATTGTGGAGCTCGGGGTTTTGTATGTGTGTGTGTTGTTGGGGTTGTTTTTTGGTGTGTTTTTTTTTGGGGGGGGTACAAGTCTGCGATAATATTATCGTATTTGACATTTTCAGTTTGTCTACATCAAGAGCATGGTTACCACTTGGATGGGTGACCGTTTGCACACTTTAGCTTCAGTATGATTCCCCCAGTTCACCCAGATGTAAATGGGTACCTGACTCTTTAGGGCCAGGGAAGGTAAAGCAGCGAGGGAGAGGAGATGGGCGCCGCCCTCAATATGCTGGCCCCTAGAGAAGCTAAGGTCTCTGACGCCTCGCTCCCTTACGACCTTATAGGCTATGGGACACCTTTACATTTTTACCTGAATCAAGAACACGCTCCGAAGAATCTAGGTAAAGACCCTGCCTTGCACACTC
>CM054157.1:13932398-13944898 GCA_028751875.1 Rapana venosa
CCCGGGGGAATTTCCCCCCCCCCTTTTCCCCTCAATTTTCCCCCCCCCCCTTTTTTCCCCTTTTTTTCCCCCCTTTTTTCCTTTTTTTTTTCCCCCCCCCTTTCTCTTTTTTTTTCCCCCTTCCCCCCTTTCTTCTCCCCTTCCTTTTTTTTTCCCCCCCCTCCCCCCCCCCCCCCCTTTTTTTCCCCCCCTTTTCCCCCCCCAAAAAAATTTTTGGGAAAAAATTTTTTTTTTAAGGAAAAATTTTAAAAAAACCCCGGGGTTTTTTCCCCCCAAAATTTTTTCCCCCCCCCCAAAAAAAAAAAATTTTTTTTTTTCCCCCCTTTTTTTTTTTTTTTCCCCCTTTTTTTAATTTTTTTTTTTCCCTTTTTTTTCCCCGGTCCACCCCCTTTTTTTTTTTTTTTCCCCCCCGGAAAAAAAAATTTTTTTTTCCCCCCCCCGGGTTGGGGGGAAAAACCCAAAAAAACCCTTTTTCGGTCATATAATAGACAACAAAGCTGCCGTCGGGTTGGACGAAGAAAAAGAAGCCCCCCGGGCAATCGCAAAAAATCAGCTTCAAATATATGCTTTGCATTTAGGGGTCCCCTTTTAGAAAGGGGGTGATAGTTCTTTAAAACATGCGACATTGGGGTTTTTGAGGTTTAAATCAGAAAACCAAACCATTCTTTTTTTAAAAATCTTTTTATTACTTCCTCGGGTAGAGCCCGAGAGTCCCTAATAGTGGATTTTCTTTTTCTTTTTTCTTTTTTGGGGTAAAGGGGTCGCCTTTTTTTTCCCCATTAAAAAAAGCCCAAACTAATAATTTTTTTTATTTTTAAAAATTTTTATTTTTTTTTTAAATTTTTTTATATCGAGGATAATGGAATAACGCTTTTTGTGCTTTTTTTTTTCATCCAGTCCCCTTTAGGTTTCTTTTTTTACATTTTTTTCATCTTTCCCACCCGGCACACAAAGGCCTACTCTTTCGAAAAGCGGGAAAAGGATTTTAAAAAGTGTGCGCAAAATTCCCCCGTGCATTCGCAAAACGGGGCCTCATTTTAAAATCCCCATCCGAAGGACTTTTTTAGGGGAGGGAGGGCAGCAATGATGTTAAACCCCAAAAAAGGGGGGAAAAATCCCCATTTAAAGGGAAAAACAAACCCGGGGCCCTCAGATTGCGAACGCAAAGTTCCCAACCACTAGGGTTTTCCCCCCCCCAAATTCCGGGGTTTATGGCAAACAAAAGACACTGTTTGGCTTTTTTGGGATAAAGGGTTTTATAATTCCCCTTTTTTCTTATTACACAAAGGCAAAACCTGCGAAAAGGAAAAAACAGGGTTTTTTAAAAATGTTCGGGGTGCGTGGGGGTTCCACACGGGGCCCCTCAGTTTATGGTCTATATGTTTAAACCCCTCCCTCATGTTTTTAAAAGTTTTTTTTAAAAGGGAAAAAAACCTTTCGGGGTTGGGGGGGGGGGGGGGGGGGAATTAAAAGTCAAAATTTTTTTGATGTTTTTTTAGAGGGCGAAAAGAAAACCCCTTAAAAAAAGGGGTTTTTTAGAGGGGGTGGGGCCCAAACCAAGTTCGGGTCCAGAACCTACAAAGGTCGAGCGGGTAGGTTTTAACCCCCTAGGCTATCTATATCCTTTTTTTCCCCCCCCCCTTTTTACCATTTTTTTTCCTGGAAAGAAGATTTTTTCCCTTTCGTTTTGGAAGATGGAAAAACCAAAAGCAAGCCCCACAAAAAAGCACACTTTGGCGCTGAACGGGTGTAAACAGCTTTTGTAACTAGCGTAGGTACGTAGCGCACGGGCGCATTCCCCGGGAAGTTAAACTTCCCCTTTGGGCAGTGACAAAGGGGCAGCTGGGCCGAGCCCGAAATGAGGTATGCAGGGGGTGAGGCAGGCATGTCATGGTACGTAATTCGAGTCGGAAGGTTTCTTCAAAAAAACGTTTGTTGTTGTTTTTTTGGTTTTTTGGGTGTGGGGGGGTTTTTTTTTTTAAAAAGTGTTTGTTGGCGGATGCGTTTTGCCCCGCTTGTTTTTTTTGGCGGGGGGAATTTTAAAAACGGTTTTGTTTTTTTTTTTAATTTTGTTTTGTTTTGTGTTTTTGTGTTTGGCATTACCCTTTTCTTTTTTTAAATTTTTGGGTTTTTGTTTTTGGGTTTGTAAGGATTTTTTTGGGAAGGGGTTTTTTTGGGTTTTTGGGGTTTTAGTTTTTTTAAAAAATAAACCTTTGGTTTTTTGTTTTATTTTTGGGTTTTCCCCGGTGTGTGGTTTTTTTAAAAAACAAAACGAAAAAAAAAAGACGGTTTTTGTGTTTGAAAGAGAAAAAAAGTATACTCTTTGTTTTAAGAAAGGGAAAAATTTTTATAAAACTTTTTTTTTTTCTTCTTTTTCTTCTTCTTCTTCTTCCCTTCTTTTTTTTTCTTGTTCTTGTTCTTCTTTCCTTCTTTCCCTTTTTCCCTTTTTTCTTCTTCTTCTTCTTCTTTTCTTCTTTTTGCCCCTTTTTTTCCCTTCCTTTTAGAAACCCCTTTTTTTAAAAACCCCCCCAACCCCCCTACTAAGAATTTTTTAAACTAATATGTTTTTGGTTATCGATTCATACTTGGTGTGATACTCATTTTCTAGACAAGCAAAACTAAAGGGAAAGGGGTCCAATGTGAAATTCCGGTACTAGATTTGCCTTGTGTGTTCTGAATAAAAATTTTAAAGCCATTGCAATTCAGTGTTTACGCTTAAATGATTAGACACTGTTGGGTGTACAGCATTACTACGAAAGATACTCGTGTTCGTTGTTCAATCAAATAAAGGGATTTCAGTGTCTGTGTGTGGAAAGAAGGTGCAGTGAACAACAATACTTTGTGTTATAGATCAAGATATAGCGCTATATAAATTCCAGTTTACTAAATAGTAGTAAGTTTTGTAGAGTATAGTATAGTATAGTATATAGTATTGTTGTTGTTGAAGGTGGTTGTGGTATTATTATTATTATTATTATTATTTTTATTATTATTATTATTTTTATTATATTATTATTATCATCATCATCATCATCATTGCACAGTACGCCTTTTTCTTTTTAAAAAAACCTGTAGAAAGAGGGTTTTTGTTTGTGCATGTCCCTTTTACAGTAAAGGTATGTATAAAAAGGATGTTGTCTTTTTGGGGGTCTTATTCCTTCATAAACCAAGACATTCTGGGGGATTCCTTTCCCTTCCTTCCTTAGTTCTTTTCTTTCCTTCCTTTCTCCCTACCTTCCTTCCTTCATTCCTTTTCCATTTGTACTGTCCTTCCTTCTTCTCTTTCCATCGTTCCTTATTTCATCCATTCACTCATTCGTGTTCTCTCTGTCTGTCTGTCTGTGTGTCTGTCTATCTGTCTGTCTGTCTGTCTCCGTCTCTCTCATTCTCTCTCTCTCCCTTCCTTTCCTCCCTCCCCCCCCCCTCTCTCTCTCACACACAATCATACACAGACACAGACACAGACACATACACACAAAACACACACACACACACACCACACACACACACACACACAAAACACACATGAGTTATACCTAAAACAAGCGATAGGCATAAAACGATTTGCAGAGAAGCCCTGTACGTACATGTAGCCACCATAAAATTATTCGACGGCAACCGGGGGTGAAAGTTAACCCTTAATCCACCCTGACCTTGAGAAACCTTCTAAAAGAAGCATTATAGGATCCAATAATCTTGAAAAAATAAAAGAAAAAAAAAAAAGTTTTCAGTCACCAAAAATATAGTATGTAGTGGGTAGTATAGTCTTAAATCTTACATCCTTTCCCGAAAGTGAACCAGAGGGGTTTTGTGGGTGTGTGTTTCAGTTTCCCAGTTTAGATTCAGAAATTTTTTTATTCCCTTTTAAGTCATGAGATTATTTGACACAACAAAAACATAAACTAAATTATTATTTTGGGCCCCAAAAGTGATGTACACTAAAAAACATGTTGTTTTCTACTTCTTTTCTCTCTTTTTTTCAAAACACTATCAATATCTGATGGATTTTCAGCTTGATATATCAAGGGAAAATTTGCCTTTTTAATTTATGTACACAGTTTTTGCGTTTTTTGTTCTCGTTTGATTTTTAAAAAAAAAATTTTATTTGAGTTTTTTCATATAAAATGCATTCACAAAAATGAAATTCATCTTAAATTTTTGTTTACAGTGTCTACATTTTTTTCCTCTCGGATATATTTTGGGTCCCCTTCTCTATCAAAAATTGGCAGCTTGTCGAAATTTACAATATGTCTTTTTATTTTTGTTTTCATATTTTACTAATAGGGTTCCAATCTGTTTTTTTTTGGTAGAAAAATCAAAAAAATTTTATTTTGAAAACTTTCTTTTGGTAAAAACCAAAATGTTTTTTTAAATTCCTAAAATTTTTCTTTAACGCATAACTAAAACCGAATAAAATTTAAAGAGGCTTTTGGTTCTTCCAGACAGTTTGAACCCAATTGTGTACAGAATATTTTTTCACTGTTTTATCCATTTATCGATGTATTCTTCGATACAAAAAAACGATCTTTTTTAAATAAAAGAGTCTGTTTTGTTCGTCAAATGAATCCAAAAGGATATTATCTGGATTGATTTTAGGGCAGTGGAAATCTCCCTAATTCCCCAAAAAATGGGTATACTAATGCTTTTTAGAATCCCATTTTTTTTACAAAATTTTACTGAAAATTCTCATAAAAAAACTTTTGGATAAGCAACCCTTGAACTTTTGTAATATGAAACGTAACCCCATTAAAACAAAAAGGAAACCAAACTTCTGCCCATGGGTTTAAAATAGGGGTTATCAGGACGAAAAAAACGCATTATATGAGTCTTTAAATTTTGTCCAAAATTGCTTTTTTTAAAGGCGTATATTGCTTTGTTGCTTTTTTTTACTAAATGTTTTTGTGTTGCTGAATTCCCCCGTTTGATGAAAAAACGACCCCTAATATTTATAAGTTTCTACTGTTTAAATTTTCTGCTTCCACAATTTAAAATGAATTGGTTTTTTGGAGGTGATCTCGTAAAGCTATTACCTTTGTTTTTGTTTTGTTTTCTTTAAACCCCCAATTAAACAGTATTTTTGCTTTTTTCATTTTATTTGGGAAGACCTTTTTTGGGTTGTTGATAGAAATGCCGGGCACAGCAAGAGTAAAAAAAGGAATTCGTCTTTTGCGGTTAATATGGCGAATCTTTCTCTCAGTATATTGAACTATATCTTTGCATATACTTTAAATAATGTAAACTTAATTTTTTTCCCCTGAGTACCCCTTTTCTGACTATATTTCATCTGTGTGTTTGCCTCGATTTTTGTAAATATTGTTGCTTTGGGGAATACAGTTTTAAGACATTAAAATTTTTTGTGTTTATTCCTTTTTCGTTTAACTTTTAAAGAACCCCTCGTGCCACACATTATCAAAGCTTTCTAAAAATTTTCCAAAAACAAAAAAGTCTTTTTTTTTTACATTCATACACTATCTATTAAATGGTTAAGTGGGGAAAGTATGGTCCGTGTTCCATGCTTTTCTGAAACCTGTTTGTTCTCTAAAAATACATTGTTTTTTTCAAAATATTCAAAATTCTTGGTTCAGTATTTTGAAAAAAAATTTTTTTCCAATGTGTTTGTCAACGTTTTTCCCCTTGTATTTTTTCGGGTTGTTTTTGCATCCGTTTTTATGATTGGGCATTCACCCTACTTTCCAGTCACGGGGTATTTACCCGTTCTAATAAAAATTGAAAATTTTCCCGCATTTCTTATAACATTAGATGAAACTGATTTGACTTTCGTTTGTATTCCATCTTTTCCAGGCTTTGTTATTTTTCAACTTTTTGATTGTTTTTGTAATTTCCTCATTGTAATTTGCTTATCTAGATGGGTTATTAGATTTTTTTAATCATTTAAACCGCTTAGTACTTTTTTTTTTTGGGGGTCTGGATCTTTTTGGCGGTTTTTTACCAATAATGTTTTTAAGTGTTCGTCCATTTACTGCTACTAATATATTATGAGTTTTAATCCATCATCTTCCTTTTTTTTAAATTTTTGTAAGTTTTCCACAATATCGGACTTCGCAATGGCATCATGTAGCTGTGTTTTTAGGGAATTTTTGAGATTTTTTTTTTTTTTTTTATTAAAAATATTTTTTGTTTTCTTTTCATAAAGTATTTTTCTCGAAGTTGGTTTTACGGGCTATTTATTGCATTTTTTTAGAGACTTTACTTCTTTTCGTCTGTTACATTCCCAATCAAACTATTTTTTTTTTTGGTTTAATTCTTTTTCCCGGTTTTTTTTTTGGTCCCCCAAGCTTAATTGTGCCACTTTGAGAAAGTACAAAATTGTCTGGAAGTTTTTACTATTTTTGGGAATTTAGGTGCTTTTTACTTTGTTTTTTTGTTTAAATACTGATTTGTTTTCAGTTTTTATTTGTGTTATGTGTGATGATTGCGGGAGTAAAGTGCCTTTTCAAAAATTTTCCTTTGGGAATTTTTATCCCATACAAAAAAAGTGTTGTTGTGGTAATCTTTGTAAACTCTGCTTTTGTTCTCTTACTATTTTTATGACCCTGCAAACGTGTTTTTGTCTGATCGGTATATCTATATCTAAATTTGTGGACAATGATCAGAGTATTTCCCTTAAAATCTTTAACTTTTTATAGTTTCACCTCTTTTATAAATGATTTGAAAAATAAATAATCACAACCTAACCTTGAGGTTGAAAACATGTAAATTACCTGTAAAATTCTCCTAATGTTCGGGCCCTTTAAATATTAATTATTGTCTGTACAAATTTAACTAAAAGTCTTCCATTTTTTGTACAATTCTATCCCTTTGGGCACCTTTGATAAAATTGGGCTATTCATTTTCTTCAGGTAAATTGTAGTAACTTGTTTTTGGATCTATTTCTATAAAGTCAGTCGTCTTTCCCGACGCGCATTTGATCTCCCCCACAGTATTATCTGACCTCTTTCAGACAAAAATTTCTATGTTTTTTCAAATTTTTCCCCTATTTCTGTGTATGAACTTTTTCCAAAGAAGAAAATTGGGTGGAATTGCAAATCCCAAAAAATATTCTTGGTTGATGATCTAATGAGTTTTTCCCGTACTTTTTATCCCCACAATACGAACATTTTGTGGTAAAAATTTTTTTAAATTTTTTGATAATCTTCCTTAATGAAAATGAATACCCCCCTGAAAACCGACAGATCTTTTCTTTTGGGCTGCAGTGGCATGACGTTCCCGGTAGGTTACATTTCTACGTTTTTTACTAAAAGTGTTTTTTTGTAAAATTTTTTAAAACGTATTTTATCAACTTTCTTTTAGTGACGTCATTTAGTTTGTTTTACATTAAACCCTCCCTTTTCCTAGATATCTAATATTCCACGATAAATTTTTCAGTTTTTCATTTTTTAATATCATTGTGAAAACAAGATTTTTTCAATGTGGTAAACAAACCATGTGGGAAAATCAGTAAAGAATTGTAGTTGTTTCTTTTCCGTTATAAAAACCTAACTATAAAATTTCTTTTTCCCTTCTTATCATTGTTTAACGTCACGTAGGAAAACAAAAACGGCAAAAATTAATAACCATTAAAATTTACATAATCAAAGATCAATTTTACCTTTAAAAGTGTATTATATTTTAACTATTAATTAAGAACTTTACAAACCTAACCTTTTATCCATTTGTTGTTGTGTGTGGTGGTGTGTTGTGGTGTTGGGGCGTGTGTGTGTGTGTGTGTGCGTTTTTGGGTTTTTTTTTTTGCGCGGTGTGTATTGTGTGGCGCGCCCGTGTGTGCGTGCGGGGGTTTTCGCGCGCGCTTTGGGTTTTGGGGTTGTCCGTGACAGCGTGCGTGGCGCGGCGTGTGGTATATGAGTGAGTGCGGGTTCCATTTTTTGAACAAACATCCCCAATCAATATTTATGGCAACCAACTTCTTTGGATAAAGTTCCAGGAAAAAAAGTGTTTTTAAATAGCATGGTATTTTTCTCTGACATTATAACTCCCCAAAACCAAGCGCTCATTCCCTTGAGCGAAACATACGTTCTTTTTCATTTTTATTATTTTGTTGTTTGTTTTTGGTTGCATGTCAAAAAAAAAAAGCGCGTAAACAAAGCACTTCCTTTCTGGAGAAGGCCTCGTATTTTCAAATTTTTATTACAAAAATAGCACGGGGCACACGCGGGGTTTTGAAACACATTTATGATTACAAAATACAAAATGCACGCGCGCGCACACCACTACCCCACCCCAACACACGTGTTTGTTTTGGTTTGGTTTTTCTTTGTTGCTTTTTTGGTTTTTTACGGATATTTTTTCAAAATTTTTGTTTATTTGAATTTATGGTCTATTTTTTTGGTTTTTTTTTTTTGTTTTAAATTTCCCCATATGATATTTATTGTTTTTTGTTTGATTTTATGTTTACCATGATTAGGTTTTTTATTTTTGCGCATATACATTATCTTTTTTTTTTTCCGCTTTTTTTTTTCTTTCTTTAGATGATGGTTGAGGAAAAAAGCAAATCACTGCTTTTTCAATGTCCATCTGAAAATAAAAGTTTGACTTTGACTTTGACTTTGACACACGCGCGCGCATGCACACACACACACACACGTACACGTTAAAATCCTGTTCCGCTTTTCGTAAGAGTAGGCCATCGTGTGCCGGTGGGAACAGATGACAATTTACAAAACCGCATACACACGGGTACTGGACGTGAAAAAGCACATAAGTGCTTATTCCATTATTCTCGATATAAAAGAATATAAAAAAAATTAAAAATAAGTACTCAAAGAGACGCACACGCGCGCGCGCATGCACACACACACACACACACACACACACACACACACACACACACACACACACACACATAACCGTGTGGTATCACTAATTAGCGGTAGGACGTTAAACTGAAGAACTAACTTGCTCACACACACATACACACATACATACACACACAAACACATACACAAACACACATACACCAACACACACATACACACACACGCACGCACACACACACACACACACACACACACACACACACACACACACACACACACAACACACATATAACGTTATGTGAATAATGATGGCACGTAACTTAGTTCTTGTCGCTTCGCTAGCTTGAAGAGTTAAGCATTCTTTTACGAGAAACGTTTTTTGTTAATTTTTTGTGTGTGTCAACAAATTTCCGGGGGCGGTTTTTGTTTGGTAGTTTGTGGTACTGTGTAACAATGACCTCAGTGCCACTCGCATGGAGGTAGACAACCACGTACGTGCGCTTGTCAAGTCAGACAGATTCAGTCTAGGTTACCATCTATTACATGCCACTGTTCTCTGAAGAGAAATGTTTCAAACTGATGTATGTGCGCACATACAACCACGTATGTACAAACACGCAGGCACTGTACTCATGTATAGGCTCACAAACACACATATATATACACACATATATACACACGCACACATAAGCACGCGCGAGGGAGCACGCGCGCGCACACACACATACACGCACGCGCGCACATGCACACACATACATTTATACACACACATACAAACATACATACATACATATATACACGTGCGCGCACGCACGCACTCACATCACCCCTCCCCCCCCCCCCCCCCCCCACACACACATATGCCTGCACATACACATAGAAAGATATAGAGAGCCAGACAGAGAGGCAAGAGAGAGAGAGAGAGAGAGAGAGAGAGAGAGAGAGAGAGAGAGACAGACAGACAGACAGACAGACAGACACACAGACACACAGGCAGACAGACAGACAGGCAGACAGACAGAGCGACTACTTTAAACAATCACATATCTATTTACAACACACACACATGCACACACACATGCACACACACACACACACACACACACACACATCCTAAACGGTCGTCTCAAGCGCCCTTACAAGACAAAACCACACACCTGTTCTTTTCTTTCACAATTTAATCTTACCTTTTCGAACGATGTCCACCCAGGTCGTTGTTGTGGGTTCTGTCGTGGTGGTGGTGGTGGGTGTTGTGGTTGTTGCTGCAAGATACATAATGTTTATACATGTAGCAATATTGGAACTCTGTCGTGTGGTCTTTGGATGCTATTGTCTGTACTGTGTGTTGAAAGAGAAGGCAGAGATGTGTGTGTGTGTGTGGGGGGGGGGGGGGGGGGAGAGGGAGGGTGTGTGCGAAATCAATAAGAGGGAGAGAGAGGGAGGAAAGAGACAGTCACAGAGAGACAGAGACAGACAAGACAGACATGCAGACAGACAAGGAGAGAAAAAGAGAGAGGAAAGAGAGAGACAGAGACAGATACAGACAGACATGCAGACAGACAGACAGACAGACAGGCAGGGAGAGAAAGAGACAAACAGAAGCAGAGACAAAGACGGTGCATGTGTACTTGTGTGCGATTGAATAAAGTGTATATTAGTTTTGTTTTATTCTCTCCTCAGTATTCAATAAACAAAATGTCAGACATTAAATAGTTAGAAGAGAGAGTTTACGATCTAATGTTGATAACTGATAGCTATTCATTTACACACGCGCGCGCGCGCGCGCACGCGCGCGCACACACACACACACACACACACACACACACACACACACACACACACACACACAACGCAGAACATCTTGCGCACACTTTAAATCCTGTTTCGCTTTTCGTAAGAGTAGGCCATTGTGTGCCGGTGGGAACAAATGACAGAATTTTCTAAAAAGCGCATACACACGGGGACTGGATGTAAAAAAGCACATAAGTGCTTATTCCATTGTCCTCGATATAAAAGAATAAAATAAATAAAAATACATAAATAACACACACACACACAAACGCGCACGCACGCACACATACACACATACACACACACGGACTGGCATACACAAAAATAAGGACCTGCATAGATGTGTGCAAGTCTGCTTCAACAGCAATCATTTTCATATGACACCAAAATGATATATTGCTCATTTTCTATTTAAAAAAACACACCAAAAAACAACAACAAAACATTATAAATAGATGGTTAACTTACTTGTCGTTGTTGTAGTCGTTGTTGGCGGTGGTGTGGTGGTGGTGGTAGCAGTAGGAGTGGTGGTGGGTATTGTTGTCTCCTCGGTGGTGGTGGTGGTGGGGGGGGTTGTGTGTTGTTGTGGTGTGGTTGTGGTGTGGTGTGGTTGTGGTGGTGGGTGGTGGTGGGGTTTGTGGAGGGTTGGGGGTGTGTGGTGTGGTTGTCTGGGAGGGTGGCACTGGAAAAGTGAAACAAAAACACAGTCAGCTGTCATGACAATTCTATACACAAAACAGCTACGAAAATGCGAAGATACACTGAAGCACAAGACCACAACACACACAACACACCTCAACAAGACACTAATACACAAACACCAAAATATACACAAACACCTAAACACCTAAACAACTCACAACATACACACAACCACCACCCACACCAGCCCAACCTCCACACACCACACCCAACCACCAACCACGCACCTAACCCCTAAACCCATCAAATACCACCTCCACCCTCAACACCCCACACACCTACACAACACCACCACCACAACCACCACCACCCTACACACACACCCCCACCACACACCCCACACACACCCACCCCACCCCTAACCACCACCACCCCAACACCACCTCACACACCACCTCCACACCACCACCCAACCACAACCCACACACACACCCACACAACAAAACCCATCACCCACCACCCCACCACCACCCACCCACCCACCCCCCCCACATCCCCACACCCACCCACACCCCCCACCCCCACCCACCACACCCACCACAACCCCCCACCCCCACCACCACACCTCCCCACCTCCCCACACCACCCACCCCCCACCTCCACCCCACCCACACACCCCACCCCCCACCCCCACACCCCCACCCACCACACCCACCCCACCCCCACACACCCCCCCACCCACCACCACCCCCACACCTCCCACCACACCCCCACCCTTCCACCACCCACCCACACCCACCACCCCACACCCCCACCCCACCACACCCCCACAACCCCACATACACAACACCATACATACTAACCAACCTTGACACGTCTTGATGGCCAGAATCTTCTTCAAGGAATCCAGAGCGGTGTAGCCGGCCACTTGGAAGAAGTATTCGTCCGTGGGCTTGGAGGCCATGCGAGACAGCTCCCTGTAATTGATGGCGTGGCCCACGCCGATTGCGAAGAGGTGAACGTGGTTCCTCTTGACCCTGGAAGCCTCCATCAGCGTCCGCAGCACGTTCCGAGACCGTCCGTCCGTGATGACCACGATCACCTTGTTCACCCCTGGTCGACCGCCTCCCTGAAGGTAGTAATGATACAAAATGATTTTTTTTTAATGGAATTTATATAGCGCTATATCTTGCAGAGACAAATCAAAGTAGTAGTGAGAGTAGAAGTAGTAGTTGGTGTGGTGGTTTGTTTGGTGGTTGGTTGATTGTGGTTGGTTGTGGGTTGTGGGGGAGG
>CM054157.1:13949898-13962398 GCA_028751875.1 Rapana venosa
ACGGTAAGGTACGGTATGATACGGTAAGGTATGGTATGGTACGGTACGGTACGGTATGGTACGGTACGGTATGGTACGTTATGGCACGGTACGGTACGGTATGGTTACGCGCTTTCAGTCACGGCAGATTACTCCGCGTAAAATCTGGGTTTGCTTTCCATGCCGAGAATGTGTCGCCACCTCTGTCTCTCTCTCTCTCTCTCTCTCTCTCTCTCTCTCCTCCACGCTTCTCAAATAGCATAGTAATGACCTGGCGGGGCCTTGATTTTTGCTCAAAGGCCAGCTGACCCTTAGGACGACATTGTACACTAAGTCCCCTGCTATAGAAAACTTTGTTAGTAGGTGGGAGGTGGGAGTGGCTTTGCCATAAACGGTAGATCACCATCAGTCTCACTTAGGATTTTTTTGTGTGGAAGAGGATAGGAGTCTAATGATAAAAAGTAGTGTGTGTGTGTGAGGGGTGGTGGTGGTTATGGCAGTGGATATATGTACAAATGTGGAGTTTAGGGAGAGGACGGACAAAAGGAAAATAAAGGCAGAGAAAGTAGAAGAGATGTGTATAATTATGTGGAAAAAGAGAAGAGAGACTGACGGTGACAAAGGTATAAGGGACTTAATAAATGAATGAATGGATGAATGAATGAAAAAAAAAAAAATAATAAATAAATAAATGCATACATACATACATACACACATGCATGCATACATACACACATACACGCATACATGCATACATAATAATAATAATAATAATAATAATAATAATAATAATAATAAAATAATTATACATACACACATACATACATACATACATACATACATACACACACACACCCACCATGCATGCATACATCGTCTCGAATCACCTCTCCCCCTCTCTCTCTCCTCTCTCTCTTCTCTCTCTCTCTCTCTCTCTCTCTCTCTCTCTCTCTCTCTCTCTCTCTCTCTCTCTCGCTCTTTCTCCCCTCTCTCTCTCTCTCTCTCTCTCTCTCTCTCTCTCTCTCTCTCTCTCTCTCTCTCTCTCTCTCTCTCTCTCTCAGTTACCTAGCTACCATCCACACACGGGGGACGGGATAGCCTAGTGGTTAGAACATTGCGCTCGCAATCTGATGACCCGGGTTCGATTCCCGTTCAAGGTGGGGATATTTTTTCCTCCCCTGGAGTTAACATCAGTGCCGACTCCACTCTCCCCGAAAGTCCTTCGGATGAGACTATAAACCGAGGGTCCCGTGTGCGAACGCACGCACGCACACACGCAGAACATCTTGCGCACACGTTAAATCCTGGTACGCATTTTTTTGGAAGAGTAGGCCAGTAAGTGCAGGTGGGAACAGATGACAAAATTTACAAACAAACAAAAATACACACGGGGTCTGGATGCAAAATAAAAAAAAGCACGTAAATGCTGCTTATTCCATTATCCTCGATATAAAAGAATAAAATAAAATAAAATAAAACAGCACTGGACGATCGTGTTGTGTGTGTGTGTGTGTGTTTTGTTGGTTGGTTTTTTTTAACCTTTGTTAGGGTTAGAAGAGGAAAAAACATACAACACAAATCGACATAACTTTTGTTGTTTCGCCTAAACGAAGGCAATAGGCAAAGTGGAAAGGCAGGAGAAGAGAATAGTGATGGAAGGAAGGAAGGAAACAGGAGTGTGGTATCAGCTTTTGCGTATGCAGGTGGGTGGGTGGATGGATGGATAGATGGATGAGTATGTGTGTGGGTGGGGATCGGGGGGGAGGGGGGGTAGGGTGTAGGGTGTAGGTGGGGAGTGGGGGAAGGGAGGGTTTCATCACCACTGGCAGCGAAGTTAACTCTTTGAAAGACTTGCCAGGACTTCTGTTATGTTGGGGTTTTTTAATAGGTTTTTGTGTTTTGGGTGGGTTTTTTTTGTTTGGGTTGTGCGTGCCAACCGAAGGTTTCATTGAGAAAACGCGTGTAAAGATTGTTGAAAAAAAATCAGCAACAACAATAACAATAACAACAACAACAATACTACTACTACTACTACTACTACTACTACTACTACTACTACCTACTACTACTACTTCTACTACACTACTACTACTTCTACTATTACTGCTACTGCTACTACTACTACTACTACTACTACTACTACTACTACTACTACTACCACCACTACTACTACTACTACTACCACTACTACTACTACTACTACTACTACTACTACTACTACTACTACTACTATGACATCCATTAATCTTGCTACACACAACACACTTTATACACAACACAACACCACACAACAACAAACACAACACACACTAACATAACACTATAATAAAAAGCTGTAAATAGACGACGATTGGATTGTAGCTAAGAAGAATACATCTAAACATACACTAAATACTATACTACAACTATACTACATACTACTACTACTACTACTATACTAAACTACTACTAGAATAATTTTGTAACAACAACCTATACAAAAACCATACACAATAAACTCACATACAACAATAATAACAATAAACACAGCCTTACACCAAACATTAAAACCAACAAAACGAAACAACAAGCAACAGAACATACACGTTAAAAACTATCAGAGTAATGTTTGTGACAAAAAGCCATTACATACAATAAAACCTATCAACAATTAACATTACCATTCTAACAAATACTTCTCTTCTCGACTTCTTCTTCCTTCTTCTTCTTCCATTCTTCTTCCATTCTTCTTCTTCTTCTTCTTCTTCCTCCCTTCTTCTTCTTCTTCTTCTTCTTCATTCTTCTTCATTCTTCTCTTTCTTCTTCTTTCTTCTCTTCCTTCTTCTTCTTCTTCTTTCTTCTTCTCTTCTTCTTCTTCTTCTTCTTCTTCTTCTTCTTCTTCTTCCTTCGCATCTTCTTCTTCTTCTTCTTCTTCGTTCTTCTTCTTCTTCTTCTTCTTCTTCTTCTTCTTCTTCTTTCTTCTTCTTCTTCTTTTCTTCTTCTTTCTTTCTTCTTCTTCTTCTTTTCTTCTTCTTCTTCTCGCATTCTTCTTCGCATTCTTCTTCGCATTCTTCTTCGCATTCTTCTTCTTCTTCTTCGCATTCTTCTTCTTCTTCTTCGCATTCTTCTTCTTCTTCTTCTTCTTCTTCTTCTTCTTCTTCTTCGCATTCTTCTTCGCATTCTTCTTTGCATTCTTCTTCTTCTTCCTCCTCCTCCTCCTCCTCCTCTCCTCCTCCTCCTCCTCCTCCTCCTCCTCCTCCTTCTTCTTCTTCTCATCGAACGCTCAGACAGCAAGCTACCGTTGTCTATAATTATTAAATGAGCGAAAGTACGTTGTGCTGCCGTTAGACGCCTTGCAAGTCAAACCCAGTGCAAACTACTTCGGCAGGGGAATATAAATATTCTGAAATCTTTCTGGAAGAAAAAGACAGGAGAATGGACCAAGAAGGCGGAAAATAGACAACAGGGAGGTGGCGGGAAGAAAAGGAACAAAGCAGAAACAAAGATAAGGACAGAACGGAGGGAATTCCTAGCACAGAATTTCTAGAAGGTGGTGATGCTATTAAAATGTAGTGAAAGGCCCCCGACATCCACACTGGCATACCCTTCAGATGAGATTAGAAACCGAGATCACGTGTGCGAACGCACGCAGAACAACTCGCACACAGGTAAAAACCTGTTCCGCTTTTTGGAGAAGAGTAGTAGTAAGCCATTTGTGCTGGTGGGAACCACTGTTGGCCGTCGCTCCTTCTCTGTTTCTGGTCCATCCACCTGGAATGACCTCCCTCTTTCACTTCGCCAAAAGCCTTCACTTGATACCTTCAAATCCAGCCTCAAAACACACTTATTTCCTACCTGAGACTTTCCCCCCAAATATCTGTTCCTAATTTTCAATAGCATCTTTCACCTTCTAAGTGTTGTTCCGAGTGTGTGTGTGTGTGTGTGTGTGTGTGTGTGTGTGTGTGTGTGTGCGTGTGTGTGCGTGCATGCGTGCATACGTGCGCGCGCATGGTTTTGAAATCTGTTGTTTATTATGTTTAAGGAGAGTTGCATGCCTGTAAATGATTGAGTGCAAGCGCTTCGATTTGTTTGTTTTTTACAAGATTCAGCGCTATATAAATTCCATATATTATTATTATTATTAATGACAACATCTATTTATTTATTATTTATTTATTTATTTATTTATACTACTTTTAAGTCACGGCAGTTTTCTCTGCGTGAAATTCGGACTGCTCTCCTCGGAGAGAGCGCGTCGCCGCAAGACCAGCTCCACCCATTTTTTTCCTGTCTGCATCTGTATTTGTTTCCCTATTAGAGTGGCTTTTTTCTGCAGAATTTCACCAGGGACAACTCTCTTGTTGCTGTGGGTTCTTTTACATTCGTTCGTTTAATAAGTACGTGTAATACACGGGACCTCGGTTTATCGTCTCACCCGAAAAACTAGCACCCAGACCACCACTCATGGTACTAATGAATGGGGGAAAAGTTTCGGGCCCAAACGGGATTCGAACCACCGCACACTTCCGACCCGGACTTTTCGCTTTCTAGGCAGGCGCGTTACCTCTATAGACCACCGATCCACATGTACAAAACTGCACGTACATTGGGATTGGATGTAAAAAACAACAACACCAGACTGCTTGTTCCACTATCCTCGAAATAAAAATAATGAGTCAATAGATAACCGATAGATAAATAAATAAATAACGCTGTTTCTGTCAAACAATCACAAGCAAAAGATAGAGGAGGGGGAAACAAACAGTAGAAAAGTGCCCCAAATCCTGAAGACTTCAAGCAACAACAAAAAGTGACCTCTGCCTAGACTGAGAACTCCAATAACCCGCACACGACCCCAAGAAGAAGATGGCTTTGTGCTTCTGTTTCCTCAGTCTACCGGCCTTCAAATTACACACATCATTAACAAAGAATTTGGGGTTTTTTTGCAGACAAGCATGAATGGAGTGGGTTGGTGTGTGTGGGAGGAGTCCATCATAAAAAAGGAGATTATCATTGACAGGTTAATGCTTTCTTTGTGTGTGTGTCCCCGTAAAGATGATGATAGAATACCAAGTTTTGATGAAAAGTAGGGGGAGAGAGAGAGAGAGAGAGAGAGAGAGAGAGAGAGAGAGAGAGAGAGAGTGGAGAGGCTCAGAGAGACAGACAGACAAACAGGCAGATAGAGAGAGAGAGACAGAGAGAGAGAGTAAACAAAAAAAGGTCTTACAAAAAGACATGCAAAGAGACAGACAGACAGAAAGAGGGACAGGGATGGAAAGAGGGAGAGAAAGAGGGAGACAGCCAGAAAAGAGAGATCGCAAACGCGAACAGTGTACTCGTGTGTGTGTGTGTGTGTGTGTGCGTGCGTGCGTGTGTGTGTGTGTGTGTGTATGTGTGTGTGTGCGTGTGCGTGTGTGTCTGTCTGCTTGTCTGTGCTTGACCTACTTTTCTTTCTGTAATTAATGTTTCTTAAAGACCTTTCCGATTCTAGTGTGTATGTAAACAGTCTTCCAGTCCCTTCACTCCTCTGCATTTAAAAGGGCATTCCTCTTGTCACACGCGATCAACACTCAAGTGGAAGACATCTAGCAAAAGCAGATTTATCTTTTAAGTATGGCAGCAAACACCCCACCGAAGACTATCACCAAAAGCACAACTGTAAGGCCTCTAAAGGTTGTTTTGCAAAGAAGAATGTAAAATATTAACGAATAATAATAAAAAGGGCTCTTTAACAGAATGGATTGAGGAGAGATAAGAGCTTATTGCTTTCTTCTTTTCTTCTTTTTTTTCTTTTTGCACGCTTGACAGGTTTCGGTTTAGCATTTTTTTTAGTGTTTGTTTTTTGTTTGGTTGGTTTGGTTGTTTTTTGTTTGGTTCGTTTTGAGGTGTGTGTTTGTTGTTGTTGGGTTTTGTGGGGGTTTTTGGGGGGGGGGGGTGTGTGTCTGTTGTTGTTGGGTTGGGTTTGTTTGGGGTTTTTGTTGGTTTTTCTAGCGGAGGGGGGGGGGTAATGAGGGGTTGCAAAACACTGGAAAGTTTATTTGAAAAAAAAAATCTGTTATTCTCTTCTTTTTTCTCTCTCGAAAATATAAGTCCTACGTCTAATATAAATACAAAGCCAATGACCTCTTGCGTAATTATGATATAATTGGAAGAACTAGAACTAAGGGGAAGACGTCATGAATGGTTGGAGCTGGCAAACACTCACCTCTCAGACCTCCTGCCAACCCCCCCCCCCCCCCCCCCCATCGGTGCCAAAGACTTGACTACTACTGTCAGAAAAAAAAACTCATGTCATATACCAAATCTGACAGCGGTCACAACACAGTACCAGTGTCTCTCTTGCTCCAGCCTCTGCGCTTCCAGATTGCACACGTTAAATCCTGTTCCGCTTTTCGTAAGAGTAGGCCATTGTGTGCCGGTGGGAACAGATGACAGAATTGACAAAACCGCATACACACAGGGACTGGGTGTAAATAAAAAGCACGTAAGTGCTTGTTCGATTATCCTCGATATAAAAGAATCAACAAACAAAAACAAAACAAACAAAGAATGACCAAACTTTTTTTGTCTGGAGACACAGATTGAGGTTTTGAAATACGAGGTTTTTCACTCTCCAAGGAAATCTATCAGATACACAAGTTTAGACGGAGTAGTCTGCGTCTGGATGCTGTTAAGTAGATGATGAAGATAGAACAACAACAACAGCAGCAGCAATAACAACAGCAAAGGAGAAGGAAAATAGAGAGAAAAAAAGTTTGTTTTTATCTCAAGTCAGGAGTTTGGAGTATGATAATTATTATCAAGTGGCATAATACTTCTGTTACTTTGCTCATCATCCGTTTTCATTGTAAGCACTAAAGGTGCAACGTTGGTTGTAAACAGCTTCATAGCTTTGCGATTGCTTTCCCTATTTTCTTTCTTTCTTTCTTTCTCGCTTTCTCTCTGTAATTCTCTATTGAGATAATAAAGTATTCTGGAGTCTTGAGTCTTTCCCTCCTTCCTTCCTTCTTTCTTTCCACCACCATAATCACCGCAACAACCACCACCACCACCACCAAACAAAATAAAAAAGAAGCACTACAATTGATGAGGACAATCAGAATTGCAAAAACATACATCTTCAACTATGGACATTACCAAAAATACCCACACAACACACTCTAAAGATTTCCCAATTCTTGACACTAGAACACACGTCAACCCCATCCCACCCCATCCCACCCCAACCCCCCTCCTCTCCCCAAAAAAGTTATAAAACCTAAAACCAAATCAAAACCAATATTACATCAAACATTGACCTCAAACAACAAAATTGATTGGTTCCCATGAGCGTATGTCTCTGATTGTAGTTCTATACGCCCTGTGACCTTCCAAACGACTCACCGCATGAAGACATCTACTAAGGGGAAATAATTATGACATGGGTAAAGCTTAGGAGGACTATACCATAACAAAGGGGCTATTGTGGCACAGCTTTAGGGCTTTCTGGGTGGTGGTTTTTTTTGCTTCTACAGAAGATTATAGCCTACAGGATTGTTTTGTTGTTGTTGAAAAGATAAAGACGAAGGAGGGAAAGAAAAGAGGATGAAGGATAATATGGGGAAAGAGAAGATACAGAGGAAGGAGGAAAGGAAGGAAGGAAGGTGGGGAGAAAGTTAGATAGTGGGACAGCGACAGAGGGAACGAGAGGAAGAGAAAAATGGGAGAAAATGGAAGAAGGCATAAAAGTTAGAGTGTGGTCTGAGAGGAGGGGGTGGGGGCGGGATAGGAGAGAGAGAGAGAGACAGAGACAGAGACACAGAGAGAGACAGAGACAGAGAGACACAAAGACAGAGAGACGGAGACAGACAGATAGACAGACTGACTGACAGAGAGAGACACACAAACAGACATACTCACAAAACTGACAGACAGACTGACGTACAGGGACACAGGTCTGAGAGAGCACGCGCGTGTGTATGCGCGAGCATGCGCATGTGTGTATGTTTGTGTCATGCACGCGTGCACGCGATTGTCTTTGCGTGCGTGCGCATGTGCGTGTGTGTGTGAGCGCGCGCGCGTGTCCGTGTGAGTGTGTTACACCTCGACCTACTTTTCTTTCCTTCCAAAAAACAACAACAAAAAACCCCGAAAGAAATTATTTACTTTTGCTTTTGTTTATATGTGAAGAACCTTTTAACCCTCCCTGCTATTTCACATTAGAAAAAAAGATCCTATCTTGTCTCACGCAATAAACACTCTGGTGGAACGACCATACCTACCTACCTACCTATCTACCGGTAGAAGCAGAATTCTCTTGAGAACGGAAGCAACAAAAGCACCCAAGGCCATTACACAAAACATGTTACAACCCCAGGCTGCTTTGCACAGAAGACAGTCGAAAGGAAAAAAAACATAATAAAGGAAAAAACCAACTTGAAAGCGAACGAAGAGGACAGATAAGAGAACTTGTGGCTTTCGTGGCGCGCTTAGTAAATGGTTTGGGGTTTATTTGTGTCACTGATGTACTGGGAATTTTATTCGGACATACTTTTTACCTTCATCTTTGTCGTTTCTATGATTTGTAGATATAGTTTTTAGCATTATTATGGGTTATTGTGTGTGTTGTGATTACTTTAAAAGTTAACACATATGCAAAAATATGAACCAAACAAACGGGAAGACGATGAAGAAGCTTAATACCAGATTATTTTTTCAATCAAAAAAGTTTCTCCATATGATTATTTCTTCCTTCTTATTAAAATTTCTTCAAGGGACAGGAAGCTTGTTTTCGCTAGGGCTTGACAACTTCTGTGAATCCATCAAAACTGTGTACTTAAAGTGTTGGGGTGCGATTATTCATAAAGATTTTGTGATATAATTTTTTCAATCTAGAATCATTAGACAAACCAATACTTGAATACTCTCCTGGAAGCACTCTGATCCAATCAATTGACAGATCAATCAATCAATTAGGATCAATTATATATGATTTTTTTTCTACTTGAGATAATGAATTATTCAAATTTGTATTTTTGGCAGTAGAAAGTAAACACATAATTATTGTGTATACCAATGAGAATAACCTAACTCTCTCCTCCTCTCTCTCTTTCCTCTCTTCTCTCCATGACTCTCTCTCTCTCTCTCTCTCTCTCTCTCTCTCTCTTCTTCTCTCTCTCCTCCTGTCACCCTCTTCTTCTTCTTCTTCTTCCTTGCTCTTGCATTCAGTTTTCTCCCTTTTCACATGACCTTGAAGCTTCCTCCCCTCCCCCCTCCACCCCTATCACCACCACCCCAACCCACCCAGCCCCTTCCCCTCATCTTTCAGTTGACAAGATATCTGATTGAGAGAGAGAGTACACTTCACAACCTGTCATGGTTTCAAACCTTCAGAACCCAATTGAAAGGGACTGTAGAGTTCATTCACGCCACCATAGTCCCCTAAAAATAAGGGGGCCCATAATCTTAACCCACAGCTGGACACCAATTAATTCGTAGGGGGCATCTCTCTCTCTCTCTCTCTCTCTCTCTCTCTCTCTCTCTCTCTCTCTCTCTCTCTCTCTCTCTCTCTCTCTCTCTCTGTCAGATTAACCATAATTAGCCATAGAGGCGTGAGAAGGTGGGGTATAAGGGAAGAAAGACATAATGGTGGGTAGTACTTAGTATAGTGATAGTTTGCTGATTATAACGCTGATAGTTGGTGTTGGTGGTGGTGGTGGTTGATGGTGGTTGGGAAAGAGTAGTGGTGGTGGTGGTGGTGGTGGTCTGGAGGGGGGGGGGAAGAGTGGTGAAGGGAATGGTGTGGTAGTGGTGGTGGTGATGGTGGGAAGGGAAGAGTGGTGAAGGCAATGGTGTGGTAGTGGTGGTGGTGATGGTCGGGGAAAGAGTCGTGAAGGGAATGGTGTGGTGGTGGTGGAGAAGGTTTCAGGGGTGGGGTGGGGTGGTGATGGTTGTGTTGGTGGGGGGAAGAGTGGTAGGCCTAACAGAGAAAGTGGGTATTGAAAGGTCTCCTCAGCATTCCAAGGCTTTCCTTCCTATTAATCAACCCTGGTTTTGGAGAAAAAAAACACGTTTCGCGCTGCTTAAGGATGTGCTGAAGAGGGTTGTCACTTTTATGAGTGTTTGGAGAAATGAGAAGAGTGATCCCAACTAATCTATTCACTGGCGGTTTCCGAATAATTATGCTTTATGCTACAAGGTGAACAGATTTGTTTAGGATTATTGTTTGTGGGTTCTGTGTGGGAAAGGAATAATAGCCGTTTGCTTGCGCATATACCTGAGTGTGCTTTAACGAATGTAATGAAGGTTTGATTCAAAGATGTGTAAACATGTTCAAGCGAGTACACGCCAACCTATGTAAAAACTAGTTTGTGTGCGAAAGTTCATACGAGCACGAAAGCATGCGCACGCGCACACACACACACACACACACACACACACGCCACAAGCACTCATTCATGCACGCACCAACACACGCTCGCATGCGCACACACACACGCACTTACGCACACATGCACTCACGCACACACACACAGGTGCATAAGGGTAAGTATACACATTGCAGACACTCTCTCTCTCACATACACACACACTTACACACACACACACGCAAGCACGCGTGCGCACGCCCGCGTGCACACGCACCCACACACACAAAATAAAATCCTCTCCTTCCAAAAACAAAACATGCACATGAACCCTTTTGTACTTTTACACTTCTTTTGATTCTTTGCCAGTCAGTTCAAAAGCCTCCTACAGGACTCATAAATCATTCAACACCAAAGACCAAGGAGACAGGATAGTTTTTGTTTGTACCTTCTGTTTTTCCAATACCCACCCCCCCTGCCCCCATCCCCATCCACAACAAATTACCAGATAAACGTCTGTCACTGAATGACAAAACTATGTAAGCGTTTAGAGCTATTCCTTTCGGTACGATAACCCCGTTGGGTGTCTATACAGGAAAAAAACACAGGTGTGTAGGGTTGTAAATCTATCAGTGGCTGTAAACAGTTTAGCATGCTCTCTCTCTCTCTCTCTCTCTCTCTCTCTCTCTCTCTCTCTCTCTCTCTTGTTTACCTGTTTGTGCCAAGTTACAAATACGTCTGCCTGTCAGTCAATCAGTCAGTCTGTCTGTCACTCAATCTGAGAGTAATGAATGTCATTGGCAGGCGTAAAACGGGTTTTGATGACTTGATGGTGTGTGTGGTGGATGTTGAATGAGAAAGTGAATGAGTGACTCGTGGGTGGGTTGGTAGGTTGGTAGGTTGGGTAGGTTGGTGTGCGTGTGTGGTGTGTGCGTGTGCGTGCGTGGTGTGTGTGTTTGTGTGTGAGTGTGTTCTATTTTTACTACTTTTACTTTTTTATCTGAAGTACAAGTTGACTGTTGTTGTTTGTTTGTTGTTGTTTTTTAAATTTCAGTAGCCCCATCTTTCTTTCTGCTTTTGCTTTATTTGAATGTATCTCTCTCTCTCTACTCTCTCTTTTCTCTCTCCTCTCTCTGTTCTATTTTCTTCCTTTTTGTTTCTCATCTCCATTTTTCTCCCTCCTTTTTCACTCACTTCTTCTCTTCTCCTTTTGATAGGTAGAGTGTGCGGCGTGGTGCGAGGATGATGTGGTTGAGTGTGAGGTGATCTATGTTACCACTTTGTAACTTTACTTTATCGGTAAGTGACTTTTTTCTTTTTTTGTACTGTTTTATTAAATTTCAGTACCCCCTCTTCTTCTGCTGCTTAATTGATATTAACTCTCATCCTCTCTCTCTACACTCAAATCTCTCTCTCTCTCTCTCCTCTCTCTCGTGCTCTCCTCTCCACCTCACTTTCCTGCTCGTGTTTATATTTCCTTTTGTCCTCACATCCTTCATCACTTTTCTTCCTTGGGTGGAGAAAAGATAGATGAACGCAAGGGACATAGAAGCTGTGGGGGACTAATAATTAATAATATCATATGGAATAATGCGCTATCTTGAAAAACAAAAACAATGAAGACGCTTGCCTCAATATTTAAGGGATGCATACTCTCTAAAATAATCAAGCAGCTTACGTTCTACAGGTCGTTCACATTTAATTCTTGTGTTTTTCTGTCCTATTTTGATTAACCAGATCATCAATGAATGTAAATGTACAACAAAAACTTTGTGTTGAAAGGTTCGATGAATGTGTGTTCAAACGATATGAAGGACAGTAGGGTTACTTGGGCAGTGGTAGTAGTCAGTCCGTCAGTCAGCACGGCACGCTGGGGAATGATAATCTGAACGCAGTGGACATCAGATTAACTTGGGACATCGTTTACAAAGTTCCACAGTTCAAGATTGTTTTGACGATCTGTACTAACAGTTTTTAAAGATATTGTCAGTTTATTATGATTAATAAGCATGTGGTGGTGGTGGTGGTTGGGATAAGTGGTGTTGGTGGTGGGGGTGGTTGTGATGGATGTTGGTGGTGGTGGTGGTGAGAGTGATAGTAGTGATGAGGGTAGTGGTGAAGATGGAGAAAGCATCAGGGGTTGGGAGGAAGGGGTGAGGGAGGTGGGGTGGATGAAGGGAAGTTAAAAGGTCTCCA
>CM054157.1:13967398-13987398 GCA_028751875.1 Rapana venosa
TATGTATGTATGTATGTATATAGGTATATATGTATGTATGTAAGTATGTATGTATGTATGTATGTGTATGTACGCATGTAATCATGTATGCATACATGTATGAATGTATGTATATTGATTGATTGATTGATTAATTCTATGATTGATTGATTGACTGACTGACTGATTGATTGATTGATTGATTGATTGATCCATTTGTAAAATTATCTACCTGTTCGTTTTGTTGGTTTGCTTGCATCCCTCTTCTTACTTTCCTTGTTCCTCTAGACCAGTCAGTCTTCAGCTATTACAATTTTTACCGGGGAAATCAACACCAGCTTCGAATTCTACTAAAACAGAGCATTTGTAAATGGATTATCAATCACATCATATTTTATCTATTTTTATATATATTTTATTCCTTTATATCTGGGATAATGGAATAAGCACTTATGTGTACATCCAGTTCCCGTGTGTGTGCGGTTTTGTAAATTTTGTCATCTGTTCCCACCGACACACAATGGCCTACTCTTACGAAAAGCGGAATACGATTTAACGTGTGCGCAAGATGTTCTGCGTCCGTTTGCACACGGGGCCTCGGTTTATAGTCTCATCCGAAGGACTTTTGGGGAGAGTGGAGTCTACACTGACGTTAACTCCAGGGGAAAATATTCCCTTGAACGGGAATGGAACCCGGGTCGTCAGATTGCGAGCGCAATGTTCTGACCACTAGGCTATCCCTCCCCCCCCCCCCTCCCCCCGTAAAGCACACAAGGAAACAAGCAAATCCACAAAAGCCCTGTCAGGGTTGCTGCCAAAGAATGCTTAGCCTTCATTCTAAGCCTTCATAAACAAAGTCACGAAATGATACCAGAGGTGAACCATTCTGATCTCTCTCTCTCTTCTCTCTTTCTCTCTCTCTCTCTTCTCTCTCTCATCTCTCTCTCTCTCTCTCTCTCTCTCTCTCTCTCTTATATATATATATATATATATATATATATATATATATATATTATAAACACATACATTCATATATCTGAAACTATTTGTGGCATTTTCAATGCAGATAAAAGGATTTGAAGTAAAAGTGGAGGGGGGGAGGGGGGGGGGGGAGAACAACTGACCTGTAACCTGTAAGGGCAGAATAGTTCAGACATAAGAGCGTTAGGGTTCAAACGAATCTGTTCCTACTTTTCAATAGCTATCTTCACCTCCACCCCCCACCTAAGTGTGTTGTGTGTATAAATTTGATATTTGTTTATCCTGATATATGTGGACGGTTGCAAGCGTGTGAATGATTTGAATGCAAGCGCTGTGATTTGTTACTTTAAAGGATTCAGCGCTAACTAAATTCCAAGTAAAGCCTGGCGACGCGACTTGAGGCAGGATAAGGAAATGAATATACTCGAGACTAGTGAGGACATTCACCCAGACCCCAAGTGGTGTGTTGACTTTGTCTTGGGCCTATCTCCAAGGGGGATGATGGTCTAAGTAATGTGATGATTTGATTATAAACTTTGATTTGTTTATTTATTATTATTATTAATTATTATTTGTTTGTTTTTTATTTTATTTATTATTTTATTATTATTAATATATTATTAAAACCTGAAAGATAGAAGTTTAAGGCAAAGAACAGTCCGGGTTTTTGTGTTGTTGTTGTGGTGTTTTTTCGGCGGGGGCTGGGGGGTTGTTGTTGTTTGGTTTGGTTTGGCTCGATTTGGCTTGGCGTGGCTTAGCCAAGTATAATTTGGCTTGGCTTAGCTTGGTTTGATTTGGTTTGGCTTCAATATGTTTGGCTTGGCTTGGCTTGGCTTGATTTGGCTTGGTTTGGCTTAGTTTGGCTTGGCTTGGTTTGGCTTGGTTTGGCTTTGCATGGCATAGCTTGGTTTGATTTGGTTTGGCTTAAATATGTTTGGCTTGGTTTGGCTTGGCTTGGTTTGGCTTGTTTGGTTTGGCTGCTTAGCCTTTTTGGCTTGGCTTGGGTTAAATTGTTGGCTTGGTTTGGTTTAGCCATTTTGGCTTGGGTTTTCTTGGCTTGGTGTAGCTTTTTTGGCTTGGCTTGGCTTGACTTGGACGGTTTGGCTTGACCTGGTTTGGCTTTGCATGGTTTGACTTGGTTTGGCTTTGCATGGCTTGGCTTGGCTTGGCTTGATTTCGCATTGCTTGACTTGGTTTGGCTAAGAATGGCTTGACTTGGTTTGGCTTTGCATGGCTTGACTTGGTTTTGCATGGCTTGGCTTGGTTTGGCATTGCTTTACTTGGTTTGGCTTTGCATGGCTTGGCTTGACTTGGCTTGGCTTGGCTTGGTTTGGTTTGGCTTGGCTTTGTATGGCTTTTCATGGCTTGGCTTGGCTTGGTTTGGCTTGGCTTGGCTGGGTTTAGCCGTTTTTGCTTGGCTTGGCTTGGTTTGATTTGGTTTGGGCTTGTTGGTCGGGTGTTTATATCAAATAGCGCAAATGCAAAATGTGCATTTGTTGACCCTCATTCCTTGGTTTATAAACTAATAATCCGAATGACTTGTGTAGAAAGAAAAGATGCTAACTCCAAAAAAAAAGACACAGACAGGGGTACAAGGCAAAAAGGAAGAAGAAGGAGGAGGAGGCAGGGAAAAGATTCAACAAGACTTTACCAAAACGTCACTTAAGGTTTGAGGTTCAAAACCTGCGACTTTCAGTCACAAAATAGCCCAACACCCTAACCATCGAGTCAGTTTAGAAGGAAGGAAGGAAAAGAACATGAAATCAAGGCAGTCATGGACACACAGAAAAGCGAAGAAACGAAGACATATTGAGAGAGTGTGTGTGAACAAAAAAATATCATGATCAAGACATGTAGAGAGATAGACAGACAGACATGCGTTTGGCAAAGACCACTTCCTCCCTTGAAAGGTGCGCAACATCCGTACCTTTGTTTCTGGCAACTCAGTTAGAACGAGTCTGGCATTTGGTACCACGGAAATGCCAGGCGGTGTTGCTGCTGCAATGAGTACAGTGGTAAGCCGAGATGCCAGTCAAGGGAACATAAAAGGGTTGTGAGATGTTGGCAGACAAGACAGTAGCCTAAAGTGCCAGAGATAACACCGAGAAGAAAAAAGGATTCCACCCTTTTCCTCCTGCCTGTAGGTCTGTTTACCTGTCATCTGTGGTGCCATCTCGGGATTATGGTGTAAAATATGAAGGAAGGAAGGGAAGAAGGCAGGAAAGAAGGAAGGAAGGAAGGAAAAGAAAATGAAATCAAGGCAGTCATGGACAAAGAGAAGCAAACGAATGAAGAAATATTGAGAGTGTGTGAAAGAAGGAAAAATATAAATTAATAATGATAGAAAGAAAAACAGAAAGGAATAAATGAAAAGCGATATACAAAGACAGAGACAGGGACAGAGACAGAAGGAGAGAGAGATATAGATACAGACAGAAACAGAGACAGAGAAAATACAGAACTTGAAAGTAGGAATGAATAAAAGAAGATAGCAGAGACAAAACAACAAAGAATAAGTGAATGAATGAATGAATGAATGAATGAATGAATGAACGAACGAATGAATGAATGAATGAATGAATGAATCTATCAGTTAATCAATCAATCATTC
Organism: Rapana venosa; assembly: GCA_028751875.1. NCBI lineage: Eukaryota > Metazoa > Mollusca > Gastropoda > Neogastropoda > Muricidae > Rapana > Rapana venosa. Next base: position 13,970,970 of record CM054157.1, read on the forward strand.
AATCAGTGATCTTTAGACGATTTGTGTTATACCGTATTTTACCATTTTAGGGGGGGAGGGGGAATGTTTGAAAAACTGAAAAAAATGTTCGTCCTATTATACACAAACAAGCATACAGACACACTGTCAGAAAGAATAGAAGCGAACAAGCAGACAAACACACTGACATTATGAATAGAAACAAAACAGCAAGAAATGACAACAACAACAAAATGCATGCAGTTATTTATGTATTTATTTATACCACTTTAAGTCACGAGATTTCTCTGCGTGAAATTCGGGGTGCTCTCCCCAGGGAAAGCGCGTCGCCACAAGAGCAGCGCCACCTTTTTTGGGGGGGTCTGCAACTCTATTTATTTCCCTGTCAGAGTGGCTTTTTTCTAAGAATTTTGGCAGGGACAACTCCCTTGTTGCCGTTGTTTCTTTAACGTGCGCTGAATAATTGTGTGTAACACACGGAACCTCGGTTTATCGTCTCATCCGATAGAAACGAACAAGCACACAGACTGACAGAATGAATAGAAGCAAAACAGCAAGAAATGACAATAACAACAACAACAGTCTTGCAAACTGAATAAATAACTTACGAATTACTACGCCGATGGGTCAGCTCATAGATTAAGTAATTATGTGTAAAAAATAAAATCTATTTAAATGAGAGAAAAAATGATTAGTGTACTTACCCTGAGATCGGGAAACCTGAAACAAAGAACAAAATAAATAATTAATTATTAATTTAATTCAACTTTTCAGTGCATTTATATTCACATAGACACACACACGCGCGCGCACGCACGCACGAACACAAACACATACATACATACACACACACATACACACAAACACACACTCATACACACACGCAGGCACGCACACACATATATACAAACACAAACAACACACATACATACAAACACACTCATACACACACGCAGGCACGCACGCACACATGCATACACACTCAAACAACACACACACACACCTCATAAACACACACGCAGGCACGCACATACATGCATACACAAACAACACACACACGCAGGCACGCATACATACATACACACACAACACACACATACACACACACTCATAAACACACGCAGGCACGCACACACATACATACACACACAAACAACACAAAAACAACACACACACACAAACACACACACACACACACACACACACACACTCACTCACACACATGGATAGAAAATAAACATAACAGAGACAAAAACAAATAGCAGAATAAAGAAACAAGCGAGGAAAAAAAACCCGAAACAAGTGCAGTCAGTGAAACGCTGAAATAATTATGAAAATCAGCCTGCAGAAAACAAGCATTCAACCCCCCAACACACACACACACACACACAGACACACACACACACACACACACACACACACACACACACACACACACACACGAGTATGTGTCTGCGTGTGTGTATATGTTTGTGATTTGTATTTTCCAATGTATTATCTTATCGATTTTCCTCTTTTTACTGGTTTAAATTATAGGTAAAGGTTGCAATAATGTAGTATTTCAGTATAATCATTAAGAAATTTGCTCTTAGATAGATGGCTTGATGAAAAAGCGCAAATGCATTGCTTATTCAAATGTAATATCTGGAAATAACAATTTGACTTGACTTGACTTAACTTGACAGAAAATAGACACGACAGAGACAGAAATAAATAACAGAAATATAATAAAACAATTGCAGTCAGTGAAATTGCTGACACCTTATGACAAACAGCAAGCATGCTCCTCTCTCTCTTTCTCGCTCTCTCTTTCTCGCTCTCTCTCTCTCTCTCTCTCTCTCTCTCTCTCTCTCTCTCTCTCTCTCTCTCTCTCTCACAGACACACACACACACACACACACACACACACATAGATAGGAAACCTTGCACAACATTCCCAACACAACCAAAAACACCGCCAGAAATTCTGCACCACAGCACCGGAAGTACAAACCACGGCCATGACCACCATTCTTCCTATCAGAGCACAAACACCGCACACGGGGGATTCGGTACATACCGCCAAGAAAATACCACCATCTGCACGCGAGATAGCTTTGTGCCAACAGTCAGTAAAATAGTCCTCAAAGAGACATAGAAAACAGACTGATAGTACAAAGAGTATGGTCTCAAAATGGATTGGCATACCGCCATTAAAAAAAGGGAGGGTATAAAGATTACTCTCTCGGTTGTTGACTTCCTGTTTCCGGTACTGCATTACTAGGCACAATTATAATTCTCATAATTTACTGAACCAGCGTTACACCAGCTTGCCAATTTGGAGAGAGAGAGAGAGAGAGAGAGAGAGAGAGAGATGAGCAATTGCTTTGTGATTTAAGTATGTGCTGACGACAGTGTTGCGGTTTGGAAGAAAGGCAAGAATGCCTTGTGATGCCTACTTCCGGCATAAAGAATAAATTATGATAATATGTGGACTCCCTGACTCCTTCAGCCCCCTTTCCCTTCTCCAGTCCTTTTCTCTTAGAAATGAAGCACATGCATGCATGCATGGGAGACAGGATGGCCTAGTGGTTAGAACATTGCGCTCGCAATCTGACGAACCCGGTTCGATTCCCCTTCAAGGGGGGATATTTTCCCCTGGAGTTAACGTCAGTGCAAACTCCACTTTCCGCAAAAGTCCTTCGGATGAGACTATAAACCGAGGCCCCCGTGTGGGAACGCACGCAGAACATCTTGCGCACACGTTAAAATCCTGTTCTGCTTTTGCGTAAGAGCAGGCCATTGTGTGCCGGTGGGAACAGATGACAGAATTTACAAAACTGCATACACACGGGGACTGGATGTAAAAAAGCCACATAAGTGCTTATTACATTATCCTCGATATAAAAGGAAAAAAAAACAAAAAACACATGCACGCGTACATACATACATACTATATATATATATATATATATATAGAGAGAGAGAGAGGAGATGAGGAGAGAGAGAGAGAGACAGAGATGCATACATACATACATACATACAACATACATTCAACATACATACATACATACATACATACATACATACATACATACATGTGAATAATAGTAATGGTAAAGGTGTCCCATAACCTATGTGGTGGTAGGGAAGCGATGCATCAGAGACCTCAACTTCTCTAAGGGCCAGCATATTGAGGGCGGGCGCCCATCTCCTCTCCCTCGCTGCTTTACCTTCTGTGACCCTAAAGAGGGCAGGTACCCATTAAATACAGCTGGGTGAACTTGGCAGGGGATGGGGGCGTTGTTCAAACCAGCAACTTTCCAGCCTGGATCACAACGCACTAACCACCGTACCACGGTAGCTAAAGGCATCTACACTACTGAACTCTCCTTTCACCCTTAGTATCCCCTTCTCCCCCCCCCCCCTCCCCCCCAAAAAAAAAGAAGGTTGTATGCGGATATAACGGTTGTTAGTCTGATGTCAAACACTCGCTGACATGATTATGCCTACCCCAAGGCAAACTGTCGTTTACTTCAACATTTTTTTCAGCTTGAAGGAGTTTTGTTGTTGTTGTTGTTTTGTTGTTGTTGTTTTGTGTTGATTGTTGTTGCTTTTGAGATGATTTGTTCTCCATTGTTTGACTTTAGCCTGTTGTTTTGTTGTTGCTGTTGTTGTTATTATTATTATCATCATTATCATTGATATTATTATTATGATTGTTGTTGTTTTTCTTGTTCTTCTTCTTCTTATTATTAGTATCATTATTATGACTGTTGTTGTTGTTCTTGTTGTTGTTGTTGTTGTTGTTCTTCTTCTTCTTCTTCTTCTCATCATTATGACTGTTGTTGTTGTTGTTGTTGTTGTTGTTCTTCTTCTTCTTCTTCTTCTTTTCTTCTTGTTATTGCTGTTGTTGAATTTGTACTTTAAAGTTTGTTTTGAAATGGATGTTGATGACGTTTATGGTTGTATATTTGTTGTTGTTTTGTTCCTGTCGCGTGGTGGTGCGTGCTTTGAGGTAAAGGTATATTGTTGGGTTATATCCATGCTGCTGCTTTTCTCTTTCACTTTCAGGTTTGATTTGTTCCTTTCTTCTGTTTTCCCACCGTGTTTGTTGTTGTTGTTGTTGTTGTTTGTTTGTTTGTTTGTGGTGGTGGTGGTGTTTGTGATGGTGGTATGGCGATGATGGTGGTGGTGGTGTGGTGGTGGTGGTGATGGTGGTGATGGTGTGGTGATAGTGGTATGGCGATGGTGGTGGTGGTGATGGTGGAGCCTGTATTGTTGACAGTGGTGGTAGTGGTGCTATTTGGGTTTCTTTCTGGGACTTTTTTTTTCGGAGGACGGATTGGGGGGGGGGGGGGGGGGGGTGAGGAGGAGGATCCTCCCTTTGTCTTTTTGTCTTGCTGTTTTTCTTCTAGCTTGTTTGTTTTTTTTAGTTTATTTTTTAGATGTTTTATTTGTTTGCTTAATTGTACTAATTTGACGTGGGTGCAGGATAGCTCAGTGGTCAGAGCACTCGCTTTCCCCAATCCAAGGTTATGCAGCATCAAGCGTGGTTACCAAGTGGATGGGTGACCGTTAGTGCGCCTTGGCTTCAGTACAGTCCCCCAGTTCACCCAGCTGTAAATGGGTACCTGCCCTATTTAGGGTCAGGGAAGGTAAAAGCAGCGAAGGAGAGGAGATGGGCGCCGCCCTCAATATGCTGGCCCCTAGAGTACCTTTTATCGGCTTGGTATTGGTATAAAAGGCTCAACTGCACGCACGTGTGTGTGTACGTGCGTGCATGCGTGTTTGTATGTGTGTGCGCGCGCCCGCGCGTGCGTGCGTGTGTGTGTATGTGCGCGTGCGTGTGTGTGTTTGTGTGTGTGCGTGTATGCGTGAGTGTGTGTGTGTGTGCGTGTGTATGCTTGTTTCCTGTGTCTGTCTGTCTATCTGTCTGCCTGCCTGTTTGTATGCTTGTCTGCCTGTCTGCCTGCCTGCCTGCCTGTTTGTCTGTCTGTCTGTCTATCTACGTCTGTCCCTATCTATGTCTGTGTATAATGGCATGTGTGTCTGTGTGACGGATTCATAGTTTACCTGAGGCAAGAGAAAAATAGCCAGTGCAAACTAAAAGTGACATAGGATATTCCACCTCCCTACTGACAGTTCATCAATCATAATCCACAATTTGCTCACGGCCATTTGAAACATAACTATGAAAATGAATGCAACTACCACCTAAAATATACTTTTAAAGAATATAGAGACGAATACTCTACACTCTGGTTGTTTGTTTGCTTTGTTTTGTTCTTTCATTTCATCCTGCAGCTTGTTGTTTGTTTGTGTCTGTCTTGTGGTTAGTCTTTTTTTTCATCATTTACTTTATCATGACCTTACCATCTGGATGAGTTGAACAGTGTTGGATTCTGGAATTTTTCCAAACTATTGCCCATTTATGCTGTAGTCATGCGTTTTGGAGAATTTTTAGTAATTTCATTATCCGTACATATTGATGCTGTTATTATTCTGCTCGGTCATTTTTTTTCTTTCTTTTGCCTCTTGATCAGTGTATTGTTTATCAGTCGCCATGTGAATGTTGATGTTGCACTTGAGTACAACATAAGCTACTTGCTTGTTGCTGCTATGCTGATTATGTTCATTATGGTATGCTTGTTTCATGCTTATTGATGAATAAACCTTATTTAAACCAATACTCTACACACGCACATACACGCACACGCACGCGTTCTTTCTTTCTTTCTTTTTTTCTTTCTTTCTATTTTTCTTCCCACAATCCTTGCTTCTTTCCACTTACACTTGCACTATGTAAAATCATACTTACTGTACCCCCCCCCCCCCCCCCCCCCCCCCCCCCCCCCCCCCCCCCCCTAGACTCTCTCAGCCTCATCTCCATTTCTTTATTTCCCACCCCCCCCAGTCCTCCTAGACTATCTGTCTGTCCTGTCTGTTGTCCTCGCCGTCCTCTGTTCTGTCTGTCTGTCTGTCTCTCTCTGTCTCTGTCTCTGTCTCGTCCTGTCTGTCTGTCTTCTTTGTCTCTCTCTCTCTCTCTCTCTCTCTCTCTCTTCTCTCTCTCTCTCTCTCTCTCTCTTCTCCATAAAATAGAAAATGGATATCACTTCATTATTTGAATGCAGTTTGTATACAGATTTAAGAGATACATTTCTTAAAGAATCAAAAATGCATGACCACTATCCAGATTGCTGAAAAGAACAAAGGAAAATCACCAACACAGTCTCTTCAGATATGTTTTTCATGCTATGAACAGACGAAAGAAAAGCATTTTGTAACTGTGCTGTTGTTTGTACTCCTTGTTTCCATTATAAGTCATTGTGGCTGCTTGATGTGCCCTTCTTTTGATTATCTTATAATTACGCATTGACTTCGTGTACTGCTTTCAAGGTTTATCGTCTTATTGTTTGGTTTATTTGTATGATGCACTTAGTGTGATGCCACCCGGAGAGCTGGCTTAGATGGAAAATGTGACGATCTCTTTTTTCCATTTCGTGTTTCCTTCACTGGCCTTTTTGCCTTACCCACTGTATGTATTGTGGCCAAAGGCCAATGTACATTAAAAACCTGTTCAGAGTTCAGAGTTCTCTCTTTCTCTCCAGCCAAGTAAGAGCAGCTATCACATTCCTATACACATTGGAAGAATAATGTCAAGTAACTTGTATTCTAGACTTCTGCTCATAATGAGAAAAAATGTTTACTTGCTGACTCAACCACTTATGTAATTTGAAACTGCGAGGCTGATGCCTCGTGGAGGGCTCAGTGACAGACAGGGGAAGAGAAGGGAAGAAAAAAGGGAGGAAGGGAGGGTGGGAGAGATGGAGAAAGAACACAGAGATACAGAGAGTAAGTGAAGTAAAGAGAGAGAGGGGGGGGAGGGAAGGGAGACGGGGAAGAGGGAGGATGAGATAGAGATAGAAAGGGAAAGAAAAGGGAGGAAGGGAGGGTGGGAGAGAGGAGAAGAACACAGAGAGACAGAGAGTAAGTGAGTAAAGAGAGAGAGGGGGGTGAGGGAAGGAGAGGGGGGAAGAGAGGGAGGGAGAGAGAGAGAGAGAGAGAGAGAGAGAGGAGAGAGAGAGAAGAAGGGAAAGAAAAAAGGGAGGAAGGGAGGGTGGGAGAGATGAGAAAGACACAGAGAGACAGAGAGTAAGTGAAGTAAAGAGAGAGAGGGGGGGAGGGGGAGTAAGAGAGGAGAGAGAGAGAGAGAGAGAGAGAGAGAGAGAGATGGAGAGAGAGAGAGAGAAAAGAGAGATAGAAAGGAAAGAAAGAGAGAGAGAGAGGGAGGGGGGTGAGAAGGGAGGACAGAAGAATATGACAGAGAGAGACAGAGAGACAGAGAAATAACGAGAAAAGGGGGAGGAAAAGAAAGACAGACAGAGACACAGAAAAAGACAGACAGACACAGGGACACAGGGGAAGAAATGCGTTGTTGGTGTTGTGCGTTTCCCAGCTTAACACTCTGAGGGATCATCCAGATAATTATGTGTGCACCCTGACTCACTCACCCGCATAGGAATCACTGTGAGACCAGGAATTGCACGCTGAAGGAGAAATTTGCGTGTACGACTGTTCTTAAGTACCTCGCCATTATTATAGGCAGCCTATACTCCGACTTCAGAGGAGAGGAAGACATACACGGGCAGCATAAAAGAAACCAAGGGAAACACAGAGACACAGAGACACATAGAGAGACAGAAAAATGGAGAGACAGAGACAGAGACACATAGAAGACAGAAAAATGGAGAACAGAGACAGAGACTGGGAGAAAACATTGACGAAGTGCAGTATCATTACATTCCGATCGACTTTTTGAGGATGATGATAATAATAATAATAATAATAATAATAATAATAATAATAATAATAATAATAATAATAATAATAATGACACATGGAATTTATATAGCGCTATATCTTGCAAAAACAAATCATAGCGCTTGCATTTATCACTCCCACAATGCAACCAACAATAATTAACAGTTTTCACTATACACACACACAACTACACACACACAAACACACAACACACACACACACACACAACACACACACACACACACATACACACACACACACACACACACACACACACACACACACACACACAGGCTATACACTTCGGCAGGATGATGGGAATTTTGGTCATTGAAGGCAGGGATAGATAATTATGAGATGAAACAATAGGGGAAAGTCTTAGGTTTGACATAGGTATGTCTTGAGGCTGGATTTTAAAGTGTCGTAAGTAGGATTTTCGCGAAGGGAGAGAGGGAGGTCATTCCTGGATGAGTATCTCATTTCCCTACTGTCATAACTGTTTAGGCTACACACCGGTATTAATTTGGGGGGTCATGTAGTATCTTCTATGAGTGTGAGTGGGGAAAAAAAAGTTGGTGATTTTCACAAAAAAATGTTAACCATAAAAAAATGGACTGTGCACTTGTTTTGGTGATTGAGGACATAGAGCAATACCAGGTAGTCTCGAGAAAGTTGGAAATAATCATCAAATGAGGATTGCCTGTATTCCTACAGCGTTGACCACGCGCATGCATATTGTGGTAAGGAAGCTAGCAGACGACAAAGGACTGAGGGCGTACAGCGTTTGCTGAAATTTTTTTTAAAATTCAAACCTACCAAATTTGTTCAAAATCACATGAGTTTTGAGTCAGAGGCTAGTCTTTCACAAAAGTGGTTTTATTTCTGTAGATGCCTTAGTACGTGCGGTATGAATATAAGAGTCACATAGAAAAACAGAAGGAAAAGGGTGATTTTTTTTAATACCGCTGTGCAGCCTTATGATAATAATTATTATTCCTAACTTCCTCATCACAGATTGTGAACATCTGTCAATAGAGTATGAGTAAAGGTTGGGGGGTGGTATGCATGCACCCATGCCATGTTTTTATTTATTTATTTATCTATTTCGTTTTCTTCTTTTATTTCGAGGATAATGAAAGAAGCACTCAGGTGCTTTTATTTTTGTTTTTCAGCCAGTTCCTATGTGTATGAAGTTTTGTAAATTCTGTCATCCGTTCCCACTAGCAGACAATGTGTGTGTGTGTGTGTGTGTGTGCGTGCGTGCGTGCGTACGTGCATGCGTGTGTTGGGTGTGTGTGTGTGTGTGTGTGTGTGTGTGTGTGTGGGGGTTTTGTCCTGTCCTGTGTCTGTATCTTTGTATGTGTGTCTGTGTGTTTCGGTGTCTGTGTCCGCGTGTTTGTGTGTGTGTGTGTGTGTGTGTGTGCGTGCGTGCGTGTGTGTGTGTGTGTGTGCATACATTTGTGCATGTGTGTGTGCACGTGTGTACATGCATGCACGCACGTACATGTATGTATTCCTGTGCATGCAGATGCACATGCATGTGTTTTCTCACACTTGAGTGGTGTGAAAGAATTGAAAAGGTAGAATGAAAATAGAACGTCAAGAAAGCAACGTCTGCAAATGGTATAAACACACACACACACACACACACACACACACACACACACACAACACACACACACACACACACACACACACACACACACAACACATATGGAAAATGTGAAAGCAATCATTAGCAAAGCAGATGAAAGGAAGGGAAAAACAACAAGAAGAGAAGAAGAAGAATGAGAAGAAGAAGAAGAAGAAGAAGAAGAAGAAGAAGAAGAAGAAGAAGAAGAAGAAGAAGAACAAGAACAAGAAACAAGAACAAGAAGAACAAGAAGAACAAGAACAAGAAGAAGAAGAACAACAACAAGAACAAGAACAAGAACAAGAAGACGGAACAGCATCGCTGCATCATCACCTCAAAAGTGCTAAATAGGAGAGAATATGCCATTTTGATGAGTTTGACGCCCAAAAACCCCCCCAACCAACCAAACCAAAAAACCCAATAAGTGTGGGGAGGGGAGGGGGTAGGTGTGGATAGGGGAGGGTTGAGGTGTGCGATTTTTGTTGGGTTTTTTTGGTCTGTTTTTTTTTTGTTTGTTTTGTCTCTACTGCATTTTACTTGTCTATGTGCGCTTGTCTAGCTTTGTCGTCTGGCTTGCTCGTTTCGTCTGCCTGGTGTGTGCATGGTTTCCGACCTAATCGGTAAGGAAATGCTGCGGTGCATGCATGCGTATCTGGCGCGTCTATTTATGTTTGTGAGTGATGTGCGTGTGTGTGTGTGTGAGTGTGTGTAAGTGTGAGGAGGGGGGTTGTGTATGTTTGTGTGTGTGTTTGTGTGTGTTTGTGTTTGTGTGTGTTTGTGTTTGTGTGTGTGTGAATGTGTGTAAGTGTGAGGAAGGGGTATGTGTGTGTTTGTGTGTGTGTGTTTGTGTGTGTGTGTATTTGTGTGTGTGTGTTTGTGTGTGTCTGTTTGTGTGTTTGTGTGGGTGTTTGTGTGTTTGTGTGTGTTGGAGGAAAACTGTTTTTGTTTAAATGACATGAAAAAAGAGAAGACAGCAAGTATGCAATGGAAAAGAAAGAAAGAAAGAAATAAAAGCAGACAGACAGATAGAAAAAGAAAAATGAAAAACAGAAAGAAAGAGAATTAATCTGTAATATTAGAAATAGGTGTTCGTTTCAAAACCCATTTTGTACGGTGCAATACCTTAAAAAGAAAATAAATAAACAAAACACTATATAAATTTTTAAAAAGACCATAAACAGAAGGGAAAAGTGTAAAAAGGAAGAAATAAATCGTACGTGAAGTAAAGACAAGGAAATAAAAGCCACTTGCAATGTAAAGGATGTTGTCTGGATTCCAAACCCTATTTGACACTGTAAAGGAAAAATAACAGAAAGAAAGAAAAAAGAAAGGAAAGAAAGAAAGAAAAAAAGAAAAAGAGAGGCAAGAAGAAAGAAAGAAAGAAAGGAAGAAAAAAAGAAGAAAGAAAAACAGAAAAGGTAAAAAGAAAAGGAAAAAAGAAAGAAAGAAAGAAAGAGAATTTAAAAAAAGATGAAACATAACCGAAAGAAAGAAAAAAAAAACGCAAAAGCAAAGAAAAAAGAGAAAAGAAGAAAGAATGTAAGAAAGAAACGAAAGAAAGTATGTAAGAAAGAGAGAACGAAAGAAAGAAACAAACAAAAGAAAGAAGGATAGAAAGTAAGAAATACAGACAGACAGAAAGACAGATAGACAGATAAAAAAAAGAAAAAAAGAAAGAAAGAAAGAAAGAGGATTGATCTTTAATATTAGAAAAAGGTTTCTGTTTCAAAACTCATTTTGAACAGTGCAATACCGTAAAAAGAAAAAAAATCAACAAAACACTATATAAATAAAAAGAGATAAAAACAGAAGGGAAAAGTGTGAAAAGGAAGAAAATAAATCTTACGTGAAGTAAAGACAAGGAAATAAAAGCCATTTGCAATGTAAACGAAGCTGTCTGGATTTCAAACCCTATTTGACACTGCGCAGAAGGACAAAATAACAGAAAGAAAGAAAGAAAGACAGACAGACAGACAGACAGACAGACAGACAGACAGAAAGATAGACAAAAAAAGAAAAGAAAAAAATTTTAAAAGAAAGAAAGACAGACAGACAGACAGAAGAACCAAAGAAAAGACAGAAAAAGAAAAGAAAGAAAGAAAGAAAGGAAAGACAGAAAGAACGGAAAGAAAGAAAGACAGAAAAAAGAAGAGAAAGAAAGAAAGAAAGAGAAAGACAGAAAGAAAGAAAAGAAAGAAAGACAGAAAGACAAAAAGAAAGACAGAAAGATCGAAATAAAGGAAAGAAAAAAGACAGAAAGAAAGAAAGGAAGGAGGAAAACAGAAAGAAAGAAAGAAAGAAAGGAGCAATGAAACAAAGAAAGAACAAACAAAAACAAAGAAAGGAATCCAAAAAAAGCACAACAAAACCAAGAGAAAAACAAAAAAATGAAATAGCGAAAACAAAGAAATAAAGAGAAAGGTAAAAAGAAAAGGAGAACGTTTTAAAACGAAAGAATGAAAGCGAGCAAGAAAAAAATAAAAAAGAAAGAAAGAACATACAAAAAAGAAAAAAATATAAAAAAAAAAACAAAGAGAAAAGACAGAAAGAAAGAACGGGTATCAGGGAAAAAAAATCACAAAAGAAAGAAAAAAAAAAAAAGAAAGAAAGAAAGAAAGGAAGAAAAAGAAAGAAAGAAAAAAGAAAGAAAGAAAGAAAAGAAAGAAGAAAAGAGAGAAAAAAGAAAGATGGAAAAAAGAAACAAACAACAAACACAGAAGACAGAGAGAAAGAGAAAGAAAAAAGAAAGACAGACAGACAGAAAGACAGACAAAAAGACAGACGAAAGACAGACAGAAGAAAGAAAGGGGGAAAAGGAAAAAGAAAAGAAAAAAAAGACAAGACAAGAAAGAAAGAAAAGAAAGAAAAAAGGAAAGAAAAGAAAGAAAGAAAAGAAAGAAAGAAAGAAAAAAAAAAAGAAAAGAAAGAAAAAAAGAAAGAGAGAAAGAAAGACAAAAAGCCATCTTCAATATAAGGGAAACAGCTGTCGTTGCGGAACCTATTTATGACAGAGCCTCTTCCCAGAATTCTGACACGACACAGGAAGCATTCATGATATGCACTTATCTCCAACTATCGACGCCACTCCGCCTCTGCAATATTCTGTGTGTGTGTGTGTGTGTGTGTGTGTGTGTGTGTGTGTGTGTGTATATGTGTGTTTTGTGTGGTATTTTGTGTGTGTGTGTGTGTGTAGTGTGTGTGTATCGATGTTTGTCTCTGTCTCTGTCTCTCTCGGTCTGCCCTCTGTCTCCCCTTGTCTCGGTCTCGGTCTCTCTGCCTCGGTCTCGGTTCTCTTTGTCTCTGTAACCCTCCTCTCTCTCCCCTCCCCTCTCCCCTCTTCTCCCCTCTCTCTCTCTCTCTCTCTTCTCTCTTCTCTCTCTCTCTCTCTCTCTCTCTCTCTCTCTCTCTCTGTCTGTCAATCTGTTTCATATGTTTCTTTCTATGTCTCTCCCTGTTTCTATATTCTCTATCTGTGTGGGTCTGTCTCTCTCTCTCTCTCTCTCTCTCTCTCTCTCTCTTCTCTCTCTCTCTCTCTCTCCCCTCTCTCCCCTCTCTCTCTCTCTCCCCACTTTTTCTCAACTCAAAGAAGAAGAAGATCAACAACAACAACAACAAGAGCAGTCAAACAAAACACACATACAAACACGCGCGCACGCATGCTTGCACAAAAACAAAAACACACAGTACGCACGAGCATACACACGCACACACATAGAAAGAGAGACGGGAAAGACAGACAAAGAGACAGACAAACCGACAGACCGATCAAGAGAGAGAGAGAGGAGAGAGAGAGAGAGAGAGAGAGGAGAGAGAGAGAGAGAGAGGAGAGAGAAGAGAGAAGGGGACATTTTTTTTTGGGTACACGCCTTGCAAAATAAATGGAGGGTAAAGCTATCAACTACAAGACACACACATACCCACACTTACAACACACACACACTTACCACACACACACACACACTTACACACACACACACACACACACACACACCATACACACACACTTACACACACACAATACACACATTACACACACACACACTTACACACACATACACACACATACACACACACTTACACACAACTACAACACACACATACCCACACACACACATACACACACACAACACACATCTACACACACTCACACACACACACGCACGCACGTGTACTCCCCCCACCCCACCCCACCCCCACCCCACGCACAGGCGCTTAGCATTATTTACAAGCAACACAAGAGACAACAATTTAGATATCCACCTAAAAATAGATGCTACACGACGATTCTTGCAATAAACCACCAAAACAAAACAAAATGAACAAACAAACAAAAACACCGCAAACAAACAAAACAACAACCAAACAAAAATAAAACTTTAAAAAAAACCACAAAAAACTTACCCAGAACAAAAACCTCAGTATCGTATCCGTATACGAAAACCAATGACAAGAGTAGTCGTAATTGTAGAATATGCTATGCCACACAATTCACGATAGTGACACCATGTGTCAACCACATATTATTTTTTGGTTTTTACCCTCTGTGGGTAGTCGCACGCTTTTAACACCCCCCCCCCCTTCCCCCACCCAACCCCAACAACAACAAAAGTCAGCTATAAAAAAAACGAAAGAAAGTAAGTAAAGCAAACAAAAAAGCAGGGAAATGAAATAAATATATGTTTTTGTTTGTGTGGGTTTTGGTTGGGTTTTTTTTGGGGGGGATCGAAGGCGATTATTATAAAAGGAAATATTCTAGATTCCATACACATTTTGTGAGACTGTGAAGTTGTTTGTTTGTGTGTTTGTTTGTTTGTTGTTTGTTGTTGTTGTTTTGGGTTGTTGTTGTTTTTTCATTTCTTGACTAGAGTTTCGAGGTTTCCCAATGCTTATTTTTTGGAGTATATGACCATTATTTGTCCGCCATTCAGGTTGCCGCATTCCGACTTCGGGATGACGTCAAAAACATGACCCCCTGTGTATGCGGGGTTTTTGGGTGTTTTTTAAAGTCTTGTCATCCGTTCCTACTGGCACAAAATGGACTACTCTTCCGAAAGGCGGAACGGGTTGTGACGTGTGTGTGTGTGTGTGTGTGTGTGTGTGTGTGTGGTGTGTATGTGTGTGTGTGTGTTGTGTGTGTGTGTGTGTGTGTGTGTGTGTGTGTGTGTGTGTGTGTGTGTGTGTGTGTGTGTGTGTGGAGTGTGAGATGTTATGCGTGCGTTCACACGGGACCTGGATTTATAATCTCATCCGAAGGACTTTTTGTGGGAAATGAAGTCGTCGACACTGATGTTAACTCCCAAGGGAAAAAAATCCCCTGGAACGGGAAAAGAGAGGAGGGCGTTGGGGGGTTACAGAGACAGTGATAATTATAGCGACACAGGCTGTAGTCACGGGATAGCCTAGTGGTTAGAACTTTGCGCTGGCGATCTGACGACCCGGGTTCGATTCCCGTCCAAGGGGGATATTTCCCCCTGGAGTTAACATCAGTGCAGACTCGGATGAGACTATAAACCGAGGTCCCGTGTGTGAAAACACGCAGAACATCTTGCACGCACGTTAAAGCCTGTTCAGCTTTTCGTAAGAGTAGGCCACTGTGTGCCGGTGGGAACAGATGACAGAATTTACAAAACCGCATACACACGGGGACTGGATGTAAAAAAGCACATACATGCTTATTCTATTATCCTCTGATTTGTAATTGCAAGATATAGCGCTCTATAAATTCCATATATTATCATTATTATATAAAAGAATAATCACACACACACGCGCACCCGCACACACGCACGCACGCACGCAAATGCACGCACACACACACGCACGCAAGAACACGCACACGCACACACATAGTCACACACACACACACACACACACACACACACACACACACACACACACACACCACCAACGCACAGCACACACACACGACAGAGACACAGACAGAGACAAGAGACAGAGACAGAGAGACAGAAACAGAGAGAGATAGAGACAGAGACAGAGAGACAGAAACAGAGAGACACACAGACACACAGACAGACAGACAGAGAAACATATAAGCACACAACAGGAAAACAAACAAACGAGCAGACCAAAAGACAACAACTAACAAACACAATCCAACAACCAACAACGAAAACCCCAGTCAGGCAGACCCAATTCCATGCACGCAATTCCTTCTTCTTTTTTTTTTAAAGGCCAGCAGGGGCGTGAGTGCAGATTCCATGATGAATGAATCATCTTTCAGATTGCAGCCACGGCCCACGGCACAAGAAGTAATCTCCCAACCACCACTAACAGACGTGGATGCCAAAGCATCATCTTTTGATGTCGCTGCGTTAGCAGGAAGCAGCAACAGCAACAGCAGGAACAGCAGCAGCAGCAGCAGCAGTAGCAGCCGAAGGAATTACATGATAACGTTCGGTAAAGATTTTTTTCAGGGGATGTTTTCGTTCCCCCCAAAATAAATAAATAATGATAAAATAAAGCATTGCCCTAAAGTGACAGCTTGCGATATGACAAATGAAAGTTGTGATTAAACCCTGTGCCTGGTTTTTTGAGCTAACCTGGCAAGGGATGATTATTATGGTCATGAAGGAAGGAAGAAAGGAAGGGAGGGAGGGAGGGAATGAAGGAAGGAGGGAAGGAAGGAAAGAAACACGTAACGAAAGGCAGGTACAATGAAAGGGAGAAAGAAAGGAAGAAAGAAATGGGAAGGAAGGAAGGAAGGAAGAGAAAGAAAGAAAGGAGGGAGGAGAAGGAAGGAAGGAAGAAGAAAGAAACGAAGGAAGGTAGGAAAGGAAGGAAGGCAGGAAAGGAAGGAAGGAAGGGAGGGAAGAAGAAAGAAAGGAAGGAAGGAGGGATGAGAGGGAGGGGGGGGGAGGAAGGAAGGGAGGAAGGAGGGGGAAGGAAGGAAGGAAGGGAGGGATGAAGGAAAGAGAAAGAAGAAGAAAGGAAAGGAAGAAAGGAAGGAGGGGGATGAGAAGGAAGGAAGGAGGGAGGAAGGAAGAAAGGAAG
>CM054157.1:13992398-13999898 GCA_028751875.1 Rapana venosa
AACTCAGGTCGTCAGATCATGAGGATAATGCTCTAACCATTGGGCTAACCCCCCTCCCCCCCCCCCCCACCACCCTCTTCCTTCTGATTTTT
The DNA here is from genome assembly GCA_028751875.1 of Rapana venosa. Taxonomy (NCBI): domain Eukaryota; kingdom Metazoa; phylum Mollusca; class Gastropoda; order Neogastropoda; family Muricidae; genus Rapana; species Rapana venosa. The sequence continues at coordinate 13,992,491 of CM054157.1, forward strand.
AACTTTTCCTTTAACTTCTTAAGGAGTTGCTGTCCCATTGCTCTGTATGGGGGAGTGGGGGGGGGGGTCAGTGTGTCTGAGACAAACTGAATCTTGAGGAGTTTATCCCTCTTTAAATTACAGAAAGCATGCTAGATATGTTGTTGTCATCCTACAACGACATCCACAAACATCCTTGTCTTCCATCAACAGAAAATGTCAACTTTCTTCCAATGCCTCCTTTTGCTATGATCCACATTTCACATACATAACATGCTGAAAGACGAACGCAGGCAATGGAGATGAGATGCTTCTGGCCAAGACTGTCCTACTGAGGAACAGTTAGTACAAGGAGGAAGACGAAGAGGAAGACAGGGACAACGATGGGAAGACAACACCAAAAAGTGGACTGGCCTTTGAGTGGAACGACTTGCTACGGAAAGCTGAAAAACACTAGAAGTGGAGGAAGCTGGATGCAAAATATTCAGTGGTGCCTTAACGGTCACCCAGACGACATGATAGGTAAAGAAGGTATTGGTGAATATTATCATAGCAAACAAAGTTGAAGAGAAACAGAAATGTAGTGACGAGTCATACGCACACGCACCAAACAGAGGGACACGTTATTCATGAAAGTGAAGGACCTCTGAAGATGCTGTACAAAGCATGGAGCTAGTACAGATGGAAGACAGTGCAGAACAGCTGTCTGTTGTACACTGATATATATTAAGCTGTGTGTTGCACACTGAATATATATAAAGCTGTGTGTCGCACACTGATATATGAAGCTGTGTGTTGCACACTGATATATATAAAACTGTGTGTTGTACACTGATATATGAAGCTGTGTGTTGTACACTGATATATGAAGCTGTGTGTTGTACACTGATATATGAAGCTGTGTGTTGTACACTGATGTATGAAGCTGTGTGTTGCACACTGATATATGAAGCTGTGTGTTGTACACTGATATATGAAGCTGTGTGTTGTACACTGATATAATTATGAAGCTGTGTGTTGTACACTGATATATGAAGCTGTGTGTTGTACACTGATATATGAAGCTGTGTGTTGTACACTGATATATGAAGCTGTGTGTTGCACACTGATATATATAAAACTGTGTGTTGTACACTGATATATAAATCTGTGTGTTGTACACTGATATATGAAGCTGTGTGTTGCACACTGATATATATATATAACTGTGTGTTGTACACTGATGTATGAAGCTGTGTGTTGTACACTAATATATGAAGCTGTGTGTTGTACACTGATATAAGAAGCTGTGTGTTGTACACTGATATAATATGAAGCTGTGTGTTGTACACTGATATAAATATGAAGCTGTGTGTTGTACACTGATATAATTATGAAGCTGTGTGTTGTACACTGATATATGAAGCTGTGTGTTGTACACTGATATATGAAGCTGTGTGTTGTACACTGATATAATTATGAAGCTGTGTGTTGTACACTGATATATAAAGCTGTGTGTTGTACACTGATTTATGAAGCTGTGTGTTGTACACTGATATATAAAGCTGTGTGTTGTACACTGATAGATAAAGCTGTCTTCTGTACAAGAAGTTTTTTTTTAAAAAGCAAAACAAACTCATAATAGAAAGAAAGAAAAGTGAAAGAAAGAAACAAAGCAAGAGAAAGAGAAACCTTAAGAAGAAAAAAAAGACTTTTTCTCTGATATTTTTTTCCTCATCATACAATCTGTGTTTTGCTATTTGTGTGGAGAAAAAACAACAACAACAAAACAAAAAAGAACTAAAGATTGGACCACCCAAAAAACTAAAAACAAAAGAACACATACATACAAACCGACAGGCAAACAAGAAAGAGAAAAAAAACATACAAACGAACTCAAATAAAACAAAGAAGAAAGGAAGGAAGGAAAGAAACTTTATTTTCCCTTGATATTCTTTTTTTATAAACTTTTTTTTCTTGCTCTCTGAAAATAAACCCAAAACATATACAGAGGAAGAAAGAAATATTTGACAAAAGAAAGCCTAATATACAACAAAAACATACATGCACACAACAAACAACTTCAAGAAACAAACGACACGCAAGGATGCCAATACGGAAATGGTAACAAAGGCACGCCCTGTGCAACACCTTTATTACTATTATCATACACATGCCGTATAGGAAGGAAGTACGCAATAGCAGAGATCCTTTCATACGAATTCCATCACATATGGCACTCACATGCTGCACACAATTTCTGCAGAGAGAAAATAAAGAACGAGGCCATAGCACTTTCCTTTGATGCTTTTGGCAAACTGAAAAGAATCAGATTGTTGTTGTTGTTGTTGTTGTTTTCTTTTTCTTTTTTTAGCTGAGGGATTCAGAGGCTGTGTTTTGATTACAGAGAATGGTGATGAGCTTGGCGGTAGAGCCTACATTACATGTGGGACGGAAAGGGGAAGAAGGAGAGAAGGGGGTAAAAGAGGGAGGGAGGGAGGGAAAGAGAGAGAGAAAGAGGGTGGAGAGAGAGACAGAGACAAATTGAGAGACAGAGACAGACTGAGAAACAGAGACAGACTGTTAGACAGAGACACAGACAGACAAAGAGACAGGTAGAGACAGACTCAGAGACAGACAGACTGAGAGACAGAGACACAGACAGACAAACAGACAGATAGAGACAGACAGAGAGACAAGAGACGTGAAGACAGAGACAGAAAAGGAGAGAGAGAGAGAGAGAGAGAGAGAGAGAGAGAGAGAAACAGACAGACAGACAGACATACAGAAAGAAAGAGACAGAGAGACAAGGGAAAGAGACGAAGAGAGAGAGAGAGAGAGAGAGAGAGAGAGAGAGAGAGAGGAAGAGACAGAGACAGACAGAGAGAAACAGACAGAAAGACAGACAGAGAGACAGAGATGGAGAGAGAGAGAGAGAGACAGGGAGACACAGACAAAAAGGAAGACAGACAAACAGAGACACAAAGAGACAAAGAGAGACAGACAGAGAGGCAGAGACAGACAGAGAGAGACAGAGAGAGAGGGAGGGAGGGAGAGACACAAAGAGACAAAGAGAGACAGACAGAGAGGCAGAGACAGAGAGACAGAGAGAGAGGGAAGAAGGGAGAGAGAGAGAGGGTGGAGAGAGAGACAGAGACAAATTGAGAGACAGTGACAGACTGAGAGACAGAGACAGTCTGTAAGACAGAGACACAGACAGACAAAGAGACAGATAGAGACAGACAGAGACAGACGAAGAGACAAGACACGGGGAGACAGAGACAGAAAAGTAGAAAGAGAGAAACAGACATACAGACAGACAGACAGAGAGAAAGAGACAGAGAGACAAGGATAAAGAGACGAGGAGAGAGAGACAGACAGACAGACAGACAGACAGACAGACAGAAAGGAAGAGATAAAGACAGAAAGTAAGAGACAGAGACAGAAAGGAAGAGACAGAGACAGACAGACATAAATGGAGAGAGAGAGAGAGATAGGAAGACACAGACAGAAAGGAAGACAGACAAAGACACAAAGAGACAAAGAGAGACAGACAGAGAGGCAGAGACACAGACAGAGAGAGAGAGAAGAGAGAGATGGAGGGCTGGGAAAGATGTTGCAAGCAGAATACCGTACACCTGATAAGTTTGAGTTTATTTTTGCCCTTCTTTTATGATTAGTTATTTTGGGGACTTCTTTTCCTTAAAGACCTGAGATTGAGTCATTTCAAACATCAATCACCCTTCCACCTGTGCTTCCGTCCTGTTGATATTGTTGATGTTGTTGTTGTTGTTGTTGCTGCTGCTGCTGCTGTTGCTGGCTGCTGTTGTTGTTGTTGTTGCTGCTGTTGTTGTTGTTGTCGCTGTTGTTGTTGTTGCTGCTGTTGCTCTTGCTTCTGCTGTTGTTGTTGTTGCTGTTGTTGCTGTTGTTGCTGCTGTTGTTACTGTTGTTGTTGCTGCTACTTTGTTGCTGTTGTTTTTGTTGATGTTGTTGTTGTTGCTGTTGTTACTGTTGTTCTTGTTGTTGCTGCTATTGCTACGGTTTTTTGTTACTGTTGCTGCTGCTGCTGCTTCTGCTGCTGTTGTTGTTGACAGGCGTTCCCCAGCCTAACACACTGGGTGGGGGGGGGGGGAGGGTCAAACAGAATAAAATGTATGTACTTTGACTGGTTCCCAGATGCAACGAGTGAGACACAATAGTACAAATGTGTGCCCCCCCCCCCCCCCCCAGCACGTGCGTCTGATTCAGTTGTCTCGCCACATAGGCAGCCATACTCTGACTTCAGACGAATCCATCCTTTTTTCTTTTTTCTTTTTTTTACTTTACAAAGACCCCGGTGGTTATAGCGTCGAATTCAAGGGCCTGAAGTAATGTGTGCGCCAAGGTTCAAGTCGCTTTCTGGGCTATTATTTTGTTTGAGGGCGCCTTCTCCTTTGAGGTTTAGCTCAATTACAACTGCAAGGTTTGTTGTTGGGGTTGTTTTTTTCAATAAGACTCAAGGTGTGAGGTTTAAAAGTTGATGAGGTGACAGCCCTGATATGGCCTCTGTGGTCGGCGGGGCTATAAACAACAGGATTGGACTGGATTGGATTGGACTCAAAGTGAGCTTTTCTGTGCGAATGCACTCATCGCATCTTTACACACATTTTTTCTTTTAAATCCATCTCCCATGCGCACCCAAGGTGAGATTTTGCAATTAATGCCACCCCTCCTTTTTATGGTCTGTGCCCTTCATTCAGGTAGCAGTGATTCGACTTCGGGGATGATGTCTAAACACAACACACCCGTGTTCCCGCGTTTCTGATATTTTGTAATCCATACTTTCGGACACGAAACAGCCTACTCTTCGGAAAGACGGAACAGGTTCCAGCTGGTGTGTGCGAATGTGTGGATCGGTGGTCTAGAGGTAATGCGCCTGTCTAGTAAAAGCAAAAAGTCCGGGTCGGAAGTGTACGGTGGTTCGAATCCCGTTTAGACCCGAAACTTTTCCCCCGATCCATCAGACCATGAGTAGTGATCTGGGCGCTTAGTCTTTCGGATGAGAAGATAAACCGAGGTCCCGAGAGTTACACACAATTATTTAGCGCACGTAAAAGAACCCACGGCCACAAGAGAGTTGTCCCTGGCAAAATTCTGCAGAAAAAAGGGAAATAGGGAAACAGATACAGTTGCAGACGGGAACAAAAAAGAAAAAAAATGGGTGGCACTGCTCTTGTGGCGGCGCGCTCTCCACGGGGAGAACAGCCGAAATTTCACGCAGAGAAATCTGCCGTGACTTAAAGTGGTATAAATGAAATGAAATGAAAGATGTTTTACGTGCATTTATTTGCACAAGGTATCTCGGTTCATGGTTTCATCTGAAGGACTTATAGGGGAGTGGAGTCGTAGTGAAGTGCACTCCAGAGAAAAAACAAAACACTTTATTCTTTTATTTTTTTTAATTTTATTCTTTTATATCGAAGAAAATGGAATAAGCACGTATGTGCTTTTTTTGACATCCAGTCCTCGTATGTATGCGGGTTTTAGTAAAATTATGGCATACAATGGCCTACTCTTACAAAAAGCGGAACAGGATTTAACATGTGCGCAAGATGTTCCGCGAGCTTTCGCCCAGGGGGCCTCTTTTGTCAATGATGATGATAGTGGTGGTGGTGGTGGTGGTGGTGGTGTGGTGGTGTGGTGGTGGTGGTGGTGGTGATGATGGTGGTGGTGTGTTGGTGGTGATGATGATAGTGGTGGTGGTGGTGATGATGATAGTGGTGGTGGTGGTGGTGATGATGATAGTGGTGGTGGTGGTGGTGGTGATGGTGATGATGGTGGTGTTGGTGGTGTTGGTGGTGATGATGATAGTGGTGGTGGTGGTGGTGATGATGATAGTGGTGGTGGTGGTGGTGGTGGTGGTGATGATGGTGGTGGTGGTGGGGTGGTGGTGGTGGTGGATGATGATGGTGGTGGTGGTGGTGATGATGATAGTGGTGGTGGTGTGTGATGATGATAGTGGTGGTGGTGGTGTGGTGGTGTGGTGGTGGCGTGATGATGATAGTGGTGGTGTGTGGTGGTGATGTTGATAGTGTGGTGGTGTTTATGATGATGGTGTGGTGGTGGTGGTGATGATGATAGTGGTGGTGATGATGGTGGTGGTGATGATGATGATAGTGGTGGTGATGATGGTGGTGGTGATGATGTGATGATGATGTGATGTGTGTGGTTGGTGGTGGTGATGGTGGTGGTGGTGGTGGTGGTGGTGGGGTGCTGTGTTTGATGCATTGTTTGCGTCTCTATTATGTTTTGTTGTTGTGTGGTGTTGGTTGTGATGTGGTGGTGGTGGTGGTAGTGGTGGTAGTGGTGGTAGTGGTGGTGTGTGGTGGTGAAGGGGTGGTGATAGTGGTATGGTGATAGTGGTGATGGTGGTGATGGTGATGGTGGTGTGTGGTGGTGTGGTGATGGTGGGTGGTGGGGTGATGGTGATGGTGGTGGTGTGGTGATGGTGTTGGTGATGGTGATGGTGTGGTGGTGGTGGTGGTGATGGTGATGGTGATGGTGGTTGTGGTGGTGATGGTGATGGTAGTGGTGATGGTGGTGGTGGTGGTGATGGTGATGGTGGTGTGTGGTGGTGATGGTGATGGTGGTGTGATGGTAGTGGTGGTGGTGATGGTGATGGTGGTGGTGATTGGTAGTGGTGGTGATGGTGGTGGTGGTGGTGGTGGTGGTGGTGATGGTGGTGGTGGTGGTGATGGTGATAGTGGTGGTGGAGGTAATGGTGGTGGTGTGATGGTGGTGGTGGTGGATGATGGTGGTGATGGGTGTGTTGGTGACGATGATGATAGTGGTGGTGGTGGGGTGGTGACGATGATGATAGTGGTGGTGGTGGTGGTGATGGTGGTGGTGGTGGTTGCTGATAGTGATGGTGCTGGTGCTGGAGGTGGTGGTGGTGGTGATAGTGGTGGTTGTGGTGGTTGTGGCGGTACTGCTGCTGATGCCTGTGTTTTGCAGTTTTCTATATGTTCTTGTTGTTCTTGCTGATATTGGATGCTGATAGTGGTGGTGGTGGTAGTGATGGTGGGGGTGATGATGGTGGTGGTCGTAATGGTGGTGGTGGTGGCGGTACTGCTGCTGATACCTTTGTTGTGTAGTATTGTTCTTCTTTATGTTCTTGTTGTTATTGTTGATATTGGTTGCTGTTAGTGATGGTGGTGGTGGTGGTAGTTTGTGGTGGTGATGGTGGTGTGGTGGCGGTGGTGGTAGTGATGGGGGTGGTTGTGGTGGTGGCGGTACTGCTGCTGATTCCTTTGTTTTGCAGTCTTCTATTAAGGTCTTGTTGTTCTTGCTGGTATTGGTTGCTGATAGTGGTGGTGGTGGTGTGGGGTAGTGATGATGGTGGTGGTGGTGGTGGTGATGGTGATGGCGGTGGTGGTGCTGGTGGTGCTGGTGATGGTGGTGATGGTGGTGG
>CM054157.1:14004898-14029898 GCA_028751875.1 Rapana venosa
AGAGAGACACAGAGAGAGAGAAGGATATACAGACAGAGACAGACAGAGACACAGAGATACAGAGAGAGACACAGAGAGAGAGACATAGACACACAGAGGGACAGACAGGCAGACAGAGAGAGAGGTAGATAGAGACATAGAGACAGGGACAGAGACAGACAGACAGACAGACAGAAACAGAGACAGAAACAGACACAGACACAGACAGCCAAACAGCCAGAGACAGAGTCAGAAATGGAGGAGGAGGTAGAGAGAGAGAGAGAGAGAGAGAGGGGGGGGGGGGGGGGGGGGAGGCAGAACTGGATCGAGTGGAGAAGGAATCTAAAGAGGGTACCATGTGAGCTCTTGATTTTTATAAATAGATAGGCGCCCAGACTGCAGAATTTTTTTGGGGGGATGTAAAGAAAAAAAGGGAAAAGCAAAAAAATGAGGAGGAGAAGGAGGAGGAGGGAGGGGGGAAATAAAAACACAGCATCAAAGCATCTTGTACAGTAAAGATAGCTTCGGGTTTCATCATCCTGGAAAATCATTTGAATTTTATCATTTTGTTTGTTTGTTTGTTTTGTAGGAGGGAAAGTGTGTGTATGATTGTGCGTATGTGTTTGTGTGTGTGTGTGGGGGGGGGGGGGGAGTGGGGGGGGGGGGGGCGAGGTGTTGTGTTGTGTTGTATTGTGTGTGTTGTGTGGTGTGGTGTGGTGTGGTGTTGTGTGTGCCTCTGTGTGTGTGCCTCTGTGTGTTGTGTATTGGTTGTTTTGGTATGGTGTGGAGTGTGTGCGTGCGTGTGTGTGCCTCTGTGTATGTGTTGTGTTGTTTTCGTATGGTGTGGTGGGTGTGTGTGTGTGTGTGTGGTGTGTGCGTTGCGTGTGTTGTGTGTGTTGTGCGTATGTATGTATGTGTATTGTGTCGTGTTGCGTTGTGTTGTATGTATTAAGTGTGTGTTGTGTTTTTGTGTGTTGTGGTGTAGTGGGGTGGGGTGTAGTGTGGTGTGACGTGAAGCGATGTGTTGTGTGTGTGAGTGTGTGTCTGTGTGTCTGTGTGTGCGTGCGTGCGCGCGCGCGCGCGAGGGTGCACGGGGGCAGGGGTTACAGTAGGTCATGAGAACGATAACATTTCATTTGAGCGTGAGAAGGGGAACAGGAGCGAGGGTTACGAAGGATATAGATAACTGCGGGGGAAAAACAGGAGATGGGTCAGGGGGGAAAGGGGAGGATAAATGTCAAGTTATTTTAACATTGACCTTATTTTGTGATGAATTTTCTAATTAAAAAAAAAAGTCATCAAAAAATTGGAAGACAAGCACAGGAATCCTTCCCCCCCCCCCCCCCCCAAAAAAAAAAGAGCAAAAAAAGCAAACCCACCACCACCAACACCAACAACAACCACCAACACCAACACTAAAACCACCACCACCACCACCAACAACAACAACAACACCACTACCAACACCACCACCAACACCACCTCCACCATCACCAACACCATCACTAACACCAACACCAACAACAACACTACCACCACCATCACACCAACAACAACACCACCACCATCAACACCACCAACACCAACACCACCTCCACCACTAACACCACCAACACCAACACCACTAACACCACAAACACCATCACCAACACCAACACCACCAACACCAACACCACCGCCACCACACCACCACCAACAACACCACCTCCACCACCAACACTAACACCAATACACCACCACCACCACCACCAAAACTATCAAAACACCACCACCACCAACACCAACACCACCAACACCATCACCAACACCAACAAACCACCAACACCACCAACAACCAACAACACAACTACCATCACCTCCACCATCACCACTACCACCACCTCCACTAACAGCAACAACAACAAGGAAAATAGCACAGCAAACCAAAACAAAAAACAAAAAACCCCAAGAACAAACGTAAGAGATTATAAAAAGAACAGAGAGAAAGAACCCAAATTGTTACAGATGGTTCCGTTACTACCAGGTAAAAACAGATTACCTCAGATCACTACCAGGTAAAAGCAGATTACTACCAGGTAAAAGCAGATTACTTCAGACTACTACCAGGTAAAAGCACATTACTTTCAGGTAAAAGCAGATTACTTCCAGGTAAAAGCACATTACTTCATATTACTTCCAGGTAAAAGCACATTACTTCAGATTACTTCCAGGTAAAACGCACATTATTTTCAGGTAAAAGCACATTACTTCAGATTACTTCCAGGTAAAAGCACATTACCTCCAGGTAAAAGCACATTACTACCAGGTAAAAGCACATTACTACCACGTAAAAACAGATTACTACCAGGTAAAAACAGAAGGAGCAAATAAACTTCAACATTTTTACTTCTCCTTTCTTCTTCTTTCTCTTTGTTTCCTTTTGTTGTTGTTGTTGTTGTTGTTGTTGCAATTTCACTTTACTAAACTTCAAACGCAAACCAAAACAAAAAGCAAACAAAAGAAAGGCCATAAAAAATAGTTCAAGAGCAGGCAAGGAAAGAAATAGTGTAAATCAGGGTAGACTTGCAACAAACACACACACACACACACACACACACACACACACTCACACACACACTCACACACACACACACACACACTCACACACACTCACACACACACACACACACACACACACACACACACACACACACACACACACACACACACACACAGAACAAAATGAACGAAAGAAAAAGAAAAAAAGAAAGAGTGAAACCCACAAAACAAAAAAAGGGAAAAGGGGGAAAGAAGAAGAAAAAGTAATCGGGTAGGTATAAAAGTAGGTATGTAGGTACTTACTCAGATCGTTATCTATTCATCTATTCTTTTATTTTGAGGATTATGGAATGAGCACTCGCGTGCTTTCTCTACACCTCGTCCCCGTGTGTATCCGGTATTGTTTATTTTATTTTTTATTTTATTTATTTTTTTATTTCGAGGATAATGGAATAAGCGCTCATGTGCTTTTTTTTCCATCCAGTCCCCGTGTGTATGCAGTTTTGTCAATTTTGTCATCCGTTTCCACCGGCACACAATGGCCTACTCTTCTGAAAACCGGAACGGGTTTTAACCTGTAAATTAGGTAGGTGGGTAGGTAGATTGGTTGGCAGGCAAGCAGAAATTAGAGTAAATTCGCAAATACAAAAGCAAGCAGTTAAACAAAAAATAATCGGTCTTAGAAAATAGGTTTTTTTCCCTTAAAAGTAACTTTTCCGATTCCTGAAGAGTTTTGTAACGAACATAATCAACAACAAAATACCTGAGATTTTTTTTTATAAGTTCACCCTTAACTCCATACATCCAAGCCTTAACCTTACCCCCTGCTAGCTGTACTACGTAAACAGAGCAATAAAACCACGAAGAAATGATTTCCAGACTTTCAGGTTAGTCATACCGGTACTTGTGGTAACAAGCTAGTAACAGAGTTACTTTCTGGCTTAGAATCTAATCAGTAAACGACTGAACATCACTTGTGTCTAAATATCTTCCCCCTCACCCCCCTGTATAACGTATTGTATTGTATCGTCCTGTCTTGTTTGATATACCACTGTCAGTCCCAGCAGATTTCTCTGCCTGAAAGTTGGACTGTTCTCCCAGGGAGAGCTCGTCGCCGCAGGATTAGTGCCACCCATTTAAAAAAAAACAAAGCCCTGTCTGCAAGTGTATCTGTTTACGTACGTATGAGAGTAGGGTTTTTTTCTACATAATTGTTTTCTCCCAGGGACACCTCTCCTGGGTTCTCTTGCATGTACTGAATGCGTTTTGCTCATGGGATCTCGGCTTCTCGTCTCATTTGAAAGACTAGAACCCAGACTACAACTCAAGATCTGGTAGATGGTGATGAAAGTCTTTAAAGCTTTATAAAGTCTCAAGCTCGTTCGCTCTCTCTCTCTCTCTCTCCTCTCTCTCTCTCTCTCTCTCTCTACTCTCTCTCTCTCTCTCTCTCTCTCTCTCTCTCTCTCTCCCTCTCCCTCTCTCTCTCTCTCTCTTTCTCTCTCTCTCTCTCTCCCTCCCTCTTCCCCCTCTCTCTCTCTCTCAGGGACTGGATGTAAATAAGTACACGAGTGCTTTTTCATCTTCTTGGAGAAAAAAAATGGTTCAACTGATTTTAACTGAATCTCTCTCTCTCTCTCTCTCTCTCTCTCTCTCTCTCTCTCTCTCTCTCTCTCTCTCTCTCTCTCTCTCTCTCACCATCAGAAAAGATTCTTTAAAAACTTGTGCGTCACGTCTGCATATGATTATGTTACAAAAAGTTAAAAGAGAATGGATGAACGCCTAAAGCGCAACTCCATAGTCTTACGAGACTGACGGATACTTACCTACCTACCTACCTACCTACCTACCTAAAGGCAACCAAACAAACTAGTCTAACATCTCCCCCTTCTAACATCCAACTGCAGTCCAGTGCTCCTTGCTGCTGCATTCTCCCTTGACCTGCCTATGAGCAAGAACGGACAGACCTCTTTGTCCACTGAAGGGTCACTTGCACTCGCTCACTCACTCACTCTCAGACCAAAGTTGACAGGGGACGGAATGTCATTCGCGATGCCATTCATCCACACACACACACACACACACACACACACAGACAGACAGACAGACAGATAGACAGATACGGAAACAGACAGACTGAAAAACATTTCTTGACCTCCCCAACTCACACGCAATGACCTTCTGTTTCTTGTCCATGTACATTACTGTGCGTGACAGCTGTAGTGCTTTTGTAGTATTTTTCTTCTTCTTCGCAATTCTTCTTCTTCTTCTACGTCTTCGTAATTCTTCTTCTTCTTCTTCTTCTTCTTCTTCTTCTTCTTCTTCCTTTTCTTCTTCTTCGCAATTCTTCTTCTTCTTCTTCGCAATTCTTTCTTCTTCTTCTTCGCAATTCTTCTTCTACTTCTTCTTCTTCTTCGCAATTCTTCGCAATTCTTCTCTTCGCAATTCTTCTACTTTATATTCTTCGTCTGTTTTGGGGCTATGTTGTGTATTTTTCTGATTATCTAAGCATATAATTATGTCTGTCTCTATTGTTGTCCTTTTCTGTGTTTGTCTCTTTTTATCTCTCCCTCCTTCTCTCTCTCCCTCTCTCCCTCTCTCTCTCTCTTTCTCTCTCCCGTTCCGCTTTTCGGAAGAGTAGGCCATTGTGTGCCGGTGGGAACGGATGACAACATTTACAAGACTGCATACACACGAGGACTGGATGGGGTAAAAACACCCATGAATGCTTATTCCATTATTCTCGAAATAAAAGAATAAAAAAAAATAGATAAATAAATAACTCTCTCTCGAGGACTGGAAGTAAATAAGCACACGAGTGCGTATTCATCATCCTGGAAATAAAATAAAAAAGTTTGAATTGATTTTAACTGAATCTCTCTCCCTCCCTCCCTCCTCTTTCTTCTCTCTCTTCTCTCTCTCTCTCTCTCTCTCTCTCTCTCTCTCTCTCTCTCTCTCTCTCTCTCTCTCTCTCTCTCTCTCTCTCTCTCTCTCTCTCTCTCTCTCTTCTCTCTCCTCTCTCTCTCTCTCTCTTCTTCTCTCTCTCTCTTCCCTCCCTTCCTCTCCTCTCTTCTTCTCCTCTCTCTCTCTTTCTTCTCACTCTCTCTCTCTCTCTCTCTCTCTCATTTCTCTCCTCTTCTCTCTCTTCTCTCTCCCTCCTCTCTCTTCTCTCTCCTTCTCTTTTCTTCTTTCTTTCTCACTATTTCCTTCTCTGTCATTGGTGATGCCATCCATCCATCATACAGCAGACAGACAGACAGGACGAAAAAACAGACAGACAGATGTACAAACAGAAAGACGACAGACAAACAGACAGATATAGAAACAGACAGACTGAAAAACATTTCTTGACCCCCCCAACTCACACGCAATGACCTTCTCTTCCTTGTTCATGTACATTACTGTGCGTGACAGCTGTAGTGCTTTTGTAGAATTTTCTTTCTTTCTTTCTTTCTTTTTATTATTCTTCGTCTGTTTGGGGGGCTATTTTGTGTGTTTGTCTGCTTATCTAAGTATGTATGTCAGTCTCTATTTTCTTCCCTTTCTGTTCTGTCTCTTTAAGTGATTCTTTTTTCTCTGTCTCTGACGTGTCTCGTGTCTCTGCTGTCTCTTCTGCACTCCTTTTCTTCTGTCTGTCTGTCTGTATGTCTGTCTGTCTGTCTGTCTGTCTGTCTCTCTCTCTCTCTCTCTCTCTCTCCTCTCTCTCTCTCTCTCTCTCTCTCTCTCTCTCTCTCTCTCTCTCTCTCTCTCTCTCCCGTTCTATCTCTCTTTCTCACTCACTCACTCACTCACCCGCCATGCTTCTATAGTATGGTGCTTTATGCGTTTGTTATCAATAATCAACTTCAAGAATTTAGCGATGGCATAACTTGTTACAATGGGTTTCTTCCCCAAAAAAATCCATTGGACTGCATAAATGTATTCTTTGAAAAACGATCGAAGAATCCCTCATATAATTATTTGAACAAATACCCACTACACACTCATTAACTAAGTAGATACCAATTTGAATATGAATATACCTACATCATTGGTTAGCTTCGTGTGTCAAATGGGTTCCATCGTACTAGTGTAGTGTTTACCAAATAAACAACAAAAACAAACATAACTGTAACCTACAGAATAAACATAAAAACCCTGAAAAGAAAAAAAAAACCCTCAGAACTTACTCGAGTATACTTTTTCAGAATTCTTCACACACACACACACACACACACACACACACACACACACACACTTCTCGAACACACACACACAACAAAAATCCTACCCCACTTTAATAGCCTTTGCTGCTCTGCTACCTGCCATGGTCTGTTTATGGGGCAGAAAGACAGAGAGGCTGACAGAAGCATGGCTGGCACTCGCAGACTCTCGGGGGCAAAATTTACAGAGGAATTCCCTTTGTGATGCCATCACTGTCAGGCCCAGAGCTGCCATTGTGACATGCACGTGAGAAACGAATGGGAGGGCATCGAGTGTGTGACAGGGGGAGGGTGGGTGGTGGTGGTGGTGGGAGTGGGTGGGGTGGGGGGGGGGGTGGGGGTTGGGGGATGGGGGGTGGGGGGTTGGGAGGGGGTCAGAGCAGTTTGTCTGTTTCTTTCTTGCGTTTTGTCTTGTTCATGTTTTGTTACTTTGTTAATGTGTGTGCGTGTGTTGTTTCGATGTGTATGTGTGTGTGTGTGTGTGTGTGTGTGTGTGTGTGTGTGTGTGTGTGTGTGTGTGTGTGTGTGTGTGTGTGTGTGTGGTGTGTGTGTGTGTGTGTGTGTGTGTGTGTGTGTGCGTGTGTGTGTGTTTAGTTAGTTGTATACCTTCTCTTCGTGTTTGTGTCTGTCTCTGTCTGGTTTTTTTCTCTTTCTCTGTTTCTGTCTCTGTCTGTCTCTGTCTCTGTCCGTCTGTCTATCTATCTCTATCTGTCTGTCTGTCTGTTCTCTCTCTCTCTCTCTCTCTCTCTCTCTCTCTCTCTCTCTCTCTCTCTGTGTGTGTATCTATCTCACTTTCTCTCTATCTCTATCTCTCCCTCTTTCTCTCCCTTCTATACAATGTGACACACCCTACTTATGGCAAGTATGTTCAAACTGTCATTAACTTGACTTTTTTTCCTTTCAACGTTAAAATCCCCTAACCCCAGGTTTAATGCCTTTCCCTACTACCTGTCAGGATTTGTTTATGGGGAAGAAAGACATAAAACATGTGCCCACATAAACAGAAATGGCATTTCACACACTACCCTCAGAACAAAGACGCAATAATTATAATTATGTGCTTGCTGAAAAGGGACTGGCATTTCACACACTACTCTCAGAACAATATATATATATATATATATATATATATATATATATATATATATATATATATATATATATATTATATATATATGACTTGACACACTTAGATATATAGATATATAGATATATATAATATATATGTATATATATATGAGTGTGTCAAGTCAAGTCAAGTCAAGTCAAATTTTTATTTCCAGATGGTACATTGAATAAGCAATGCATTTGCTTATTTTCAACAAGCCATGTATCTAAGAACAAATTTCTTAATGATTATACTGAAATACAACATTATTGCAACCTTTACTATTAAATTAAAGCAGTAAAAAAAAGGAAAGTCGATGAAATATTAATACATTGGAAAATACAAACTGTGTGTATGTGTGTGTGCATACGCGTGTATATTTGTGCATGCGCGCGTGCGTGTATGCGTGCGCGCGCGCAAATATATGTGTGTATGTTTGTGTGTGAATCTTAACTATATTACCATACTTGTCCCACGTAAGGGCATACTTAACTTGACGTGTGTGTGTGTGTCTGTGTGTGTGTGTGTTTGTGTGTGTGTGTGTGTGTGCGTGTGTGTATTTGTGTGTGTGTGTGTGTGTGTTTGTGTGTGTGCGTGTGTGTGCGTGTGTGTATTTGTGTGTGTGTGTGTATGTGTGTGTGTCTCTCTCTCTCTGTTCTCTCTCTCTCTCTCTCTCTCTCTCTCTCTCTCTCTCTCTCTTCTCTTCTGTGTGTCTAACATAGTCTCAGTATGATGTTTAATTTGTGTTGATACCATAACAAAGCTTCACAATGACGTATTATTGAGATTGACGTCATTCCATCACGTCATTATAATAAACACCCCCTGCATGAGGAAGGTAAAGGTAAAGGAGTCCCATAACCTATAAGGTCGTAGGGGAGTGAGGCGTCAGAGACCTCACTTCTCTAGGGCCAGCATATTGAGGGCGGCGCCCATCTCCTCTCCCTCGCTGCTTTACCTTCCCTGACCCTAAAGAGGGCAGGTACCCATTTACAGCTGGGTGAACTGGGGGAACTGTACTGAAGCCAAGCCGCGCAAACGGTCACCCATCCAACTGGTAACCATGCTCGACGCTGCTTAACTTGGCTGGGGGAAAGGGAGTGCTCCGACCACTGAGCTATCCCGTCCCCATGAGTAAGGAGAAAACCGAAATACTGGGGAACATCTATATATTTTGGTTGTTTGACTTTCACTTCGCGCGCGCGCGTGTAGATAGATAGATAGATAGATAGACACAATTCTATGAACAAAGACATAATACGTATGCCCTCAGAAAGCGGACTGCCAATTCACACACTCTCAAAACCAAAGGCATACTACTATATATTACGAGCCAAGACGAAGGGAAGAGTGACGTTCGTTCACACACTACTCTTCAGAACAAAACTGACAGAGCTGGACCACAAAATTGCCTTTGTGATGCCATCATCGTAGTCATCGTGCCCGTGAGAAATGGCCTGTCTGAGAGTGCGATAGGGAGGTAGGGGGGTCAAGGCATCTGCTTGTTTCTGCTGCGCGCCTGTCTGTCCATGTGTCTTGTCTGTTAGCTACCTGGGTGGCTGGTTGGTTGTATGTCTGTTGGTCTGTTGGCCTTTCTTTTCTTTTTGTCTGTGTACCTGTTCTTCTAGGATTTGTATCTCTGTGTCTGGTTGCGTCTCTTCTGAAACTCCTCTTGGTATATATCTGTTTCTGTGCGTCTGCCTCTGTGTTCACAATTCTCTCTGTCTCCCTCTCTCGTCTGTCTTGTCTGTCTGTCTGTCTGTCTCTCTCTCTCTCTCTCTCCTCTCTCTCTCTCTCTCTCTCTCTCTCTCTCTCTCTCTCTCTCTCTCTCTCAAGCATGATTCAAATGGATGGCATTTGTACATGGCCTAAGTCGAAAGCTTTGTGAACTAGTGATGTAAGAAAAACTTTCAAGGCTACAATCTAATACTATCATGTTTTGAAGTACTATGTTGAGACTGTCTTCATCTCTACAAAGCTCTTAGCGTAATAGTCTGTATTCTCGGTTAAAGGATCTTGCTAATACAATTTTTTAAGTGTCCTCTGAAGTTGGAAAATAGCTGCCTATGTGGTGATATACTTACAGACATACTTACAAAAAGACATACAAGCAGACATACACAGATAAACTTTTCATCAAGCAGTTAAAAGCTTTCATTGATTCTCAAGATGTGATGAATGTGGTCGAGTGGAAATTGTGGGAGACCCCAAGGGTGTTATTTCAGCTGGAGAATGGTCAGAAACAATTGACATGCTTATTTGCATCTATAATAAGCTTGAGGTGTGTGTGTAGGGGGGGGGGGGGGTAATTTGCATGTAAAATAACCTTAACATTTTGATTGTTTATATGGACGATTACCTTGATTTTTTCATCTTTTGTATGTATGATAATAATACATGGAATGTATATAGCGCTATATTTTGAAAAATAAAAATAATCAAGTACTTTCATTCCTCCTACTCATTCACATGCAGCTAGTTACAATTAACAGGGGTGTTATTTTTAAAAGTTCAAATGTATACACACACACACACGTACACACTCGCACCTTGAGTTTTTGATTGTTCGCATGTATGATAACCTTGAGTTTTTCGTTGTGTACATGGACCGTTATCTTGATTTATTTTAATAGTTTGTATGCATGATAACCTGGACTTTTTGATAGTTTGTGTGTCTGTTAACCTTGATTATTTTATTGTTTGCATAATTATATAATAACCTTGACTTTTGGATTGTACACTACACATGTATCATAATATTGAGTTTTTGAGTGTTTGCATGTATGAAAACCTTGACATTTTTTTGTATATTACACATGCATCATAAAATTGATTTTATGATTGTTTGCATGTATGTCAATCCTGATTTTTTTCTATTGTTTGCATGCATATACCTTAAGGTATTTTTTAATACAGTTTTGATATTTAAGAACCTTGAATTTTGTATTCTTTGCATTTCAGATAACCTTCATTTTTTTTCATTGTTTGCACGTATTTGGGGGGGAGAGGGGGTTGGCTGTCATGCAACCTCGATTTTTTTTAATTGTTTGAATGTTTAAGAACCTTGAATATATTATCGCGTGCATTTCTAATCATCTTGTTTGTTTGGATGTATACTAAGCTTGATTTTAGTTTTAAATGCTTCAAAAATCATGCCTTAGTTTTCTTACCTTCACTGCTACCTGCCATGCCACGACCTGTTTATAGGGAAAGAAGACGTCTGCGCCCTCAGAAGAAGATCACTGGCATCTACCTATTCTCAGAGCAAAGCTGATATAATAATAATAATAATAATGATAATAATAATAATAATTGAAATTTACATAGCACTATATCTTGCAGAGACAAATCAAAGGTTTGCACTCAACTCATTCTTACACAGTCATACAACCAGTAACAATTAATAGTTCCATCAAGCCCAAATGTGCACGCATGTGCACACACACACACACTCACACACACAGGTCACACACCCTGGCAGGGAAATAGAATTTCGGCTGTTGAAGGCAGGGTAAAAGCTATGAGATGAAGCAGGAGAGGAAAATCTTAGGTTTGAAATAACTAATTATGTCTTGAGACTGGATTTTTAAAGTGTCATAAGAAGGCTTTTGGCGGAGAGAGAGAGAGGGAGGTCATTCCAGATCGATGGACCAGAAATAGAGAAAGAGCGAGGGCCGATGGTGGATTGTTTGAATCTAGGTATTCGTATGGCGGAAATGGATATGGAGATGGATTGATATGGCGGAATGTCTTTTGTGATGCCGTCAGAGTCAGGCCTACAGCTGCCAGTGTCACGCACGTGAAAAATAACCCATACAGGGGCACTGAGTTTGTGATGAGGTCACGGGGATAAGTGTGTGTGTGTGTGTGCGTGCGTGCGTGTGTGTGTGTGTGTGTGTGTGTGTGTGGGGTGTATGTGTGTAAGTACCTCTCTATCTCTCTCTCTCTCTCTCTCGCTCTTTCTCTCTCTCTCTGTGTCTCTTTCTCTATGTCTGTCTGTGTATCTCTCTCTCTGTCTCTCTCTGTCTCTCCTCAACTCTTCTTCTTCTTCTTCAGAAATAGAGAGAGAGGGGGATGGGGGAGAAAGAGAGACAGAGACTGAGATCTATAACAAGATGCACTCAGACAGACAGACAGAAAGACAGATCGAGAGAGAGAGAGACAAAGAGAGAGAGAGAGAGGAGAGAGAGAGAGAGAGAGAGAGAGAGAGAGAGAGAGAGAGAGAGAGAATGACAATGAGAGACAAAGAGCGAGAAGAGGAAGATAATAAAAATACAAAACAAAAAAACAAAAGCATGCACAATACAAGCAAGTAGCGCAAGAAGAACGACACCATCGACATGTACACAAACACATCTTCCAAGCTCAGGAAATACCATACCAAACCAGTAAAAAAAAAAAAATGAAAATCACACAGAGACAAGAGCAGGACAGGGTAAGTCAAAGTCAGTCAGTACGATTACATTTGAACCTTACAGTAACGTGTTACTCATGCGCGGCTGATCTTAAACGTGGACCGAAAACGCTGGGTGCATTTTGGTCTTTCATGCAATCTGAGCCCATAATGGTTTGTGGGGTGGGGGGGGGGAGGGTTAGAGAGGTTGGGGTTAAGACCTCACACAACACATATGCACACACACGCACGCGCGCAAACACACACGAATGCGCGCGCGCTTGCACGCGCAAACATACACACACACATACAAGCGCGCACACTCATCAAGGTGAGGTCTGGGGACGAAAGGGGCATAGTACGCGCGCACGTGTGTGTGTGTGTGTGTGTGTGTGTGTGTGTGTGTGTGTGTGTTGTGTGTGTGTGTGTGTATCTAAGTGTGTTTGTGTATCTAAGTGTGTGTGTATCTAAGTGTGTGTGTATCAATGAGTGTATATCAAAGTATCTAAGAGTGTGTGTGTGTGTGCATGGGTACGTGCGTGCATGCTGCGTGTGTGTGAGAGTGTATGTATGTGTGTAAGATGGGGGGGGGGGGGGGAAGGTTGCACGCACAGGTATGGGGAGAGAAGGGGGTGGGTAGGGGGGAGTTGCGAAGAAAGAAAAAGATGATAGAAAAGATAGTAAGCAAAAAAGAAGCATGGGGAAAAAAGGAAGAGATAGAGGAAAGGAGGAAAAGAAAGACAGACAGACGGACAGAGACAGAGAGAAAGAGTGATAAAAGAGAGGGATATGAAGAGACGAAGTCACAGGATAGCAGATGTATACACAGAGAAAGATAGAGAGATAGAGTAAGTAAATGAGAGTGGAGCAGGGAAGAAAGACACAGTTAGGGACAATATCCTCCATAGCACGCGCGCACACACACACACACACACACACACACACACACACACATACACACACACATACAAACACACACACACACACACATACATACATACACACACATAGATATAGATATATGCATTTTTTTTTTTATTCTTTTATTTCGAGGATAATGGAATAAGCACTCATGTGTTTTTTTCATCCAGTCCCCGTGTGTATGCCCTTTTGTTCATTTTGCCATACATACATACACAGATAGATAGATAGATAGATAGATAGACAGACAGACAGACAGACAGACAGATAGATAGATAGATAGATAGATAGATAGATAGATAGATAGATAGATAGATAGATAGATAGATAGATAGATAGATATCTGCTTTGCTCTGGGCGGCTTTTTTTCTTTTAGTTATCTATACTCAACTGTCTGAAAATCACCGAAGGCAATCCTATAAACTAGGCTTTAATAATCGCGTCAGCGAAAAGTCAGCGAGCTCGCCGCCATACTAACTTGACCCTTGAACTTAAAATTTTATTCAAGGTACTGACATTTTTGTCTAGGGTTACACAACCCAGATTTGCTGTCTATTAAAACAGTAACCTTGTCTAGACCATTTACTGCTATGATTATGTCATGCGTTCACTTTTAACCACTACTATTATACAAGTTCACTCCCGTACAAGACAGTCATGAGTTGCTATGTATAATCCACATCAGTTTAAATGGACAATCAAAAACCAGTGTATGTATAAAAATATGATAATGAAGAGGGACGAGATGGCACAGTGTTCAGAGCACTCGCTTTCCCCCAAGCTAAAGTTAAGCAGTATCGAGCGTGGTTACCACTTGGATGGGTGACCGTTTACACGCCTTGGCTTCAGTACAATCCCTAGTTCACCCAGCTGTAAACGAGTACCTGCCCTCTTTAGGGTCAGGGAAGGTAAAGCAGCGAGGGAGGTGAGATTGGCGCTGCCCTCAATATACTGGCCCCTAGAAAAGCTGAGGTCTCTGACACCTCGCTCCCCAACGATCACATAAGTTATGGAACACCTTTACTTTCACATAGATGATAATAAAGACGGTCACTACGTTACTATTGTATAAAATATTCGATTCATGAAATAAAAATGAGTGTAGCTTTTCGTGGTCGTGGACGGACACAGGGGTAGATAGACAAACAATATCACTTAGAGTGAACAGACATTAAATTCAAGACAACAACAACAACAAAAACAACAGACAATAGAGATTCAAAAATAAAGCAAAAACTGTTACAAACAAAAAAAAACCCTATAACAAACATAAACTCAGAGATGCAGAGAGAGAAACAGAAACAGAGAAAAGGAAGGTTATCAGAAAAAATATATACATTTTTATCGCAAAATTGTTCAGATATTGTATGGATACAAATGATTCAGCAAAACTCATTAAGATCATCATTTATTTATTTTATTTTATTCTATATATTGAGGATAATGGAATATGCCCTCATTTGCTTTTTTACATCCAGTCCCCATGTGTATGCGGTTTTGTAAATTTTGTCATCTGTTCCCACCGGCACACAATGGCCTACTCTTACAAAGAGCAGAACAGGATTTAACGTGTGTGCAAGATGTTCTGCGAGCGTTCGCACACGGGCCTCGGTTTATAGTCTCATGCGAAGGACTTTTGGGGAGAGTGGAGTCTGCACTGATGTTAACTCCAGGGGAAAATATCCCCTTGAACGGGAATCGAACCCGGGTCATCAGATTGCGAGCGCAATGTTCTAACCACTAGGCTAAGCCGTCCCCCAGAAATCAGGAGATAAACATAAAAAAACATAAACATAAAATAAGAGATGCAGAGAGAGAGAGAGAGACAAACAGACACATAGATCAAAACCGATGCAAAAACAGAACGACTGAGAGACAAAGACAAAGAAGCAGACAAAAAAACAGAGAACTGCGAAATACCAGTAAACAGGCAGAAAGATGTAATGAGAAAAATACAGAAACAAACATACAGACAAGAATACTGCTGTGTTCGCTTGCACATACACACACACAAACACCAACTCACCAAACTGCACACACGCGCAAGCACACACACACACACACACACACACACACACACACACACACACATACACACACATATAACGTGCAATGTACCATCTGAAAAATATACAATTGAACAGTTTGAGACAACCACAACACACACAGACACATAGACAGACACACACACACCACACCATCTTCACACACTCACACAAGCACACACACTAAAACATACACACAACACTCTCCACTTTGACACACACACACACATACACCACTCTCCACCTATACACACACACAACACACACACACACAACACTCTCCACCTACACACACATACCAACACACACACACACACACACACACACACACACACACAGTACAAGCACACACACACACACACACACACACACACACAAACACACACACATAACACTCCACCTTCACACACACACACACACACACAAGCACACACCACCCCACCCCCACCCCCGCACACACATACATACACACACACATACACACATAGAACCCCAGAGTGAAGGCAGGTGTGGACCAAAACAAAGAATATCAATTCAACTCCGTCAACAATAATATTCTCTTTTTTCCCATTGTAGGCTGGAACCGCTACTCTCTGAAGAAAAAAACCACAAACCAAAAACACCAAAACTGGACCAGTGTTTATGAGGGTGGGGGTCAAACTGACCGCAGACAGAAGGCTATGAACAGTCTATTCTCACCCAACTGCTATAAGACCTTTCTCTCAAACACCTCGAAGACTGTTGACAAAATTCTCTCTCTCTCTCTCTCTCTCTCTCTCTCTCTCTCTCTCTCTCTCTCTCTCTCTCTCTCTCTCTCTCTCTTCTTCTTCTTCTTCTTCTTCTCCACATACGCACACGCACACAACACGCACAAACACACCGACACACACACTCGCACGCATGGACGTTTGCACGCACGTAAGCATGCTCACACACACACATTCATGCACCAAAACGCACGCACGCACGCACGTACACACAAACAGCATGTTCATTTCGTATCATTATGAGTGAAGAGATGTTAAATTAAAGAAGAAACACTCACACACACACACACACACACACACACACACACACACACACACACACACATACTCACACACACACAAACACACACTCAAACTTACACACATACACATTCTCTCTCTCACTCTCCCTCCCTCCTCCCTCCCTCCATCCCCCACCTCTCTCTCTCTCTCTCTCTCTCTCTCTCTCTCTCTCTTACTCACTCTCCTCTCTCTCTCTCTCTCTCTCTCTCCTCTCTCTCTCTCTCTCTCTCTCTCTCTCTCTCTCTCTCTCTCTCTAACTCACAAACAATCATTAGGGCAAACAATAATTCTTTTCCCCTCACCACCTCCGCCCCACCCACCTCCTCTCTAATTGACAGGCAGACTCAAACGGTCAACCATCCCCCCTAGCCCCCCTACCACCACCACCACCCTCCCTCCTGCCCACAGCCCCCACCGCCCCCTAGTAAACTTGACCAAGATTTATGGGGGTCATTATGACCCCTGCAGGCTAATGAGATGTCCTTGTGATCAAATCGCCTTTGGCTGGACGTCTCCTTAAAAACCTCACCATTTCTCCACTACATTCTTCATGCTCTGTTTCATTTAACAACCCACCCACCCCTCCCCCATCGTCACTCTCAAGCTTCTCTCTATATATATATATCTCTGTCTGTCTGTCTGTCTGTCTCTCTCTCTCTCTCTGTCTGTCTGGCTGTCTGTCTGTCTCTCTCTCTCTCTCTCTCTCTCTCTCTCTCTCTCTCTCTCTCTCTCTCTCTCTCTCTCTCTCTCTCTCTGTCTGTCTGTCTGTCTCTCTCCCCCTCTCTCCCTGGAGTTCACATCAGTGCAGACTCCACTCGCCCCAAAAGTCCTTTGGATGAGACTATAAACCGAGGCCTGTGTGCGAACGCACGCAGAACATCTTGCGCATACGTTAAATCCTGTTCCGCTTTTCGTAAGAGTAGGCCACTGTATGCCAGTGGGAACAGATGACAGAATTTACATAGCCACATACACACGGGGACTGGATTTTAAAAAGCACATGAGTGCTTATTCCATTATCCTTGATATAAAAGAATAAATAAAATAAATAAATCTCTCTTTCTCTCTGTCTGTCTGTCTTTGTCTTTCGCTTTTAACCTGTGTCATATAAGCATATGCACACACAGAGAAACACACAGACACACTGACACATGCGTGGCTTCGCACACACATGCACACACGTCACACGCTTACACACACATACACATATCATGCGCGCACACGCACACATACACACTCTACCACTATGATCAACAATAGATTACAGACTACCACTTTGAGTAGCGATATATTACAGACTAGACTACAACTTTGAGCAACGATAGATTACAGACTACCACTTTGAACATCGATAGATTACAGACTACCACTTTGAACATCGATAGATTACAGACTACCACTTTGAGCAATGATAGATTACAGACTACCACTTTGAGCAATGATAGATTACAGACTACAACTTTGTGTAGCGATATATTACAGACTAGACTACAACTTTGAGCAACGATAGATTACAGACTACCACTTTGAACATCGATAGATTACAGACTACCACTTTGAACATCTATAGATTACAGACTACCACTTTGAGCAACGATAGATTACAGACTACCACTTTGAGCAACAATAGATTACAGACTACCACTCTATAGATGTACAGACTAAATCAACAAATTAACAAACTGACAGAGAAACAAACAAACAAACAAAAACCCAACGATACATACAAACACATTCATCGACACAAATTATACTGAGACAGCAACAAGAGTATACACACTCCTTCATCTTTAAGACAAGGTCAGACTTATCATCTCCCCCTCCATTCACGCAAAATTATACCGCAGCGTTTTAAGGCTATAAAAGCTACCAACAACCCTCCATGCTTTACCCTCCAAACATGAAGCCAACCAAAACTGCAATAAACCTTAAAGATAAGCTGACAGTCAATTCCAAATAAACCAGGCTAGCGTTCTGAACGTCATTCACTTATCTGCCAGCACCAAGTCTCAAGGTGTCAGTTTTGTTGCCTGTTACAGCGTAACACAATCTGAACTTCCTGCTGTAACTTGGATTGAGAGCGAGAGAGACACAGAGACAGAGACACAGGAGAAGACAGAGACACAGAGCGAGACAGAGAGAGACATAGAGACAGAGACACAGAGAGAGAGACAGAGAGAGAGAGACATAGAGAGAGTTGAAACAGAGAGACAGAGAGAAAGAGAGACAGACAGAGAGACAGAGAGAGCGACAGAGATAGAGAGACAGACAAACAAAGAGAGAGAGAGACAGAGGCAGGGACAGATGCAAAGAGAAAGGGAGAGAGAGAGAGAGAGAGAGAGAGAGAGAGAGAGAGAGAGAGAGAGATTTTTTTCTTTCAGGATAATGGAATAAGCACTCGCGTGCTTTTTTCCACCCAGTCCACGTGAGTATGCAGTTTTGTCAATTTTGTCATCCGTTCCCACCAGCACACAATCGCCTACTCTCCCGAAAAGCAGAACAGGTTTTAACGTGTTCGCAAGATGTTCTGTATGAGTTCGCACACGGGGCCTCGGTTTAGAGTCTCATCCAAACAACTCTAAAGGAGAGTGGAGTCTGCACTGATGTTAACTCCAGAGGAAAAAAAATCGTCTTGAACGAGAATCAAACCCTGGTCAGCAAATCACGAATGCATCACTTTAACCACCAGGAGAGATTTTTTATGATTTTTTTTTCGAGGATAATGGAATAAGCACTCATGTGCTTTTTTACATCCAGTCCCCGAGAGAGAGTGAGAGACAGAAAGTGAGAGACAGAGACAGACAGACAGACAGACAGACAGAGATACAGAGAGACAGAGAGGATTAGCACATACTCGAAAAGACACAAAGTGTATGTAGAGGAGGTGGTGAGAAGGAGACAAAAGTATGAAGAGATGACACAGAAAGAGTAGAGTGACAACCCCACTACACATTCACACAGGCTGGGATGGCCCGGTGGTTAGAGCAGTTCGCGTTTCGATCAGAGGGCCCAGGGTTTGAGCCCCAGGTTCAACTCACCACCGAGATGCCTGGTCAAGGGGGATTTTTTTCCCTTGAAGTTGACGTCAGTACTGACTGAAAATAAAAGTTTGACTTTTTGACTTTGACTTTGACTCCAGTCCTCCGATTGTCCACTCCACCAATGAGACTATAAACGGTGAGAGAACGCATGTAGAACATCTTTAGTTCAGACGACAACCCTGTTCTACCTTTTGGAAGAACAGGCCATGTGAGCCGGTGGGAAAGGATGATAGAATGTACAAAACTGCATGAATGTGGAGACTGGATGTAAAAAAGCGCATGATGGCTTATTCCATTATGCTTGAACTAGAAGAAGATATAAATGAATGAATAAATAAACAGGTGTCAGCGGTCAGTGCAGCACTGAATGCATTTACAAATGAACAAACTGATGAATGACAAAAGCATTAGGCAAATGAAGTCACATTCATGGACAAAATACTGTCACTAACAGTAAAGGCGTAATTGTACATATCTTCATTTTCGGTTTCGAAAATTAGGTTCCTTAATTTTTTTATATACAAATTACACTACGATACTTCAATGCTAGAAAAAAAAACAATGACCCTGACTTGCAAAGAAATAAAATAATCGAGTATAACTTAAAACCTTGTAAATCTGGAAAAAATAAAAAGAATATATATAATATAGTGTAAGTGTTAAGCTTCAAGTGGCTTTCTGTTTACAAGTGTTAGCCTCACTCTCATCCTGAATGCAGAAGACGCAGGGTACACACACGTGCTTAAGAAGTTTTGAATATGTGCCTGGGTTGGCAAGAAGGGTTAATAGGCCTACACCCCTGCCCTTTTTTAAAATGTAACACCTTCAACTCCCTACCCATTATTAACACAGGACCATTAGAGGCCACTTTACTGTCTGTTAATTCAAACTGTATTGGAGACCTGATTTCCTGCTATGACTTTAAAACACACTCATTCTTCATAAGTGTGTGTATGGGGCGGGGTGGAGGGCAGAGAGACAATGGGTGCACAAGCGTGGCGCACACACACACACAGCGTCCTTCTGATGAGACTATAAACCAAGGTCCCGTGTGCGAATGCACACAGAACATCTTGCGCACATGTTAAATCCTGTTCCACTTTTTGTAAGAGTAGTCCATTGTGTGCTGGTGGGAACACATGACAAATTTACAAAACCACATACAGACGGGGACTGGATGTAAAAAAAGCAAATAAGTGCTTATTCCATTATCCTCAATATAAAAGAATAAAAGAATAAAAAGAATGATCCTGACTTGCAAATAAGAAAATAATCAAGAATAACTTAAAACCTTGTAAATCTGGAAAAATAAAAAATATATAATATATCGTAAGTGTTAAGCTTCAAGTGGCTTTCTGTTTACAAGTGTTAGCCTTACTTTCATTCTCAATGCAGAAGATGCAGGGTACACATGTGCTTAAGAAGTGTTGAATATGTACATGGGTTGGCAAGAAAGATTAATAGGCCTACGCCCCGGTGCCCTTTTTTAAAAAATGTAACACCGTCAACTCCCTGCCCATTAGCACAGGACCAATAGACGCCACTTTACTGTCTATTAATTCAATCTGTAAAGGAGACCTGATTTCCTGCTGTGACTTTAACACACACTCTTTCTACATAAGTGTGTGTATGGGGCGGGGTGGAGGGCAGAGAGACAACAGGCACGCACATGTGCATACACAAACAAACAAACAAACAAACAAGCAAACACTCACTTAAAAAGACAGAAAGAGATGGGCAGAGTGGTAGGGATAGAGAGAAACTAAGATGAAGAAGCAGTGAAACAAGAAGAGCAGGCTATGCAGGGAGTGAGGTATAATGAAGGACTGAGACAGAGACACAAATACACAGACAGAGACAGACAGAGACAGAGATAGCATGTAACCAAGGCTGCAACAGTATTCACATAACTACATTATATAACCAGAGTCTTTCCCTTTCCTCAAAATTAATTATTGTATTTCCCCCCATGGGGATGCCAGGTGCATGTCAGTATACATAGCGTCCCCAACTTCTAGAAATTCTGTACTAGGAATTTCCTCTTTTCTATCCTTCTCGTTGTTTCTGTCTTGTTCCTTTTCCTCCTGTCATCTCCTTCTTGTCTATGCTCTGCTATCTTGGTCCATTCTCCCACCCTTTTTTTTTTTATCCCAGAAAAACTTAAAAGATAATTATTCTCTCCTACGCTGAAGTCAAATGTACCAGGCTTGACCTGTCAGGTGTTTAACGGCAGCGCAACACTTTTTTTTCATTATGACAAACAGTAGTTTGCTGTGTTTGACCAAGAATGACTGTATTAAGCCCCTAAAACAAAAAATCCCAGGTAACCTGACCTTTCAAAACTAAGTCAAAGAAAACCTCAGTGAATCTGACTGACGCTGACCCTGAACCCTAAACAGCATCCTGTGTAATGCGGCGACCGACCTCAACTCCACCATCCATTAGCACAGGATTATCAGATACCGGTATTGTGTCTCTCAAACTGCCACAGAATCATGAATTTCCTGCTGTGAATCTCTCTCTCTCTCTCTCTCTCTCTCTCTCTCTCTCTCTCTCTCTCTCTCTCTCTTCTCCCACACACACACACACACACACACACAACACACTCACACACACTCACACACACACACACACACACACACAGCACACACACACACTTTAAAACAGTACATGAGACACAGAATGGACACAGTACTTAAACGAAACACACACACACACAGATGGCGGTTTGGCAGGGCTGGAGACATAACAAAGAAGGGAAGACATTCAAGAAGCAAGAGTCAACTGGACAGGGACTAGAGACAAGAAACAAGAGAAGGATGGAGACAGAACGAGAAAAACAAGAGACACCTGAGACAAAAGGGACACGCTGTAACTGAGACGGAAACGGTATGATGTGAAGACAACGTTCAGAGATTGGAATGACTTACTACACAAAGCTGAAAACCTGCGAGGAGGAGGGGAGGAAGCTGGTTGCAAAATCTTCAGTGGTGCTGCAACGGTCTACTAGACTACGGCGGACGGGATAGCCTAGCGGTTAGAACATTGCGTTTGCAATCTGACGACCCGGGTTCGATTCCCGTTCAAGGAGTTTTTTCCCCTAGAGTTAACATCAATGCAGACAGACACCACTCTCCTCAAAAAGTCCTTCAGATGAGACTATAAACCGAGGTCCCGTGTGCGAACGCACGCAGAACATCTTGCACACACGTTAAATCCTGTTCCGCTTTTCGTAAGAGTAGGCCCTTGTGTGCCGGTGGGAACAGATGACAAAATTTACAAAACAGCATACACACGGGGACTGGATGTAAAAAGCACATGAGTGCTTATTCCATTATCCTCGATATAAAGAATGAATAAATAGATAGATAAATAAATAAAAAGAAAACCGAAAAACTCATAATCAGACTCTTTCCTTTTCCTTAAAAATTAACTACATCATTCAATCATAAAAACCCAGTACCTGGCCCTTTGGGAAATAAGGCAAATAAAGACCCAATGAATCATAGGCACGCTTACACTAGGCTCTAAATAACTTCTCGTTTAAACGTAATAACCCCAATTCCCCGCCTATCATCACAGGGCCATTACATACCAGCGTGTTCTCTATCAAACTGTAACGAAATCTCCAGTTCCTGCTGTTATTTCAAATACATTCCCTTTAAAAACGGTATAAGAGGGACGGAGTAGACACATGCTTAAAAAGAACGCTAACAGGTGGGCAGGTTGGCAGGGTAGGAGATTTTAAATATAAAAAAAAGATGGGAAGACATCTAAGCAATAAGAATCTGTTGGACAGTGGTGAAAGATTCCAGATTCCAGATTTGATTTCAAGAAAAAAACAAACAGGGAGTACATAAAATTTAACAAAACCACAACTTGCGGATGTGGGCGTGTGAAAAAAATTCTCACAACACAAATTCATTCCAAAAATGGAATGCACAAATTATGGACATGAAAAGTGAAAGACCATTTACAATACAGGAAAGGTACAGTAAACCAACATGATGTTTGGATATATACACATGTATCAGCAATCAATTGCATACTCTCTCTCTCTCTCTCTCTCTCTCTCTCTCTCTCTTCTCTCTCTCCTCTCTCTCTCTCTCTGAGACAGAGACATAAACAAAGACAGACAGAAACAGACATAGAAAAACTCAGAGACAGACTGCATCTGGCGCAATCACACAATACACACGCCTGCATTTTTGGGAGGGGATCAAAACTGTGTTTTCTTTTATTAACATTCATTACATCAATCAACCTTAAAAAACCGATTCAATAACCCTGCCTTCCAAAGAATACAATAAAACAAAAATCCCGTAGTTAGCCAGACACATGCTAACACTAAACTCCAAAAATAATATGCCTCCGCTTAATGTGGCAATTTCAACTCCCTTCCCCACCTATCTGTCTACATAGGGCCACCAGATGCCAGTTTGTTGTCTATTAAAGTGTAACGAAATCTGGCGCTCCTGCTGTGACTGTGAAAGGCATTCGGTTTAAATCAGTTAACAGAGACGATTATAACGATATAATTACTCAGAAAAAGGCGTAAACAGATAGGCGTGCGAAGAGTGGTCTGGTCATGGAGTGAGAGGGAGAGAGAAACTGAGAGAGAGAGAGAGACATAGGGACAATAGAGACATAGGGACAAAGACATAGTGACAAAGACATACAGACAAAGACATAGAGACAAAGACATGGAGACAAAGACATAGGGACATATAGACATAGAGACAAAGACATAGAGACAAAGACATAAGACAGAGACAGACAGGAACAGACAAAGACAGACAGTCAAGGCAGCAACATAATACGCAGGCCTAAATTTCATGATCAGACACTTTTCGCATTCTGTGTTCTTTTAAAGTGTTAAAATTGTTTAATCCTTTTTTTAAAAATATAATTCGAAATAATCAATACACCCCGTCATCCAAAAATTCAACCAACAAATAAGATCCTAAATGAATCAGACACACGGCAATACCTAACGTTCACTCCTAGTTTAATGCGACAACTTCAACTCCTGACCTACCAGCACAAAGCCATTACACGCCAGTGTTGGTGTCTGTCTCTCAGACTGTAAACGGAGTCCAGATTTCCTGCTGGGACTTCCTAAAACATTCATTTTAAACCAGGGTTGGAAGGATGGAACGAGCATGAACTTTCTCTCTCTCACACTCACTCACACGCACATACACACACACACTCTCTCTCTCTCTTTCTCTCTCTCTCTCTATCCCTCCCTCTCTCTTTTTTATCATCTTTGTTGGTTTGGTTTTTCCTTCTCTTTTGGTTTGTTTGTTTGTTTTGGTTAAGGTTTTTTGGGAGGTGGGGGTGGGGTATTTTTATGGTTTTCTTTTATTTGCTTGCTTTGGGGGGGGGGGGGGGGGGGTTTGTTGTGGGTGGGGGGGAGCTGTTTTGAAAAGGGTTATTTCCCCTTGTTTTTATTGTGAGACTGTATAAGTATTGGGTTATTATTATTAAGATGTATCCTAACGGGCGGGGACTGGATGTAAAAAAGCACATGTGTGCTATTCATTATCCTCGAAATAAAAGAATTTGGGCATTGTCATTGTCATTGTCATTGTCTCTCACACACACACACACACACACACACAA
Organism: Rapana venosa; assembly: GCA_028751875.1. NCBI lineage: Eukaryota > Metazoa > Mollusca > Gastropoda > Neogastropoda > Muricidae > Rapana > Rapana venosa. The sequence continues at coordinate 14,029,797 of CM054157.1, forward strand.
CACACACACCGCACGCACACACAAACACACACGAACGCACGCACGCACACACATTGCGCTCGTGATCTGCTTTTCCGGGTTCGGATCTCGTTTAAGAGAAAT
>CM054157.1:14039898-14059898 GCA_028751875.1 Rapana venosa
TTGTTTTTTAAAGTATGAAAACAATTCTACTGCGTGCTTGTTTTGGGGTATTGAGAGGACATAGAGCGATACCACGTAGTCATGACAAAGTTGAATATGATCATCAAAACTAATGAGGATTGCTCATGTTTGTAAAGTACTGACCCCGCGCGTGCATGTTGTGTTTAGGTAGTTTGCAAACGACAGGACTGTGGGGGTTACAATGTTTGCAACAAAACAATAATATTCAAACCTACCACATTTCTGCATAATCACATGAGCTTTGAGTCAAAGGCGAGTCTTTCACCAAAAGGAGTTGTTGGTGGGTTTTTTTAATTTTCTGTTGATGCCTTAGTACCTGCAGTATCAATGCAAGAGTGATACCACTTTGCGCTTTGATTTGTCTGTGCAAGATACAGCGCTATATAAACTCAATTTTTATTTTATTACTATTATTTTATTTTATTTTTATTTTTTTTTATTATCATCATCATTTTTTTTTTTAAATTATATCTGACAGCAGATGGAAGAATGGCAAATCTTAAAGGTGGTGTGTAGCCTTACATACCATATTTGGTAAGTGACTGGATGCTAGAGTGAGAGGAAGGCTCCCCCTCCTTCCCTCCATTTCGCCAGAGTTCTCTTTGCCATGAATATAATTTAGTCCTCAACTGAATGTATTTGTAGTTTCTAAATGCTGAAATGAATGTACTTACTTTCTCCTATTTTTCACAGGGTGAGCTGGATATACACTGACTGCAAATCTCAAAACAGTCAAACTAAATGGATCTTCCCCAGGTAAAGTTAGGGAGTACTCGTTGTGCTGTCGCAGTCATGACTGAGCTTAAATCTAGCTAGTATCATTTCAATACTGTTATTTTGTTGTCGAGCTTTAATCTGCATTGATATATTAGAATTCAATATTCCTTGTCCTTCAATCAAAAAATTTAACTCAAAACGATGAGCTAAGCAGTTTGAAACTCATTTTTAGTTGATTTGGACCAGGCTCGCGTGGTTAAGCATCTTGAACCAGTTAATAACAATAAAACCACTTAACGACACCACAAACGCCTCTCAAAATATATGCACCTTTAACCATCCCTCTAAAAGAAGACCGCCAGTGATTCTTAGCATCTCTTCCCTTCTCCCTCAATTCCCAAACGAGTCATTGGGGCACTACATCCACACTTTCATACAGTGTTTCTGGGGGGCAAACTGATCCTGAAGAAGCCAGTATCTCCGTTATAGCCCATGGCATGCTGGGTATGTATGTGTTATAGCAAATCCGCTGATCAGTTATCTGAGTTTTGAACAATACGTGGATGAGCTTCAGATTGAGCATAAGATGCTTTAACGCTTTTGCAAAACATCTGTCCTCTATTCCTAGTGTCGGACTGGCCAGCCACAACCGACACTGTACCAGAATGAACACCTAGAGCTGAACTCCATAATCTTCCAAGACTGAATGCTGCCATGCATATAAGAAGGATTTACAGGAAGGATAAGTTGTAACAAAGTCAACACCCCGTAAAAAAAAAATTGCCGCCGCCCTAAAACAGACAGTTATGCTGCAGAACAAACCTACACACCCTTCAAATGCTTCAGATCCAAGATTCAACACTCTAAATAAAAGCACCTGTAAGCTATATCCTTCCTACCCTCCCACTATCCCTCCCCCCAACCCGCCACCCCCCCCCCCCCCACCCCCACCCATACCTTGCCACCAAAAACATAATAGAGAACCAGAACCTGTTCACTTACACCATATTTGAGTGTGCTTATGAAGAGGGTTGGTTTTCAAAATTCCCAAGGGGTTGGAAGATAAGCTAGAAGGAGGAATCCAGCAGCCAATTACTTATCACACAAGAGGTGTCCATTACTTGGCACATAACTAAAGGTATTTGGTATCTGCATTAACTGGGTCACAAGGCACTCTGATGTAAGGCTAACGCTAGCACTGAATTACTCATGCCTAAACGATATTGGTGTCTGCATAAACTGGGTCACTAGGCACTCTGTGGCAAGGCTAACGTTAGCACTGACATACATATGCCTCAACGATATTGGTGTATAAAATAACTGGGTCACAATGCACTCCAAGGCAAGGATAAGGTTAGCACTGACATACATATGCCTCAGCAAAATTGGTGCCTGCATTAACTGGGTCATAAGGAATTCCCAGGCAAGGCTAACGTTAGCACTGACATACTCATGCCTCAAGATATTGGTGTATAAAATAACTGGGTCACAATGCACTCCAAGGCAAGGATAACGTCAGCACTGACATATGCCTCAAGGATATTGGTGTCATCAGCATACATGTTGTGTGTGTGAGAGGGGGGGGGGGGGAGGGGGGGGGTGCTCACGCGCGCGTGTGTGTGTGTGTGTGTGTGTGTGATGTATTGTGTGTGATGATGTGTTGTCTGTGTCTGTGTGTCTGTGTGTGCGTGTATGTGTGCGTGCTGCATCTTTCTTCTTCTTCTTCTTCTTCTTCTTCTTCTCTTCTTCTTCTTCTTTCTTCTTTTTCTTCTTCTTCTTCTATGCAATTCTTTTTCTTCACATTATTCTTCTTTGCATTTTTCTTCTTCACACTCCTCTTCTTCACATTCTTCTTCTTCGCATTTTTCACATTCTTCTCCTTTGCATCTTCTTCTTCTTCTTCTTCTTCTTCTTCTTCTTCTTCTTCTCTTTGCTTTTTCTTCTTTACATTCTGTTGGGTGTTTTTTTTCTCAACAGACAAAGTATTCTCGGAAGAATTACATGGAAGCAAGCCAAGAAGATGCTTCGTTATGGTTAATTTAGCATGGTTTCAAATTATAGAGAACTTTGGGGTTTTTTTGCTGTGGATTTCAAACGTCTGAATAACTACGTGTCAGGATTTGATCTTAAATTACACAGTTGTCTGCTTTCACACAGTTGTCTCTTTTTACACAGTAGCCTGTTTTTACACACTTTATTATTTTTTGTCTAGCAACGTTTCAAAATATAAACATTTTGTTTTTCTTTTGGTATCGTTGATCTGTTAACAAACAGGTTGCAGCCATAGTATTATACAAAACGAGATTGTATGGGTTTGTTTTTTTACAAGCCATGGGAACAAAGTATGCGTTAAAGAAAATTTGTTTCGTTTGTTATTCATCTGTAGTTGTATTACTTAGAGAATAGTTACAACAACAGTAGTAACCATCTCAACTCTGTACTTTGCAATTTTTTTTTCTTTATTGATTCTCACTCTAACCGACCTTTGAAACATCACGTGGTCTTTTTTTAGGGACAAAGAAGAAAAGTTAATAAATTGACGGAAAGGGAAGAAAAGAGACAAAGATAGAGACAGAGAAAGGTAAGGAGTGGCAGACAGGTAGGCGAGGAGAGAGAGAGGGGAGGGGGGGAGGGGGGGGGGAAGACAGACAGATAGACAGAAAGACATAGAAAGAGACATGCATGCATACATAAATGAATGCCATACATACATACATACAATACATATCATATCATGCAGCATGCACATACATACACATACATACATACATACATACATACACACATAACCTACATACCCAAAAAACAAGCATATACACGGACAGACAGACCGACAGATAGACAGACAGACAGATAGAGACAAATAAACACAAAGAGGGAGATGTGGAGAAACATAGAAACAGTGAGGAACCGAAAGGGACAGACAGACACACAGACAGACGGACCGACAGACAGACAGGGCAGACAGACAGACAGACATACAGACAGACGACAGCCAGACAAACGCATGCAGTATACCAAAATAGATGTTTCAAACTGAGATCTTAAGCAAACAAAAAACCACACATCGCTTTTGTCAAGCATGCCAAACGGTTAACCTTATTTACCTACTTTAAAATCTCCACACAAATTTGAGCGAGCATATACCCACACGCATGCGTACGTACACGCACACGAACATACATACACACAGACAGACAGACAGACATGCATACATATATACATACATACACACATACATACATATATACATACATGTACATACATACATATATACATCCATCCATGCATGCATCCATCCATCCATACGTACATACATACATTCAGGCACGCGTGCGTGCGTGCGTGCGTGCATACACACACGCACAGCACGTATGCATGCACGGCACACAAACACACGCAGGCACACACAGTTGCCTTTGACAAGTGTTACGCACGCACATACGCTGCAACATAATACCGCAATCACATACACACACATACCAACACACACACACTATCGCCACCACACTACCTCACACACACACAACACACCACACACACCTCTCCCACACCTACCTCCTCCCCACCCCCCCCCCCCCCACACACACACACAATGAACCCCCCAACCCCCCCGCCCCCCACCTCCCCCACTGTCCCCACCCTGTCCACTGACCCCTCCCCACTTGTCCTCTAGGCGTATTTACTTAACCCTGTCACATGTATCAATAGAAGCCCCTGCAGACAAAAGTTGACACTGAAGTCATTCCTTCCATAGACACAACTTCTGGCTACACACACACACACACACACACACACACACGGCAAAACCGTTACCACTTTTCCTGAACAGAAGCCACACACACACACACACACACACGGCAAAACCGTTACCACTTTTCCTGAACAGAGGCAAAGCCACAGAAGTATTTGCACAGTAAGCTAAAGGTAAAGGTGTCCCATAACCTACAAGGTCATAGTGGAGCGAGGCGTCAGAGACCTCAAGTTCTCTAGGGGCTTTTCGAAAGAGTAGGCCATTGTGTGCCGGTGGGAACAGATGACAAAATTTACAAAACCGCATACACACGGGGACTGGATGTAAAAAAGCACAAAAGTGCTTATTCCATTATCCTCGATATAAAAGAATAAATAAATAAATAGGGGCCAGCATATTGAGGGCGGTGCCCATCTCCTCTCCCTTGCTGCTTTGCCTTCCCTGACCCTAAAGAAGGCAGGTACCCATTTACAGCTGGGTGAACTGGGGGGGAACTGTACTGAAGCCAAGGCGCATAAACGGTCACCCATCCAAGTGGTAACCACGCTCCACGCTGCTTAACCTTGGCTGGGGGAAAGTGAGTGCTCCGACCACTGAGGCTATCCCGTCCTCATATTTGCACAGTAGGGCTGTCAAATATGTGGGAGGCTCTGAATGCATTGAAATACCCAGAGTGTGTTTGTGTTTTCTAGTGGTAATGGGCTGTTGGGTCGCATTGTCCAGGTGTTGGAATGTATGTATAGCCCGTGACATATCCTTGAGGGATTTCTCCTAGGTCAGCTTTTTCTCTGTGTGTGTGTGCAGGTTTAGAGTTATTGTTTGGCTGGTTATTATATTAAAGGTGACAGCCAGTAAACAAAAGAGAGAGAGGGGGGGAGGGGTTAGAGAGGGAGAGGAGAGAGAGAGAGAGAGAGAGAGAGAGAGAGAGAGAGAGATGGGGGGGGGGGGGGGGGGGTGAGGGGGAGGAGAGAAGAGAGAGGAGAGAGAACAAGCCGGCATAAACATTAGCATCCTCTGTCTGTCTATCTGTCTCTCTGTCTCTGTCTCTCTCAGTCTCTCTATCTTTCTCCGTCTTTCTGTCTGTCTCTGTCTCTTTCTGTCTCTCTGTCTCTGTCTCTCTCTGTCTCTCTATATCTATCTCTTTCTATATCTGTGTCTCTCTGAGTCTCTCTGTATCTGTCTGTCTGTCTGTTTGTCTGTCTTTCTCTGTCTCTGTCTCTCTGTCTCTGTCTTTCTCTCTGTCTCTCTCTCTGTCTCTCTCTGTCTCTCTCTCTCTCTCTCTCTCTCTCTCCCCCCTCTCTCCTCTCTCTCTCTCTCTCCTCTCTCTCTCCTCTCTCTCTCTCTCTCTCTCTGGAACGTTTAAGAGTCTGGCTCCGCGACTGAGCTAATATTGACATCAGCAGGGGCGGGGAGAGGGGGGTGGCGGAGGAGGGCTTAGTATGTTGTGTCCTGGGCATGTCAGCTCAGAACAGGCGCCACTGAACACCCACCAAAGGGACTCAACAGCAGAGCAGGGCAGGGCAGGGCAGGGCAGGGCAGGGCAGGGCAGGGCAGGGCCCCTCTGGCTGGTGGTCTGACCTTGATCCAGGTGAACTTCCGATCACTAAGAACGCTGTATGTTGAATCTCGTGTGTGTGTGTGAGTGTGAGTGTGTGTGTGTGTGTGTGTGTGTGTGTGTGTGTGTGTGTGTGTGTGTGTGTGTGTGTGTGTGTGTTGTTGTTGTTGTTGTTGTTGTTGTTGTCTTCGATTTTACGTCTGTTCACTCTCAGTGATAGTAGACGAATATTAGACAAGCGTGTGTGCTTGCGTGTGTGTGTGTATGTGTGTGTATCAGTCACATTTACTTGTGTGTGTGTGTGAGTGTGTGTGTTGTGTATGTGTGTTTGTGTCTCTGTGTTTGTGTGTGTGTGTGTGTGTGTGTGTGTCTGTGTGCGTGCGTTTGTGTGTGTGTGTCTGTTTGTGTGTCTGCGTGTGTGCAAGCGCGCTTTTGCGTATGTGTGTGTGTGTATGTGTGTGTGCGTGCGTGCGTGTACGTGCGTGTGTGAGTGTATGTGTGTGTGTCTGTGCGTGCGTGCGTGCGTGCTTGCGTGTGTGTGTGTATGTGTGTGTATCAATCACATTTATTTGAGTGTGTGTGCGTGCGTGCGTGTGTGTGTATGTATATGTGTGTGGCAGAGACATAGAAATGAGCGGCGTGAAGAAACGATAGCGAGAGAAGAACAGCAAAGAAGATATTAAACCAGCAACCAAATAATGTTGTTTTTTAAATCCTTGCTCTCAGTGCAGGTGGAAATCCCCTCCAACCCCCACCCCAACCCCCCCCCCCCCCCCCACACCCCCACCCCACCCCCCCACCCCTCTTTCTCTCTCTCGCTCTCGCTCTCTCTCTCTCTCTCGCTCTCCTCTCTCTCTCCTCTCTCTCTCTCTCTCTCTCTCCTCTCTCTCTCGCTCCTCTCTCTCTCTCTCTCCTCTCTTCTCTCCTCTCTCTCTCTCTCTCTCTCTCTCTCTCTCTCTCTTCCCACACTTTTTTTCTTTTCTTTTTCTTTTTAATAATAATGATCAAACTCTGATGACAGAAACAGACCTGGGGCGTACTATGTATGTATGGGTGGGTGGGCCAGGGAGAGGAAAACCGTCAAAACAAACACCAGCAGACACTAAACTCGTTCATACCATTGGGTAGATGCAGACTTCTTCTTTTTCTTCTTCTCTTTCTTCTTCTTCGTCGTCTTTGTCGTCTTCTTCTTCGTCGTCGTCGTCTTCGTCGTCTTCTTCTTCTTCTACTACTCTTTCTTCTTCTTCGCAATTCTTCTTCTTCTTCTTCTTCTTCTTTCTTCTTCTTCTTTTCTTCTTTCTTCTTCTCTTCTTCTTCTTTGCAATTCTTCTTCTTTGCAATTCTTCTTCGCAATTCTTCTTCGCAATTCTTCTTCTCCTTCTCTTCTTCTTCTTCTTCATTGCAATTCTTCTTCTTTTTCTTCTTCTCCTTCTTCTTTCCTCCTCTTCCTTCTTCTTCTCCTTCTTCTTCTTCTTCTTCTTCTCCTCCTCCTTCGTATTCTTCTTCGTCGTCGTCGAACGCTTAGACAGTGGCTATTGTTGTCTGTTATATGAGTGAAAATGCGTCACGCTGTCATAAAGCGCCTGACAAGTCAGGCCTAGACTTCGGCATAAGAGAGAATTTTACTATTTTTGAAGTCTGTCTAGGGGGGAAGAAAGGGCAAGAGAATGGACCAAGAAGGCATAAAATAGACAAGGAAGAGATGTGACAGGAAGAAAAGGAACATGAAGGCAGAAACAAAGAGAGTGATAGAAAAGGGGAAATTTCTAGCGCAGAGAATTTTTCTACAATGTGGAGATGCTATTTATACTGACAGGTCCCCAGCAAGCAAGAAAAGGAACATGAAGGTAGAACAAAGAGAGTGATAGAAAAGAGGAAACTTCTACACACAGAGATTTTCCAGAATGCTGAGGTGCTATTTATACTGACAGGCTACCCCGGCATCCCCACGGGGGAGAACTGCAGACAGACTTTGGGCCACGAACAGTATAATACAGCGCTCCTTGTTGTGTTCCTTTCTCTCCTACGGTAATATGTACTTTTTCTCACACTATATCGGTTGCATATTTGATCATTATATTGTGAGTGTGTGTGTGTGTGTGTGTGTGTGTGTGTGTGTGTGTGTGTGGTGTGTGTGTGTGTGTGTGTGTGTGTGTGTGGTGAGTGTGTGTGTGTGTGTGTGTGGTGTGCGTGCAGGTATTTTGTGCATTGTCATGTTTGTCTAACAGCTTGCAGATTGTGTGTGTTTGTGTGTGCTCGTGTGTGTGTGTGTGTGTGTGTGTGCTCGTGTGTGTGTGTGTGTGTGTGTGGTGTGTGCGTGTGTGTGTGTGTGTGTTGTGTGTGTGTGTGTGTGTGTGTGTGTGTGTGCTCGTGTGTGTGTGTATGTGTGTGTGTGTGTGTGTGTGTGTGTGTGTGTGTGTGTGTGTAGTGTGTGTGTGTAGTGTGTGTGTGTGTGTAGTCTAGTGTAGTGCAGTGCAGTGTAGTGTAGTGTATGGTGGTGTGTGGTGTAGTTTTTTGTAAAGGGTGGGGTGTGTTGGTGTGTGTGTGTGTGGTGTGTGTGTGTGTGGGTGTGGTTTGTGGGGTGTGTGGTGTGTGTGTAGGTGTGTTTTGGGGTGTGTGCTCGGCAGGATGTTAGCATTGCTGGGTTTGTCGAACACCGCAATTGGAAAAAGGGTATTAAAAAATGTGTGGTTGTGTGGTGGTTGTTGTTGTGTGGTGTGTGGGTGTTGTGTGTTTTTTTTTTATTCTTTTTTTTTTGAGATTAATGGAATAAGCACCGTTCTTTTTTTCACTATCCCCGGTGTAGCAGTTTTGAAAAAGTTTTGTCAAAATTTCTCACCGGCAAACAAGGGCCTACTCTTCCAAAAACAAAAGGGATTTTAACGTGTACGCAAAAAATTTCTGATTGCGTTCGCACAGGGGACCTCGGTTTACAGCCCCAAAACCGAAGGATTTGGGGGGAAGGGGATTTGGCACTGATGTTAACCCCAGAAAAAAAACCTTTTGAACAAAAATCGAACCGGGGTCAGCAGATAACAATACATCCCTAACCACCAGGCTTTTCGTATGATGCATGCATGCAGCATGCATCATACATACATACAACATACTACATACATACATACATACATACAACATACATACATACATACATACATACATAATACATACGTGCAAATGCACCAACACAAACACACACAAAAATTCTTTACTTGCACCCATTACACACACACACATCTTGCCCCCCAAAAAAAGCTTATTCATAAACTACACGCACACGCCCAAAACACGTGAAAAAGACTCAGCTCGTTGAAGGACCATTTGATTCAAACACTTTACAAAAAACATTTAAAGGGTAATGTAAATACACACCACCCTCTTCATATCTGTTTTTACTTGTGTAAACTTTCGTCCGTTTGCAAACTTTTCAGCACGTGCACAGACAGACAACAGACAGACAACAGATAACAGCAGACAGACGACAGATAGATAATGATGATAGATAAAATAAAAGATAGATAAAAAAGAAAGATAGATATATAGAAAAAGATAGATAGAAGTAGATAGACAGACAACAGATAGTAGAAGAAGACAACAGACAGAGATAGACAGACAGACAGACAGACAGACGGATAGTTTTTTATGGGTATCATCGTTTGTGTCTTTTTGTTTGTGTGTGGTTTGTGTGGGTGTGTGTGTGTGCGCGTTGTGTATGTGCGTGCAGTCGGATTTTTTGAGTGTGTGGTGGGGTGCATGGCGTTTGTGTGTGTTTGTGTGTTCTGTCTGTCTTTCTGTTTTGTTGTGGCGGTGGTGGTGTGTTTATATTACTTTCATAACACACTGATTGTTCCAAATACCCTAAACCCCATTTATGCAAACATCTATCTAAAACTGAAAAGAAATAAAAAACTTCACCAACTGCATGATTCAATGCGCTGGAAAAGCGGCGATCGCATACAGAGTATTGTTTGTGTCAGATTCCCACGACTTAAACTAGCATGTATCTTTAACGTGTACAGATGATCGCATGCACGCATAGATATATGCACAAGGGGGGAGAGGGGGGGGAAGCACTGGCAGGTGTGTTAATCTTTGTCCTTGAAGACTGACAAAATCACATCTTTAAACAATCAAGTCGAGATTTAAGCAATTAAACTTTACCTCTCTGTCTTTTCAGTTTTCGCGAAAAAAAGAGTTAAAGGCCTAGAAACTGAAAATTGGTAAGAGAAGACAGAGAGAGAGACAGAGAGAAGAGAGAGAGAGAGAGAGAGAGAGAGAGAGACACACACACACACACACACAAACAGAGACAGACAGACAACAAACAGACGGACAGACAGACGGATAGACAGACAGACGGACGGATAATAGTGTATTCATTAAATTACCCAATCTCCAGTAGCGTGAACATAATACAAGAAAACATTATCATTCATAACACATGCAATACTGCATCAAACAGATTTGTAAAGCTAACAGAAATGTATATGAAATATCTGTGTAGTTGCATAAGAATGACTTCATCTAGAAAATAAACCCGACCCGACCAGCAACAACAAATTTTCTTTTCATAAAAGAGCTGTTTCCCTTCCTTTGAATACTGTGGAATGATAGCTTGCAAACCTTTTGATGATATGATTATTTATTTATTGAAGCCATTGACTACCTAGGTCTAAAATTACTTTGATACTTTTGTATGCTTTAGATGAATCAAGACTTCGTCTGATATGAAGGCAACGGAAATCAAAGTGAGAGAGAGAGGGAGAGGGAGAGAGAGAGAGAGAGGAGAGAGAGAGAGAGAGAGAGAGAGAGAGAGAGAGAGAGAGAGAGAGAGAGAGAGAGAGGGAGAGAGAGGGGAGGTGCAACCCACATATATACATACATACATAACACACATGCATACATACATACATACATACATACATTCATACATACATACATACATACATGCATACATACAAACATACATACATACATACATACATTCATACATACATACACACACATACATACATACATACATACATACATATATACATATTATATACATACATACATACATACACACAGACGCACAGACACACATACACACATACGTACATACATACATACATACATGCATACATAAATACATACACACAGACACACAGACACACAGACACACATACAGACATACATATACGCATATACTTTTTGATTGCCAGAGTGTAAAACCTTTCATGCCCCATTTTTCTGAAAATTCCCTTACCAGCATATTCAATAATTTAAAACTGGCATTTGAAATTGTGAAAGGTCTTTACCGCAGTCCCTTAGGACATTTGTTATAGTTGCATTAACGTTAATGACTTGTTCTTATGTTGTTGTTTTTTTATAATTCCTGTTGCATTGCCAAGTTTCTTTATATGATTTTTTGTAAAAGCATGGGTTTTGGGGGGTTTTGGTTGTATTTTTGGTTGTTTTTTTTATTTTATTTTTTTATTTTTTATTATTTTTTTTTAAGGACATCTACCCCTCCATTTGTACCCCCTCGTCTAATATCACTAGAAGTGAACAGACGTAAAAATTGAAGTCAACAACAACAACATATACGCATACACACATACACACATACACGCATACACACACAACACAAACACACACAAGCACATACACACAAACACACAAAACACACACACACAACACACAACACACACACACACACAGATATACATAGACAGAGAAACAGGGACAGACAGATACACAGACATAAGCACAGACAGAGACAGACAGAGAGAAAGGGATAGATTGTCAGACAAAAAGAGAGCCACACCCACCCTCAAGGCAAAACCCCCCCACACAAACCGCACACAAAAACAGAAAACATAAAAACCCAAACCCACCCACCCACCCATCCATCCCAAAAAAGCCAAATGAAACTAAACTTAGCATCTTTAGATAATATGATCAAACTGTATTGTATTATACTGTACTGTGCCGCATTGTATAGTATTGTGTTGTATTCTATTGTACTTATAGCACTTCCTGTCACGGCATGTTTCTCTGCGGGAAGTTCGGGCTGTTGTGCCTGGGTAAAGCACATCGCCACAAGAACAGCGCCACCCATGAAATGTAAATCCTGCCTGTCTGTGTATCCATTTCCCAATGAAAGTGCCTTTTTCTTCTACAATGTTTTGCCAGAGACAACTCTCTTGTTGCTGTGGGTTCTTGTTGCGTGCGTTACCTGTGCCTTACCAACGGGATCCCAATTTATCACATACGCATACAGGATCTCAGAGTATCGCTTCATCCGAAAGACTCGCACCCAGACCACCGTTCAAGACCGAGTGAATGGAGAACAAGTTTGAGGTTCATACGGGGATCGAACCACTAACTTCTCGCTTTCTAAACAAATGTGTGACCTCTAAACCGCTGATCCACAACATTGTCCAAGAGACAGATTAAAAAAAAACTATGTGCAAAGACACAGGCATTGGCACGTAACCAAGATAAACGGAACCATGAACTGAGTGCTGCTTCTCAGTACTTCTTGCAGAGTTTGGTAAGAGACAAGAAAACGAAGACAACATGTCAAGTCTTTCGACCCAAAAAACCCTCACAAAAACCTCATCAAGAAAGACAAAACGTGTTGTCTAACCTTCCCTTTTCTTCATTACACATCCCCCGGGGTCCTTAAATAGAATTCTTGTCCGTAACGGGATTAAGACGTTCAACTGAGTGAGCCTGGTAAAAAAAAAAAAAAGTACCCTGAAATTATTTTGAATCTTCTTTACTACATCATTTTCTATTTAACGTGCATGAAATCACGACCCCTAAAATAATGGTAGTTTTTTTTTTCCAAACAACAACAACCATGTATTACATAAATTAAATATTCTGTCCAGACTGCGAACGAAAAACGAGAGCACTTTCTAACTTCCCCGGGGAAAATCTGTTGTTTTCACCCGATTCGCACACACTCACAAAGACGATAGGGATTGTCAGAGGGCTTGGAATCGTCAGTCTTGCAATTCGCAGTCTGTACGTTACCATCCTACCTGGTGAAGGAAGGGATAGGGTGTTGGTTTTTTTCTTTACAGGAACTGTTCCCGACTCAAGGAAGAATTTCTTATCTCCGCCGAGCCTGTCCACATTAGGACAACCCCCACTTTTTACGACACAACAAAACCTCTGTAGTCTTCATCTCCACTACTTTTGAGAATTTCTGATGATTCATTTACCCACGTAGCTCATCTGTTTCTTGTGCACAGCCCCTCTACCCCCACCCCCCACCCCCCAATCCTCCATCCCACCCCCCCTACCTCTCCTAACACCCACACACCCACACCCACACATACATACACACCCACACACACAGAGAGACACACACCCAGCCACCCACCCACCCACACACACACATACATCATCATCCATTACATCTACTAGCCTTGTGTGTATATATATATATATATTATATATATATATATATATATATATATATATATATTATATATATATATATATATTTATATATATATATATATATATATATTATATAATATGAGATTACTTTGAGGGCGTAGAAGCGGCCCACGTAGGCTAGGCAGCAATGATGGAACGACGATGAAGAAAGATGGTTTATTTCCATGTGTGCGTCTGCTGTTTAACAGCAAAACTGTGTTATAGTTGGGTGGGTTGTTTGGGGGTTAGTGTTTTTTTGCTTTTTAGAGCATGTAAGCTGATTAATTTAGCAGCTGGAGAGAGGGATGGGCCCCCAGCATCCGATTCAATCTGCAGATCCAGAGCATGATGCCGTCTGAGAGTTTGAATGATGTTTTCTTTGTGGGATTTGGTAAATGAGATTAGAGAGGAGTAATGATAATTTATAATGAAGAACGTGATGGATTGGAAAGTATTTTATGTTTTATCGAAGGAGTTAACCGTGATGTTATATTCTTGCTGAGTATGAGATTGTGCGTACAGGCGTGAGCGTGTACGCGCACACATACTGAAACGCACACTTACACTAACAGAAAGACACATATACAAATACACACACGCGACCGCACGCACGGACACACACACACGAACACACACACATACACACACACACACACACACACAACAACACACACACACACAACACACACTCGCAAAGAGAAAGACGCGAGATGAGAGAAGAAAAGACAAATAGAAAGACAAAAAAAAAGGAAAGAATGAAAGAAAGGAAAGAAGAACGAAAGAAAGGAAAGAAAGAGAAAAAGCAGATATAGAGAGAGAGAGAGAGAGAGAGAGAGAGAGAGAAGAGAGAAGACAACAGACAGACAGACAGACAGACAGACAGACAGACAGAAAGCGAGCAAGAAATACACAGATAAATGAAACAAAGAAAGAAAGCTGGAAACAAACACACAAGGACAAAAGTAAGCAAGTTAGTAAGTAAGTAAGAAAAACAGAACGATCAGTAAAACCTTAACGCACAAAGACAGAAACAGCATCAGACAAAACAATCAGACAGCCATACTATCAGACAAAGACAGACAGGCAGACAGAAAGATAGACAGACAGGAATACAGACAGGCAGGCAGGCAGACAGACAGACAGACAGACAGACAGACAAACAGACAGACAGACAGACAGAAAAAGGGGCGAGACAGATGAAGGCAGTTAAAACAGCTGGAAGTGATTATTATGACTTCAGCAGCAGCAGCAGCAGCAGCAGCAGAAGGTTTGTTCACCTTCGTTGGGATTTTCCGTAGCTAATTCAGTCTCTCTCTGCCCCCCCCCCCACCCCCCCCGACTCACCTACTCCAACACTCCACCCCCCCCCCCCACCACACACACACTACCAACCCACCCCCACCACCACCCACCTCCACCCCGCCCCAGATTCCGCCCCCCACCCCCAACCCCAATCCGCCCCCTACGCAACTTTTTCTCATGCCAGACAGGCTAGGCACTCCAGGATAGTAGTGCTGCCTCATGAAAAATGAGAGCCCTTCCTTCCTCTCTCCCATCCTAACACATCCCTCCTCTCCCCCCCCCCACCCCCTCCCCCCTATCCCAACCCCACCACCCAACCGCCCCCCCCCCCCCTCCCCACCCTTTCTCTCCCTCCAAAAAACGAAGTCTCCACCCAACATTTTTTTTCGTGGTTATGGTTAGACCCTATTACGAACCCTATCCGTAGTCTGTGATGGTGAGATATCAGGTTCTCCTTTATTTTTAGAATCTAGTTTGTGTAAAAAAAGTAGCACCTATAGGTCCTGTAGGGGAGTGAGGCGTCAGAGACCTCAGCTTCTCTAGGGGGCCAGCATATTGAGGGCGGCTCCCATTCTCTCCTCTCTCTCTCTCACCCTCGTTCTCCTCTCTTATCTCTCTCCCTGACCCTAATCAGCAGTACCCCCGTTTTCTATCTCGCGGGAACTGGGGACTGTTATATCCTGATTAAAGCATACCTATAACTGGTAATGGGATATAATATATATATATATATATATATATATATTATTATATTTACAGACACAACAACACGCACACCTACTGACAGTGTTAGGTTATAATTATGAAGGAATAGTACAGTGAGGTAAAAAGAGGGTTTGTTTTCTCTCCGCTTTTCTGTTTAGCCTTGCGTGTACCTGTGCAGTGCTTTGTTTGCTTTGCGCAGATTGTGTTCATTAACAACCTGATGAAGAGGGGCAAATCATGTATATAATATAATATAGCAACAAGCTTTGGCAATGCAGGTTTGTTTGTTTGGTGTGGGTTTGGGGTTTTTTTTGTTTGTATGGCCCAGGGAGGGGTGGGCGGGAGGGAGGGTTAATGCGAGGGTGGGGGGGTGGGGTGGGGGTATTTCTTTGGGAGATTTTGGTTGGGTTTGGTGTGGGTTTTTTGTTTTGTTGGGGGGGGGGGGGGGGGGGGGGGTTTTTTTTGGTTGGTTTTTGTTGTTGTTGGTGGTTTTGGGTTTGATTTTGGTTTGTTGTTTTTTATTTTTTTGGGGGTGGGGGTGTTTTGTTTTGGGTTTTTTAATTGGGTTTTTTTGTTGTTTGCTGTTTTGTTTTTGTTGGGGGGGGGGGTGGGGTTTTTTGTTTTTGGGGAGTGCTAAATATGGCGTTGCATATTATTTATGTGCGCATAATAAGTTAGTACGTATGCACAACTGCATGTTGTTGAAGTGTACGTGTGCGCACGCGCGCGCGCGCGCGCGTGTATGTGTGTGTGCAAGCTTACACGTGTGCGCATGTACGTACGCACGCACGCACGCATGCACATACACACACAGGGGTAAGAAAGAGAAAGACGGAGAAAAAGAAGACAGATAGACACACAGACAGTTGGAGACAAGGTAAAACGAAGAAAGAAAAGACAAAAAGACAGAGAGGAGAAAGAATGGACAACAGGAAAAAAAAGTATTGATGAATGAAGGAATGAATGAATGGAAAACGGACAGAAAGAGACTGAAGGACAGAGAGAAAGAGAGATACAGACAGACAGACAGACAGAGACAGAGCGAGAGAGTTTCCACATTAGCATGAAATTGATGTGACGGTGCGACTGACATTGACACTGATTAGAAAATGAGTGATACCCAGAAGATGAGAGAGACAGAGACACAGATGCAGAGACAGAGGCAGAGACAGAGACATAGAGACAGAGAGAGACAGAGACAATAAGAGACAGAGACAGAGAAGCGGATTCAAAGAAAAGAAAGATAAGAGAGAATGCGAATGCGAATGCGAAAGTTTTATTCATTATAGGCCTTGGCCCCTCATGAAGGGGGTGTGTGTATATAATCAACATTCCAAAACATGTTGCATAAGAAACATTTATGAACAGAAAAATAATACCTCAAGTACAGATAGTATTTCTAATTTTAAAAGCTTTATACAAATAAATTGCTAGTCGCTTATTAATGCGTTCGTTAGTAGATGACATAAGTATACAAAGTCTAAACATGGAAGGACAGCTCACATATTTTTGCAGTATCAACTGAGTTCTAAGATCATTTAACATAGGACAACATAATACAAAATGAACTACGTTATCGACAGACCCCTTACATAATGGACAAAGAAGATCTGTAACACAGTGTTGTCTATAGCGAAGATTGTGCACAAACAATTCAAACACTCCAAATCTAAATTTTGTCATAATATGTTTAAGATATATACAGGAATTTTACCTAATAAACTAAACTGCCTATACAAACTAAAACGAGAGAGAAAGAAAGAGTGAGAGAGATAAACAGATAGACAGACAGAGAGACAGACAGACAGACAGACAGACAGACAGACAGACAGACGCAGACAGAGAGACAACTTCTTGGTCGTCCATCGATCCGATGATGACTGTCCTCATGTGTTGAGTCTTTGTCTTATGTGGGCACGGAGATGGCTGGTTAAGCCAATCCGTGATAGGCAGACGCGGGTGCAGTGGGGGCAAGGAAACTGTCCGGGGGGTTCAGGGTTGGTGGTTGACGCCTTTCTCCTAGCTCGTGCTGCAGTCACGTCATCTCGCCTCTTCTCCTCGAAGTTGTCATGCGCCCAGATGGTTAGGGCGCGCCAGCCTGGTCTGTCCATAGCATACAGCTCCAGCTGTTTGGGAGGGATGTCAGCGTGTTTGATGTTGGACTTCACGCAGTCCTTGAATCTTTGCGTGGTCTGCCTGGTTCCGCTTTCCCAAGGTCAGTTCGCCATACATGAGCTGCTTAGGCAACCTTTGGTCGTCCATCCGGAATCACGGACCAACCCATCGAGCTGGGCTTTCAGATCATAGCCTCGATGCTGGTCATCCCAGCTCTGTCCAGACCTCGAGGTTTTGTGATCCGGTCTTGCCAGTGATTTCATAATTGACCGAAGGCTTCTCATGTGGAACTTCTCTCAGCTGCTTCCAGTGTCTTTTGTATACCGTCCATGTCTCGCATCCATAGAGTAGGCTGGTGAGGACGACGGCTCTGTACAACCTTGACTTTGTGGAAAGCTGGATGTTTGTGCTGGTTCAAGACACGAGCTCGGAGGCGACCAAGAGCTTGACTGGCCTTGCAGATCCTAGCGTTGATCTCTTTATCCAGGGTGTTATCATTGCTGATGGTACTGCCGAGGTATCTGAAATCATCCACTATCTTTAGCTGGGTGCCCTCAATGGAGATAGAGGGGGAGGGGTGGCTGAAGCAGGCGCTGGCTGAAATAGTACCTCTGTCCTTGCCGAGGCTGATAGTGAGCCCAAAAAGGCGAGAGGCTTCTGCGAACTTATCTGTGAAAGCTGTAGGTCAGACTCTTTGGTGTGCCATGAGAGCACAGTCATCAGCAAAAGTGGCTTCCAGATGATCTTCTCACAACCTTGGTCCTGGCATTCAGTCGGCGGAGGTCAAAGGAGCCATCAAGTCTGTATCGCAGGTATACCCCAAGGTCTAGGTCCTGATAGCGTGGTTGAGGACGCAGGTGAAAAAGAAGTTGAAAAGGACTGGGCCAGCACGCATCCCCTGTTTGACGCCGTTATTGATATTGAATGGCTCTGATACCTCTCCACCCGAGAGAACCTGCCCAGTCATGTTGTCATGAAACTGGCGTATGAGGTTGATGAATGTCTGGGCATCCGAGTTTGGATAGGATGATCCAGAGGGCCTTCCTGTTCACTGTGTCGAAGGCCTGGTGAGGTCAACAAAGACCACATACAAGTCCATGTTTTTTGCTCTAGGCATTCTCCTGCACTTGTCGGACGAGAAAGATCATGTCCACAGTGCTGCGGTTTGGGCGAAATCCACACTGTGTTTCCGCAGGTTTCCTTCGGAAATGTTCTCCGTTAAGCGGTTGAGGAGGATCCGTGCCAATATTTTCCCAGCAATAGAAAGGAGGGAATGCCCCGGTAATTGCCGCAGTCAGCCTACTACCCTGTTTCTTAAATAGGGAGATGACAGTGGCATCCCTGAAATCTTTGGGCAGTTCTCTTCTTCCCAAATGCTGGTGAGAGGGAGTGGAAAGCTGCAAGGGCCACAGGTCCGGCAGATTTGAACATCTCTGCTAGGGAATTCCGTCCATTCCGGTGCTTTGCCTGGCTGGTCTGTCTTATTGCCCTCAAGACTTCATCCATAGTGGGGGGAGGTCGAGGCAGTGTACAATGGGCTTTTGAGGGATCAGCT
Source organism: Rapana venosa (assembly GCA_028751875.1). Taxonomy (NCBI): domain Eukaryota; kingdom Metazoa; phylum Mollusca; class Gastropoda; order Neogastropoda; family Muricidae; genus Rapana; species Rapana venosa. The sequence goes on from CM054157.1 coordinate 14,059,060, forward strand.
CAAGGCGGGGGTCTACACTGGAGGCCTGTTGAGCAGGTTGCTGAAGTGCTCTCTCCATCGTTCATTGATGCTGCCTTCTCCTTCAGCAGGGTTGAACCGTCTGCTGACAGGAGTGGGGTAGTACATGGCTTGGAAGGTCCGTAGACTCTTTGATGGCACTGAAAAACATTTTGGAGTTCTGCGTGTCAGCGTATCTCTGGACCTCGTCTGCCTTCCTCTCCCCACCATACATCCTGCATCTTGCGCAGCGCAACTTGGGCCCGTTTCTGGAGAGCTTGAAGCGATCATGCTTGGAGGCCGAGGAGGAGTCGTTTTGCCACTCTACAAATGCTTTTTGCTTGTCATCCAGGAGTTTCCTGATGTGCTCGTCGTTCTCGTCGAACCAGTCCTGATGAATTCGTTTCTGGGGCCGATAGCGGTTTTTGCTGACTCCATCACCAGTGTTCTGAATTGCTCCCACCTTTGAGTCGGGCAGCCAGTCAGGGGACCATGGGCAGTCAGTCGGCCGTCGAGGTCTTCTGCAAATTCACTGCGTTGCTGATGTTGTTCGAGTTTGGCAACGTCGAACGCTGGTCTGAGGACTTTCGGCGTCTTGCGCAGAGTTGGAGCGATATGCAGGGATAGGATGGCCCTGACTAGACGATGGTCTTGTCCAACACTCGGCTCCTCGCATGGCCCCTGTGATCCTGATGTCACGGATGTCTCTTTGGCGGCAGATGGCAAAGTCGATCAGTGCCACTGCTTGGATCTTGGGTGCATCCATGTTGCCTTGAATTTGTCGGCCTGCCGGAACAGTGTGTTTGTTATAGTGAGGCGTTGTTCAGCACAAAGGCTTAGAA
>CM054157.1:14077398-14084898 GCA_028751875.1 Rapana venosa
GCACAAAAGTGGTTGGGTGTGTTTTTTCTCAGCATGAAAACAGGTTTTCTTTCTATTACTGCTACATAGAAAAACAGCAGAAAAATCTGCATGTCTGTGTGACAATCAAAATTACATTTTCTTCTTTAAAACTTTCTTCTTCTTTTTTCAAGTTTATGTTGTCAGAATACTACCTGCAAAAATTGATACATAAATTCATTTGTTTCTGGATTATTAAGATATCATTTTATATAAACTAGATTGCAATGACAAGGCTCGATTCAGATTCTTTTTTTTTTAAAAATAATAATAATAAAGCCAATTATTCATAACTCAGAAAATATTGTGACCAATCTCGCTCATACACACTTTTTTTCTGTAAGTTGGTTGGTTGGTTGGTTAATATTTTTGTTGCTATATCTATTCTTGCAGGACAGACGCCCACTTAATAATTATTATTATAACATATTACCTCCAATCACCAATAATTATAACAAAACAAAACTACAAATTAAAACCTACCAGCAACAACAACAAAAAAATCTCTCTCTTTTCAAAAAACAAAACCAACCCACACACAGCACAGACCAGATTTTTAACACTTGGGAAAAACAGCTGCCGCTTTCTTTTGTTCTTTCTTTTCTTTCTTTTCTGCACTTGTTAGCACTTTGAACTTAAAAGATGGTGGTGGACAGAACAAGGCATAAAGATAAGATTCCTCTTGCGTGCTGTGTCGTCAGTACAGAGGACTGAAGTTTCACTTTGTCTTCAGTTCCCTCCTCTGCCCTGGGCTTTTATGTCCCTTGGCTTTTCTCACACACCCGAGTGAGTGTGAGTGTGAGAGAGAGTGAGTGTTTGTGTGTGTGTGTGTTGTGTGTCTCTCTCTGCTCTGAGTGTGTGTGTGTGTGTGTGTGGATGTCAAACGCTTTGAAAAGCACTAGGCTAAGTCGGCTCGCGCGAGCAGTTACGGAGAGAGGGAGGGGGTGGGGGGGGGAGGGAGGAGAAGGGGAGGAGGGGAGGAGGGGGGTGGGGGATGTCTTATGAATGGGAGGGTAGCGGGAGTTTTCTCAGTGTTCCTAAGGTAAGATGTGGTAGTATGTAGGGGAGTGTGGGGAGGATGTGTGTGTTGTGGTGTTGTGTGGGGGGAGAGGGGGGGAGGGATATGTGTGTGTGTGTGTGTGTGTGTGTGTGTGTGTGGTGTGTGTGTGTGTGTGTTGTGTGTGTGTGTGTGTGTGTGTGTGTGTGTGTGTCGGTGTGTGTGGGGGGGGGGGGGAGGAAAGGGGGGGGGGGGGGGGGGGGGAGGAGGGATGTGTGTGACGGTGTCGGGTGTGTGTGTGTGTGTGAGGGGAGAGGGGATGTGTGTGTAAGTGTGTGTGTGTGGATGGAGTGTGTGTGTATGGGGGTTTGTGTGTGTGTGTGTGGGGTGGGGGGGGGGGGGGGGGGGGGGGAATTGGATGTGTGTGGGGGGTGGGTGGATGGATTGGATGTGTGTGTGGGTGTGGGTGGATGGATGTGTGTGTGTGCGTGCGTGTGTGTCTGCATATGTAGGTAGATGTGTGTGCTGTCTGTGTGTGTGTGTGTGTATGTGCGTTGTGTGTGTGCTGTGTTGTTTGTGGGTGTGTGTGTGTGTGTGAGCGCGCGCGCATATATATATATATATATATATATATATAGAGAGAGAGAGAGAGAGAGATCCGAACGAAAGGCGCAGGTTTCCCCCCCCCCCCCCCCCCCCCCCCCCCCCCCCCCCCCCCCCCCCCCCCCCCCCCCCCCCCCCCCCTCCTCTTTCACGCGTCGCGCACACACTGGTCTCTCTCTCTCTCTTCCTCACACACGCACGCACGCACGTATGCGCGCGCGCGCTCACACACACACACACCCCAAACACACACGCACACACACAACGCATATATATATATATATATATATATATAGAGAGAGAGAGAGAGAGAGAGAGAGTGAGAGAGAGAGAGAGAGAGAGATAGATAGATATATATAGATATATATATATAATATACTGCCTACCATGCCAAGCAGCCTGGCCTGACTCATAGCCTACAGGATCGTTTGGGGATGCTAGCTGCATGCTCTGCCTCCTTCCTCTTCTACCTCTGAGTCTTCTTTCTTCTTCTCATGTGGTGGTGGGATCTTTGGTGGGGGATGGGGGTGGGGGTGGGGGGTGGTGTGTGTGTGTGTGGGGGGGGGGGGGGTGAGGGGTGTATGTATGTGGGGGTGTGGGGGGTGGGGGTGTGGGGGTTGGGGTGGGTGAGGGGAGAGAGAGAGAGAGGGATAGAGAGAGAGAGTGTGTGTGTCAGGTGCACGTGTGTGTGTGAGGGGAGAGAGAGAAAGGGGGGAGGAGAGAGAGAGAGAGAGAGAGAGAGAGAGAGAGAGAGAGAGAAGAGAGAAAGTGAGTGAGTGTGTGTGAGTGTGTGAGTGTGTGAGGGTAGAGAGAGGAAAGGGAGACAGAGAGAGAGGGGGAAGAGAGATGGGTGGGAGAGAGGAGGGAGAGAGAGCCAGAGTGAGAGAGAGAGGGAAAAAAAACACATAGAGAGAGAGAGAGAGAGTGTGTGTGTGTGTGTTTTGTGTGTGTGTGTGTGTTGTGTGTGGTGTGTGTGTGTGTGTGTGTGTGTGTGTGTATGTATGTGTGTGTGTGTGAAGGATGAGGGGGAGTAAATGCACGTGCACGCATGCATAGCCCAAACTGTGGGTGTGCATGAGTCATTCATTATTCGTAACGTGCCCATCCTTGCACGTGTGTGCGTGTGTGTGTGTGTGTGTGTGTGTGTGTTTGTGCGCGCACACACATACTTGCCAGCTGCAGTAAACAACCATGTTCAAGTTGGCATCACCAACATTCTACATAGTTTTTGCCTTCATGGTTTTGTGATTATACATACAAACGTACGGTTAATTAATGGCTTAACTAATCCCCTAAAGAACACATAAATGAAAAAAAATTAACTGTTTTTTTCTCTCTCTTTTTTTCCCCCTGTATGAATAAATACTGCATTTTTACCTTTTTTTCTAGATGGAAACAGTCAGGGTTTTTTTATATATAATTTTTACTCGAAAATATCAAACTGCTGTCCTGAAGAATATGATGTGTTTATTTTTTGTAGGAAAAAAATTCAGAGAAAATGACTTAAGGTTATTCCATTTTTGAGAGGGAGTGAAATTCTGTCTTTTTGCCAAGAAGATCCAGTTAGTTTTTGTCCTTTTCCCAACAAAATCAAGTTAGTTTCTGTCTGTTTTTCCATACAATCTGGTTAAGTTGTGTCGGATTTTTTGTTTGTTTGGTTGTTTTTGTTGGTTTTTTTAAATTAAAATCTAGTTTGTTTTCTTATTTGTTCTACAATAATGTTTAGGTTTTAATGGTGTCGTTTTCATAATGAAATCTAGTTGCGTTTTTTTTCCTTTTCACGAAAAATATATGTTGTTTTTGTTCATTTTACAATGGAATCTAGTTAGTAAGTAAAGTTTTCATAATAAAATCTAGTAGCTTTTTGTCATTTTCACAATAAAATTGAATTAGTTGTTGTCGTTTTCACCATGTAATTTGGTTAGTTTTTATTGTTTTCACATCAAGATCTAGATTGTCTTTTTAGTCATTTTCACAATAGTACATAGTTAGTTTTAGTCGCTTTCACAATAAGTCTACATTGTTTTTGTCAATTTAGCAACATAATTTTGTATGGTTTGGTCATTTTCACAATAATATCTTGTTTGAATTTGTTGTTTTCACAATAAAATCTAGTTGGATTTTGTCGTTTTCACAACGAACTAGAGTCGAGTCAGTTTTGGGTTGTTTTCTCAATAAGGTGTAGTTAGTCTTTTTGTTGCTTTTACAATAAAACCTAGTCTGCATTTGTCTTTGTTTTGGGGTAATAAAATCTCGTTAGTCTTTGTCCTTTTTCACAATAAACTCTACTTAGTTGTTGTTTTCACTATGAATGTAATTAATTTTTTTTATCTTTTTTTTATCCGAACGAGTTAGTTTCTCTCATTTTTACAATAAAATCTAGTTTGTTTTTATTGGTTTTCACAAAAAATCTAATTTGGTTTTCGTTTTGTTTTTCACAATGAAATCTAAAGTTAGCCTTTGTGGCTTTCCCAATAAAATCTGGTTAGTTTTGTAGCTCTCATGATAAAATCTATTTAGTGTTCATCATTTTCTCGATAAAATTTAGTTAGTGTTCATCATTTTCTCGATAATGTCTAATAAGTGTTCATTCTTTTCACGATAAAATATAGTTACTGTTCATCATGTTAATGATAAAACATAGTTACTGTTCATCATGTTAATGATAAAATCTAGTTACTGTTCATCATGTTAATGATAAAATCTAGTTACTGTTCATCATTTTCATAATAAAATCTAGTTACTGTTCATCATGTTCAAGATAAAATCTAGTTAATTTTTGCTATTCTCAGAATTAGATTACTTTTTTGTCATTTTACTATAGAATCTAGTTCATTCTTGTCGTGTCTTCAAGTGCCATTTTATCTGATGACTAGATTTTAGGAACATTAAGTTTAGTTTTTCAGTCCATTTTCTATAAAGAAGAAAACTCATTGCTCTTTCTTGTTCATGTCAACAACAACAAAAAACCCAAACGAACAAACAAACCATTGCCAATGGCAAGAACATTGTCAGTATTTGATCACTTCTAATCAATTCAAACATTGTTATGTTTTGAAATAGTATTTTGAGATTGTCTCCGCCCACGACGACTTTTTTTTTTAGATTAACAATTTGTATTCTCCATTTAAGGACAAAAATCCTCTGAAGACCGATTATAGCTCTTTGTATGGGTCAGTGCTTGAGAAAAACCATACATAGGACATTTCTCATCCAATATGTGTTTTTCATCTCACAGAGATTCCCAGGTGGGATGAATGAGTCAGGGTGGATATTCTGGGTAACCTAAGATGATAGAGCTGTGGAACGTTCAATAACAATGACGATGGCAGCAGCAGCACAGCAGCAGCAGCAGCAACAACAGCAGCAACAACAACAACAACAATAATAACAACAGTCCTGAGACTTTCTATACGATTATATGACTGCTCAGTCAGAATCTTAATGTTTCGATTACTGATGATGTGCTGCTAATAAATGCTGTACACATCGTTTTGTACACACACAAAACCCCAAACAAACCCAGAATAATTATGCAATGATCTTGCGCAATTTGGGAGTCAAACCCATCAGGAAATGCAGCCACAATCACAGTGTCAACAGCCTGGTGTGTAGCTAGAGAATTGTATGTTTTCTTGGCTTTTTTTTCTCCCTTTTTTGCTGTTTTTTTGTTTTTGTTTTGTTTTGTTTTGTTTCTCGTCTAGAGCTTCGAGGTTCACCAATTGTGAGATTTTATGTCTGCGACCGTTGTTGGGTGGGGTTTTTTTATTGTTGTTGCAGTTGTTGTTGTTGTTGCCCACCATTATTTCATTTCAGTTATACCACTTTAAAGTCGCGAGCTTTCTCTGCGTGAGGTAGCTGCATTTTGACTTCAGGGATGATGCGTAAACACGACACCTGTGTGCATGCGGTGTTTTTTTTTAATTTTTCCATCCGTTTTAACCAGTACATAATGGCCTACTCTTCCGAAAGACAGAGCAGGTGTTAGCTGGGGCGCAAGTTTGTTCTGCGTGCGTTCGCACACGGTATCTCTGTTTAGAGTCTCATCCAAAGGCCTTTTGAAGGAGCTGGAGTGGGGTGGGGTGGGGCTCTGCTGTTAACTCCGGGGAATAACAAACCCTTCAAGGGTACGGGCGTGTCGGTGGTGGCTCGAACACAGATTCGATCCTGAGACTTCATATGGCAAGAACATTGCTCTATCCACTCAGCTACCCCTCCCTCCCTCCCTCCCTCTCCCTCTCTCCTCTCCATCTCTCTCTCTCTCTCTCTCTCTCTCTCTCTCTCTCTATCTCTCTCTCTCTCTCTCTCTCTCTCTCTCTATCTCTCTCTCTCTCTCTCTCTCTCTCTCTCTCTCACGTTAAATCCTGTTCCGCTTTTCGTAAGAGTAGGCCATTGTGTGCCGGAGGGAACAGATGATAGAATGTACAAAACCGCATACACACGGGGACTAGATGTAGAAAAGCACATAAGTGCTTATTCCATTATCCTCGATATAAAAGAATCTCTCTCTCTCTCTCTCTCTCTCTCTCTCTCTCTCTCTCTCTCTCTCTCTCTCTCTCTCTCTCTCTCTCATTTTATTCATTTAAAGTTGTCTTGTTGTTGTTTTTTACTGTTTTCTGTTGTTTCTGTTTTCGTTTGAATGAAGTGGTGTTGTGCTTTATTTTTAGACTTCTCTACCCCCCCCCCCCCCCCCCCTCTTCCCCCCCTTCCCCCCTCCTTCACCCTACCTCTCAAGAAGACAGAGAAACAGCTGTAGCAGTTTCTAAACACTTGTACCCCGTTTACGCCATGTGCACGATTATTCCTTTCCTCATTGGAGGAGTCGGATAGTCTCCCTTTGTTTCACTGCTCTTCTCGTGACTACCCCCTCAACTAAAGATTTCGCCAGGCATATAGTTGTTGTTTTTTTCGTTTTCGTGTCATGAAAAGTCGCTATGACTCAGTTGTTGGCAAGTTGATTTCATAACTTGGATATCATGAGTTCGAATCTAATCAGAGGCACATCCATTCATACATCGTTCTTTTTATTTGTCTTTAAGAGGATCAGTGGTTGAGTAAAAAATCGCCGATCTTTACATTTTAAGCAATTACGAGTTTTATCGCATCTGAAACTGGACTTTTTGCCTATGACCATTACCATAATATTCGTGTTGGTGCTAGTCTTTCATATAATACAACAAACCGAAATACCTTGTACTACATATTTTTAGCCCACATGAAGGAAACCACGGTTTCTGACCTTTTTTTTTTAAAGGAGAAAAAGCCACTATTATAAAGAAAAAGAGGAACATCCCCCCCTCTCCTCCCCCCCCCCCCCCCCCCCACCTTCCCAGTTTATAAGATATTAAAATGGGTGGCCCGTCCAATAAGATTTATTATAGTCGCATTCTCCGCTTGTACATAAAGAGCAGAGCATATTAGATAGAGAAATCTGCGATGGCTATAAGATGTATATAAAAACTTTGCAATGCAAAGTAATACAAATGAAATAAATTAGACTAAAAAATATCTGTAACAATCCATGGGCAGATTACGCAATACGTTCACATGGCTCATTTCTCAGACCACACAATCATTTTATCGATGTAAATAAATTGTTAACAAACGCAAGTTTCAATAAGCAAATACAATGTAACTGTATACGTTGTTTTTAACGTCAAAAGCCATCTAAACTATCCCAAATATCTGAACACCACACATTCATCTTATGAATACAAAATGAATCGTTGATAAAACATAAAAAATATGACTGCGTCCATTACGTCAATCACATACAAGACATTGCATTCTTCTTCTTCGTGGAATGCTCAGAAAGCAACTACTGTTGTCTGTCAAATGAGCAAAAATACGTTGCGCTGCCGTTAAGCGCCTGACAAGTCAGG
>CM054157.1:14089898-14092398 GCA_028751875.1 Rapana venosa
TGCTGCTGTTGTTGTCATTGTTGTTAATGATCTTGCTGCTGTTGTTGTCGTTGTTCTTAATGATGTTGCTGCTGTTGTCGTTGTTGTTAATGATTTTGCTGTTGTCGTTGTTGTTGTTAATGATGTTGCTGCTGTTGTGGTTGTTGTTACTGATGTTGCTGCTGTTGTTGTTGTTAATGATGTTGCTGCTGTTGTTTTTAATGATGTTGCTGCTGTTGTCGTTGTTGTAAATGACGTTGCTGCTGCTGTTGTCGTTGTTGTTAATGATGTTGTTGCTGGTGTCGTTGTTGTTAATGACGTTGCTGCTGCTGTTGTGGTTGTTGTTAATGATGTTGCTGCTGTTGTCGTTGTTGTTAATGATGTTGCTGCTGTTGTCGTTGTTGTTAATGACGTTGCTGCTGCTGTTGTCGTTTTTGTTAATGATGTTGCTGCTGTTGTCGTTGTTAATGAAGTTGCTGCTGTTGTCGTTGTTGTTAATGATGTTGCTGCTGTTGTCGTTGTTGTTAATGATGTTGCTGCTGTTATCCTTAATGTTAATGATGGGTCTGCTGTGTCGTTGTTGCTGTTAATGATGTTGCTGCTGTTGTCCTTAATGTTAATGATGTTGCTTCTTATTGTCGTTGTTGTTTATGATGTTGCTGCTGTTGTTGTCGTTGTTAATGATGTTGTTGCTGTTAATGATGTTGCTGCTTGTTGTCGTTGTTGTTTATGATGTTGCTGCTGTTGTTGTCGTTGTTAATGATGTTGCTGATGTTGCCATTGTTGTTAATGATGTGCTGCTGTTGTTGTTGTTGTTAATGATGTTGCTGCTGCTGTTGTTGTTGTTGTTAATGATGTTGCTGCTGTTGTTGTTGTTGTTATTGTTAATGATGTTGTTGTTGCTGCTTTTGTCGTTGGTTAAAATAGTTTTTATTCAGAAATGAGTATAAACATTGAAAGCAAACAGCATTTTGGAATCATAGCAACAACAAGCTTATAGCTTATGGTGTGCTCAATTAAACAATGAAGATTAACATGAACATAACGGCTGCTGAGCTGAAAAATGTAAACCAACAACAACAAACATTTTCATCAATTACAATCTTTGCTAATGTAAGAAAAAGGAAAACAACACAAAGAAGCATATCAATTTGTAGAATAAACACATAAAACAAACAAAAATAGTTGGAATAGGAAAACCTCAGAGAGAGAGAGAGAGAGCAATTTAGGAAAATATCATCCACAAGGCCAAAAATGCTATAGGTTAATATAATACCAATGATATAATTTACATAAGCAGGACAATTATTAAACAAATCGTGTACTATGTCAGTAATCATTGCAAAAAAATTTCTATTCACTATTACAAAATGTTTCTTGCTTTCTTTTCAACAATCACACATACATCAGGGGAGAGCAAGAAGAGTTAATTAAGTACCTCCAGCCTGAATGAAGACAACCTCAAATAGGCTACCATCCAACAAGAAACACTACAAAAATCTTTTTGAATCAGATATAAACTGATGGACAATTTCAACAATATAAATGTTTGTTTTCATACTAAATTCAGGGCTGCCTGATAAAAGAATTTGAAAATGAACATACTCGGGAGGAAGGGAGGCAATTGTGTAGGCACGTACTAGATCAAAGTTAGGGCAGAACAGCAAATAGTGTTCGGCTGTCTCTTGGGCGTTACCACAGGCACATGATGGATCGTTTGCTATGTGGCGATGAAACATATCATATTTTAAATCACTTATTCCGAGTCTGCTGTTGCTTTTGTCGTTGTTGTTAATGATGTTGATTCTGCCATTGTCGTTGTTGTTAATGATGTTGCTGCTGTTGTCGTTATTGTTAATGATGTTGCTGCTGTTGTCGTTATTTCTTAATGTTGTTCCTGCTGTTGTAGTTGTTGTTGTTAATGATATTGCTGCTGTTCTTGTCGTTGTTGTTAATGATGTTGATGCTGTTGTCGTTGTTGTTAATGTTGTTGCTGCTGTTGTAGTTGTTGTTGTAAATGATGTTGCTGCTGTTGTCGTTGTTGTTAATGATGTTGCTGCTGTTGTCGTTGTTGTTAATGTTGTTGCTGCTGTTCTCGTTGTTGTTGTTGTTAATGATGTTGCTGCTGTTGTTGTTGTTGTTGTTGTTGTTAATGATGTTTGCTGCTGTTGTCGTTGTTTCTGTTAATGATGTTGCTGCTGTTTTCGTTGTTGTTAATGATGTTGCTGCTGTTGTCATTGTTGTTGTTAATGATGTTGCTGCTGTTGTTGTTGTTTCTGTTAATTATGTTGCTGCTGCTGTTGTTGTTGTTGTTGTTGTTGTTAATGATGTTGCTGCTGTTGTCATTGTAAATGATGTTGCTGCTGCTGTCGTTGTTGTAAATGATGTTGCTGCTGTTGTCATTGTTGTAAATGATGTTCCTGCTGTTCTCGTTGTTGTAAATGATGTTGTTTTTGTTGTTGAGCGCTCCTTGTGGTTAGAGTGATGTATTCGTGATCGGCTGACCCGGGTTCGAATCTCG
>CM054157.1:14094898-14104898 GCA_028751875.1 Rapana venosa
ACTGGCAGTGACGACCGTTGCATGCACCAGTTGGCTCCATTTACGACGGTTGTGTGTGCAAGTGCCTGGGTTGTGGAGAAAGCTCTTCCCTGTCCATTCAGTGATGTTGTCTGTCCATTAATTTCTTCTTCGGCCTGCCTCGCCTTCTCTTCCCCTGCACTGTGTTCCTTGCAGTATGGTCTTGGAGAGCCCGTCTGATCTTGTCACATGCCCATACCATCGGAGCTTCCTTTTCTTGACTGTGATCAGCAGATATTTGTAGTGATTTACTTTTTGGGTGATGGTTTGTCGGACGTCTTCGCTGGTCATGTGTACCGTGTATGAAATACCAAGGAGTCTTCTGAGGCATATCATCTCCAAAGCCAGGATCCTTCTTTGTAGATCTGCATTCAATGTCCAGGATTCGCATGCGTACAGATATGTGGAGATGACCAGTGCATGCAGTAGCTTGACCTTGGTCCTGAGAGAGATGTTTCGGTCTTCTCAGATAGTCTTGAGCTTTGCCATTGCTTACGTACAGTAAAAATAGGCTGTTGAGTGTGTGTGTGTGGGGGGGGGGGGGGGGGGGGAAGCCGAGTGGTTAAAGCGTTGCGCTGGACATTTGAAGGCTCAGGATCGAGCCCGGGTTTGAGTCCCCACTTTCAAGGGAATTAATTTGTTTCCCCTAGGGTTTACATCAGTACTGACTCCACTTCTCTGAAAAGTTCCTTCGGGTAGGACTCTTACACCGAGGACCCTTTATCTGAACCCACGTAGAAAACATCTTCAGCACACGTTACAACCCGGTCTGTTTTTCTGAAGAGTAGGCCATCCGTGCCGATAAGAACGGATAATAAAGGAAGTGGGTTTTTTTTTAAATGAAAAAGAAAACCGCATGCGCAAAGTACACCCGTGTGGTGTTTGGATTTCTGCCCCAAAGGTCATCATCATCATCATTAGCCATTACACCCAGTGGTGTGTAGGGCAGCAACATGCCTATCTTGGGCCAACCTAGTCACTGATCCCCAAGAGTGCTGCATGGCCTTCATCTCACTTTCTACAGTCCTCCTCCACGTTGCTTTTGGTCTTCCTTTCTTTCTCCTTCCTTCTGGGATCCAGTGCAATGCTGTTCTTGTGATTGACTGTGGGTCTCTTCGGAGGATGTGCCCAATCCACTTCCACCGTCGTCTGGTGATGATGGTTCCCATGTCTTCCTGCCTGCATCTCCGTACTAGGTCTTCATTGGAGATCTTCTCTGGCCAAAAGATCCAGAGAATTCTTCAGGAGGCATATGGTGTGAAAGGATCGAAGTTTGGTAAGATCCGCTTCGTCATCCTCTAGCAATCAGAACCGTACAGGAGCCCCGAAGGTGGAATATGGTTATCTTGATGGTGGGTCAAAAATGGTCGCATACGCCAAACAAATCTCTTCATTGGGGAACTTCAGAGGTGTAGCTGGGGGAAAAGTAAACAAAAAAGAGGCTGTGGATCCGGGGGATGGGGGGGGGGGGAGGTGCTGTGTTGCGTTGTGTGTGGTGTGTGTTTGTGGTGTGTGTGGTGTGTGTGTGTGTGTGTGTGTGTGTGTGTGTGTGTGTGTGTGTGTGTGTGTGTGTGTGTGTGTGTGTGTGTGTGTGTGTGTGTGTTGTGTGTGTGGGGTGTGTGTGTGTGTATGTGTGTGTGTGTGTGTGTGGGTGGGTGGGTGAGTGTGTGTGTGTGTGGGGGGGGGGGGTCGTGTTATGGTGTGGTGTGTGTGGGGGCGGGGGACGGGGTGGGCGTGCGCGCGCGTGTGGGTGGGTGGGTGGGGTGGGTGTGGGTGTGTGTTGTGTTATGTGTGTGCGCACGTGCGTGTGTGTGTTTCATTTTAGTCTGTTACTTAGTGATATAGACGTATGTGTGTTTGTGTGTGTTTGTGTGTGTGTGCGTGCGTGTGCGTGGGTGGTGTGTGTGTGTGTGTGTGTGTGGTGTGTGTGTGTATCTATGTGTGTTTATACATATAAACCAACTTGTATACATGAAAGTGTGCTAAGTTGTTTATGAGTACGTGTATTCACACGTGATGTGTGTGTGCGTGCATACATGCGTGCGTGCGTGTGTGTGTATGTCTTTATGTGTGTGTGTGTCATGTACACCTGTATATATATATATAAAGATTCCATCCACATGCGCAAGGCAATCTTATCACACATTCTTTTTCCCCCACATTGTCTATCTTCCAACCCTTTTCCCCACAGATTACAATAAAACTTGGATTGGTTAAAGACGTGAGAGGGTAGGGTGGATACGCCGAGTGCGCTCAAGATAAATAATGTCAAACTTAAGCGCACAGGCAGGGGCTAGGCCTAGCCATCTTTGCAGGTTTCTCACCAAATAATCACAGTTCTTGATTAAACCATTGACGTTGGGGGCAACAGCAAAGTGAGAGGCTGTATGACCAGTGGCTGTCCCACTCATGGAATTCCACTTTACAGCTTAGTCTTTAGTGATCGACTATGACTCTCTGACTAGGAGGCTTGACTCGCACAGTCCTTATGTGCTGCAGCCCTGGGGGCTGGTTGGCCTTTGGAGAACATCTCCAACGCTGACTGTCCTTATGCCCACTTGGCCGAGAGAGTGGGGATGTACTGTGGGCAAGGCATCTCCACTATAATCAAATTTGTGCCCAGTTTCCAAAACAGCAGCTGCCTCCTCTGCTGTTTTGGAGGTCATCGTCGGACACGACGGACAAACATACATACATACAAACATACTAGCTGCAGTGACGGGGATAGCTCTAGTGGTCAAAGCACTGGCTTTTTCCCCCAAGCCGAGGATTATAAGCAGCATCGAGCGTGGTTGCTACTTGGATGGGTGACCGTTTTACGCGCCTTGGCTTTAGTACAGTTCCCTCAGTTCAGCCAGCTGTGTAGTTGGTTACCTGCCCACTTTAGGGTCAGGGAAGGTAAAGCAGCGAGGGAGAGGAGATGGGCGCGCCGCTCTCAATATGCTGGCCCCCCTAGAGAAGTTGAGGTCTCTGACGCCTGGCTCCTCTACGACCTTATAGGTTATGGGACACCTTTACTTTTACCTTTTTTTTTAGTGATTTTACAATAGGTAACCGAGTAAAGTGTATTGCTAAAATTGCAGAGATAGAGAAAGAGAGAGACAGAGACAGAGAGACAGAGAGAGACGCAGAGAGAGAACAGGAGGGAGGGATGGGGAGAGAGAGTGGGGGAGGGGGGGGGCTTGATGTCTTTTTCATCTGGGGATGAAGACTCCTGGCATTGCCTTACACCATATCCACTGTACAAAGTTAAGAGCTATGTTCTGCTAGAAATGTGATAACGAAATTAAGTGACAAAAGAAAAAAAAACCACCAGAGTAATGAGTAGCATTTTAAAAAAGAGATTGTTTTTGCTCAAAAAGGAGTTTTTCTTAGCATTTGGTCTAGTTGCTAGGCTGTAACCGTGTGTGTGTGTGTGTGTGTTGTGTGTGTGTGTGTGTGTGTGTGTGTGTGTGTGTGTGTGTGTGTGTGTGTGTGTGTGTGTGGGGTATGTGTGTGTGTGTGTTGTGTGGTGTTGTGTTGTGTGTGGTGGTGGTGGTGGCGCTGCGCGGCCCGGTGTGTATGTGTATTGTGTGGTGTGTGTTGTGTGTGTTTGTTGCTGTTGTGTGCGTGTGTGTGCATGTGTGTAACTATGTGTATGTTGTGCTGTGTGTGTGTGTGTGTGCGTGTGTGTGTTGTGTGTGTTTGTGTGTGTGTGTGTGTTTGCGTAGCTCGCATGTGTTGTGCATGCGTGCTGTGTGTATGTGTGTATGTATGTGTGCGTGTGTCTGTCTGCATGTGTGTGTATGCACGTGCGCGGGCCTACGTGTGTATGCTTATACACGTGTCTATATACATAAATGCACATTTGTCCTTGCGCGCCCAAATCCATACATACCAACACTTCTTTCCACACGCACCTAACAACCCTACCACTAAATCCAATTCCCAGCATCAGCCCCCCCACCCCCACATCCACCCGTCCCCACCACCCTACCCCCCCCACCCCCCCCCACCCCCCCCCCCCCCCCCCCACCCCCCACCCCACCCCCACCCACCCTACATCCCCTCCTTTCCCTCTTTCCACCCTGATCTCAGACAAAAATAAAAGTAGGTTAAGGGCATGGAGAGGCAATTAAGGCGCGGGTGGGTCTGTCTGTGAGGAGCTTGCGGTTAAGAGAATGTTCAAACTAGAGAACACACGGGCAGAAAGAAAACTCCCTGGCATTTTTGCCCTCTCTCTCTGTGTATATTATAGCAAAACTTGTGTCTAGCCTAGAGCTCCGCTTTTCACAGAGGCAGCCACGCACATCGCTCCAGTTGCTTCAAAGGAAGCAAAGTGTTTGATGTCTTTTTCATCTGAGGGGAAGGGGGTGGGGGGAATACCTGGCTATGGCTGACAAGCACACTCTGTGTGCATTATTTTTTAAAAGGGCTGTGTTCTGCATTCCGTCAATTTAATTTTATAAGAAAGGGGGGAAAAAATGAGGAAAAGGAGGAAAGTTACGGGGTTTTCTTCTTCGTCGTCGTCGTCATCGTCGTCGAAGGCTCATACGTAGACAACAACTATTGTTGTCTGTTATATGAACGGGAAAAAATGCGTCACGCTGCCGTTAAGCGCCTGACAGGTCAGGCCCGGCGCATCCAACTTTGGGCAAGAGAGAGAATTGTTTGGGTTTTTTTAAGTCTTTCTGGTTGCGGGGGGGGGTGGGGGGGGGGGGGGGAGGAGGCAGCAGAATGAACCAAGAAGGCAGAAAATCGACGAGAATTAGGTGGTGACAGGAAGAATAGGAACGAGGCAGAAACAAAGAGAGTAATAGAAAAGAGGGAATTTCTAGCACAGAATTTCCAGAAGATGGGGGGATGCTATTTATGAAGATAGGCCCCCACCCCCCTCCCCCTCCAGCATCCCCACGAGGGAACTTACGGTCTGCAGTTATCTATGTGCAGAAGTTGAAGTTGCCACTAAGCCTCCATTTGAATAATGTTTTCCTTTCCAGTTAACACTTAGTTGTGAGGGGTTATTTTATTTTATTTATTTATTTATTCTTTTACATCGAGGATAATGGAATAAGCACTTATGTGCTTTTTTTACATCCAGTCCCCGTGTGTGTGCGGTTTTGTAAATTCTGTCGTCTGTTCCCACCGGCACACAATTGCCTACTCTTACGAAAAGCGGAACAGGATTTAACGTGTGCGCAAGATATTCTGAGTGCGTACGCACACGGGGCCTCGGTTTATAGTCTCATCCGAAGGACTTTTTGGGGAGAGTGGAGTCTACACTGATGTTACCTCCAGGGGAAAAATTAATATCCCCTTGAACGGGAATCGAACCCGGGTCGTCAGATTGCGAGCGCAATGTTCTAACCACAAGGCTATCCCGGGATAGGATAACCTAGCGGTTAGAGCGTGGGAGTAGCATTCTGACGGCCAGGGTTCGAGTCATCGCTGAACATTCGTTCCCTTTTGAGATGCCGGGGACTTGTCAGTATCAACAGTACCCCCACCATTTTGAAATTCTGAGTTATCGAGGGGATTTTTCCATGAAGGTTAACATCTGTACCGACTCAACTGCCCTGAAAGTCCTTCCGATGAGACTTTAAACCCAGATCCCGTGGAACAAAAACGCACGCAGACCATCTTGCGCGCAATCTCAAACGTGTTCAGCTTTTAGAAGAGTATAGCCTTTGTGTGTCGGTAGGAACGGATCACAACATTTCAAAAAATGCATGCACACAGGTGTCGTATGTAGACATTCTTCTTCTTCGTCGAACGCTCAGACAGCAACTATTGTTGTCTGTCTTATGAGCGAAAATGCGTCACGCTGCCGTTAAGCGCCTGACAAGTCAGGCCCAGCGCATCCGACTTCGGCACAAAAGAGAATAGTTACCTTTTAAGTTTTTTTATGGAAAAAAGGCAGGTAAATGGACCAAGAAGGCAGAAAATAGACAAGAAGGAGGTGACAGGAAGAAAAGGAACAAGGCAGAAACAAAGAGAGTGATAGAAAAGAGGAAATTTCTAGCACAGAATTTCCAGAATGTGGGGATGCTATTTATACTGATAGGCCCCGGCATTCCCACGGGGGAATTTGTAGACATTATCCCCGAAGTCGGACTGTGGCTATCTTTGTGGTAGGTAAACGGTGGCATACTCAAAATCTCACCATTGGTGAACCTCGGAGCTCTAGCCAAGGAACGAGAAAATAAAAAGAAACAAACAAACAAATGTTCCCTTGGGGATGCCAGAAGCCTGTCAGTATAAATAGCATCCCCATCAGCTGGAAACTCTGAGCTAGAAATTTTATTCTTTTCTATCACTCTCTTTGCTTTTTGCCTTTTCTTCCTGTCACCTCCTTCTTGTCTATTTTCCGCCGTTCTGGTCCCTTCTCCTGCCTTTTTCCCAGAAATTCTTAAAAGATAACAAGTCTCTCCCATGCCGAAGTAGGATGCGCTGGGCCTGACGTGTCAGGCGCTTAACGGCAGCGCAATGCGTTTTTGTTTTAAAAAACAAAAAGAAGAAAACAAAGCAAACATCAATAATTGCTTTCTGAGCGTTTGACGACGAAAAAGAAATTAAAAATTCCCAAACCTAGTTAGTTGTGACAGCATTCCCTTAAGAAATCTTTCGATCGATAGTATAAACTTACACTATGCGTGTCGACGCAGATACAACATGTTACAAATACGTTAAACTCTCATCTGTTTGTTGCAAAACGCTAAGAGGAAAATGACCTGTTGGCATGGGAAGCACAGACAACCTCCCATACAGCAGTAAAACCTGCAGCGCAATGAGCCTCCTGTCAGGCTGAAATTTTGCCCGAGACATTCTGCTTGAAAGTGTCATGTCAGTATAGTGTCCCAGTGATTCTTCAAAATAGTCAAGAGAAGAAAAAAGAACAAAAGAGAAGAAAAGAAAACAACAACAGAAAGGAGAAGAAAAGAGATGGAAGAAAGATAAACAAAAAAGAAAGGCAAGAGAAGACGAGACAAAAAGAGTTATAGGTCTAAATAGCTGTGTTTACATGCCTCACGTGGTTCACAAACATGGGAGACTGACATTCACAACTTTGCCCATCAGTCTTACTTAGCTAAGAGATAGACAATATTGTTGTTTCAGATGGTTTGTGTTGTCAAATATTGCTGCTGCTGCTGTTCCTGCTGCTGTTGCTGCTGCTGCTGTTGTTGTTGCTGCTGCTGCTGCTGCTGCTGCTTCTGCTGCTGCTGCTGCTGCTGCTGCTGCTGCTGCTGCTGCTGCTGCTGCTGCTGCTGCTGCTGCTGCTGCTGCTGCTTCGCAATGCTTGTCAAGACTGTCTGGGAGAGACGGGTACGTCACTTGGCTCTTATAGCTATGAGAGTGATAAATGTTACAGTGGTTGTGGTGTGGTCTGGTGGAATATGCTATATTGGTTATGTCGTGTTGTGCTGCGCTGTGCTGTGCTGTGCTGCATTACGTTGTGTTGTAATGTATTGTAGTGCATTGTGTTGCATTGTTGCGTATTGTGTTGTGTTGGGTTATGCTGTATTGCTTCGTGTCAGGTTGTGTCACATCTTATTGGGTCGTACTGTGTTGCCTTACGATAGTGTCTTGTGCGTACGGCTGTATTGTTTTGGGTTGAGTTGGGTTGGGTTGCGGTACCATATTTTTTCGAACGGTACTTTAATTGCATTGTAGTTTCTATATTGCATTATGCAGCATCGTATTGTTTTGCATTGAATGACATTGTGTTGCACTGTGTTCACTGTATTGTATGTATTTTATTGCACTGTATTGATATTGTTGTAATTACTTTGTTTTGTTGGTTTTTTTACATTGTTTTTACCATCGTAGCAATAAGATGTATCAACCTAAAACTCGAGATGCTCTCTCTAGACATTGTTGTGTGATATAAAAAAAGATCTATACTTCACTTCAAACCAATACATTCCAATACAATAGAGGACAACGCTGATACAATCCAAGCCATTCAAATGCAATACAAAGCAATACAGTCTATTGCAATACAATACAATTGCACCTCAGAGATTGGGTGAAAAAGGTAGGGTTGAACTATAATATACATTTTCTTTTTATTTATTCTGTAACTCGAAGATACTGGAATAACCACTCATGTGTGGGGGTTATTTACATCCAGTTCCCTTTGTGTACGCAGTTTTGTTAAATTCCGTCATCTGCTCACACTGGTACACAATGACCTACTCTTTCCCAAAGACCGAAAAGGTTTTCACGTGTGCGCAAGATTTCCTGTGCACGTTCATGCAGGCGACCTCGGTTTGTGGTCTCATCCGAAGGACTTTGGAAGCAGTAGAGTTGGCAGTGATGTTAACTCCTGGGGAACATCACGTTGATTTACCCTAACTTTCCTGTATTGTAAACGGTCTTTCACTCTTCATGTCCACAATTTGTGCTCTTCATTTTGGAATGAACTTGTGTTGTGAGTTTGTGGGGGGTTTTTCACACGCCCACATCCACGAGTTGTGGTTTTGTTAAATTTCATGTACCCCTTGGGGGTTTCTTGAAAATGAATCTTGAATCTTGAAAAATCGCCTTGAACGGTATCTCGGTGGTAGCTCCCGAACCTGGGCTTGAACCCAGGCCATCAGATCCTGAGTGCAACACGCAGCACTTTAACCACCAGGCTATCCCATCCTGTATGAGTATATGCTTTTAGCAACGAGTTTCTTATTTATTTTTCTATTTTATACCGAGGAAAATAGAATAAGCACTTATGTGCTTTTTTTTCATCCAGTCCACGTGTGTTTGCGATTTTTGTAAATTCTGTCATCTGTTCCCACCGGCACACAATGGCCTACTCTTACGAAAAGCGGAACAAGATTTAACGTGTGCGCAAGATGATCCGCGTGCGTTCGCACATGTGACCTCGGTTTATAGTCTCATCCGAAGGACTTTTGGGGAGAGTGGAGTCAGCACTGATGTTAACTCCAGGGGAAAATACTCCCTTAAACGAGAATCGAACCCGGGTCTTCAGATTGCGAGCGCAATGTTCTAACCACTAGGCTATCCCGTCTCCCTTCTTGGAAGGGCAGAGGTATAAAAGAAGGGGCTCCAAAGGTGTGATGTGAGTGAAAAGGGGTATCAGATACGTAGCTGAATGGGTAATAAAGAAAAGTGGGCGTCTGATAATGAAATTGTTTAAGTGGTTGGGAATGCAACCTTGGATGTCTAGCTGCCAAGTAACTCCTTCCTTCTACTTTTTTCTCTCTCCTTTAACTCTATGTAGACCCGTGGTAGGACACGATTTTGAATTTTCTTCAGAAAGCGTCTCCCGTGGAAGTTGAACGTGTTGGAGCTCATTTCTCTTCAAATACAGGGTGCATGCTGGGTGTGTTTGCGTTTTCATAACCCCTACAAAGGATGACATACTTTCGGGATGTTTAACATGCATATTTTGATCTTCTACTGGGGCATGTGTCTTTTTTGCATCACATATTAGGCAGGAGAGAGTGAAGGGCATGTGGATTGTAAACGTCAATAAGGAGAAGAAATTATGTCATTATAAAAACATTTTTAAAATATATTTTTATTTTCTGCATGCGTATATACACAAAAATAATTAATGTACTGGTGGAGAGATCTACACTTGAAGCTGACCCAGGGGATTGTCAAAAAAAAGTCTGCCCTTAATTCACTTGATGTCTCTGCCAATATTGGAACCCACGACTTTATGGACCCACTGAAATGAATAGCCGACAATCTGTCAGTTATAGTGTCTGCCTGTGAATTAATCAGATGGTGTGAGAAAAAAGGGTGTCTTTTGTCTGGTAGTGACACTGTTAGATGAGTGGGAAAAGAGGGTATGGACACTTAGAAATGACATACTTTTGGGATCTTTAACGTGCATAGTTGGATCTTCTACTGGGGCAGTGAATTTTGGTGCCAGATACTGGGCAGGAGAGAGTGAAGGGTTTGTGGATTGTTGATGTCAATGAGGAGAAGAAATTCTGCCTTTTTTAACAACTATATTTTGATCTACTGCATGCATATA
>CM054157.1:14114898-14119898 GCA_028751875.1 Rapana venosa
CGGTTTCACATACGTTACCTCGGTTTATAGTCTCACCCCCAGGACTTCTAAGGGGAGAGTGTAGTCAGCAATGCATTCATGTAATGTCCATACCATTTTGAGTCATCCAAACTACAATGCATTCATGTAATGTCCATACCATTTTGAGTCATCCAAACTACAATGCAATCATGTAATGTCCATACATTTTGAGTCATCCAAACTACAATGCAATCATGTAATGTCCATACATTTTGAGTCATCCAAACTACAATGCAATCATGTAATGTCCATACATTTTGAGTCATCCAAACTACAATGCATTCATGTAATGTCAATACATTTTGAGTCATCCAAACTACAATGCATTCATGTAATGTCCATACCATTTTGAGTCATCCAAACTACAATGCATTCATGTAATGTCCATACCATTTTGAGTCATCCAAACTACAATGCATTCATGTAATGTCCACACCATTTTGAGTCATCCAAACTACAATGCATTCATGTAATGTCCATATCATTTTGAGCCATCTAAATTACAATGCATTCATGAAATGTCCATACCATTTTGAGTCATCCAAACTACAATGCAATCATGTAAGGTCCATACCATTTTGAGTCATCCAAAATGCAATGCATTCATGTAATGTCCACGCCATTTAGAGTCATCCAAAATGCAATGCATTCATGTAATGTCCATACCATTTTGAGTCATCCAAAATGCAATGCATTCATGTAATGTCCACGCCATTTAGAGTCATCCAAAATGCAATGCATTCATGTAATGTCCATACCATTTTGAGTCATCCAGAAACAATTGTGCTCAACGTTCAACCTATTCAATGTTGGCTAATGTAGAATGCCGTCTAAAGAGAAGATGGTCTTGTCATTGCTGCTGCTACTGATGATGATGATGATGATGATGATGATGATGATGATGATGATGATGATGATGATGATGATGATGATGATGATGATATTGATGGATGATGATGGTGGTGGTGGTGGTGATGACGATGATGGTGATGATGGTGGTGACGACGACGATGATGATGGTGGTGGTGGTGGTGGTGACGACGACGATGATGATTGTGATGATGATGACAACGACGACGACAATGATGATGGCGATGATGACGATGATGATGATGATGATGATGTGGAGGGGGGGGGGGGGGGGGGGTTCTCTGAAGTAGATGCAAACGACTGGGTGCAACGAGTTCTTTTGTTTTTGTTTGTTTCTGCTCTGGTATGTTTTTGTTTTGTTTTGTTTTGGTGTGTGCGCGTACGTTTGTTTATTTCTCTTGTTTATTTTATTCTTTGTGTGTTGTGTGTGTGTGTGTGCGCGTGTGCTCTGTGTGTGTGTCTTGTGTTGTGTGTGTGTGTGTGTGTGTGTGTGTGTGTGTGTGTTGTGTGTGTGTGTGTGTGTGTGTGTGTGTGTGTGTGTGTGTGTGTGTGTGTGTGTGTGTGTGTGTGTCTTAAGTGGCTGCTGAAATGACGAATCTTGTGCAACTGTTCTCGGTTTCCTGTTACCCACGTTTTGTTTCTCTGTGTTAGTGTTTCCTGCTGTTATCTATTTTTACACCCATCCTGTTCTACATTTTAGCTCTGTCTCTGTCTCTCTCTGTCTGTCTGTCTCTTTCTCAGCCTGTCTGTCTGTTTGTTTGTCTGTCTCTTTGTCATTCTGTCTATCTCTCTCTCAGCCTGTCTGTCTGCTTGTTTGTCTGTCACTCTGTCTGTCTATCTGCTTGTCTATCTGTTTCTCTGTCTCTGTCTCTTACTCTCTCTCAGCCTGTCTGTCCGTCTGTCTTTTTGTCTGTCTATTTGTTACGCTGTTTCTCTGTCTAGCCGTCTCTGTCTGTCTGTCTCTCTTTCAGTCTGTCTGTCTGTTTGTCTCTCAGTGTGTCTGTATGTCTCTCTCTTTTTCTCTGTCTGTATCTCTCTCTCTCTGTGTCTCTGTCTCTGTCTCTGTCCTCTCTCTCTCTCTCTCTCTCTCTCTCTCTCTCTCTCTCTCTGGCCCAGTCTGTCTGTCTGTCTGTCTGTCTGTCTCTCGCCATGAGTATATTATTATGTTTGTGGGGTTAGGTTTGTATAGAAGTTAAGGGGGGTAGGGGATTTGTCGTTACCCTTCGTCGCTTTTGTTTTTGCTGATGAGACTGTGTCTGATCAGGCTTTTATTACCTCCCTGATTCATCCAGCCATGTCTTCCTCGTGTGTACATTATCTTCTTTTTCTGTCGTTATCTATTCTTCTATTTTCAGGATAATAGAATAAGTACCCGTGCACCTTTTTGTTATATGCTGAGCGTGCGATTTTTTGTGTATTCTGTCGTCAGTTCCCGTTGGCACAAATGGCCTACTCTTCCGAAAAGGTGGAACAGGTTTTAACGCGTGTGTGCAAAATGTTCTGTGTGGGTTGATACTCTGGACCTCGCTATGTAGTCTCGACTGATACATGAAAAAGGTGTATAAGCCAAACTGTAGATAGATAGATAGATAGATAGATAGATAGATAGATAGATAGATAGATAGATAGATAGATAGATAGATAGATAGATAGATAGATAGGTAGGTAGAGAGAGATATATATATAGAGAGAGAGAGAGATAGATAGATAGATAGATAGATAGATAGATAGATAGATAGATAGATAGATAGATAGATAGATAGATAGATAGATAGATAGATAGATAGATAGATAGATAGATAGATAGATAGATAGATAGATAGATAGATAGAGAGAGAGAGATAGAGAGAGAGATAGACAGACAGGCACACACACACTTACACACACACTACAAATCTACACACACACTACAAACACATACACACACACTCCAAACCTACACACACACTAACACACACACACCCTATTACTACTACTAATACAACTACTACAACTACAACTACAACTGCTACTACTACTACTACCCCTACTATTACTACTACTATACTATTACCACTACTACTACTAACTTCTACTACTACTACTAACTACTACTACTACCACTACTACTTCTACTACTACTACTACTACTACTACTACTACTACTACGACATCTACCACTACTCCTACTACTACTTACTACAACTACTAATTACTACTACTATTAACTATTACTATTAACTACTACTACTACTACTACTACCACTACTACTATTACGACTTCCACTACCCCTACTCCTGCTACCACTACTACTACTACTACTATTACGTCTACTACCACTACTACTACTACTAACTACTACTACTAACTACTACCACTACTACTACTAACTACTACTACTACTAACTACTACCACTACTACTACTAACTACTACCACTACTACTAACTACTACTCCTACTACTACTACTACTACTACAAACCAACACGCACAGACCTGTACAGAGACATACAGACAGACAGACAGAAAAAAGAAGAGTCCCCCTTCTAGCTTAGCTGCTGAGAACTGTCTTTCCCACTAAGTGCTTTTCCACTTCACAGCAGTCTAATTATTGCCATGTTCTTCCTCAGCTTATCTTTGCCACGTGCATTCTTTTTCGGATTTTTTTTTATCCCTTTTCTTCTAAGATTTCTTGTCTACGAGAAAAAAAAAGTTCCTCTGTGTTAGCGTGTCAGTGGTGTGTGTGTGTGGGGTGTGTGTGTGTGTGTGTGTGTGTGTGTGTGTGTGTGTGTGTGTGTGTGTGTGTGTGTGTAGGGGGATGGGGGTGGGGTGGGGGGAGGCGGCTGGAGGGTGTGTATGTTTTTTGAATGTTTGAGTGTATGTGCGTGTGGTGTGTGTGTGTGTGTTGTGTGTGTGTGTGTGTGTGTGTGTGTGTGTGTGTGTGTGTATGTGTGTGTGTGTGTGTGTGTGTGTGTGTGTGTGTGTGTGTGTGAGTGCTATGTGTGTATGTGTGTGAGAGAGTGAGTGAGTGAGTGAGTGTGTGTATGTGTGTGAGTGTGTGTGTGTATTTTTCTGTTGTTATTGTTGTTGTGTCTGTCTGTGTCAGTGTATGTCTGTATCTGTGTCTGTGTATGTGTGTGTCTGTGTCTGAAGTACTCTCTCTCTCTCTCTCTCTCTCTCTCTCTCTCTCTCTCTCTCTCCACACACACACACACACACACCACACACACACACACACACACACACAAGAGGGCAGACGAACAAAGATGAAATGAACTTTTTATTTATGTAGTTAATAGTTTCAGCGCAATAGCAGAAAGTGAAGGAGAGAGAGGGGGAGAGAGGGGAGAGAACAGACGGACAAGCAAAGTGAGAAGGAGTGATAGACAGACAGACAGGCACACAGCACACACACACACACACACACACACACACACACACACACACACACACACACACACACACACACACACACACACACACACAGATAGACACATAAGGAGATATAAGCATACGAAGATACATACAAACAAGAAAGAACAGAAAGACAAATAATGAGAAATAATGAGACAGACAATGACAAATTCAATGACAAATTCTTTTATTTCGAGGATAATGAATAAGCACCCATGTGCTTTTTTACAATCAGTCCCCGCCCTTAGGGATATATAAGAGAAAGAAAGAAAGAAAGAAAGAAAGAAAGAAAGAAAGAAAGAAAAAAAGAAAGAAAGAAAGAAAGAAAGGAAGGAAGAAAGAAAGAAAGAAAGAAAGAAAGAAAGAAAGGAAGGAAGAAAGAAAGAAAGAAAGAAAGAAAGAAAGAAAGAAAGAAGAAAGAAAGAGAGAGAGAGATAGTGCTGGGTGGAATTGAACCTAAGACTGTTCAAGTTTTTGTCCACCTGCTGGACTGGACCGAACCAGAAGACAGTAAGATCCAACGAATAATAGAAAGTAAATACAAAACGACACGTAGAAAGACAAAGAGACCAAGCGAAAACAAAAAAATGAGAGGGACAAACGCACACAAAAACCATACAAATACTAAAACAAAAAAAACACACAAAATCGAAACCCAAACAGACATAATACTAGCAGAAGAAACAGACCTTCACAGACATACAGAAAGAGCTCA
>CM054157.1:14132398-14134898 GCA_028751875.1 Rapana venosa
TGCGAACGCACATGGAACATCTTACGCACACGTTAAAACCCGTTCCGCTGTTCGGAAGAGTAAGCCTTTGTGCACCGGTGGGAACGGGTGACAAAATTGACAAAACTGCATACACACGGAGACTGGATGTAAAAAAAAAAGCACGAGAGTGTTTTATTCCATTGTCTTCGAAATAAAAGAATAAATAAATAAATAAATATATTCATCCTCCAATTACTGCCAATGTCATCCTTTAATTTCTTTTTCTTCTTTAAACTTTGTGTTTACCTTGCTTCTCTTTTCTATTTTTTCACGGTTTATTTTTTTGGTTGGTTTGTTTTTGTTGGTTTTGCTTTTTTTTTTTGTTTGGTTGGGGGTTTTTTGTCTTGCATGTTGTGTGAATAAAGAAGCGACGCTAATGCATTTCCCTGCTGACTTCTTTCTCTACACAAATCATTTGAAGTACCTAGGTTTGTGTCGTTTCAACCTTTTTTTTTACAGGAAAGTGTGCTTTGATTGTGCAGGTTTCATAGGTTTTTTTGTTGTTGTTTTTTGTGCCGTTTTCCTTTGTTTTGTCTTTGGGGTTGGTTGATTTGTTTGATGTTTTGTTTTGTCTTTTTGTTTATATTTGTTTGGGTGGGGTTTTTTTTTGTTTGAACGTGTTGTTGTTTTTTTCATAGCATGTCAGTCTGTCTGTGAAGGAATCAGTCTGTATGTGAATATACCTGTCTGTCTCTCTGTCTGCGTGTCTGTGTGCCTGTCTGTCGGTGTGTCTGTCTGTCTGTCTGTCTGTTGCTATTTTTGTGGGAATTTAAAGACAGAATGATAGCTTCCTACAAACAAGACTGGCATGCTTGCATAGAAGAATCAGAAAAGTATAACTGGTACTCTTCCTGTAAAAGTGTTTTTCAAACAGAAAAGTATGTTACAGTTGTAACACAGAAATGGCATAGGAGTAATCTTGCTCGATTAAGATTAAGAACTTTAGGCCCAAATGCCTGCAAAACATGGTTTTCCACTGACACATCTGCACAGTCTCCATGCCCCATGTGTGTCGCGCAGACTGAAGATGAAATGCATTTTTAGTTTGATTGTAATTCGCACGATGACATCCGTCAGAAATGTCTCATATTTAATGAAGAAATCTCAAGAATTAGAGATGTAGTTAGCATTCTCTTGATCGAAGATGAAGAATTTCTAAAATCACTTGCAAAATTTATCTCCCTTGCTTGGGACAGCAGAAAAAAGAAAACTGCAGTTAATTGATATACCTTTTCAATGTAACACAATCTTGTTTTCTATATTTGTGGAATATAATTTCCATTGGCTAAATTGCCTTATTTGAATGTGAGGGTCAGGTGGTCGATTTGTCCTACACTGTTGCTGATTTGTAGGTAACATGACACTGTGTGTGTGTGTGTGTGTATGTGTGTGTGTTGTGTGTGTGTGTGTGTGTGTGTGTGTGTGTGTGTGTGTGTGTGTGTGTGTGTGTGTGTGTGGTCGTGTGTGTGTGTGTGTGTGTGTGTGTGTGTGTGTGTGTGTGTGTGTGTGTGTGTGTGTGTGTGTGTGTGTGTGTGTGTGGTGCGTGTGTGTGTGTGTGTGTGTGTGTGTGTGTGTGTGTGTGTGTGTGTGTGTGTGTGTGTGTGTGTGTGCAAGCTTGTGATAATAATTACTGTATGATAACAATTAATGTATTTGGTTGAATATAGTTAATGGAGATGCCTTTTCCTCTTTCGGTTTTCATTATTTCCTTGTTGCAAAAAGCATATTGTTTAAATTGTGTTCATACTGTGCTCCTTGCCAAAAAGACTGTATTGTTAATGGCAATAAATTAATTTCAGTGTTCAGTGTTCAGTCTCTCTCTCTCTCTCTCCTCTCTCTCTCTCTCTCTCTCTCTCTCTCTCTCTCTCTCTTCGCTCTCTCTCTCTCTCTATCTCTCTCTCTTTCAAATCACTTCTTCCTCACCTCATCAGTAAACCAAACTACTCCTCTATTCGTTGTACCTACCAAATAAATAAATAAATAAATAAATAGAAACATTAAACAAAACACACACACAGAGCTCTGCAGTTCAAATACTACATACACTTGTGTTGAAAACCAAAACAAAAACTTCAAAAGTTTCATGGTTTTTCTTTTCTTTTTTTTCTTTTTTTTTATCCTTCAAGAAAATGAGTCTGTCTGAAAATATGCACAGCGATTTCGCTACGTTTAAAAAAAAAATCCTTTCATGTCCTTCTATGCGTTCCTTGGGCGTTTACCTTCTTGGAAGAAGGTTGTAAGTGAATCGCTTGCTTTCAGCAGTAAGGCTACTTACTACACGAGACATTTTGCATCAGAAGCTGACTGCGCATGTCAAAACTTGCCTGACGTCATTTCCTCTGTTATATCTCTGTGTGTTGTTAAAAACAACATCTTTTTTTCTCTTGTTGTCGCTTTGGTCTGGTAGGAACTATTATTTTTTCATGGGTTATTTTGTTTTTGCTGTTGTTGGTGTTTTTTTTAGGGGGGGGGGGGGGGG
>CM054157.1:14142398-14157398 GCA_028751875.1 Rapana venosa
CACACACACACACACACACACACAAAGAGAGAGTAAAAGAAAGAGAAAGACGAGACAGACAGTCAGACAGACAGATAGATAGATAGATAGACAGACAGAGAGATAGACAGACACAGAGAGAGACAGGCAGACAGACAGAGAGAGACAGACAGAAAGACAGAGACAGAGAGAGACAGGGACAGAGATAGACAGAGGGACAGTCAGACAGAGAGAGACAGACAGAGACAAGACAGAGACAGACAGACAGGACAGACAGACAGACAGACAGAGACACAGAAAGACAGGGACAGAGAGAGTGGCAGAGACAGAGAGAAGCAGATATACTGACGCATCAAAGAGAAAGAGAGACCGCCACAGACGTTTATTCGTAAAGCACATCTCCCATTGATAATAATAACAATAATGATGATAGTAGTAATGACATGGATGATGATAATACTATCAATAACAATAACAATAGTGACGACAATAATAATAACCATCATCATCATATTAATCATCATCATCATCATAAAACCAATGACATCAATTTCACGATGCTTACGCTACAAATGACAAGCTTCAAACTTGTACTCAAGCTGTTTTTTTCTAAGAAAAACCAACTATTATTATATCATCTCATCAAATCGAGAAGTTAAGTTTAAAACACAAAACAGTACAGCGCTCCAAACCGAGAATGCTTCGCACAAACGCAACACTTATCATTCGTTTTACATTACACTGTTTTCTCTGCCGAAGACATAAAGGAGAGAAGAAGAAAAAATCCACGCGAACAAGCAAACACAGCTATGGTGCAATATTTACACGGTAACATTCTCATTTTCAAAGTATCGTTGTTAAGTGGTTTAGGAAGAACTAGCTCTAAGAAAAATGGGGGGGGGGGGGGGGGACAGAAAAAAAAAAACACCAAAAAAACCTCAACAAACTATCACCACAGTGAACGTTGAAGGACAAGCCAAATGTCAGATTTGATTCCTGAGTCAAGTTGTGCTCAGTCGAGATGTAATTCGCTGACAGAATTATGGCAACCACTCCACTCCCCCCTAAAAGTCCTTTGGATGAGACTTAGCTCTTGACATTTCCAGTCAGCGCTTTACATCCACATATCCTTTTAAAAAAATGAACAGAAAATACCTACATACGCGAGCTAAAAAGGGCGATGGTATCATTTTCCAACAGAACTAATACGTCTGTCTACATCATCGATGTAGTCACTGTCAAGCAAAAAAGAATGTCCCGTTTAAAAACAGTCATATAAAAAAAAGGACGAATACTTCATCATCAGTGCATGCACTGTCAAGTAACATACAGTTATGTCAAAAAAAAATTTTTTAAGAATATTACAAAAGCCATTTTTTAGATTGATGCTAGAACATGGTAATCTTGCTCGCAACAAACGTTTAAACGTGGATTGCGAAGCTGGATTAAACTTAAGCTTATTGTGATTCACGATGTAATATACTTTTTTTTTTAAATTGCATTGCAATCAGTCCCACTTCCACAACAGAAATACTGTTAAAAAATATAACAAAGTACTAGAGTGAAGACTGACTGAGTCGAAATGGAAATATGTTGGGGTTTTTTATTGAGGAAATGGGGAAGCGCATATACAACAGCATTTTTTCTTTCGTCCAGTCATCAGGATGAAGTAAATTAATACAAGAGAAAGACAGACAGACAGACAGAAACAGAGAGAGACAAGTACAAAGAGAGAGAGACAGAAAGAATGAAAACTCATTAAGAAAACAAGTTCCTCCAAATTGAAAACTTTCAGTTTTTGCTACAAATGCATTTTTGTTCAGTCACTACAAAGCAAATAATATACAACACTTTGTACGCCTTTTTCACACAAACACACACACACGAACCATTAACAAACAAACCTGTCTCCGTTTCTGACGCATTTTCTGCCGTTTCTAAACGAATGCCCACTTTCTTTACCTCGTTAATACTGTCACCAAACAGGAAATCCAGAGAGTAGAAACTGAAGCCATCCAAAGATGCAGACTGTAAACTGAAAACAGAACAGATGGAAATGTGTTATGAAGAACAACAAACAGTGGCAACACAAACACATATGTTGAAAGTAAACAAGACAGCACGTGTAGTAAAGATGTTTCCTTAACCTTTTGCGGTTGTTGGGAAACGAGGTGTCACAGACCTCAGCTTCTCTAGGAGCCAGTATATTGAAGACGGTACCCACCCATCTCCTCTCCCTCGCTGCTTTACCTTCCCTGACCCTAAAGAGGGCAGGTACCCATTTACAGCTGCGTGAAATGGTGGACTGTACCTGTACTGAAGCCAAGGCGTGCAAACGGTCACCCATCCAAGAGGTAACCACGCTCAATGCTCCGTAGCTTAGGGCAAGCGAGTGCTCTGACCACTGAGCTATCCCGTCCCTACAGTACATGCTGCAGGATACGATATAAAACCTTTCATCCGGGGATGGTTTCATGAAAGGCTATTACAGTCGTACCACTGAACTTTACGTTCTGACTACGATTGTCCGGACGAAATTGCATTCCAAAAAATCATTCGACCATGGTTCCCTACCCCCCTCCCCCCCATCACACACACACACACACACACACACACACCGTTATGCAGTCACAGTGATACCCTTTTCCCCAGTGCTGCGTTCTTAACTGACGAAATGTGACGCCAAAAAAAAAAAGATAGTAAATAATTAAGTCTAAAGGAACCACGTTACCTTCTATATAGGATGTACTCTGTGGCATGTCAAAATTTTTAAAAATTCAGGATGAAGACGAATTTCAGCAGGACAGGATCGGCCTCTCAATTCGTAGAATAACGGTACACTAGGCTTGGGACAGACCCACATAACCGCGCAGGTAAAGATTACTGCCTTAATAATTATTGTTCTCCTACGCAGCAGCTCGCCACAGCATGTTTACTTTCATAAGAAAAGGCTTATTGGAAACTACCAACAACCAAAAGATTGGCGTAAAAGCTGAAGTTGCGTTGGCGATGAAGTTTGCCTACTACTAAGACGGATGGTCCTCCCACTCTTGAAGGTAAACTGCAGTTTGGTAGGTTACAACTTTCCCTCCACAGGACAGTGGTTTCACCCACAGTGACACAACCGCTTAAAGGGCTGGAATTTTTTCCCTGTAGTTTACACCAGTACCGACTCCACTCCTATGAAAATCCTCTGGACGAGACAATAAACCAAGTCCGTGTGTACACGTGCGGCAGAACATCTTGCGTTTACGTTAAAACCCTGTTCAGCCTTTCAAAAGAGCAGGCCATTCGTGACAGAAAGAACAAATGACTAACACATTGTTTGTTAATTTTTTTAAAGTATGCACATTGATGTCATGTTTAGACATTATTCCCGAAGTTAGAATGCAGCTACCTTAATGGTGAGCAAAAACGGTCGTATAATTTATGCAAAAATCTCATCATGGGTGAATCTCTTAAGATAAAGCTGAGGAACAAAAACACAAATAAAAATTGCCGTGATGACGTCAGTGCTACCCCAGTTCAGGAGGATTGACCCCATAACCTGAAAATGTTCATGCAGTGTGTGAAGGACACGTAAATGGGAGAGGCAAGCCTCCTAACTGAAGCCCATCTTTCCCTGGTTACAAAATGCCGGCTGCACATAGTTGTGAGTTGCGTCGTTAAGTGCTGGTGGTTCTCTTGTCCTTAAGTGGGACCAGACATTCAACTGCCGGAACCTGGTCCATAAAAGGGGACGGGATAGATAGCCTGGTGGTTAGCGTGATGCGCTCGTGATCTGCTGACCTGAGTTTTATTCTCGTTCAAAGAGGATTTTTTTCTTCTGGTGTTAACTAACATCAGTGGCGACTCCACTCCCCCTAAAAGTCCGGATGAAAGTCTAAACTGAGGTCCCGTGTGCAAACGCACGCCGAACATATTGCGTGATTATGTGGATCCTAACCAGTTTATGATATCAGCCACTTGGTTTTAAATAGATCTTTCTTCAGGAAACATGAATATACATACACAAGGTAAAGGTGTCCCATAACCTATAAGGTGTAGTGGAGCGAGGCGTCAGAGACCTCACTTCTCTAGGGCCAGCATATTGAGGGCGGCGCCCATCTCCTCTCCCTCGCTGCTTTACCTTCCCTGACCCTAAAGAGGGCAGGTACCCATTTACAGCTGGGTGAACTGGGGGAACTGTACTGAAGCCAAGGCGCGCAAACGGTCACCCATCCAACTGGTAACCACGTTCGACGCTGCTTAACTTGGCTGGGGGAAAGCGAGTGCCCCGACCACTGAGCTATCCCGTCCCCCTACATACACAAACTGGGAGCAATAAAGAAGCAAATAGCTTCTGGCATGCTCGACCACTTAACCTCATCACATTCGTGTCATCATTTATAACTTCGGTATATTTTTTGTCATTGTATGTTGCTTACAATTACGTTATGTTCTCTGTGTAAAATCTACTCTTCCCGATCGGTAGAGGTTATATATTGCTCCAACAGTCCAGCGCCACTCATTTTTTTGTGTAGTTTCTTTCATGGACAGACATCAGTTTAGTTGTCCTATGACAGTGGTCTTTTTTTTTTTAACTGGGTCTTCTTTGCAAGCGACAACTCTTTTTGCTGCCGTGAATTCTTTACTTGTGTCTACACCCACAACTCGTGGTCCGGATGAAAGCGATAATAAAATGTATTTTTGAACGGAATGAAACCTGATACCCAGGTATGGGATAGCCTAGTGGTTAGAGCACTGACCACACAACCTGACGGCTCAGGTTCGAGTCACCACCGAGACACCCACCGTTTGACGGAATTTTGCTAGTAGTTAACATCAGTACCTACTCCATTCTGATCCCCTTAATGTCCTTCGGATGACGCTGTAAACCAAGGTCCCGTGTAGGAACGTCAACAGAACATCTTGGGCACACATTAAAACCAGTACAGTTTCGCCTTTCGCTCCTGTGTGTCGTTAGAAACAGAAGGTGTAAAGAAAAAAACCTCACATACTCTAGTATGCCGTGTTTAGACATCATCCCCGAAATCGTAATACGGCTACCTTAGTGGCGGATAAACAGTCGTATACATGAAAACTCACCATTAGTGTACCTGGGAGCTCTAACTGAGAAACGCAAGAAGAAAAAAGAA
The DNA here is from genome assembly GCA_028751875.1 of Rapana venosa. Taxonomy (NCBI): domain Eukaryota; kingdom Metazoa; phylum Mollusca; class Gastropoda; order Neogastropoda; family Muricidae; genus Rapana; species Rapana venosa. Next base: position 14,147,516 of record CM054157.1, read on the forward strand.
ACCCGCAACCTTTTTGCCATGTCGCCTCTAAACCGTGGATCCGCTGGTAAACATTCCAAACTAAATGCAGAACATGCTAAAGTCTTTACTACCAGTTGGTTGGTTGGTTGGCTGGTTGGTTGGTTGGCTAGCTGGTTGGTTGGTCAGATGGTTGGTTGGTTGGATAACTGGCTGGTTGGTTGGTTGGTTGGTTGGTTGGCTAGCTGGCTGGTTGGTTGGTTGGCTGGTTGGTTGGTTGGCTAGCTGGTTGGTTGATTGGCCAGATGGTTGGCTGGGTGATTGGCTAGCTGGTTGGTTGGTTGGTTGTTTGGTTGGTTGGCTAGCTGGTTAGTTGGTTGGATAGCTGGTTGGTTGATTGGTTGGCTAACTGGCTGGCTAGATGATTGGCTGGCTGGTTAGTTAGTTTGAAAGTTGGCTAGTTGTTCCACTAGTTGGTTGATTGTTTCTTATTTCATTTTTTTTCTTCTCCCGTGATTACAATGAATGACGTAACCGCTCAACTTCCGAAACTTACCGAAGATAGCCGAAGAGGAGCTGAGTATGCTGACGTTTTCAGGGGCCTGGTGGGAGCAGCTTTTCTGCAGGAGAGTGATGTGCTTCTGTCTGGGGGTCGTCTGGTTGTGGAGGTAGTGCTGCAGAGGGGGACAGCTGCTGATGTCCACTTTGTCCAGACAGCTCTGGGCGCTGTGGTAATCCCTGCAGACCACACGATGGGAAGAGAGAGAGAGAGACAGGTAGGAGGAAGGTTATGGACATGGTAGATACTTGTATGAATGAGAGTTCGTAACACGCGCGTGCGTGTACACACACAGACAGACAGATACATGCGTGATTTTTTATGCACAAACATTGTGTATACGAAGTGTGGGAGGGGGCGGAGGTGTTGAGGGGGTGGATAGATAGATGGATAGATAGATAGATAGATAGATAGATAGATAGATAGATAGATAGATAGATAGATAGATACATACATACATACATACATACATACATACATACATACATACATACATACATACATACATACATACATACATACATACATACATCGATCGATCGATTGATCGATGGATAGATGGATGGATGGATGGATGGATGGATGGATGGATGGATGGATGGATGGATGGATGGATGGATGGATAGATAGATAGATAGATAGATAGATAGATAGATAGATAGATAGATAGATAGATAGATAGATAGATAGATGGATGGATGGATGGATGGATGGATGGATGGATGGATAGATAGATAGATAGATAGATAGATAGATAGATAGATAGATAGATAGATAGATAGATAATTCACATATATATATATATTCATATGTTTTATATAAATCAGTATATCAAACAAACAATCAATGAAAATATAAATAATTAAATGAATCCGTAAATCAGGTCAATCAATCAATCAATCAACCAGTCAATAGCTCCTTACGTGCATAGCTGACTACTGAACGCCGTAAAACGGCCAGAGTGATCTGCCAAACTAGGTCAACATCAATCAGCCAACCCATCAACCAATCATCAAATCGATCAATCAATCAATCAATCGTATACGTCCAGAGGAAAAGGCTTTGTCAGTGATCAAATGTATGGTAAGTGCCAAGGCAATTTGTTTTGCTTTAAAATGTTTATGTTAGGATTGTCTTCGGTCATCACAAGCTCTTAAGCATAATAACATGCACCCTCCGTCAAAAGAAAACATACCCTCTAAAGTCAGAATGTGGCTGCCTATTATGGCAAGATACTTCAAAAGAGGCAGGGAAGGTAAAGCAGCAAAGGGAGAGGAGATGGGCGCCGCCCTCAATATGCTGGCCCCCTAGAGAAGCTGAGGTCTCTGATGCCTTGCTCCCCTACAACCACATAGGTTGTGGGTCACCTTTACCTTTCTGCTTCAAAAGAGACTTACTCGCAAACTTCGCATCATGTGTGTGTACTTACTATTTCACAGTGAATGATTCCCACGTGGGATGAGTGAGTCAGAATGTATAATCTGCGTGACCCCTTGGGTGTTTTGCTGGGGAACGCACAACAACAACAACAGTGATAATCAATCAATCAATCAAACGTTCCTCACTTGCACTGCTGAGTGCTGGGTGCAGGAACGTCCAGGCTGAGTGGCCATACGAGACCCAAGATCCGCAGACAGTGATCGATTCTGGCCTTGCCACGTGACCCGCATTTATCTGTAAATTAAAAAAAACGTTGGAAGATGTTACAGTTTGAAAAACCAGTGGAATTCAAATTCAGCCCAGAAAGCGTTCTTCACTCTGAAGTTTGTATAAGTACTGCCACAAGCTTGTCAGGCCTAAACAGATTTAATTTTTTAAAAACCCATCAATGAATAGAACAAGAACAGTATGAGTCCTTTGTAACAGTATTAGTTGCTGGATTCTCCTCTCTCCTCTCTTCTCTCTCTCTCTCTCTCTCTCTCTTCTCTCTCTCTCTTCTCTCTCTCTCTCTCTCTCTCTCTCTCGATATACTGTCTAATCAACCTTGAATTTGAACATTAGATTATGCTGAAAATTATATCAATGCAGAATTGATTACTGTTTTTCATTACCACGAGTCTACATAAATAGTTAACTATGAAATTCATCCCACACTGGGTAAAAAGATAACGCTAAATCATATACTTTTTTTTTTTACGAATTGCTCAATGTATCGATTGGCTGTAATTTTCTTGACTATACTGTAAAAATCTCAAGGCCTGACCAAAAATTGGAACATATTGAACAATGTCACATTTTTATAACAGGGAGGAAAAAGCATTAAACTGCTTACTGGCAATCACTTGCTTTTAGAACAACGAGCACATTTTTTGGTGAAAGCTTATGCCCCTTTCAGAAAATGTCTTGAAAAAGTTATCTCCCATCAGTCACTTATCTCCCATCGTAAATATTGTCGCTGTCTCTTGTTGCCCTTTGTCTGAGTAATGCGCAGTTTTCTTCTTTTTTTCTTTTGTCAAAAACAGCTTTTAGAAAGATATATAGTTCATGTTTTATTTAGGTTAGATTTGCTGCAGTAGTTTCCAAATTGTTTGGGTTTTGCTACAACAGTACAAAACTAACATCACAGCTACACCTGTCATGGTGTTTCTAAGACTTCAGTTGCTGTAATTTGGGGGTTTAAAAAATAGCAGTATTGGAAAGATAAATCCTACAGTTCTATCAAATTTAGTTTTATGAATTGTTTGGGGTTATTTCTTTAGGGTGAATTTCAGTATCAAAGATTAACGCGCGCACGCACACACACACACACACACACACGCACACACACACACACACACACACACACCATTGAACATACGGCACAATGTCACATTTTAAAACAGGAAAAAACAACATTAACCTGCTTACTGGGAATCTCTCGCTTTTAAAACAAGCACAGGAAACGGGATGAAAACATTTACAAAACTGCGCACACACACGGGAATTGGATGTTTAAAAAAAAAAGCACGTGAGTGCTTATTCCATTATCCTCGAAATACAAGTTTAAAACTAAATTTTAAAATGATAATAAAAAAAACATCCCCCCCCCACACATGTGTCTATAATATGTCATACACATCATCACCACACCACACAACAGTAACAGCAACAACAACAACAGCAACAATAACAGCAACAGTTACCGGTGCCTTTCTCTTCGTCAGTAGTATTGCACTGCTCCTCATAGAGACCAAAGATGTGCTGAGGATAGAGGACATCCATCAGCGCCCCGAATATCGGACACGTCATTGGCACCTCGCTGGCTTGCAGGCACGTACGGAAACTTGCATAGGCACTGGAACAACACACGTTAGTGACACAGAAAGAAAGAAAGAAAGAAAGAAAGAAAGAAAGAACGAAAGAAAGAAGAACTAGAGAAATAAAAAACAGAAAGAATGTTAAGAAGAATGGAAACAGAGAAGGAACGAAGAGTGCAAAGAAAGAAAAATAGGAAAGAAGAAAGAAGGAAAGAAAGTAAGAAGACCGGAAAGAAAGAAAAATAGGAAGGAAAGATATTAAAAAAGGAAAGAAAGAAAGAACTAGAGAAATAAAATAAAAAAGAAAGATGTAAGAAGAATGGAAATAGAGAAGGAACGAAAAGTGCAAAGAAAGAAAAAAAGGAAAGAAGAAAGATATTAAAAAAAGAAAGAAAGAAAGAAAAAGAAGACTGCAAAGAAAGAAGAAAAACAAAAACGAAACAAAGAAAGAAGAAAGCAAAAAAGCAAAATGGAAAAAAGAAATAAAAAGATCGGGGGAAAGAAAATATGGGAAAAAAATTAAAAAAAGAAAGAAAAAACAAAGATAAAACGACACCCCCCCCCCCCCCCCACCAACATCACACAAAACCAAAAAAGGTAGGAAGGAAGGAAAAAGACAAAAAAGAAAAAATTTAAGAAAGGACGAAAACAAAAACAAAACAAGAAAAAAAAAGAAAGAAAAACAGCAAAAAAATAAAAAAAAAAATCACAAGAAAGAAAAAAAAAAAAAGCTGAACACCCCAGTAACGAAAAAAAAAACAAATAAGAAGGAAAGAAAAAAAAAAGAAAGAAAGAAAGACGAAAGAAGACCAAAACAATCAAATAAAACCTGTCTCACAGGGAACAATGGTTTTTTGCTTTGAAACCCTCTTCACCGTGTCTTCCCACAGCGAAACAAACCCTAACTACCCCAAACCCAAACTCAAAACAAACAAAAAACGCACAAAGAACCCTTAGTCTAAAACCGGAAAAAAAAAAAGCAAAAAAAAAAACCCTGAAGTGAAACCCGGGGGAAAGGGGGAAAAAAGGCGGGGGGTCGAATCTAGGTCAAAAAGGAAGAGAGAGAGAGGAGAGAGAGAGAGAGAGGGGAGAGAGAGAGAGAGAGAGAGAGAGAGAGAGAAAGAGGAGAGAAGAGGGAAGAGAGGATGGGGGGGGGGGGGGGGAGGGGGGGATGGAGAAAGAAAAATGAGGTCAACTGGGGGGGTCCAACGGGAAAAGGGGGCAGGAATAGAAAAAGCGAGAGGGGGGGGGGGGGGGGGGGGGGGGGGGGGGGGGGGGGGGGGGGGGGTTTTTTGGGGGGTTTTTTTTGGGGGTGGGTGGTTTTTTGTTGGGGGGGTTTGGGGGGGCCCCGTTTTTTTTCCCCCCCCCCCCCCACCCCATCCCAGGAACATTTTAAGGCTGATCTGTAGATAAAGACCCCTTTGGGGGGGTTTGGGTTTTTTTGTTCGAATTTTTGTGAATGAGAATTTGGGGTAAAAAGAGAAAGAATGAAGGAAAGATATTTTCCAGGGTTACAGAGTAAGTTTTATATACTTTTTTTTATTTTTCCTGGCCCCGTTAGGGACTACAACAAAATTAAAAAACAAAAACCAAAAAAAAAAATCTAAAGTCAATATGAAAAACAAAGTTGGGAGAGGACAAGAGAAGGGGTGGGGGGTGTGTGTGTTGTGTGTGTGATGCATGCTGGTGAGAATATGTAAATATGGATGGGCAAGCATGTGCACCCATGGGGGGTTAGAACATTACTGGTATGTTGAAGTTAAACACTCTTTTAATTACAAAAATGTGCGTCTACTTGCTTACTTGACAATATGATATCCATGGCAATATCTTGATGTTTTCCTTTTTGTTTAGCATTATGACTATAGTCATAAACATTATAATCTGCATTTTTTTCAGCACATTAGCAAGAAAAAGGCAAGGTTAAAGACAGTTTGAAATCCTGTTTGAGGTTTATGATAGGGCCGCAGATAGGATGTCATTAACTGAAAGCCTGAAACACCCGGTGACCTTTAGGTACAATCAGACCATTATGTGGTACACGGTCTCTCTTTTCCTCACCATCCCCCAAATTGTTCACAAATTAATGTAGCCACATGATAGCTGCCTGTGCCACATAATGGTTTGACTGTACCTAAAGGTCACTGAGTGTTCCAGGCTTTCAGTTAATGACATCCTATCTGCGGCCCTCTCATAAACCTCAAACAGGATTTCAAACTGTCTTTAGCCTTGCCTTTTCTTGCTAATGTGCTGAAAAAAATGCAGATTATGATGTTGATGAATATAATGAGGGATATCACTTTTACCAGTGTGGAATCAAAAGTAAACTATTTTTCATCTCAACTGCTCCCTGGGGTTGTAGGGGTACTGCAGTGACGATCGAATGTTGCACCAGTTGGCTTTATTTGCTGCGGTTGTGGGCAAGTGCCTGGATCGTGAAGCTCTTCCCGGTCCATTCTGTGATGTTGTCTGCCCATTTCTTCTTCGGCCTGCCTCGCTTTCTCTTCCCCTGCACTGTTCCTTGCAGTATGGTCTTGGAGAGCCCATCTGATCTTGTCACATGTCCATACCATCTGAGCTTCCTTTTCTAGACTGTGGTCAGCAGGTCTTCGTACTATTTTTCTTGTTGGGTGATGGTTTGTTGGACTTTGTTGGTAATGTGGTCCATGTATGAAATGCGAAGGAGTCTTCTGAGGCATCTCATCTCCAAAGACTGGATCCGCCTTTGTAGATCTGCAATCAATGTCCAGGATCGCATGCATACAGATATGTGGAGATGACCAATGCATGCAGTAGCTTGACCTTGGTCCTGTGAGATGTTTCGGTCTTTCCAGATGGTCGTGAGCTTTGCCATTGCTGTTGCTGTATGTGCAGCTCTTGCGAGGATCTCGGTCTTTAAGCCTTCTTCACTAATAATAGCTCCAAGGTACTTGAAGTGATCTACAACCTCAAGTTCTTTACCACTGAATGTGATCTTGGTAGGGGTTGGCTGGGCACTGTGTGTCATGAGTTTTGTCTTCTCGGCACTGGAAGTAAACTACAGCTGATTAAAAAGCCATTAGCAATGTTCAAGAACTACTCCGTTTCTCTTACAAGCTTAATAAAATGCCTAGTCTTACAATCTGAACGTGCATCAGTCTGTCTGCCTGTCTGTTTCTGGTGATCTGTCTTTCTCTGTCTCTCTTTGTATAAGTCTCTGTCTTTGTCCCCGTTCTCTCCTCTCTCTCTCTCTGTCTCACTCTTTTCTCTCTCTCTCTCATCACACACACACACACATATATATATATATATATAGATATATATTATTATATAATAATATATAGATATATATATTGTTGTTTGTATGTATGTATATACATATATATATGCATATATATATATATATATATCATGTTTAATTTAATCAGTATGGGCCATTGCCACTCATGGAAGGTATATATATATATATATTTATATATATCCTCCATGAGTGGCAATGGCCCATACATGATTAAATTATAAATTTATCGGAATCCTACTCTATATTCTTCTCTCTTCTCTCTCTCTTCTCTCTCTCTCTCTCTCTCTCTCTCTCTCTCTCTCTCTCTCTCTCTCTCTCTCTCTCTCTCTCTCTCTCTTTCTCTCGCTCACATATACACACAATATCTCTCTCTCGCTCTCGCTCTCTCTCTCTCTCTCTCTCTCTCTCTCTCTCTCTTCTCTCTCTCCTCTCTTTCTCTCTCTCTCTCACTCACACACTCTCTCTCGCTCTGTCAAAACAGCAGGATACCCCCCACAAGCAGAAATGCGGCTACCTTAATGGCAAGTTAACGAGAGTATACGCAAACATGTCACCATTGATGAACCTCGGAGCTCTAGCCGAGGAACAAAACGAAACCACCAACCAACCAACAAACAGACAAACAAACAAGAGACAAAAAGCTCCAGCAGGATACTAATAGAAGGAGACAATGGAGATGAGTAGCAGCCGAGCAGACAGAAGGTGCGGTAACAGACTGCTTTTTCCCTTAGCCAAAAAAGATCATGAATATATCAGTCAGTAGGTCAGTGGGTGGGTGGGTGGTTTAGCTCGTCAGGTTAAAACACACACAAAAAAGAAAACGCAAGCGTTTAAAAGTCCACGCTAAGGTCAAAATGAAGGTTTTAAGGGGTTGTTTTTTCTTTTCTAGATGGTGCATGCAATGAATAAGCACTATTATTGTGGGAGGAGTTTTTGTTTTGTTTTGTTGGGTGGATTTTTTTTTTAATTTAAACTATCCGTTTTAAAAATGTGTGCGTCAGTGAGTGAGCGAGTGAGTCAGTGAGTCAGTCAGTCCGTCAGTCAGTCAGTCAGTCAGTCATTCACTCACTAAGTCAGTAACTTTGGACCAGCCGCCATGGCGCAGTGGTTAGCGCCTTAGATTTCGGACTGGAAGGTCGCGGGTTCGATTCCCATAAGAGTCATAGGGATTTTCGGACTCCGGCCGGCTCCTACCCAGAGTGAGTGTGCTGTGGGCTCAGTTGGAAGACTGGGACCACACAATCGAGCTTCATCCACTTAACGGATGAGAATTTGAGAGTGTTGCTCAAATTACCTGACCAACACTGCAGGTGTCTGTATCTCTCGGGCCCGGTTGACCCTGGAATATATTATGATAGTAAGCGTAGAGTACAACCCTGTCAAGTAGTCTCAAAGCATATGCACTTCCACAGCAGCATCATTACGTCATCCTCATTGTCATTGATCATCATGCAATTTAAAAAAATGCCTCTGATTCGGTGGTCCCAATTGCTCTGGTCTCATGGTGACTTCATATTCGGTTTCGCCATACACTTCTGTGCCTGTGCTGAGTTTGTGTCAAAGCCTTTGGGGTTGGAGGTTCGCGGGGTACGGTCGTTGAAGGGACGTTGTGGTGGTTGCCATCTCGGGTGGGCAACTCACTCAGTCTGGCTCCACGACTGAGCTAATACTGTCGTTAGTAGGGGGCTTAATAGGAGGTGTCCTGCGTATGTTAGCTCAGAACAGGCACCACTGAACACCAGCAAAGTGACCAAGCAGAAGTGCAGGGCCCCTCTGGCTGGTGGCCCCACGAAGGCCTGTGAGCTTCCGACCCTGGGGATGAGACATAAGGAATCTGGTATGGCTTGAAATGGTATGAAATGAGCGGCGTGGAACCAGTAAGACGGGGGACGTCACAGAAGATGAAGCAGCCCAAACAAAAAACAACACAAAAAAGGTCAGTAACTGTACTCAGTCAGTGAGCGAAGGAGTCGCAGAGCCAGAGACTTTAGGAATCTGTAATTCATGAGTAGATACACACACCCGCGAACCTCCAACCCCAAAGGTTTTGACACAAACTCACCACAGGCACAGAAGTGTATGGGTAAATACACATACACACACATACACGCATGCACGCACGCACGCAAGTAAGCATGCACGCACGTAAGCACGCACGTACACATACACTTATTTTGATACAGTTTATCTGTTTTCTTGTGCTTGCTTTTTTTGTAGGTATAACTCCACGAGTTTCTGATTGTTAGATCAGGTTTTTTTCCTTTTATCTTTCATTCAACTGTCCAAAACAAACACACTGACATTAACTTCTCATTTCTTTTTCCCTCCCCATTACCTGTTTAATATAACTTTCTAGCTGGTAGACGTTAAAACAAACACATACACACACTCACACACATACAAACACACAAACAAACAAACAAACGAACAAAGAAACACACACACATACGCATGCATGCATGCACTCATATACACACTCGCGCGCGCACGAACGCATGTGTGTGTTTGCGCACACACTCTTTCACTCATGAGCACACGTACGCTCTCACACACTCATTCGTAAACTAACTTTCATATACAAATAATTGCACAAGTGAATAAGTCAGCCATTGAATACAAATGCACACCTACGCTTGCCCTCTTGCCCTCCCCCCCCCCCCCCCCCTCTCTCTGTCTCTATCTCTGTCTCTCGGTTTCTGCCTGTCTCTGTCTTTCTGTATGGATGGATGGATGGATGGATGGATGGATGGATGGATGGATGGATGGGTGGGTGGGTGGATATGTATGTATGTATGTATGTATGTATGTATGTATGTATGTATGTATGTATGTATGTATGTATGTATGAAT
>CM054157.1:14164898-14172398 GCA_028751875.1 Rapana venosa
AAGGTTAGACCCTTCAACTGGTGATCTAACAAACCGGGTTCGAGCCACCCCAGGATGGACCTCAGCTCACAATCAATACTGACTCCATTCCCCCCGAAAGTCCTTCGGATGAGACTAATTCAATCCCGTGTGACCGTGTGATCTGACGGCCCGGTTTCGAGCCAGTACCGAGGCTCCGCCGCCCCCAATATGCTTGGCCCCTTGAGAAGTTGAAGGTCTCTGATGACTCGCTCCCCTACAACCACATTGGTTATGGGACACCTTTCCCTTTACCTTTCACCGAGGCACCCGTTCGATTGGGGATGTTTCCCTTGGAGTTAACGTCAGTTCTGACTCCACTCCCTTCCAAAAGTCAGTTGGATGAGACTATACACGAAGGTGAATGAATACACGCAGAACATCTTGCGCACACGTCAAAAACCTGTTCCGCCTTTTTTTATTTAAAGAAAAGAAAATTCTTTGAGCATAATGGAATAAACACTCATGTGCATTTTTTTACATCCTGTTCCCGTGTGTATGCAGTTTTGAAAGAGCAGGCCGTTTCGTACCAATAGGAGCGTATGACAACATTAATTTTTGTTAAAAACCGGATGCATGTTGGTGTCGTGCTTAAATAATTATCATTCCTGAGGTCAGAATGCGGGTGCCTTAATGTTTGGTAAACGGTCGCAGACGCAGACTATGTACCATTAGTGAACGTCGGAGCTCTAGCCAAAAAACGAAGAAAAAAAAGGTCTGCTAAAAAACCCAAAATTTTAATTAAATAAAAGAGAGTTTCCTGGAAGATGTCATAATAATAATAATCATCATCATCATAATCATAACCATAATCATAATAAATGGAACTTACATAGCGCTACATCTTGCAACGACAAATCAAAGCGCATGCATTCAACCTAATCTTACACAGTCATGCAATCAATGACAAATAATCAATAGTTTAAACAAACAGATATTTACAAACATGGTGCGCTGCAGACAAAATCTATGAAATAAAATTTCAGTAGTCAAATGTTTTTCTTGTACTTGATGTAGAGTCTCTTGAGCAGAAAGTGATAGCAGAAAGTAGTAGAACAGAAAGTGAGAGCAGAAAGCAGTAGAGCAGAAAGTGAGAGCAGAAAGCAGTAGAACAGAAAGTGAGAGCAGAAAGCAGCAGAGCAGAAAGTGAGAGCAGAAAGCAGTAGAGCAGAAAGTGAGAGCAGAAAGCAGTAGAACAGAAAGTGAGAGCAGAAAGCAGTAGAACAGAAAGTGAGAGCAGAAAGCAGCAGAGCAGAAAGTGAGAGCAGAAAGCAGTAGAACAGAAAGTGAGAGCAGAAAGCAGAGGAGCAGAAAGTGAGAGCAGAAAACGAAGATATGTAATGATGAAAGGAGGAAGGGGAAACTATGATTAATCTATCCCTTTTCCTCTTTTTTTCGGGGGTGGGAGTGGGGGTGGTGGAAAAGGGTTGCGTTAGCCGAGCAGATTAAAGGGTTGAACTTGAAAAACAATATGTGGGGGTACTCACAGACACACTTACACACGCGCGAGCGTGCACGTATGCAAGCACGCGCACACACACACACACACACACACACACACACAAGTGCGATCGCACGCACGCACGCACGCATGCACAGAGAGAGAAAAAGAGAGAGAGAGAGAGAGAGAGAGAGAGAGAGAGAGGGGAGAGAGAGAGAGACTAGCAAAAGGAAAGAAAGAAAGAAAGAAAGAAAGAGAGAGAGAGAGAGAGAGAGAGAGAGAGAGAGAGAGAGAGAGAGAGAGAGAGGAGAAAGAAAGAAAGAGATAGAGAGAAGGAGAGAGAGAGAGAGAGAGATAGAAAGAAAGGGAGAGAGAGAGAGAGAGAGAGAGAGAGAGAGAGAGAGAGAGAGAGGAGAGAGAGAGAGAGAAGAGAGAGAGACCGACATAAAGACAAAACAAAAGGATACATAAACACAGAGAGAGAGAGGAGAGAGACAGAGACAGAGGCACAGTGACACAGAGAAAGAGACAGAGAACAAGAGACAGAGACAGACAACCAGACAGACAGACAGACAGACAGGCAGACAGGTAGGCAGGCAGACAAACACACACGACACACAGACACACACACACACACAGACACACACAGACACACACAGACACACACACACACACACACACACACACACACACACACACACACACACACACACACACACACACACACACACACACACAGAGTGTGGGTACCTGCAGAAGGTCAGATAGGAGTTGTCAAACAAATCGTCAAAGCGAATCAGACTGGTGCACTGGGTGATGTTGATGGTCTTCTCCATGAAGTTAGGACAGGCTGCAACACACACACAGGTCATAGAGGAGGAGGAGGAGGAGGAGGAGGAGGAGGAGGAGCAGAAGAAGAAGAAGAACAACAACAACAAAAAGAAGAAGAAGAAGAAGAAGAACAACAACAACAACAACAACAACAACAACAACAGAAACAACAACAAGAATTGCGAAGAAGAATTGCGAAGAAAAACTGCAAAGAAGAAGAAGAAAGAAGAAGAAGAAGAAGAAGAAGAAGAAGAAGAAGAAGAAGAAGAAAAATAACAACAACAACAACAACAACAACAAGAGCAAGAACAATAATTGCGAAGAAGAATTGCGAGGAAGAAGAATTGCGAAGAGCAAGAACAAGAACAAGAACAAGAAAAACAAGAAGGAAAAGAATTGCGAAGAAGAACTGCAAAGAAGAAGATGAAGAGAAGAAGAAGAAGAAGAAGAAGAAGAAGAAGAAGAAGAAGAAGAAGAAGAAGAAGAACAAGAACAAGAACAAGAAGAAGAAGAACAACAACAACAACAACAACAATAACAATAACAATAACAACAACAACAAGAAGAGCAAAAAGAACAAGAACGAGAACAAGAAGATCACAACAGCAACATCAACAACAACGAGCATTTTTCGTAAATGACAATATTAATATTGGAGGGCTGAATAGCTTAACTGTCAGAGTGTTAATCTCATGATATGACGGCCTGTGCTCGAGCACCTATCGAAGCACCTGTTTGAGGGTATTTTCCTCCTACATCAGTACCAACTCCTCGATTCATAGTTTCATCGAAAAGATTCGGGGGTTGGAGGGGGGGGGGGGGGCGAGTGGAGTCGGTACTGATATTAACTCCAGGAGAAAAATCCCCACGACCAGGTGCCTCTGTGGTGGATCGAATCCGGGCCTTCAGATCACAAGAGCAAACCTCTAACCACTAGGTTATCCCGTCCCCTAGACAAGTATAAAATCACTTAGGGCAAGGCACTATGGGATTCAACTTGCCCCGATACACATTGCCTGAAAATGTCAGAGCCCCAGGTCAGTGACACCTTAAGAAGTTCAAGAAATTTCTTTTCATCGAAGTAATTAATCAGCAAAAGGAAAAGACATCTTTGAATAAGTAGAAAAATGTCTACCATGGTTACTTAGGTTACGAGGCGCTGGGAACGACTGAAGGGAGTTAACTGCTGCTTAAGCGTTGTCTAGAATGTTGGTGTCCCTTTTTGTGGTGGGGACGGGATAGCTCAGTGGTCAGAGCACTCGCTTTCCTCCAAGCTAAGGATAAAGCAGCGTCGAGCGTGGTTGCCAGTTGGATGGGTGACCGTTTGCGCGCCTTGGCTTCAGTACAGTTCCCCCCCAGTTCACCCAGCTGTAAATGGGTACCTGCCCTCTTTAGGGTCAAGGAAGGTAAAGCAGCGAGGGAGAGGAGATGGGCGCCGCTCTCAATATGCTGGCCCCTGGAGAGGCTGAGGTCTCTGACGCCTCGCTTCCCTACGACCCCATTTTACTTTACCATTTTTACTTTTTGTTGTGAAGTATAGTCTTGATTTAAGCCTTGACCAGAGTAGTTTTCCATTGTTACAACTTCTTCAATACTTTTTTCTCGGGAGGGGGAGGGAGGGTTGTTCCTTTTAGTTTATTTAAGCTGTTCTTTCCAATAAACTACCTTGATTTATTTTTAAGGCAAGAGCCATGCGCATGGTACAGAATTTTTTTTTTCAAAAAACAAAAAACAGTAACAGCATAAACAACCAACGATTTGATAAACTCTCTCTCTCGTTCGCTCTCTCGCTCTCTCGCTCTTGCTTTCTCCCTCTCTCATGAAATATAAAGATTTTCAAAAAAATCTTTTTTTTAAGTTATCCTTTTTCAAGTATTTCTAAATTTTACGTTTACTTGAAACTATTAGCTCTGATTATTAAGGATAGTCCCTTCTCAGGGCAATGGCCGGATGAAAAAAGTATATCAATACTTATCTGTAACCCTTGGGAATAAAGATGATCAATCAATCAATCAATTCTCTCTCTCTCTCTCAATCGCTCTCTCGCTCTATCTCTCTCTCTCTCTCTCTCTCTCTCTCTCTCTCTCTCTCTCTCTCTCTCTCCACCTCCTCTCCTCCTCCTCTTCTTCCTCCTCCCCCTCCCCCTCCTCTTCTCCTCTCTACTCCTCCCCCCCCCTCTTCCTCCTACCCCCTTCCTCCCCCTCCTCTTCCTCTCCTCCCCCACTTCCACCCCCATCTTTCTCCTCCTCTTCCTCTTCCTCTTTCTCGTCATCACCACTACCACACCACCACCACCACCACCAACCCCTCCTAATCACCAATCCTTCCCTCACCTCCATCACACATGGTATACAAGTCCTGCATGATGCGTTCCCAGTCCTGCATAGTGGGGGAGGGGGTCTGCCCCCCACCCTGCCCACCGCACCCCCCTGTGGCCTGCAGGTAACACTGGGTCAGGTTGTTTCCCTTGATGACGTCCCTGTCGCGACAACACAGTGACAGTGAGAAGAGGAGGAGGAAGAGGAGGAGGAAGATGAGGAGGAAGAGGTGGAGGAGGAGGAGGAAGAGTAGGATGAGGAAGAGGAGAGGAGGGAAGGAGGAAGAGGAGGAGGAGGAGGAGGAGAGGAGGAGGAGGAGAAGGAGAGGAAGAGTGAGGAGGAGGAGGGTAAGGGAGAAGAAGAGGAGGAGGAAGAGGAAGAAGAGGAGGAGGAAAAGGTGGAGGAAGAGGAGCGAGAGAGGAGGAGGAAGAAGGAGGAGGAGGAGGGGGAGGAGGATAGAGGCGAGGAAGAGGAGGAGGAGGAAGAGGAGGAGGAAAGGAGAGAGGAGGAAGAGGAGGAGGAGGAAGAGGAGGAGGAGGAGGAAGAGGGAGGAGGAAAGGAGGAGGAATAGGAGGGGGAAGAGGAGGAGGAAGAGGAGGAGGATGGTGGGAAAGAGGAGGAAGAAGAGGAGGTTGAAGAGGAGGAAGAGGAGGAGGTGAAAGAGGAGGAGGAGGAAGAGGAAGAAGAGGAGGAAGACGAAGAAAGGAGGAAGAGGAGGAGGAAGAAGAGGAGAGGAAAGGAGGAGGTGGAGGAGGAGGAAGAGGAAGAGAGGAGGGGAGAGGAGGGTGAATGGGGGAGGAAGAGGAGGAGGAGGAGGAAGATGAGGAAGAGGAAGAAGAGAGGAAGACGAAAAGAGGAGGAAGGGAGGGGGAAGAGAGGAAGAGGCTGAGTGAAAAGGGAGGAAGGAGAGGAAGAGGAGGAGGAGGAGATGAGGAGGAGAAGAGGAGGAGGAAGAGGAGAGGAAGAGGAGGAGGAGGAGGACAGAGATGGAGAGGAGAAGAGGACGGGGGAGGACGGGAGGAAAGGAGAAGGAGGAAGAGGAGGGGAAGAGGAAGAAGAGGAAGAAAAGGAAGAAGAGGGGGGAAGAGGGGAAGGGGAAGGGGAAAAGGAGGAGGAGAGGAAAAGGAAGAGGAGGAGGAGGAGAGGAAGAAAGGAGGGGGAAGAGGGGAGGAAGAGGAGGATGAAGGGAAGGAGAGGAGGGGGAAAAGAGGAGGAAGAGGAGGGGGAAGAGGGGGGGGGAAGAGGGAGGAAGAGGAGGGGGAAAGAGAGGAGGGAAGGGAAAGGGAAGGAGGAAAAGGAGGAGGAGGAAAGGGGAAGAGGAGGAGGAAGAGGAAGGAGGGGGGGAAAGGAGGGGGGGAGGAGGGGGAAGAGGAAAGGAGGTGGAGGAGGGAGGAGGGGAAGGGGGGAAAGGAAGAGGAGGTAGGAGGAGGAAAAGGAGGAGGAGGAAGAGGAGGTGAAGAGGAGGAGGAAGAGAGAGGAGGAGGAGGAGAGGAGGAAGGAGGGAGGAGGGAGGGAAGGAGGTGGAGGAGGAGGAGGGGTGGGGGGATGAAGGGAAGGGGGGGGTTGGTGGAAGGGGTGAAGGGCGAGAGGGCAGTGGAGGGGGAGGCGGGGGAGGTGGAGGGTTGATTTTGTCGCTTTGATGCAGTAGGTGTTGGTGAGTGGTAATTGTGGCGAAAGGCATCCATGGGGGGAGGGGGATGGATGTGTGGGGAGGGGGGGGTTGGTTTGCTGTGCAGTATGTGTGGTGGGGGGGAGGGGGGTGGGGGGATGCGTGTGTGTGTGGTGTTGTGTGGTGTGTGTGGTGGGGGGTGTTGTGTGTGTGTGTTGGTTGTGTGTGTGTTGGTGTGGTGTGTGTGTGGTGTTTTGGTGTGTGTGTGGTGTTGTGTTGGTGTGTGTGTGTGTAAGTGTGTGTTAATATGTGTCTAAGTGTGTGTGTGAGTGTGTGTTGTGTGTAAGTTGTGTGTGTGTACGTGTGTCTACGTGTGTGTGTTGTGTGTGTGTGTGTGTTGTGTGTGTGTTGTGTGTGGTGTGTGTGGTTGTGTGTGTGTGTAGTGTGTGTGTGTGGTAAGTGTGTGTACGTGTGTTTTACGTGTTGTGTGTGTGTGTGTTGTTGTGTGTGTGTGTGTTAAGTGTGTGTTTGTGTGTAAGTATGTGTGGTTGTGTGTGTGTGGTGTACGTGTGTGTGTGTGTACGTGTGTGTACGTGTGTGTGGTGTGTTTGTGTAAGTGTGTGTGTGAATGTGTGTGAGGCGTGGTGATAATGTGGGTGAGATAATGTGTGGTGAAGAAGATTTTTTGGTTAATATTGGACGTTCCCCAGATTTAGCATGGAAGGGGTCGTCTAGAATTTAGCATACACTCTCTCCAGAATTATATAAAATACACTTTTCTCACTCATCACATCTGGTGAATGGCTGGTGAGATTGTAGGTATACACACTGAGATGAGGCGTCAGCGTTTATGACTATTCGCAAGCATCCAACCTTATAGGCAGTCGTATACAGTGTACTGACTTCAGAGCATCGTTTTCTCCTTTCAATTAAGAATATACAGGTTGTTCATGTAAAGAGTTATTTTATTTACCTTTTTTATTTATTCTTTTATTTCGAGGATAATGGAATAAGCATTCGTGTGCTTTTTTTAACATCCAGTCCCCGTGTGTACGCGGTTTCGTAAATTTTGTCACCTGTTCCCACCGGCACACAATCTTGGCCTACTCTTTCGAAAAGCGGAAAAGGATTTAACGTGTGCGCAAGATGTTCTGCGCGCGTTTGCACACGGGGCCTCGGTTTTTAGTCTCATCCGAAGGACTAAGCTTGCCATAGGTGAAGGCAATCTCCATGATTAAAACAGTTCAAAGTATGATAAACATTTCAATCGTAAGTCTATGGTG
>CM054157.1:14174898-14204898 GCA_028751875.1 Rapana venosa
TTAGGGAGTTTTTCATGCTATTTTCGTCGGAGTGCTTGTATTCCCTTTGGAGTTTCTTTAGGAGTAAGTGTAATTGATCTCTTCCGTATGTTTTGTGGGAGGCTTCTAAGTTTTATCATTAAGTTATTTTTTATCGTTAGATATTTTTCGATAAATAGCTTTGTATTCCTTGGCATTGCCTTTTTTGTACAGCTCTTAATCTGTAATAAAAAAAAATATAAAAGAGCATGAAATTGTCTTGACTATAAACAAGTTTCGACAAAACCTTTAACTTTCTACAAGGAAAAGGAAGTGACGTGTGTAGGAAGAGGAAGTGACGTGTCAATGTCATGCGCTTTGCAAGCTAGACGGGTCAGTCAGGAGACAAGAGGACAGTCTCTAGTTTTAGCCTAAGGCAAAGGGAATATGTGTGACGTACTAACGTACTATGTCAGTGAATAAGGAACCCCCAGTAAAACTATGCTTTACGTCATGCTGCAGTCAAAACTGGTTGTTGAGTACTGTTTGCATGGGGGTTTTTTGCCTTTTTTTGTTAATATTGTTGTTGTTGATGTTTTTGTTGCTGTTGTTGTTGCTGCTGCAGCTGCTGCTGATCTTGTTGCTGCTGCTGCTTGACACTGCTGCTGTTGCTGCTGCTGCTGCATGATACTGCTGATGTTGCTGTTGTTGCTGCTGCTGCTGCTGCTGCTACTTCTACTACTACTGCTGCTGTTACTACTGCTGCTGCTGCTGCTGCTGCTGCTGCTGCTACTACTACTACTAGTGCTGCTGCTGCTGCTGCTGCTGCTGCTGCTGCTGCTGCTGCTGCTGCTGCTGCTGCTGCTACTACTACTACTACTACTGCTGCTGCTGCTTCTACTACTACTACTACTACTACTACTACTACTGCTGCTGCTGCTACTACTACTACTACTACTACTACTACTACTACTACTACTACTACTACTACTACTGCTGCTGCTGCTGCTACTACTACTACTGCTGCTGCTGCTGCTGCTACTACTGCTACTACTGCTACTGCTGCTGCTGCTGCTGTTGCTGCTGCTGTTTCTACTGCTACTGCTGTTGCTACTACTACCACTACTTCTACTACTACTACTACTACTTCTACTACTACTACTACTACTACTTTTACTACTACTACCACTACTGCTGTTGCTGTTGCTGCTGCTGCTGCTTCTACTACTACTACTACTACTACTACTACTACTACTGTTGCTTCTGTTGCTGCTGCTGCTGTTGCTACTACCACTACTACTACTACTACTACTACTACTACTACTACTACTACTACCACTACTACTACTACTTCTACCACCACTACTACTACCACTACTGCTGTTGCTGTTGCTGCTGCTGCTGCTGCTGCTGCTGCTGCTACTACTACTACTACTACCTCATGATGCTGTTCTATACTGATGCTGTTGCTATTGCTACTGCTGCTGCTGTTACTTTAGCTGTCTTTCTTGATGTTGTTACTCAATATTGCTTGTTTGTTTCGAATCATGTAAGGGGGGGGGGGGGCTTGTTAGGGTTGTTTGTTTATTTTGACAGTTTCTGTTGGTTCTTTTTCATGCACTGGCAATCTTCTGTTGGAAAATAAACGAAGCTAGTTTAGTATCAGCATTGTGACACACCTGGTATGTCCCCAGAGGTTTTGATTTGGACTATAAATAACATCAACATCAAACTGTTCATACCAAAATTGCAACAGAAAGGCAGAGAACGTAGACAGTCTCAGAAAGAAAGAAAGAAAAGAAAGGAAAGAAAAAAGAAAGAGAAAAATAAAGAAAGAAAGAAAAATTAAAAGAACAGAACACACACACACACACACACACACACACACACACACACAGAGGTTTTGTCTAATATCACTTTAGGTGAACAGACGTAAAATCACACACACACACACACACACACAAAACACACACAAACAACACACACACACACACACACACACAAACACCACACAACACAACACAACACACACACACACACACACACACACACACACAACACACACACACACACACCGAGTGTGGTGAATGCATAATCGTCTCACGCAGAGGCGCTACATAATCCTTTGACGAAAAATATTTTCAAACATTAGGCTACGTGACGTGACCTCTTGGCGTGACGTGAGCGGCGGACATGCTTCGCGCATTTTCTCGCCTGACACCCCTGGTGGCGGG
The DNA here is from genome assembly GCA_028751875.1 of Rapana venosa. NCBI lineage: Eukaryota > Metazoa > Mollusca > Gastropoda > Neogastropoda > Muricidae > Rapana > Rapana venosa. The sequence continues at coordinate 14,177,091 of CM054157.1, forward strand.
ATTGGGAAGCTAAAGCAAAGGGAGGGAAAACACGTTCGTCGTTACAGGACAAACAAGGGATTTGCAAGGGGTTTTCTCCCTTGTGTGGAAGACGGAAGAGGAGAGGGGAAGTGGGTAGGGGAAGTCACTCTCCCGTCAGTGACGAGGAGCATCTTAGTCGAAAAGTAGTGACTGGAAAAAGTCTGGCCTTTTTGGTCATGTTCATCTCTCTCTCTCTCTCTCTCTCTCTCTCTCTCTCTCTCTCTCTCTCTCTCTCTCTCTCTCTCTCTCTCTCTCTCTCTCTCTCTCTCTGTGTGTGTGTGTGTGCTAAAAATGCGGAGTGCTAAGCACATAGAGTCAACACTGTAAGGTAAACGTGACCCATAACCTATGTGGTCGTAAGGCATCAGAGACTTCAATTTCTCAAGGAGCCAGCATATTGAGGGCGGTGCCCATCTCCTCTCCCTCGCTGCTTTACCTTCCCTGACCCTAAAGAGGGCAGGTACCCATTTACAGCTGGGCGAACTGGGGGAACTGTACTGAAGCCAAGACAAACAAACGGTCACTCATCCAAGTGGTAACCACGCTTGATGCTGCTTAATCTTAGCTGGGGGAAAGCGAGTGCTCTGACCACTGAGCTATCCCGTCCAGTCTACACTGTATCTGACGAAAATTTCACAAAGTAAAATTTGGACTAACCCAGTGTAAAAAGGTAACGGTAAAGGAGTCCCATAACCTATAAGGTCGTAGGGGAGCGAGGCGTCAGAGACCTCACTTCTCTAGGGCCAGCATATTGAGGGCGGCGCCCATCTCCTCTCCCTCACTGCTTTACTTTCCCTGACCCTAAAGAGGGCAGTTACCCATTTACAGCTGGGGGAACTGTACTGAAGCCAAGGCGCGCAAACGGTCACCCATCCAACTGGTAACCACGCTCGTCGCTGCTTAACTTGGCTGGGGGAAAGCGAGTGCTCCGACCACTGAGCTATCCCGTCCCCAATGTATTGCCTGATAATAGCAGGTCTTATGCACCAACTCATCGAGTGCTACATGAATTTAGTTTTAATCTTTAAAGCCCAGGCCTCATATTCTCCATTCCTGTATATGCCTTCAACGGAAAGTAATTAGACTATAGCGCATAGCAGAACTACTTATCTGTGCCTGATTTGACATGGAAATTGTAAAGGAAAATAACCCGCCCACATCTCGTTTTGGGTTCTATTGTTCTCCAGATTTTAACTCGTGGCTTGTTTTCTCATTATGATTACAATCCCTATGTGTGTGTGTGTGTGTGTGTGTGTGTGTGCGCGCGCGTTTACTCTTCATACCACCTCACTGATAAATATATGGTGTAGTTAGCTGATAAATACTGTTTGACATTGTCACATCAAAACGCTTTGCAACGAGTAGAATGGGTGGGAAAATATTTCCTTAAGACATTGTCACGCATTTGCCCTTTTGTTGAGTACATGGAAACACTGAAACTGGCAGCTGTACTACACTGGATATGTAACACTACTGAGCAGAAATAAGTTGTTTTTTTCTGTTAGAAAACTGTATAACTTTTTGGAATTCATGAAACTGCATAAAAAGCCAGCTAAAGCGGAAAACTATCATCTTTGATTGTTTTTTGGGGTGTTTTTTTTTTAAAAACTGCAAGCTTATAAACTAGTCTGCACAAATAATAAAATTGTTTTATCCGCAAGCGATTTTAAGTGAGTTTTAAAGACACGCAATTCAACTCTTCTGTCCCCATCGCCGCTGTCGTGGGTAGGACCTTCGCGCAATGCCACCACCACCAGGGTTCACCACTTCTCTCTCTCTGTCTCTACTGAGTTCTACAATCTCCTGTAGCCCTCCTCCCAGACCACTGATCTCAGTGATGTTGGCAATGTTGGAAGGAAGGAAGGTGGCAGGATGGTTAAGACGTTTGCCTGCCAACAAGTAAACCGTGAGGTTCTGGGTTCGATTCCCAGCCTCGCCCTTTCTTCCCAGTTTGACCCAAAAATATCGAACTGAATGTCAAAGTCCTTCGGATGAGACTATAAACCGAGGCCCCGTGTGCGAACGCATGCAGAACATCTTGCGCACACGTTAAATCCTGTTCCGCTTTTCGAAAGAGTAGGCCATTGTGTGCCGGTGGGAACAGATGACAAAATTTACAAAACCGCATACACACGGGGACTGGAAAAAAGTCATCCGAGCGCTTTGATTTGTTGCTTTACAAGACTCAGCGCTATATAAATTCCATACATTATTATTATTATTATTATTATTATTATTACTAAATGTAGGATGTTGGTGGTCTGCCTCTTAGCTTTTCCTGCTGCCTTCAACCTTACTCTGGAAAACTGTTTGTCATCAGACTTGTGTGGTTGTATGACCAATATATCTCAATCTCATCAATTTCTAGCAGCTTTAAGTTTGTCTTTGCAGTGAGAGTTCATCAAGAATACTTTCATTATTTTGATCTTCTGTCTGACCATTTGACTCTTAGAACTACTCTTAAACTGATCTGCGCGAAATGAAATTGTTTTTATCCACAAACGATTTTAAGTGAGTTTTCAAGAACTACGTTTAGGTTGCGTTTACGTTGTCTCTTTCCAATGTTTATACAACCACACAAGTATGATGACGACAGTTTTCCAGAGTAAGGTTGAAGGCAGAAGGAAAAGAGACAGACCACCAACATCCTACATTGCCAACATCACTGAGATCAGTGGTCTGGGAGGAGGGCTACAGGAGATTGTAGAACTCAGCACAGATAGAGAAGTGGCGATCAATGTTTGTAGAGTCTAAGCTTCTGACCCATACAGCAATACAGGCCAGGTTAGTGTTTTTACCATTCTGATTTTGACATATTTGGGTATGTCTTTATCTTTCCAAGTGCTGTTTTGTTGAACCATCTTTTGCTTGGTCATATTGATTCTAGCCTTGACGTCTTGTAGACACGACCCATTGTTCTCTTTTACAGAGCTGAAATATTTGAAATTTTGAACGTATTCCAGATTTGTTCCATTGATTTTTGATATTCTGATGTGACTGTAAAAAACAGGCTTGGTGTATTATTAGAATGCTTCACTTTAGAAGTTTAATACTGTTGTGCAGTATTAAAATGATGATTGGTTTTGAGATGTCTGTAGGGACAAACAGATTCTTGTGTCATTTGTAGATAATGATGTTTCCGATAACAAAAAAAGTTTATTTCCGTTTGATGATCGGTCCATTTAGGAGATAAACGTTCTCAATTTCAAACTTTTTAAAAATAATTTTCAGCCCCCAGAAACAATGCCTAAAAATCAAGTCTTTTGCGTATACGTCGCCAAAAATTAAAAAAACCAACATAGCATTACACAAATATCAATGCATACCAATGCAATGAAATAAGATACATGTTGATACATGTTTAATACAAGACAATACAACGCTACACAAAACCACTCCACGTCACATTACAACCATAACAAAACACATCACGCCTCCTACACATCAAACATAACACACTCACTCACACACACACAAACTCACACACACATACACACACACGCACGCATGCACGCACACAACATACATACACACTCACACACTCTTCACACACACACACACTCGACAACACAATCACTGACCTTCCAACAATACACACACAGAGACACACACTCACACACACACACACACAAACACCACACAGACACACACACACACACACAAACTCTCACTCACACACACACTAACACACACACACACACACACACACAGCCACACACACACACTAATACACACACAAACACACACAAACACCACACACACACACACACACACAACACACACACACAACACACACACACAACACACACACACAACACACACACACACACACACACACAAACACACACAAACTCACACAACTCACACCACACACACACACACACACACACACACACACACACAACACACACACACACACTCAACACACACAACTCAACACTAACACAACAACACAACACACACACACAACACACTAACACACACACACACACACACACACACAACACAAACACCACACAACACACACACAACACACACACCTCGACAACGCACTCACTGACCTTCAAACAATAGAACCGTTATTGAAACGACCATGCTGACGAAATACATCCCTCCGTTTCTGCTGTTCCCCTCGCCAGGCAAAGTTATCTCCCCTGCAAGAAATCCGTCTTCCACTGCAAATGAAATTCGACTAGTGCTGTTAAACCGAGCCCTAGTCCAAGTTTGTTCTTCCAAGTTTGACACGCAAACAGAATCTTTCTTTTCTTTGTTTTGTTTTTTCAACTTGTATTCATGGCCTGTTGTCTTTCTTTGTCGAGTTCTTTGTTTTTAAACCTTTTTTTCTTCCCTTCTTCTTTGTTTAGACTTTCAGGATGAAAACGGTCTTTGTGTCGCTTTTTTTATGTTTTTTTGTTGTTTGGTTGTTGTTGTTGTTGTTGTTTTTCTTGGTGGGTTGTTTTTTTTACTCGTCTCGATGTATGTTTTTGTCTAGTTTTTGTGACTTTGGCTGTTATATTTTGGTGATGTTGCTGTTGCTGCTGTTGTGTTTTGTTGTTGTGTGGTGTGGTGTGTGGTGGTGGTGGTGGTGGTGGTGTGCTGCTGCTGCTGCTGCTGCTGCTGCTGTGCTGTGCTGCTGGTTGTTGTTAGTGGTGGTTGTGCTGTTGCTGTTGTGTGATGTTGTTGTTGCTGCTGTGTGTTGTTGCTGTATTGTTGTTGCCTTTTTTTGCTGGCTGACACCTGTTGTTGTTGTTGTTGTTGTTGTGTTTGTGCTGCTGTTGTTGTTGTTGTTGCTGGTGCTGTTGTTACTGCTATTGTTTCTGCTGCACCTGTTCCTGGCTGCTGCAGTTACTATTGTTGTAGTCGTTTTTGCTCGTTGGTAATTATTATTTTCTGTTTGATTTTTTATCGTTTGTTGCTGTTACAGTTACAGCTCTGAGCTGTAACTCTTCTAGATGTTCTCGTCAGCTGTGGTTTTTTCCTATCTTTCTTCTCCCACTGTTTCTTCTTCCAATTAGTTTATACCGTTTTCCTCTTCTCTTCTCCTACTCCTTGTTTCCTTGTGTTTCTTCTTCTCACTGCTATTTTCTCTTCTTCTCCTTGATTCTTTTGCTCTCAAACTCACAAGAACACTTTACAACTTTCGTACACACATTAAAATAAACTGACGAATTAAGAAGCAAAGAAATATTTTTTGTAGTAGTAGAAGACAGTATACGTAATGGAATTTTTTTTTTTAAACAGTCTTCGTTGTAGAAGTTTCAGTAATAGTTACAGCAGTTGTGGTGGTGGAAGAATAGTAGTAGTAGTAGCAGAAGTAGTAAAAGTAGCAGTCTTGGAAGAAGTAGTAGTAGCAATAGCAGTGGTGGTGGTGGTGGTAGAAGTAGCAGTAGTCGTAGCAATAATAGTAGTAACAGTTGTTGTTGTTGTTGTTGTTGCTACTGTGGCTGTCCTTGTTGATGTTGTTGTTGGTGTTGCTGTCCTTGTTGATGTTGTTGTTGATGTTGTTGTTGCTGTCGCTGTCCTTGTTAATGTTGTTGTTGTTGTTGCTGTCCTTGTTGATGTTGCTGTTGCTGTTGCTGTCCTTGTTGATGTTGCTGTTGCTGTCCTTGTTGATGTTGCTGTTGCTGTTGCTGCTGTTGTTGTTGTAATAGTAGTAGTAACAGTAGCCCACGCAATCTCTCAATCACTGATGATTCCACAAACGACTATATACTGTGAAAGTTGGAATGAAGAACTAACACAACGAAATGAAGCTCAGAGTGACTGCCACACGGTCAAAGATGAAGAGGAGACTGAACAACGGATTGGACGAGAGAGAGAGACAGAGAAGAAGGAGGGGGAGGGAGGCGAAAAAAGAGAGAGAGGGTGGGGGATTAGAAAGATGGGGGGGGGTGGGGGAGGTTAAGAAAGAGAAGGATAGAGAGAAGGGAAGAGGGGAGGAGAATGAAAGGGAGTGACGTGGACAGAGGGTGGTCGGGGTTGGGATGGAGGGGAGGGTGAGGATGGGGGGGGGGGGGGGTGGAGGGTGAATGAGGGGCGCGCTGATCTGACGGACTGTGGTATGGTGTGGTTGTTGGTTAAGTTGTCCAGTGGCCGCGTGGGACGTCGGGGTTTAAGCCACTGTCTTGTTTGAATGGGTTTTCCCTCACGCTTTCTTCCTCTCCTCCTCCTCCCTCCTCCCCATCCTCCTCCCCCCTTCCCTTTCCCTCACCCCCTCCTCCTCCTCCCCCTCCTCCTCTCTCCCGCCCACCCCCCTCAGTCCCCCTTCCACTCAGTTTTTCTCTACTTCCTATTCCAAGTTCTAAGTTAATAGTGGATTTGAACATAGTGCGTGCAAGCAAGTAGAGGTTCTGAAATCTTGGTTGGTTGGTTGGTTGGATGGTTGGGTGGTTGGGTGGGTGGTTGATTGATTGGTTGGTTGGGTGGTTGGTTGGTTGGTTGGTTGGGTGGGGGGGGGGGCGGGTTGGGTTGGGTTTGGTTGGGTTGGATGGTTGGTTGATGGTTTGGGGGGGGTGGGTGGGGGGGGGTTGGGGTTGGCAGGCGGTTGGTTGTTGTAGGTTGTTCGGGTTGGGCGGGGTTGGTTGGGGGTTGGGTTGGTTTGGGTTGAAGGGTTTGGGTTTGGGTTTGGTAAGGGGTTGGGGCGGGTTGAGATTTTTGGGGGGGGTGGGGGTTGGTTGGGTGGGTGGTTTTTGGGGGGGTTCCCCGGGTTTGGGGGTTTTTGGTTTTGGTTGGAGGGTTGGTTTGGGTTGGTTGGGGGTTGGTTCGTTAAAGCACACCCCCCCGTGTAGCATTTGGTAAATTTTGTCATCCGTTCCCAGGGCCAAAAGGCCTTCTCTTTCTAAAAAGGAACAGGTTTTAACGGTGCGCAAGATTTTCTGTTGCGTTCGCCCCGGGGCCTCTTTTTATATCCATCCGAAGGATTTTTCAGGGAAGGGGGCGGCATGATGTTAACTCCGGGGGAAAAACATCCCCTTAAAAGGGATTCGAACCCGAGCAGCGATCACGAGCAAAATGCGCACGCTGAAACCAACCAGGCTACACTGTCCCGGGTGCTGGGCGGCGCGCGCGCGCGTGTGTGTGGTGTTTTTCAAATTCATTAACGCTTTTCACAATTTTGTGATATTAACGGTTGTGTGTGTTTTTGTGTGGGTGTTGGGTGTGTGTGTGTGTTTTGGTGTGTGTGTGTGTGTGTGTTGGTGTGTGGTGTTTTTGTTGTGTGGCGAGTGGTATGCGCGCGTGGTGTTGCAGTGTGTGTGTTCTTGGACTCTCTCATTAAAAATTCTCAAAACAATTTGGAGCAAATTTTCGTCGGGGTTTGAACAAGTTATTCAAAAGGCAACTTTCAAATAATTATACAAAAAACCCCTTCCACAACCCAAAAAAGCTTATTGTTTTTTTCAACAAAATGACACTTCACGTTTTTCCCCGGGGGTAGCGATGGAAAATGAAAATACACATTAAGCTGACCCCTTTTGACAATTATCATTTTTTAATCGTCGTTCTAAGTCACTTCATTTATTAATGTTTAAAAGAAAAATTTGTTAGACTCAGTTTATAAAACCAAATGATTGGGTTTTGTTGGGGATTGTTTTGAGGTTAATGAAAAGCCCCCCTAAATTTTCGAAAACCATTAAAATGTGATTCTCTGTCTGTCTGTCAACTGCGTCTGCGTTTTCTATCTCCTCTCTTTTTCCTATTATAAATTTTATGTATCTATCTACCCCCCCCCCCCCCCTTCCACACACACACACACCTCATCCTCTTTTTCTCGCCGTATACACACACAAAACACCAAACAAAAACACGCACCACACCACCACACACACAAAACAAAACCACAACACACACACACACACACAATTTCCCACACACATAAAAAAAATAAAACCTCCATAAAAATAACAATCAAAAATTACCCCTCCCACGAACCGAAAAGCACGTGACGGTCTTTTTGAAAAATCACGCTCCTGAGGGCCCACCCGGGGCCCCCTGCCCAAAAATAGGGGGGTAAAAACCTAAAATAAAAGTGAGGCCAAAGAGCGACGAAAAGAAGAGTACTGCCTTAAAAAACCCCCCTGTACATGCTGTGGTCTTGATTTGGGGGCTTAAAAAAAGGGACCCACTACAGGGACGGGGTCAGGGTTTCTAAAGACGGTTGTAGGCACCCCGTGGAAGCTCTCCCCACACCGTACCGGAACTGGAAAGTCCCGCCAGAAAAAAGTGAACAGCGGTAAGGGTAAAGGAAAAAAAGGGTTCCCTAACCTAGTAAGGTCGGGGGGAGCGAGGGGGGTCAAGATACCTTAACTTTCGGGGGCCAGCTTTTGGGGACGGTGCCCATCCCTCTCTCTCCCTCGTGTTTTACCTTCCCTGCCCCTTAAAAGGGGGCGGGTACCCTTTTACGCTGGGGAAAACGAGGGAACTGTACTGAACCCAAGGCGCAAAAGGGTCACCCACCCAAGGGGAAACCACGCTCAAAGCGCTGAATTTTGGGCGGGGGGAAAGCGAGGCTTCCACTGACCCCCTTCCCCAGGAGGGGTAAACAAAAAAAAAAGAATATCAAAACGAAACGAATAAAAATTGGGGTACAAACTTTGTCACTTTTTTTCGGTCAGTTCTGAAGTAAAAATGGGGGTATCTTAATAGTGAAAAATTTTTTTTAAACCGGTTTGATATGCAAAACCGCCCCTGGGTTAAACATTGGAGATCCGATAAGGATCCAACCCCCCCAAAAAAAGGGAAATTTCAGCAAGTTTTTAAGGGCCCATTTTAAATATTTTGTTTGGGTTTTTTTATCTGTTTTTTTCAGTTTTGTTATTGTGACTACAAATGCCTTTAACCAAACTTGTTGTTATTATATTCAAAATATTTTTAAAAATTTGCATTGCTTCACAGTTCTAAGCTGAACAACCTCACTCTCTCAAAAGGGAGAAAAAACAAATCCTGAGTAGGCTAACCGATCAATGAGGTGTTTTGAAAAATCGCTAAGCGCGCAAACTTTCTCAAAGTGTATTAGGTCCACGGTAAATTTCTAAATTGGATGAAGAGACAGGGCATGTTCTGGGAACCCCCCCCCCCCTAGGAGTTAAGCTGGGAACCACGATGATGGCACACAACAAAAAATAAAAAGAACAAAAACATCAAATAAACAAGAAGACACACGCAAATCAAAAGCAAAGTGACAAAAATAAAATCAAAAACAACAAAAACAAATCAAGATCAAAAACAAAACCAAATCCCCACATAAACATCAAAAGCAACAATAACAACATCAAAAGAAATAATAAAAACTCAAAGCAACAAAAAACTCAAATCAGAAAACAACAACAAAAGTTAAACAACAAAAACACAACTAAAAAGCAACAACAACATCAAAACAACCAACAACAAAAAAACCACCAACAACAACTAAAAACCCCAACATAAAAACCAACAACAACAACATCATAAAAACCCCACCAACAAAAAACCCAACAAAAACACAAAACCAACACAACAAAAACAACGACAACAAGTTAAACAGACACAACCAGCCGGAGAAAAAATTACAGACAGACCATGGGAAAACCAGAAAAGATGCAGCAACATACAGAGACCCAAAAAAAGTTTGCACAACATACAGAACCCAGAAAAGTTTGCGACAACATACAGAGACCCAAAAAAGATTGCAACAGACACAATAGGCAGGAAATCACAGAGAACACAGATCCAAAAAAGATTACGACAGACACTGAGAGAAAAGATTGCAGAAAAACCAGAGATCCACAAAAGATTCCCGACAGACACACAGGAGCCAAAAAAATACAGACACACAGAGAGCCAAAAAGATTACAACAGACAAAACAGTCAAAAAAGATCCCCAACACACACAACGACCCAGAAAAGATCCAGACACACACAGACCCAGAAAAGATCACAGACATGACCAAAAAAAAGATTACGGGACAACATACAGGCAAAAAATTACAGACAACACACAGAGAGCCGAAAAATTACAGACACCGAGAGATCCAAAAAGTTTACAGACAGACCCAGATCCAGAAAAGTTTTACGACAGACCACAGAGATCCAAAAAATTTACTGACACACAAGTTTTCAAAAAAGGTCACAAACCCACAAAAACCACACCACACAACCACACACACACACACGTAACACACACACAACGTACCCACAAACACAAAAAACCCAAACCCCCACACACACACACACCGACACACTAACACAACCGCGACACCACACACAACCTCCGCTACACAAACCAACACACAACACACACACACCACCACAACAACACACACACCACACAACACACACACCACACACACCACACATTTAACAGAAAAAGGGGGAAGAGAGGGACTAATACCCTACCTTGCTAACCACGGGCGGGAAAACTCCCCCCTGGGGGGCTGAAGAGGGGGCCATTGCCACATTTTCCCCCCGGGGCTTCTCTATCCGGGTCACGGATAGTGCAGCATTCTGTCAGGGCCGCAACGGTACTGTCATTCGATGTCCCCTCCGTTCTGAAAGAAAAGGGGTGGGGGGGGGGGGAGGGATACCCTAGGGGTTAGAACATTGCGCTCGAAATCTGACGATTCCCTTTAAAGGGGGATAGTTTACCTGGATTAACATCATGCAGACTCCACCCCCCCAAGTCTTTGGGAGGGGAATAAAAACCGGGGCCCGGTACGAACGCACGCAGAACATCTTGCCAACGTTAAATCCTGTTCCCTTTTCGTAAGATTGGGCCATGGGGGCCGGTGGAACAGGACAAATTTCACAACCCGCATAACAGGGGGACTAGTGTAAAGAAGACAAACGCTTTTTCATTATCCTCGATAAAAAGAATAAAAAAAAATTAAAAAAATAAAAAAAATCAAATCAAAGTCAAACTTTTTTTTTCCCATGTACATTAATAAGCACAAGGTCAGTGGTTGGGGTGTGTTTTTTTTGTTTTTTTTTGATTTGGTTTTTTTTTTTGTTTTTTTTGTTTTCAATTATTTTAAGCAGTAAGGGAATATCACTGATTTGGGGGGTTGAAAGAAAAAGGGGGGAGTGAGGGGGGGGGGTACTAACCATATATAAATTAAAACAATAGGCGAACAAGTTTAAAAAATCATTCTAAAAATTAAGAAAATGATAGTGTAATAGTGATGGTATTAAAAAATTGTGGTAGTGGAGAGCAAAATCGATGATGTGATGAGATGAATTATATGATATAGATAAAAGACGACGACGCGAAAACGACGACGACACGACGACGAACGACGATGATGATGTATGATAAATGATGATGGATAGGGGGGGGGGTGGGGGGGGGGGGGTGGGTGGGGTGGGGTGGTGGTGGTGGTGGTGGTTGGTGGGTTTTTCGTGTGTGCGTGCGTGCCTGCCTGCCCCGGTCACTCTCACCAAACAAGACTCCCCCGGCACATCACGCTGTGTTCCGGGGTCGATAGCTTTCCCAAAAGACCTCCCGGGCCCAAACCCGGGCAGGAAAAAATTTGGGCCCAGCTGCAACAGCCCCTCCCAGTAGCGCCTCTGGGAATCCCCCCCGGGGAACAGAATCAACAAGGTCGGAGAAACCTCCCACGCTTAAACCCCGACGAAAAAATCGGGGGCTGACGCTCTCCCCCTTCCCGACCCACTAACGCCAAACCCGCTACGGCGCCTTGACGTCATCACGGGTCTTTATGACCTTTCAGGCTGACGCGCAGAGTGGGAAGTGACTACCGGGTGGTTTCGGAGAGGCCCTTCTCGAACGTGATGGCCGGAGTTTGTCTGTGGAGTGCAGTCTAGAAACCCCTGGATACGTTTCGTTGGGGATTTGCAACGTTCCACCGGCAAGGGGGGAGGGGGTAAAAGGGGTGGTGGGGGGAGTGGGGGTGGTGGGGGGGTGGGGGGGGTTGTGGGGTTTTTTGGGTGGGGGGGTGGGGGGGAAAAACTTTTTGGAAATTTCCCGGAATTTGCGGATTCGCGATTTGTACTTGTCGTTGTCGAGGGGGTACGAATGTTCCGGGATTTCCCTTTGAGAAAGTGGCTTGGTTTTCGGCGTTGGAAGAAGCTCCCCTTTTTTTTGTTGATAATACGTGTTTGGTGATTAGTGCTTGGTGATCTTTGCGCTTTTTACGGATTTTTTCGCAGTCGCCGTTTTTTAAAAAAACCGTTTTTTTTATGTCTGTCGCATGCTTTTGGCTCTTGTCATCAGTCATCATCGTTACCACGTCATCACTGCACTGCCTCATATTTTTTATTAAAAACTAAACATGTCATCGTATTTTTTTTTTTTACGAAAATAGTATTGTTGTCTGTTATGTCTCCCTTCATTTTAGCCGCGTGACGCTTTTTTGCATGTTTAAGTCGCTTTACCTAAAAGAAAATAAAACCAAAGGGTTGGGAAAGCGGGGTACCCACTAAAAAAACGGCGATCGCAAAATCAAAAAAATGGTGCACCTTGGGGGTCAGCCTGGAACAAATAACAAAACCTAGAGTAAAACATTCATGAAAAAAATTAAGGGGTCCCACAACCTAATGGGCTAGGGGAAGCGGGTGTCAAGACCTAACTTCCTAGGGGGGCCCCATTTTGGGGCGGCGCCCACCCTCTCCCTCCGCTTTACCTTCCCCACCATAAAGGAGGGGACCCCTTTTCAGCTGGGGGAAAAAAGGGGGAATGTACTAAGCCAAGGGGCGGAAACGGTCACCCATCCAACTGGAAAAGACGCTCGACGTGCTTAAATTGGGGGGGGGAAAGCGTTTACTCCCCCCAAAGAGCTATCCCTCCCTTGTAACATGTACCCCTTTGTTAAATGTAACAGTCATGTACACTCCCATATGTAACTTAACGTAACATAACAGTATACCCTATTTTGTATACTGAAATGTAAATAACATGTAACTCCTATTATGTAAAACTGTATAATTTAAAAGTAACAGTACCTCCTATTATTTTCTGTATACTTATAAGAACATCCCCGTAACCCTAAATTATAAATTTAAAAAAACATATACACCCTATATGTAAGTATAATGTAACAGTAACATGTACACTCCTAATGTATACGTAAATTTCACAGTAACAGTACACCCTATAATGTATAAATAACGTAACATGTACCTCCTATATGTATACTTTAAAAAAAACAGAAAAAAAATTTCACCCTAATGTTTAATTTTAATGAACAGCAACATTACCTCCTTTTTATACTTAACTGAACATAGCATGTCACTCCCTTTTGTATCTGTATAAAGTAAAAGTAGCTTTTCCTCCTAAAATGTAAGTAACATAACATGTACACTCCTTTTTAAAAATTCATAATGAACGTAACATGTACTTCCTATTATTCCCGTACAATGAACAGTAGCATGTACACTCCATTATTTACGTATATTTAAAGTAACATTAAAAATCCCATTAGTTACTGTTTAATGTAACATTAAAAAGTACACTCTATTTTATACTGTGAAAAGTAAAATAACATGTACACTCCTTATGTATACGTAACATAACTGTCCCCCTATTTGTTACGTATATGTAACAATAAAAAGCACCCCTTTAAAAGTATACTGTATAAGTAAAATAACTGTACACTCCATAATCTGATAATGTAACAGTAAAACTTTCACTCCTTATGTATACTCAAAACTGAACATACATGTAAACTCTTGCCACACGTTAAATCCTGTTCTCTTTTCGAAAAATAGGCCATTGTTGCCCGGGGGAACGATGACAAAATTGACAAACCCATACACACGGGGACGGATTAAAAAAGCACAGTGCGTATTTTCCTTATCCTCGTATTTAAAAAAAACGGGCCATCGAGCGCTTATTTTTTTGCTTTTCCCAAAATCACGCTATATAAATTCCATACATTATTTTTATTATTATACTGAAAATGTAACAGTAAAAGTACACTCCTATATGTATACTGTAATGTAACCCCGAAAGAAACCGAGCGAGAAATGTGGGAATAGAAGAATTATGAAATATCATGGGCGAAAAGAATCAAACGAAGAAGTAATGGAAAGGGCCCGGGGCAAAAAGATCCCCACTCAAACCATCAGAAAAAACAACTAAACCATTTTGGGGGCCATAAACAAGCTGTGGGAAAAGAAAAGCAAATATTGTTGGAAAGATTTGTGGTACCAAAGACAGAGGAAGACAACCGCAAAATAAACAACAGGGAAAAGTGCAACGGGAAAGAATCCCCCAACAATGAAATCTAGGGAAACTGACAACAGAGAGAATGGAAGGCCATGACGCCGATGTCTGCAACAGACCTGGCACATGAGAAAAAGTTAATGTAACAGAACTGTACACTCCAAATCAATTTCCCTTTTTCAAAAAGTGATTTCAGACCGGATTTGCATCACAAAGGGGCCAATGGCGGAACGGTTTGTCCTTCCATCATTACAGATCCCCAAAATCCTTTTATCTTGCTAAAGGACTTTTTTTTTTTCCTATTCACATTTGGGTGAGCTATCTGGACTTTATATAATAAAAAAACTTTTTTTATTTTGTGTACTTTTTTTGTTTTTGTTTATTTAAAATCATTTCGCACGCTCTTAAACGAAGCAACAACAGAATTAGAAACATATTGTTTTTTTTTAAAAATTTTTTACTGATTCGTTGATCATACGAATGGGGGCTGGGGGTAAAAACAAAGCCCTGAGTGTTATTTCCCTATCCTCGTTTTTAAAAAAAAAATAAAAAAATCAATGAAATGACACCAATTAAAAGGAAAAGCGTGATTTTTGCTGGATCCCTTCCCCCACCCACACCCCCCCCCCCTAAACACATCCCCCACCACTCCACCTCCCCCCCCCACTCCCCCCCCCACCCCCCACAACCCAAAAATAAAACTCACACCACATTACCACACCACCCACAACTTACACCACGTACAAACACACCACACGCAGAATAATATAATAAAAAAATATATGGAATTTTTAATACGCTGAATCTTGAAAAAACAAACGAACGCTTGCACCAAAACTTGCGAGCAGCAAAATTTCTCGGCACGAACCACCCAAACAAAACCCTACAGCACGTACCACACACACCTACCGCAGTACCACACACCACACGCCCACCACACACCACACACACACACACCCCACAAATCAACTGACACAATTGAGGGACAACCGCCCCGACGCACGCACCACGTGCGCGCGCGCACACACACACACCCCAAAAACGCACGCACACACAGAAAAATAATAATAAATAATAATAATAATTATGGAATTTAATGGCGCGAATTTGAAAAAAACAAACAAATCGAAGCGCTTTTACTCAAACATTTACAGGCATGCAAATTTTCCCTTAAACATATGCAACAGATTTCAAATCTATGCCGCGCACTAAAAGCACGCAAACCACGACGAGCGCACACACACACACAAACCCCACACACACACACACACACACCACACAACACCCCACCGGAACAACACTTTGAAGGAAAGATGCCGTTTTAAAATTAGGGACAAAATGTAGGGAAAGTCTCAGGGAGGAAAAAAGTGGGTTTTTAGGGGGTTTGAAGGGAAACAAGTGAAGCTTTTGACGAAGTGAAAGAGGGAGGTCATTTCCGGTGGGTGGACCAAAAAAAGAAGGAGCGCGGCCAACAGGGGTTTTTTGAATCTGGGTGTTCGAAAGCACAAAGTACCGGCCGAACAAAGGGGAAAGGGAAAGGAGGGTTTTCGGGGAAGAAATTACAGAGATAAGGGGTGCAATTTGGGGACATTTGAAACAGAGGGGTTTTATTTTTAAATCCGTCTTTTGGGAAAAAGGCAACCAGTGAAGAGATCGAGAAGGGAGTGATGTGTTCAATTTTTTCTTTCTTAGGGCCAGTCGAGCTAGAGTTTGTAAACTTAAGAGAGTGGATAGATGATGTGGAGGGCAGCCAAAAGGAAATTTCAGTAGTTAAACGGAAAAATGGGAAAAGGACAAGCTTAATTGCATCAGTGGGCAATTCTTTCGAATCGCGCTTATGGGCCCTAAATTTATAGTAAAGCTGGCGGGGGGGTGATGAATTTTTTTATAAGATGTGTTTTCAAAACTTTTCCCAAATACTTTTACAGGTTGGACAAAGAACGACGATTGCCCAATTCCCATTGAAATTTTTTTGATAGAGGAAAGTTTTTTGTTGTGCCCTAAGCATGGCTTCGGTTTTATGGCATTAAGTTGTAACTTTTCGAGTCATCCAGTTTTGAAAGTCTTGAAGCAAAGGGCATTTTGTAGGAGGGAAGCAATTTTCAACAGTTGCTCACTGAATTTGTATCATCGGGATAGAATGATATCAATAGGGGGGTTTTTTATATATTTTGAGAGTGGAGCAGTGTAGAGAGTAAAAAATAACGGGCCCCGGACTGATCCCCCGCGGGACCCCATTCCATTTTGACAGGTTTTGATTTAATTTTTTTTTACAATAACTTCGGAAGGGGCTTTAGGTATGAAGTAAACCCGGGGAGGGCTTTTGCCATTTAACCAAACGTATTTTGGGGGCGAGAAAGAAAATTGAGTGACTTGGTATCAAAGGCTGCGATATCAAAAAAGGTGAGAGGGAGTTTTTCCTGCTCAGAACAAGTAGAAATTACTAAAGTATGGACAGGTGGTTTCGGGGGCTGTGGTTGGGGCATAGCAGATGAAAAGTGGGAAAAAGATCATTGGAATAAAGGGGACTGTTTGGGTGTTTTTAGAACAACTTTTTTAGTACTTTAAGACAAAGGTAAATTTTTAGACAGGCCTATAATTTTTCAGAATGTTGGGATCGAGGTCGTGTTTTTTTCAGTAAAGGGGTTTACTATGCGTTTGAAGCGATGGAAAATTTTCCCGCGAGAATGAGTTTACTATTTTAGAGATAATAGGCAAAGGTTTTTGGAAGGCATTGTAAAACGGAGCATATGGGATCAAGGTGCATGTTTTTTTATCAAAATTTCCCTTTAAATTGTCCCCTGATTTCTTTTTTACTTTGGGGATGGAAGGAAAAAAAAGAGGAGTGCCAGTGAACTGGGGGGCAGGAGGCAGGCTGGGGAAAGAGTCGATCAAGTCTGGAGGTATGTTTTCAACTTTGAAAAAAAGGCGAAAAAATGGTGGGGAAATTCAACGGGGTGGGTTTAGGCAAGGATTGTTTTTGCAGATCCAAGGATTTGAGGGGGGGAAAAAAGGATTTTAGGAGTAGCACAGAGAACTTGGAAAAGGGAGAGTCTGTTTTGCTGAATGGATTTTAAAGTTTGACTTTGTTTATTGTTTTCGGAAAAGCTGTTTGTTGATTTCGTTTTTGTTCCCCCACTGCGTTCTAGTTCCGCGTTTTTTCGCTTCGCTTCAAAATGTCTTGGGGTATACCATGGCCACAGAACATAACACGAAAAAATTTTTTTGCCATTAACAACACAGTCTTTTTTGGGAAAGAGCACGTATGATGCAATTTAAGCAATTAGTTTTTTTTGCAAAAGGAAAATAATGAAAACTGAAAGGGAAAAGGAACTCCAATAACACATTTAACCAAGGCTTAATGTTATCATACATTAATTGTTATCACAACTTACAACACACACAAAACACACCACACACACACACACCCCACACACAAAAACAACACAACACACACATACATACACACACATACACACGCGCGCGCGCGCGCGCGGAAACAGGATAGCCTAGTGGTTAGAACATTGCACTCGCAATCTGACGACCCGGGTTCGATTCCCGTTCAAGGGGATATTTTCCCCTAGAGTTAACATCAGTGCCGACTCCACTATCCCCAAAAGTCCTTCGGATGAGACTATAAACCGAGGCCCCGTCTGCGAACGCACGCAGAACATCTTGCGCACACGTTAAATCCTGTTCCACTTTTCGTAAGAGTAGGCCATTGTGTGCCGGTGGAAGCATGACAAAATTGACAAAACCGTATACACACGGGAACTGATGTTTTAAAAAAAACACAAGTCCTTCTTCCATTATCCTCGATATAAAAAAATTTAAAAAAGAATCACACACACACACACACACACACACACACACACACACACACACAAAACACATATACACACACACCAGTGTCATGTTTCCCCGCTTTGATTTAAAAGAGAGAGAGGAGAGAAAAGAGAGAGAGAGAGGAGAGAGAGAGAGAGAAGAGAGAGAGAGAGAGAGAGAGAAGAGAGAAGAGAGAGAGAGAAGAGGAGAGAGAGAGAGAAAATTCGAACTCGAACTCGAACTCGAACTCGAAAGATTTATTCACAAAAAAGGCCATTAGCCCATACATGAAGTGGGGGTTGCCAAACTGCTTCGTATTTTAGTGAGAGAAAAAATAAGTAACACACAAAAAACCAAAATGTTATTGCATACCCACAACCACCACAATAAAAATCAGTCCCAAAAATTATGGAGAGAGACAGACAGACAGCCAGCCAGACAGCCAGACAGACAGAGACAGCCAAGAGACAGACAGACAGACAAGAGACAGAGTCAGACAGACAGAACAACAGACAGAGAGAGATCATACCTGACACCATAGGGGGTAGGAACAAGCCCTCCCACCACGGACAGACAGTCGCGTCATGGGCACTATGTGAGCGTCACGATCACCCCGACACACGTCACGACCACACAGAGGCTGAAGCAGGGCATAGCGTGACACCGTGGCGGTGTCACTCTTCGCGTTGTCACGTTAGTCTGCTTTTTAGGGGTTTTTCTGTTCGCCGCCATCTTTTTTTTTTGTTTTTTTTTTGTTTGTTTTTTGGGGGGTG
Source organism: Rapana venosa (assembly GCA_028751875.1). Taxonomy (NCBI): domain Eukaryota; kingdom Metazoa; phylum Mollusca; class Gastropoda; order Neogastropoda; family Muricidae; genus Rapana; species Rapana venosa. The sequence goes on from CM054157.1 coordinate 14,195,865, forward strand.
GGGTGGGGGGAGGAGGGGGGGGGGCTTTGCTGTCAACAAAAGCATTGGATTGGGTTGAATTGTGGTGTGGGGTGGGGTGGGTGGTGGGGGGTTGAGGTGGTGGTTGGGGTGGTGGTTGGGGTGGGTGTGTGGTGGGGTTTGAGGGGGGGGGAAAGGGGGGGGGGGGTTTGGGGTTTGGAGGGGGGCTGGGGGGGGTTTTTGGGGGGGGGGGGTTTGGGGGGAAAGGGGGGTTGGGGGGGGGGGGTATTTTTTGGGGGGTTTGGGGGGGGGATTTGTATTTTTTTAAAATTGGTTTTAGGGGGGGGGGGGGGAGGGGGGGGGGGGGGGGAGGGGGGGGGTTTTGGGGGGGGGGATGGGGGTTTGAAATTTGGGGGGGTGGGGGGGGGTTTAGGTGGGGTGGGTGGTTATGGGTTTTAAGGTGGGGGGGGTTGTTGGAGAGGGGGGTGGTTTGGGGGGTTTTGTGGGGGAGGTGGGGGGGGGTGGTGGGGGGTTTTGGGTAGTGTGGGTGGGGTGGTTGGCTAGGGTGGTGGTTTGGTGTGGGGTGGGGTGTGGATGTTGAGGTGGGGTGGTTGAGGTGGGGTGTAGGGTGGGGTGTTATGGTGGTGATGTGTGATTGTGTGTGGAGGGGTGGGGTGAGTGGTGGGGTGATGTGTGTGTGATGGTGTGATGTGCGTGGTGTGTGTGGAGTGGAGTGTTGGTAGTGTACTGCGTTGTAGTTTTTGTGTGTTTGGTTGTATTGTACTGTATTCCATTGCATCATGTAGTGAAGCATAGTGCTATGTTGCATTGTATTGTGTTGTGTTGTATTGCATTGTATTATGTTGTATGACATTGTATTGTACTATCTGAAGTTACTTCGTGAATACTCTTCCAAACTGTTTTTCACTTTCATTTTCATACCACTTTTAAGTCACGGAAGATTTCTCTGCGAGCAATTCGGACGCGTCGCCACAAGAGCAGCGCCACCCATTATTTGTTTCTGTGGTCTGAAGTTTCTTCGTGGAAAGTCTTCCGAACACAGGTCTTAAGTTGTTCATGGATGTCTGGACTAAAAGACATGTTGTTAAATATTTCTGAAATTGACAAAAGCGCATACACACGGGGGACTGGATGTAAAAAAGCACATGCGTGCTTATTCCATTATTCTCGATATAAAAGAATAACTAAATTTTTTTTTTAAGAAATGAGAGAATGAATATACTTGAAGCTGTTATAACTCAATCACTGCCTCTAGATTAGGACTGCGGGTATTGGGGGAATAAGAACATCTTAATTGTACAATGTGCGATATAATTTACAAGTCAAAGACTGGTGGTAATGTAGTCATGCATAAACTTTGCTTTCTAATGATTGCTCAAAAGACGAACTAGGACACTGGCAGTTTAATAATAGCCTGGTGGTTAGAGTGATGCGCATTGAGCTCGTGATCTGCTGACCCGGGTTCGAATCTCGTTCAAGAGGAATTTTCCTCAGGAGTTAATATCAGTGCCGACTCCACTCCCCTTAAAAGTCTTTTGGATGAGACTATAAACCGAGGTCCCGTGTGCGAACGCACGCAGAACATCTTGCGCATACGTAAAAACCCGTTCGGCTTTTCGTAAGAGTAGGTCATTGTGTGCCGGTGGGAACAGATGACAAAATTGACAAAACCGCATACACACGGGGACTGGATGTAAAAAAAAAAAGCACATAAGTTCTTGTTCCATTATCCTCGATATAAAAGAATAAAATAAAAATGAAAAAAGAAAAAGAAAAAGAAATGTCGGAACTGCGCAAGTTAACAATAAAGTTCAGTTCAGAATATGAAAAATAATAAAAGGGTGTTACAGACAAAGTTCGATATAAACGATGACAAGCAAGATTTAACAATGAAATGCCCATGGTGTCATCTTCAATAGGGAAGAGCTGTATCGAGCTTCTCTAACGAGAACAAAAACACCTGCAGTCAAGTTTACGGATCAGCCAGACGGTACCTAAACTCTTTAGACTCCATTCACCATCAAGGGGCTCAGACTCTCTGGAAGCATTCACAACTAAAAGGTAAAGGTGTCCCATAACCTATGTGGATGTAAGGGAGCGAGGCATCAGAGACCTCCACTTCATCAAGGGGCCCAGCAATAATTAGGTGGCGCCATCTCTCCACTCCTCGCTGCTTTATTACCTTCCCTGACCCCTAATGATGCAGTGCCCATTACAGCTGGATGAACTGGGGACTGTACCTGAAGCCAAGGCGCTCAAAACAAGTTACCCATCCAAAGGTAACCAGCTCTATTCTGCAATAACCATTAGCTGGGGGAAAGCGAGTGGCTGGACCACTGGAGCATATCCCGTCCCCACAACTCCTGTTTTATGGCTGAAGCGGATGAATCCTCACTGGAAAAACCAATGCCAGAAACGACTCAGAACTACTAAAACAAATGAAACATATCTTCGGAGAACAACAACCCTGGAATTTGACTATGTTTTCAACACCCCCCACCCCCCAACCCACCCCGGGGGAAAAACTCGAGGCGATCTCCTTCTGCCACCCTTCATGTGGGGATTCGCATCCTTCCTAATTCCTGGGTTTTGTCTGCAATTTCCCCCAAGTTCTACAAGAAGCCTATGTGGACAGTGGAAACCCTGATTGTTCAGTTTACTCTTTCTGCTCATAAGAAGGACGAAGACAAGTTACGAGGCGACAGCCCCGGATATGGCCTCTGAGGTGAGCAGGGCTACAATAAACAACAAGGTTGGACTGGACTGGTTTTCAACCCTGATTTAATCTGTGTTATAGTTGGCACAGTTTTTAATCTGAGATTTAGAAACTTCACGAGTTAACAGCCTGAAATTTGGTGTCTGCGATCGCGGACTATAAACAAGAAATTGGATGGATGGTTTTCACATGTTTTTATCATCATCATCATCATCATCAATCAACAACATCATCGATCATCATCATAGTAATACATAGAATTTATACAGCGCTATATCTTAGCAAAAAACCACATCAAAGCCTTTCATTTCATCCTAGTCTTTCACATGCAGCAGATACCATTAATAGATTTTTACGAATTCAAAGTAAATGAATTAATGAATATAAGAATCGACTTATAACACGCGTTATCATTGTCCTCGGGACTGGTTTAGCTTTTGTGGTCAAACGACCCAGTGCTGTTCCAAGAGGTTAGCTTTGGGTCAGAACTATCAATGCTTATTCAAGAGGGTTATCTTTGTGGTCAGAACTATCAATGCTTATTTCAAGAGGGTTATCTTTGTGGTCAGAACGATCAATGCTTGTTCCAAGAGGGTTAGCTTTGTGGTCAGAACTGTTAATGATTGTTCCAAGAGGGTTAGCTTTGTGGTCAGATCAGAACGATCAGTGCTTGTTTCAAGAGGGCTAGCTTTGTGGTCAGAACGATCAATGCTTGTTTCAAGGGGGTTAGCTTTGTGGTCAGAACGATCAATGCTTGTTTCAAGGGGGTTAGCTTTGTGGTCATAACGATCAATGCTTGTTTCAAGAGGCTTAGCTTTGTGGTCAGAACGGTCAGCGCTTGTTCCAAGAGGGTTAGCTTTGTGGTCAGAACGATCAGTGCTTGTTCCAAGGGTCAAAGATTCGAATATCACTGTCGGTCGCCAGGCAGAAAAAGATCTTGTTTTTATTCTTCAAACGAAACTCAAAACCGATACACATGTGTAAACACGTTCATAAAGCCCCTTCATCGCTCGTTTAGTCCTAGTGACTTTTTTAAAGGAAAAGTAAGCCCTCGTGTGCTGAAAGGCGCACACTCACACACAGGTGGCGCGCATGGCTAGATATCCGTAAAGTTGTAGTGTAGCATACCCCAAAATTCCAACAATAAAAGTTCTACAGTTCGAGTTAAACAGTTATAGGATTAAAAGAAAAAAAGAAAAAGAGGATAAGACATCGAAAGAAGAACAAGAACATAATGACAAAAAAGAAAACAAAAAAGAAGAAACTTCTCTTCCACATCCTTTTTCGATTGTGCAAAACCAAAAGAAGGAGAACAAGAAATGAGACGAGGAGAGGGAGAATGAACAGGAGAATGATGAGAGGAGGAGGAGGAGGAGGAAGGAGGAGAGGAGGAAGGAGGAGGCGGAGTAAGAAAAAGAATAAGAACAACAACAACAACAACAGCAGCAGCAACAACACCAAAAACAAGCAGGCACAGCAACACCAACAACACAACACCCAACAACAACAACATCGACATCAACATTAACAACAACAACAACAGCAGCACAACAACAAGAAATTGAGAAAAAAACAAACCCACTTCCATACCTTTTACGCTTCTTGTTGCACGACCCAAACAACAACAACCAACAAAAACAACAACAACAATTAAAATTAACAACGTTTAAAAAAAAAAAAGCTTCCCCTTCAACGCAATGCAAACAACGCCTGAAATGCCTGGTCAATTTCTGCAGTGAAAGTGACACACTCTCTCTGGCCCCAAACTGTTATCAGTTGTGCTTACAGAGCTGACACCTTGCATGATAAAATTGGTTTTCATTACTGGTCAATTACCTCCGCCAAGGTGGATTAATTTCCACACAGGTGAATATGAATAAGCTAAAACGGTGGGGCAGTTCGAAGGGGGTCTGGTGGGGAGGAAGGGGGGTGGGGTTGGGGTAGGAGGAGGGGGGTGAAGGCTGGGAGGAGTGGGGAGGGGAGCGAGAGATAGAGGATGAGGTCTTTGCGATCGTATCTTTTTTCTTTGCAGTGCGAGCGAGTGTGGGTTTTTTGTTGTTGTGTTGGGTGGGATTTGTTTTCTAAAACCAAGCCTGAAGTGCGCTCAACCATGACGGCACGCACAGAACACACGCAATGCATAATACGTAGGTGTACACACAGAGAGCGACAGAGAGAGAGACAGATTAGACATACAGACATGTTTTACACCACGATCGTGATAGGGAAGTGCATGCCTTCGCGCACGAATGTTTGCACACAATGTGTTTGTGAGAGACAAACACACACACGCTGCGCGCACGAGCGAAATACATACAATTAAAATAATATTATGCGTGTATGAATGTGAGTGTCGTGTGTGTGTGGAGTGGTTGGTGTGTTGTGTGTGTTGTGTGTTGTTGTGTGTGAGTTTGTGTGTGTGTGTGTGTATGTAATTGACGCACCAGTTCATGAGTGTGGAAACTCCTCTCTCCACTCACATCACGAGTACTCCAAATCATCCTCACTCACATCCTCGCTCATCTCTCTCGTCATCTCTCAAGTCACACTCTCTCTCATCACTCACCCCCCCCCCCCCCCCCCCCCCCCCCCGCACACTCTCTCTTTCGCTCTCGATCTCATCCTCTCTTGACAAACAAGTTACGAGGCGACAGCCCCGGATATGGCCTCTGAGGTCAGCAGGGCTACAATAAACAACAAGGTTGGACTGGACTGGTTTTCAACCCTGATTTAATCTGTGTTATAGTTGGCACAGTTTTTAATCTGAGATTTAGAAACTTCACGAGTTAACAGCCCTGATATGGTGTCTGCGGTCGGCGGGACTATAAACAAGAAGATTGGATGGGATTGGTTTCACATGTTTATCATCATCATCATCATCATCATCATCATCATCATCATCATCATCATCATAGTAATACATAGAATTTATACAGCGCTATATCTTACAAAAAACACATCAAAGCGCTTTCACTCATCCAAGTCTATCACATGCAGCCAGTTACAATTAATAGATTTTTACAAATTCAAAATTTTAATGTAAATGAATTTATGAATATAAGAATCGACTTATATCACGCGTAACATTGTCCTCTGGAGACTGGTTAGCGTTGTGGTAAGAACATCAATGCTTGTTCCAAGAGGGTTAGCGTTGTGGTCAGAACGATCAGCTTTGTGGTCATAACGATCAATGCTTGTTCCAAGAGGGTTAGCTTTGTGGTCAGAACGATCAGTTTGTTTTGTTGTTTGTTTTTGTTGAATGTCCATTCACTACTTGGTGATAAGGACACACCCGTATTCAAACCAACTTCTCTCTCTCTCCCCTTCTCTCTCTCTCTCTCTCTCTCTCTCTCTCTCCTCTCTCTTCACTCTCTCTCTTTTCTCTCTCTCTCTCTCTCTCTGCTCTCTCTCTCTCTCTCTCTCTCTCTCTCTCTCTCTCTCTCTCTCTCTCTCTCTCTCTCTCTCTCTCTCTCCTCTCTCTCTTATGTATGTATATTTTATATTCTCACAACTTTCTACAGTAGAGGTCTTACTGGGGAAGAATGTATAACCTCAGCAACTGATGTTATGAACTGCTGAGAGTCATATAAAACTTCTTGAACAGTGGCATATTCTTTATGAATATCCTTTAAACAGGTCAGTTAGGATTGGGCAATCAAACAATAAATGGTGGATTGAAAGAGATTGAGAACAGCAACATGTCACATTTTTAGAATATTTGGTGTCCTCATTTGGTGTATATATTGAAATTTCTACTTTCGGTGAGCAAGAAATGCTCAAGAACGATCAGCGCTTGTTTCAAGAGGGTTAACTTTGTGGTCAGAACGGTCAATGCTTGTTTCAAGAGGGTTAACTTTGTGGTCAGAACGGTCAATGCTTGTTTCAAGAGGGTTAACTTTGTGGTCAGAACTATCAATGCTTATTTCAAGAGGGTTAGCTTTGTGGTCAGAACGGTCAGCGCTTGTTTCAAGGGGGTTAGCTTTGTGGTCAGAACGATCAATGCTTGTTTCAAGGGGGTTAGCTTTGTGGTCAGAACGATCAATGCTTGTTCCAAGAGGGTTAGCTTTGTGGTCAAAACGATAAGTGCTTGTTCCAAGAGGGTTAGCTTTGTGGTCAGAACGATCAGCGCTTGTTCCAAGGGGGTTAGCTTTGTGGTCATATCAGAACGGTCAGTGCTTGTTCCAAGAGGGTTAGCTTTGTGGTCAGAACGATCAGCGCTTGTTCCAAGGGGGTTAGCTTTGTGGTCATATCAGAACGGTCAGTGCTTGTTCCAAGAGGCTTATCTTTGTGGTCAGAACTATCAATGCTTATTTCAAGAGGGTTATCTTTGTGGTCAGAACTATCAATGCTTATTTCAAGAGGCTTATCTTTGTGGTCAGAACTATCAATGCTTATTTTAAGAGGGTTAGCTTTGTGGTCAGAACTATCAATGCTTGTTCCAAGAGGCTTACCTTTGTGGTAAGAACATCAATGCTTGTTCCAAGGGGGTTAGCTTTGTGGTCAGAACGATCAATGCTTGTTCCAAGTGGGCTAGCTTTGTGGTCAGATCGATCAGTTTGTTTTGTTGTTTGTTTTTGTTTAATGTCCATTCACTACTTGGTGATAAGGACACACCCGCATTCAAACCAACTTCTCTCTCTCTCTCTCTCTCTCTCTTCTCATCTCTCTCTCTCCTCTCTCTCTCTCTCTCTCTCTCTCTCTCATGTATGCATATTTATATTCTCACAACTGTCTACAGTAGAGGTCTTACTGGGGAAGAATATATAACCTCAGCAACTGATGTTATGAGCTGCTGAGAGTCATATAAAACTTCTTGAACAGTGGCATATTTTTTTATGAATATCTATTCCTCTCCTTTTAAACAGGTCAGTTCACTCACTCACTCACTCATCCCTTGGTCGGGACGACCGTTGGGGTACCCGCACGGACGCTGCAAGTGGACCGCCAAATGGTTCTGTCCTGGGCTGCTTTCAGGAGGTTTGGTACAGTGAGGCCGGTCCACTCCTTGATGTTGGATATCCAGCTTTTGCGTGGTCGTCCCTGCCTCCTTGCTCCTTCCACCATTCCCTGCAGGACTGTCTTTGACAGGCTATTATGCCTTGTTGTGTGGCCAAACCATTTCAGTTTCCTCCGTTTGACTGTATCTAGCAATGGTTCTTGTTTGCCAGCCAGTGCCTCGATCTGCTGCCAGACGTAGTCATTGGTTTTACGGTCTCTGTAGGTGATGTTCAGGATCCGCCTGAGGCACTTCATCTCAAAGGCCAGTTAGGATTGGGCAATCAAACAATAAATGGTGGATTGAAAGAGATTGAGAACAGCAACATGTCACATTTTTAGAATATTTGGTGTCCCCATTTGGTGTATATATTAAAATGTCTACTTTCCGTGAGCAAGAAATGCTCAAGAACGATCAATGCTTGTTCCAGGAGGGTTAGCTTTGTGGTCAGAACGATCAGTGCTTGTTCCAAGGGTCGAAGATTCGAATCTCACTGTCAGTCGCCAAGCAGAAAAAGATTTTTTTGGTCTCATTCTTCAAATGAGACTCAACACCGATACACCGTGTGTGGACACGTGCATAAAGCCCCTTCCTCGCTCGTTTAATCCTAGTGGTTTTCTGTCCAAAGCAAAAAGTGCGCCATCATCAGCTAACAGGAAGAATACATGAAAAAATAAAGACACCCACGTGCGCGCGTGCACACACACACACACACACACACACACACACACACACTTAACCGCTTTAAAGCGCTTTGATATGTTTTTGCAAGATATAGCGCTATATAAATTCAATTTATTATTATTATTATCATTATTATTATTATTATTAACCGTCTGATATCCCTTTTCGGTGCAAGTACGTTAAACTGAAACATTCACACACACAAACAAACGCACGCGCGCGCACACACACACACGCGCACACTCACACGCACACACACACACACACACACACACACACACACACACACACAGAGGTGGTGCGCTTGGCTAGATATCCCTGAAGTGTAGTGTAGCAACCTCACTAGTGGAAAAAAAAAGGTTGCATACGCCAAAATTCCAACAATGATAGCTCTACAGTTCGAGACAAAGAGTTATAGAAAAAATGCAACATTGAAGAAAGAAGATGAAATGTAAAGAAGAAGAACAACAAGAACAAGAACAAGAAGAACAAGAACAAGAACAAGAAGAACAAGAACAAATAGACACAAAAGAAGAAACTTCTTTTCCACATCTTGTCGATTCTGCAAACCAAACGAAGTACCAGAAGAAGAAAAAGAGGAGGAGGAGGAGAAGGAAGAAGAAGAAGAAAAAGAAGAACAACAGCAACATCAACATCAA
>CM054157.1:14209898-14259898 GCA_028751875.1 Rapana venosa
TATGGCTGCACAGTTTTCATCTGCACAGTTTTCATCTGTATATGGCTGCACATTTTTGATCTGTATATGGCTGCTCAGTTTTCATCTGTATATGGCTGCACAGTTTTCATCTGAGATTTAATGGTTGACGAGGTGACAGCCCTGATATGGCCTCATTGGTCGGTGGGGGGTATAAACAACAGGATTGGATTGCACAAAAATATACATACTTGCCAGAGAAATGATTGTGTTTGAAAAAGTACTTTACAAACACGAGTGAACAATCCCTTCCATGTGTTCTACAGAATGAAAACGTCTGCAAATTAAGGCGTTTTGGGTATGTGCATACTTGATGCTGTAAAAAAAAAACTTTGTAAAGAATGATTGGTGTACAAAAATGTTGAAGTCTGTTTACATGTCTGTGAAAACTCACCACCATAATTGCAAAGCTCGTTCCTACTGGCTGTGTTGTTTTCTTTGCAGTTTCTTGTGTCATCAAAGTGTATACCCCCTTGTATACAAGCCTGTGGCTTTACAATTACAATCCGGAGTCCCCCCTTCCCCCCCCCTCTCTCTCTCTCTCTCTCTCTCTATATATATATATATATATATATATATATGTACATATTATATGCATGTATGTATATGTATGTGTATATATATGTATGCATGTGTGTGTATGTATGTATACATACATATATATATTTATTTATCTATTTATTTTATTTATTTATTTTTTTATATCGAGGATAATGGAATAAGCACTCATGTGCTTTTCAACATCCAGTCCCCGTGTGTATGCGGTTTTGTAAATTTTGTCATCTGTTTCCACCGGCACACAATGGCCTACTCTTCCGAAAAGCGGAACAGGATTTAACGTGTGCGCAAAATGTTCTGCGTGCGTTCGAACACACACACACACAAATATATATATATATATATATATATATATATATATATATATATATATATATATATATAATATATATATATATATGTGTGTGTGTGTGTGTGTGTGTGCGTGTGTGTGTGCGTGTGTGCGTGCGTAGTGTGTATAGATAGATAAGATAAAGATAGATAGATAGATAAATTTATCTTCATCTATCTCAAATTTCTCTCTCTCTCTCTCTCTCTCTTTGAACATTTACCACACTGAAACATTTTGTTTTGGTCTCAAAAGACTTTAATCTGAAAGTGCGTAGAACAACAACCAAAAAATAATAATAATAGTAATAATGATGTCGAGTCGATCTGTGAAAAGTGTTCGGTATACATTGGACAGAGGAACACATACACACTGAAGCCCAAATAACTTCAATGAATCGAAAATAAAGGATTAACAAACAAAGAAACCAAAATCTGTATCTTCTGCTCAATCACCACAAAAAACATATATATTGAAGAACATATCCAGAGTGATAAAGCTGTTTAGTACAATAATTATTACGAGGTGTGTGTGTGGGGGTGGGGGGGTGGAGTGGGGAATAGAAACTGGCAGTTGATATTACAGATTATTATGTGACATCAGTTACGTTATACATAGAACAAGTGATATACACAACATTTGTGGTGAAACAAAAACGGTACAAATATTAATGAAACTACAGTACACATCGGGTAGAGCATGTCTGGCAGGAAAAAAATAATAATAAAGATATAAAAACATACATACATAATATATATATATATATATAATATATATATATTTAATTAATTATATATACACACAATATATATAATGTATATATATATATATATAATATAATATATATATATATATATATTATATATATATATGCGACAATTCATAATTAGAAAAAGCAACAAAAAAAAGGTCTTTGTGTCATTTTTAAAAAAAAATTCTTCGCGCAGCCTAAGCTTTCAATCTTGATAAAAGGAGCACAAAAGCACACATAATAATAATAATAATAATCGGTTGCCTTCCTAGATAAGCACAGATAAGAGGACGGGAGATTAACTTTTTTTTTTCAAACACCAGCTACAAATATTACAAAAGAGAAAGAGTTTTTTTTTAATCTAGTGTTCCTTACCTAGCAGTTTTTATTTTAAAAAAACAATAATGACCACATAAAGACAGAATGGAAACCTAGCTACAGAACGTTACAATTTCGTCCACTTTTCTTTGTATCTCACAAACAAGAAAAACCAAAAAAAGAGAAGAAGAAAAAGTTAGGTTTCGTTGTTAAACAGGTCAACAGGCATCAATAAACATGGCAAAAGGGTAGGGAAGAGGTGGGGGAATGGGGGGAGGGGGAAAAGTCGGGGGTGGGAGGGGAAGGAAGGAGGGAGGGAGGGGGTAAGTTTGGGGTAAGGTAAAGGGGGGGGGGGGGGGGGGGGGGGTTGGTGATAGGGCAGGAGAAAAAAGGCAAAGAGTGGTTTGAAACCACAGGCACTAGGAAACAGGCGTATAAATATTTCGATGACAGTAAGCACCCTGCAGGAAAGTCAGTATAATCATAGCTGCACTAGTAGGTTTCAAGCGCCTGTGTGAAACAAAGGGGGGAAAAAAAACCCACCACAGTATATTTGGTGTCAAGGAATAACATAGTGCCTCCACGAAAGTTTTTGCTCCCAGACAATTTTTTCTGTTGCTTTTTTAACACATCTGCTATCAATCTTTTCTGTCTTGATGGGTTTGTTTTTTGTTTGCTTTTTTTTTTGTTTGTTTGTTCCAGTAAGTTTTGTTTATTGCTGGAAACTAAGATGATGGTGGGGTCTCGTGCTTCTTCTTGTCTCCGTGTGTATTTGGCACAGTTGTTTGGGGTTTGTTGTTGTTTTTGTTATTGTTGTTGTTGTTTTGAAGAGGCACTGCGAACTGTATGAAACTGTAAAAAGATAATAACAAACAATGTAAATATGGTGGCATATGAGGGGGGGGGGGGGGGGGGGGGGGGGAAGGTAGAGAGAAATCTTGGAATGGATTTTGTTTCTACTGACCAGTCGAGAAAGTCGTTCACACACACACACACACACACACACACACACACACACACACACACACACACACACACAACACACACACACACGAGTAACTTGAGCAGAAACAATATTTGAGTTAACAGACTCATTATAAACTCGGGATATCTTTCCCAATCCCTGTCCTGTTTCACCGCAAACCTCAATTTTTTTTTTTTTTTAATCCTGTATTTACTGTTTTCTCTCTAAATCACACTGGGATATTTGATACGTCAAAAATGAAGAAAACACCATGCATTTCAAAATACTTGTCGAGATAATGAATCGCACGCAATACTTCGTAGACCAATTCTACACGACCATGAAATCATGATAATACCCTGACCAGTATAGCATGGACTTTGAGAGACAGAAGAATCCGCTGAATCAAACAAGATTGGATTGGTATTCCTTGATGCTTCGAGTTTCGCATCTAGCTTGAGCAGTCTTTGTCAATATTTATGACAGGTAATGCAGATTTTTTTAAAATATATTTTCAAACAAATTGTTTGGCTAGTACACGTAACCGCAGCCCATAGAATAATACAGGAGTTCCTTCATTACAACTTGTTTAATATGGCACAGCATATGACACCCGAATTGTCATGACTCTCACACACGAATAAATAACAAGTCCTGGGAGATTCTTCGTTTATCTAGTAGAACTGGCATATGACGTGTTTACGTTTGCCTCAGGCATTGCACTGTCAGACATTTACATGAAACAGATCAAAATGGTTCAAAAGTTTAGGGAGCATCTATCTTTTCAAGTGCGCGGACAAGGAATCTGAAACACAAGCAATGTAACTGAGTGCACAAAGCCTCTCAGGGTCGTCTGAAAACGCTCATGGCATTTGGGGGTGGTCTGATGTACTTCATACACCTGTCATGTTTGGGTCAACTATCCAATATCTGTCAAACATCAGGCCTTTGACAGATAGCTAAGTTTCCCCACTAGCTTCAACAACGCCTGTTTAAGTGGCAGAACTGCTTTGTCATTTACGTCTAAGCCTTCAGCCTTTAATCTTTTTTGTGATATCAGAAATGTGTGGTTTTTTTAAAAAAAGAAAGAAGAAACACTGGACGTAGGTATTACCGTGGACCAATTATCAGCTACTTACATATCTTTTCACACACATAGATATATATATGTATGTATGTATGTATATGCATATATATATATATATATATATATATATATATATATATATATATATATATATATATATAAACACATACATACATACATTCATGCTCGTCTTAGTCAACCAAAAACCAATAAAATACTGACCAGATGATAAAGAAGACTCCCAAACAAGGGCTCACGTCTGACGTTATTCAACACGTCAATATTATTGGTATTCTTCAGTACACCACGAAAAAACGTGGACCAAATATTCCACAGCAACCCTAAACCTTAAACGTGGACCACATATTCCACAGCAACCCTAAACCTTCAACGAGGACCAAATATTCCACAGCAATCCTAAACCTTAAACGTGGACCAAATATTCCACAGCAACCCTAAACCTTACCTCAACACTAATTAATTCATCATCTACCTCAAGATCATTGACAGCGAATCAAACCTACCTCTAAGACACCGGAACTCCTCTTTAATCCAACAGTACAAAATCCATCAAATTCCATTAAAGGTACACAAATTCTTAAATGTCCACCAAACTATCGGCCAGACTTCCTAGAGTCCAGTCTTTCACAATAACAAAACAGGAGAGAAAAAAACAACACACACCACGATTTCTTAGTTATTCCTAGTATATTCCAAGTCAAAAAAATATCTTCCGAGGTATTTCCCCAATACTGTACTGTAAAAATACTTATACTTTTCTTTGTTTGTTATCTGCACGTTTCATTCTATCATGCACTACTTCACTGGTTTCATTATGGCCATGAATTGCTTTTTTTTCAGTAGCAGGAGAGTGGATGGGAGACAGGGGTAGGGTTAAGGACAGGGAAGCAGGAGGCACAGGTAAAGGTTTAGGAGCTGATTTCTTTGTCTTTCTTTTTAAAACTTACCCACCAGGAAGGATGGAATCAGATTTTCCGACAGAGTCGTAACCACACAAAAAATTATTGCTGAAGAAAAAAAAAGAAAACAAGTTGTGATAACATTTATTCAACAACTTACTGTAACAGTAGGGATTTAATCACACTCTCCCTCCCCCCTCCCCCCAATAAAACCCAAACAAATAAATACAACAACAACAAAACGGTGTAAGTTCATGGGGCTCTAAAGCCAAAGGGGGGGGGGGGGGGTATCCAAATCAAGTACAAGAAGGAGAGGTAGTGAGCATAGACAAAAATAAACGCGAAATACTAACTCTTGTGTTACGATACAACATGGTCATGAATTGATAAATACATCTTTTCCTCTTCTTTTGTTTTTGTTTTTTGTTTGGTAAAACAAACTTTGCAATTCTGACAGACCACGGAATCATGATACAGAAAGAAAGAAAAAAAGAAAGAAAGAAAGCTAGAAAGAAAGAAAGAAAGAAAGAAAGGAAGGAAGAAAGAAAGAAAGAGATTATATTATCATAGTTTCATAAACAAATTGGACGTACATCAATCAATCAAAATAAAAAAATAAAGGTGCCATATTCAAAAATACATAACAGTGTGCATATTACATGCTTTTTCTCCTATAAATGTTTCTCTCTTATCAAGAATTCAACAAGAAATGAAAGAAAGAAAAAGAATCAGAGGTAATGAAGGCGGGGGCGGTTGGGGGTGGGGGGGGGGGGTGGAAGCTGCTGACAAAGAAGCACAGAGAGAGAGGGGGGGGGGAGACAGACAGACAAACAGACAGGCAGGCAGGCAGAGAGAGAGAGAGAGGGGAGGGGGACGAAGACAGACAGACAACAAGAGGCAGCACAAAGAGTCGAAGAAGACATAGAACAGATGCATATACATGCCAAAAGATAAGAATAAAGAGAATGAAAGAAAAGAAAGAGAGAGATCAGAGAGTAATGAGAAGAGAGATGAGAGAGAGGGAGAGAGGAGAGGAAAGAACAGAGAAAAGAAGAGAGAGAGAGAGGAGGAGAGACAGACAGAAACAGAAGGAGGCAGAGAGAAGAGAGGAGAGGAGAGAGGAAGAGACAGACAGAAGAGAGAAGAACAAGAACAAGAGACAGAAGACAGAGAGAGAGAGGAGGAGGAGAAAGAAAGAAACAGACAAGCAAAGAGAGAGAGAAGAGAGAGAAGAAGAGAGAAAGAGAAGAAGAGAGAGGAAGAGAGAGAGAGAGAAGAAGAGAGAGAGAAGGAAAAGAGAAAAGAAGAAGAAGAAGAAGAAGAAGAGAAGAAGAACAAGAAGAAGAAGAAGAAAAGAAGAAAAGAAAGAAAAGCAAAGAAAGAAAGAAAGAAAGAAGAAAGAAAGAAAGAACAAGAAAGAAGAATTACAAGAAGAAGAAGACGACGAATTGCGAAGAAGAAGAAAAGAAGAAGAAGAAAGAAGAAAAGAAGAAGAAGAAGAAGAAGAAGAAGAGAAAGAACAAGAAGAAGAACGAAAAGAAGAAGAAGAAAAGAACTAGAAGAACAAGAACAAGAAGAAGAACAAGAACAAGAAGAAGAACAAGAAATGCGAAGAAAGACAGAAAAAAAGAAAGAAAGAAGAAGAAGAAAGAAAGAAAGAAAGAAAAGAAGAAGAAGAAGAAGAAGAAGAAGAAACAAGAACAAGAACAAGAACAAGAACTAGAAGAACTAGAAGAACAAGAACAAGAAGAAGAAGAACAACAACAACAACAATTACAAGAAGAAGAAGAAGAAGAATTGCGAAGAAAGAAAGAAAGAAACAAACAAACAAAAAAGAAAAAAACAAAGAAAGAAAGAACAAGATGAACAAGATGAACAACAACAACAAAAAGATGAACAAGAAGAAGAGTGCCAGACAGACAGTTGCATATCCAGGTGGTTGCAGGGACATCATAGCAAGAAGCACTGATGAGCGAGCGGTGTGGATGGAGCCCAACATTGAGCAACACGGACGAGGTGTTCAATAACGTGCATCCAACCACTGTCTACGTTCTCTCACAGACAAACTACCTACCCAATCCCAAAAAAAATATGAAGGACAAGAGAGAGAGAGACAGAGACAGAGAGAGAGAGAGAGAAGAGAGAGAGAGAGAGAGAGAGAGAGAGAGAGAGAGAGAGAGAGAGAGAGAGACAGAGAGAGAGAGAGAAAGAGAGAGAGATAGAGACAGGGACAGAGACAGAGAGGTGACAGACAGATAGACAGATATATATGCGACAGAAAGCAGACAGAGACAGACAAGCATATGATATAAGGAGTACAAAGATGAACACAAGTTTTTTTTTAAAAACACCCCAAAAAAAAACAACAAACAAAAAGCAACACAAAACAAAAACAAGCAAACATCCTGCTTAACCTTAGCTGGAGAGGAAAAAAAACACTAGCACTATTTTTGTTTCTAGGCTAGTTCGTTGTCAATGTCACGACAAGAAATCCTCCACAGTTGTTGATGTGATCGGTAAAACCAGCCCCGTCAACTTAAGGTGCGTTTTATTCTGAGATTTAGAATTCTATGAGGCAAAAGCCCCGATATGGCCTCTGTGGTTGGCGGGGCTATAAACAAGATTGGGTTGGGATGGGTTAGGTGCGAATTCAATACTTTAAGATCAGGATGGGGAAAAAAAAGAAGAAACCATCTTTAGATTTTTTACTGAAGATCTTTAACCTTGGTACATAAAAGCGGAGGGGGGAAAACGCCAAACAATACACATCCACAAATAGTTTTGAACAACACAAAACTGCCAACAAGACACAGCCACAAACAGTTTTGAACGCTACAAAAGCTATCATTTCTTACCAAACTGATTTGGAGATATCGGTGCGCGTGATTCAAAGTATTACCCAAATGAAACCAGCCAGCATCAGCACTAAAAGATTCAAAATTTTTTAAGACAAAACACAGACATCTTTCTTCAAATAACGAAACGGTAATTTGCAATCGTGTGATATATAAAACAACATTCTGCTATACCTACCTAGCTGGTTATGCGCGCACATACCCATTACAACTCCAGTTCTGATGACAAACAAATTGTTGATTTTTTTTTTTACAGCCATATTCTTGAACTGGTTCAAGGTACAGAAAAAGCCAGGAGGGAGTATTGTGAAAAAAATATATAAACAGTTAAGGGGGTGGGGGGGGGAGGTTCTATAACAGGCCTACTGTGCTGAATATAGAGCAAACTTCAAAGAGCGCACAGACGGGTGTGCAAGTATGAGAACCTTCAAGGACTTGTACACTTCCACCCTCAACCCCCCAAAGACCTGTAAGGACCCGCAAGGTTTGTTTGTGTCAAGCCTAAAAAAATGCATGGAATACATTTTGAGAACACAGCACGTTATTCATTGCTAAGACTAAAGTCATACGGGGTGACAGCCCAGATATATGTGCCTCTGTGGTTAACAGGGCTACAAACAACACTATCGGATTGGATTGGACTGGATTGGATAGGATTGGATTGGATTGGATTGAGGCTCTGCTGTGTCATAGCCGGTGTGTTAGCTGATGGGCAATACAGGACCCACTGACTTGAAGTTGCCCTTGAAATATTACACCACAGAAGAAGAATGACAAAAAGAAACAGAGGAAGATTTTGTGACTGTATCCCATAGAACAGAATACTCCTGGTGGTTTTAAAGTTACACAACAACACAACACAACCCCCCACCCCCCCCCCCCCCCCCCCCCCCCCCCCCACGACGTTTCGAGTTCTAGACTTAAATCCCGAACTTTTTTCTCATGTACGACAAGGATGAAAACAGTGGAGCCAAAAAGGAAGACTGGGAAGTAATAAAATCAGAACTTTTAAAACAAATGAAGACTGGACAAGGAAAAGACACACACTGAAGTAATCGATAAAACTGAAGAGAGATCGGACTAGGAATTAAAAAAATTTTTTTTTTATCAGAAGTCAACATGAATATTGGAGATATATCCGACTCTGGAAGTGAGTTCATGTCTGCGTTTTTAACTATCGTATAATACAAAGATAATAGAAGATATAGCGCTATATAAATTCCATTCATTATTATTATTATTATTATTATTATTAAATTCGCAAGTCTCCTGGTAAAGAAAGAAATCTGAATAGAAAGCTTTGACAGGTATTTCGCATCTTCACTCGCAAGACAAAAACAGCATCTTCACTCGCAAGACAAAAACGACATGTACCATGATAAAATAAAGGAGCGGGGGGTCAAACATCCAAAACATTATGTAGTACACAAGATCTTTGGTGTTTCTGTGTAGTCAAACTTTCCTCTTCTGCAGGAAAGAAGACGAACCAGACAGTACAAACAAACAGAAAGATTTTTGCTTTTTTTTTAAACAAGAAATAAAATTATTCCAATGATGGTAAAAGATATGTCGAACGTAAGTGAAATCAAGTGAAAATCTACCTGGAAACAAAATCCACCAAGGACAAATGAAATCACAGACGCAGTATTTGCAGAAGATATGTTGAACTCGTATAAAGAAGTAATCAAACACAAAAAAACAAAATGATCAACAAAGAAGTAATCAAAATACATGAATAAAGGATCAACAAGAAACAAACAATGTATTACATACTACCTTTTTTTCCCATCCTCAAGACTACCTGGTTCAAAAACAAAAGAGAAACACTCGTTCCCGTAAAATATTAGAATGATTTACTGACACAAAAACTCCAGTCCTAAATCTGTATCACTTAAAATAATCAAATAATTAAAGAAAATATATAAAAAAAACATAGCCACGGTCCCACTCTACCTGCCTTTACTGTTTTATAAAGACAAAAAAACCCATCTGATATATAAAAACGTATCCTAATTTTACAAAAACTATTAAAAACAATCTCAATTCATGACCTAATAAACTATATAAAAAAAAAAGAGTACAATTTCAGTTCCAATATGAAATGAGATAAAAACGAAAACCACCCGATAGTAATACTGGTATCTCTAATAATATCGAAACAATTCAAAAACCAAGAAAACTGCATTCTTCAAAATTCTTCCTATAATACAAATCATGTTAACCAGAAACAAAGAGTAGTGGAAGACGGGTGGACGGGGGTGGAGGGGGGGGGTGGAGGGGGTGAAGGGAGAGAGAGAAAAAAGAAAAAGACAAGACATTCAAACAACAGCATCACAACAAGATGATACAAGTCTTTACAACACAAAAACAAAACAAACAAAAGTCCCTTAACCCACCCCACCTAACCCTTTTAACAATAATCCTCTCCACATCCTGACATTCCAATTTACTGATTTGTATTATGTTGGTATGTAACAAGTTATGAGCAAAACAAAAAACAAAACAAAAAACAAGAATCACAGGGAATGTATAAAAAAAATTGAGCAGAATGATATGCCCGTTAAGTTTTAAATAAAAAGAACGGTATTCGTCCAAATCAAACAGGTTAAAAGACTATTACCACCATTTACTAACTAAAAACACAATATAGCATTCAAGAAACGGTGCTAAACAGTTAAAAATGATTCAAAGTTTAGAGCGTTGAAAGTGAAGAACAGTACAACCACAACAGAGCAAAGATTCTAAAGCTTGCTGTTTTGATCTGCTAACTAAATTCTTCCAATTCCAAAACAAAAAACAAAAAAAAAGAAACCATAAACAAAACCACAAAAAAGTAAAAACTGCTAATAAAATCATAAATAAACAGACAAGAGGTGGGGATTTTTTTTTTAATATTCAAAATGTGAAGATGAAATGTGGCTGCCGATTAAGACAATATGGGACACTATAACTTATTTTTTCTTTCTTTAATGGAAAGATTTTCATCGTTCCAGTAACAATTACGTCCCTTCTCCACAATCTACAAAATTACATCAACGAATTTTGACGGCAGCTTTCACACACATTCAAACAAACACACAAACAAATCACGTCTTCCAACAAAAGGCGAGTCTCTTCAAATCAATCACAGAAATAATAATTCTCAACTTAAAACGAATGTTCACGTTGCCTGAACAATTTGTACTTAGTATTGAACAAGTAAGAGCAGACACCAGACACGAGTACGCTCCAAAGTAGCTGCCACACTGGACAGTGATCAGCTTTGTTAGCAATATAGACCTTAAAATCGGTTGAAGACGTTGGGGAAAAGCACATTTCTCCTAATATTATGCTTTAGCTGACAACCGAATCACTACGTGACTGCTATCATTAAAAAAAAAAAAGCCATGATGTGTGGGTTGAAATTTTAAGATGCGAAGGCAATGTTATTTTCATGATAAAAATATTTTAGATAAATTACACACACTAACCCGCAATGCCAGTACTGAGCTTTTTCTGTAACATAAAGGTATGTCTTTTTAGCAAACAAAAAAACCCCGTGATATAACAAGACTGAGCATTTCAGATGAAGAAACAGTTGACCACAGACCAAAGACTTGCAATACCAAGATTGTCTGTTGTCTGTTGAGCGCTTTGATTTGTTGCTTTACAAGATTCAGCGCTATATAAGTTCCATACATTATTATTATTTAACACTTAACATCTACAAGGCCTTGCAGAGTATCTACACATGAGCTTTTTTATCATTATTATCATTATTATTAAGGTGAAATAAATTTTCTTCTGAGGGGAAAAAAGACTTAACGTCCCTTGTCAGGTGAGCATGTTGTCAACAGATTAATTCATCCTCTCCTGTCCTGTTGACAAACATTCATTATCTTCTGTTCTGTTGACAACATCCATCATCTTCTGTCCTGTTGACAAACATCCATCATCTTCTGTTCTGTTGACAACATTCATCATCTTCTTTTCTGTTGACAAACATCCATCATTTTCTGTTCTGTTGACAAACATTCATCATCTTGTGTTCTGTTGACAACATCCATCATTTTCTGTTCTGTTGACAATATTCATCATCTTCTGTTCTGTTGACAACATTCATCATCTTCTGTCCTGTTGACAAACATCCATCATCTTCTGTCCCGTTGACAACAATCATCATCTTCTGTTCTGTTGACAACATCCATCATCTTCCGTTCTGTTGACAACATCCATCATCTTCCGTTCTGTTGACAACATCCATAATCTTCCGTTCTGTTGACAACATCCATCATCTTCCGTTCTGTTGACAACATCCATCATCTTCCGTTCTGTTGACAACATTCATCATCTTCCGTTCTGTTGACAACATCCATCATCTTCTGTTCTGTTGACAACATTCATCATCTTCTGTTCTGTTGACAAACATTCATCATCTTCTGTTCTGTTGACAACATTCATCATCTTCTGTTCTGTAGTAGGAAACTTCATCCTTTTGTTTTTCTCCTGTATATCAATGTATTATGGTTGGACTTGTTGAACCAGTTGATAATCTTTTATCCTGTAGATAAGTTTTATCATCTTCTGCCCTGTAGCAGACAGATTTATCACCTGTATCTAGCTTTCTTCGCCACTCATATGGATTTTTTTTTAAACCAAAAAAATCAAAAGACCAAAATAAACAACCAAACAAACAAGAACAGCAAGCAAAAAAAAAACCCCAACAACAACAAAAAACCCAACCTAACTAACCAACCCAAGCCAAACACACAAAATCTGAAGTGTTGCTGCACAGACCTTTCTTCATGTCGCCCATTACATCAATTAACTCTACACCAAAAAATAACTATATTACACCACAGTACGACACAGCCACGAACTAAACGAGCATGATGACATGATTTCAGCGTGCCTGCAAAGGAAAATACACTGAAAAATTGTGTCTCTACCTAGACAAACCACCCATTAATATATTTCTACAAGTCTACTCCACTAATGAAGCGCAAATTCTGTTGACCTGGCGTAAGTAACAGTGAAACACAAAGATGACGAATATTTGTGACAGTCCCTTCATATTGTGTAGCTGATCTTGTTGTGTATGTACGTGCTAACAACAGCGTTTTTGTCTAAATGACATGATAACAAGAGTAAAGCGTACCACAAACCATGTACACATAGCAGATAGAAATATATAATGAGAAGACACAAAAATGAACAAAAGGAGGGGGGGGTCTCAAATTAACTAACTAGTCAACTAAAATAACTAGATAATTAAAACCTTCATTTTTCTTAACAAGACACAAATAACAAGCTAAACAACTACTGAAATCCTTTTTTAAATACAAGTTTATCTATGAAAGCAGAACGGTGCCAAAGAATCAGAGGGGAAAAACATTCATCAATGTTGCGCTTTATAAATTGCAATATAAATCTTGCTTAACCATGAATAAAGATATTTTGAAAAATACTAATTGACATCTACATAAGACCTACAACACCCAGGAGTGCAATAACTTCATGCAAATCTCTCTCTCTCTCTCTCTCTCTCTCTCTCTCTCTCTCTCTCTCTCTCTCTCTCTCTCTCCCCCCCTCTTTCTCTTGCAATTATTTTTCAACAGAATCTTGAGCAAAAAAACTAAAAAGTTTTCCAGAGAAGCCAACAACCAAAAAAATATACAAAGACGGTGCAGCTACATGCATAAATTTCTGCCTGCACCCTTGAACTATGATACAAATGTTGAGAAGATGATTATGGCCGAAGAAAACCCTTAATGGACGTACAGGCAAGATGGTGTTTCCTTGTGCCTCCTGTACAATTCTGCATATTGCTTTGATTATTTGTGTGCGCACACACATGCACGCGCACACGCACACACATTATATATATATATATATATATATATATTATATATATATATATATATATATATATATATATATATATATATATATATATATGTGTGTGTGTGTGTGTGTGTGTATAGATAGAATATGATATAGATATAGAACTAGATATATATATTATATACATATACATATATATATCAGCTGAGATGGAATGACTAAAATTAAACATGATACAGACACATGAAATCACACAGAAAAGAGGGGGAGGGAGGGGGGTTGATGCTGCTGCTATAGTGGGCACACTGCTATTCACATGGTTGTAAATATGACATCAATGAGAAAATCACAACACTGGTTCGTTTAGTATATTTTTAAAAAATAAAAACCAAAACAAACAAACAAAATTTCAGTGACCAGAAGATTGCTTCCTCTCTTCTCTCTGCTTTAATTTTTACCATTTAAAAAAAATGAAAGAAAGAAAAATCTTTCAGACAGATCTTTTCATTTCGTTTCCATTGCTTCTTTCTTTCTTTCTTTATTCAATCCGCAATTTGATGAAAATAATTTTAACATAAAATGATTTAGGTCCTTTTCTTCTTTTGTATGCTGGAATCTAATATACACATGCAGGAAAGTATTGTGTAAAAATATAATACAGATATAAGAACTTACAAAATAATATCACTTTGAGCAAACAGACGTAAAATCGAAGCAACAACAACAACAACAACATTACAAGCATAGAAAGGTGAAGTCTTAAATACAATAAACTACATAAAATGAAAAGAAAAACCATGACACAAAGCTGGTTTTGGCAGATTAAGAGAAAAAAACGAATATGAAACCTAAAATAAATATATACGCACACACTGTCAATGAGTGGAAACATACACAAAATTCAAATCACAAGCTATACACTGTCAGTCCTGTGGACTTCCAGTGATAAATCACACACACACAATAAAACAGTGAAAGTGTGCAAACTCTTCACATGAAAATATTCAAACTTTACAGAGAGAAAGCCCAAAACATCCATATGAATATAAAAAAAAATAAAACCCACCAAGCAAAAAACAGACTGAGTAAATAAAACAAGCATACTGACCATTCTAAAATGCACGGAATAAAATAACAATGATGATGCACATGTTATATAACAAGGTATCTGTCAGCTAAACGTGAGGACAAAACAATGCGAAGAAAGCGGCTTTTTTGTGTTTTGCTAATGCATAAGTATAGCTTTGCAAGCACAGGAGTCAGACCAACAACAAATCTCTATCTCTTCCACTAACACGGTGCAGCATTGTGGGTAGCTGGTTTTTTTTATAGCTTTTAGTGAAAGACAATGAAATATAACACACACACAAAAATATAAAAAAGAAGAAAATAAAGAAGACAACACAGACTTATTTCAATGAAATAAAACACAATAGAATTTTTAAAAAGTGTTAATGCAAAAAAACTAAATAAGATAAAATAGAACGAAACAAGCCAGAACACAGACAGAAATATCACTGAAAACAAAAAATGAAATAGTATAACGAAAAATAACACTCAGTTTCTAAATCCATCTTGCCAATGACTCATGACCATGTGTGCAACAATCCATACATGCTACTCCCCATGCGATCAGAATTCTACTCACAAAATATCCAAACCAACCGTGTTGTTACCCAATGTACTAAAGTAGCTATTTGAAAGCATGATGTGCAGGCTGGATATTTTCTGTTTTTCAAAGCCCACCAAACAATGGCATACAATTCAGATTCATGATGTGTATTTCTGTTCTTATGCATGTCTTTACACATAAAAAGGACTTTCAAAATTCATGCACGAATCTCAAAACTCGATGTGAGCAACTAGAATACCATTACAAAGGACTTCTGAGACAAGACTCAATCCAGTGATTCCGTGATTCATGGAAATCAATAAAAATTTCTTTAAAATTTGTTCAACCAGAGTCTTCTGGCAAGGTATTTGAAAACAGCCATAGACGCAAATGTTTCACCTAGAGTGTACTGTTTAACAGCCTCATAAGGATTCTCAGGTGGGATGAGTGAGACAGAGTGCATATTCTGAGTGACTTCCTAGGGGTGTTGAGATGAGGAACGCCCAACATCCATTCAACCTCCTGCCTCATCTTTTGCCTTCATTAATGTTTAGGTTTTTAAAACAAAAATACCAAACAACACACACACACACACACACAGAATAATCCTAAAATGATTTAAAATGTTTTTGAAAAAAAAACCCACCTAAAAACAAAAACAGATACGCTTCATTTTACAATGATAGTATGCAAATAAACGTTTCTGCATATTATTGCCAGATCTCTTCCTCACACAGTTCTCACCAAAAAACCAATCCAAACAAAAAAGAGAACCACAAAACTGAACACATCCCCCCCCCCCCCCCTTACTAACCTCCACACCCCATTCCCCACCCCTCTCCCTAAAACAATGAAGTGGCCAAACAAAACAAAAACTACAACCAAAACCCAAAAAATCACAAAGCATGTCAGCGTTTGGTGCACCATACACACACACACACACTACTAAAAACACACGCGTGACACTGGATGATCAATCTTAATCACACTCTGGCACATCAAGTCTGGCAGTACTGTTATTATCATCTTGGAATCAACAACCCTCCCCCCCAAAAAAAATATATAAAAAAAAGAAAAAAGAAATCCAAGGGCACTTTCAACATGGCAGGAAGAGAGGGATGGATGGATACGCACGTGACATAACCCTCAATCACACAATACGCTGCTTGGCAAACTGCATGTAACATCAATAGCCCTCAAAATAGGAAACCCTCAAAATCCCACTCCAAAAAAAAAAACCAACAACAAACAAACAAACAAACAACAACATCCAAAACATCAAATACAAAGTGGAGGGAAGAGTAGGCATGTGAGCAAGAGAGGCTGCCACACACACACACAAAGCAGTGATCGTAGTAGTAGTACTGATGGCAGTGGGACCGAGAAGAGTATTGCTTAAGGTATTCCCACAACATCCAAAACACAAACCAAAATCTCAACATCACTCAGCTTCTTGCACCGATTTGAGGGAACCCCCCTTTGCTACCTGACAGATATCCAAAGCATGAAATGTTACGTTCTTATGACAATCGGATAGAAATTTACAATAACACAGAAAACGTCACTGCATTCTCATCACTATTGGCCAGAAATCCAAAGCATGAAACATGACTATATTCTCATAATTAAGAGAGAAAGCATGAAGCATAACTACATTGCCATAACTGACAGATATCCAAAGCATAAAACATTACATTACCCTAACTGACGGATATCCAAAGCATGAAACATAACTACATTGCCATAACTGACGGATATCCAAAGCATAAAACATTACATTACCCTAACTGACGGATATCCAAAGCATGAAACATAACTACATTACCCTAACTGACGGATACCCAAAGCATGAAACATTACATTACCCTAACTGACAGATATCTAAAGCATGAAACATAACTACATTACCCATAACTGACAGATATCCAAAGCATGAAACATAACTACATTACCATAACTGACGCATATCCAAAGCATGAAACATAACTACATTACCCATAACTGACGATATCCAAAGCATGAAACATAACTACATTACCATAACTGACGATAATCCAAAGCATGAAACATAACTACATTACCATAACTGACAGATATCCAAAGCATGAAACATAACTACATTACCATAACTGACGATATCCAAAGCAGAAAAATACTACATTACCATACCGAATATCCAAAGCATGAAACATAACTACATTACCCAAACTACTCCTACTCAGATATCCAAAGCATGAAACATAACTACATTACCCTAACTGAGGGATATCCAAAGCATGAAACATAACTACATTACCCTAACTGAGGGATATCCAAAGCATGAAACATAACTACATTACCTATAACTGACGGATATCCAAAGCATGAAACATAACTACATTACCCTAACTATCCGTCAGATATCCAAAGCATGAAACATAACTACATTACCCTAACTGACGCATATCCAAAGCATGAAACATAACTACTTTACCCATAACTGACGGATATCCAAAGCATGAAACATAACTACATTACCCTAACTATCGTCAGATATCCAAAGCATGAAACATAACTACATTACCCTAACTGACGCATATCCAAAGCATGAAACATAACTACTTTACCCATAACTGACGATATCCAAAGCATGAAACATAACTACATTACCCAAACTATCCGTCAGATATCCAAAACATGAAACATAAAAGGTGGAATGGGCTTTCAATGTCTTCACAAGATGTTCTGCTTGCGTTAAGCAAAGCACACAGGATCTCAGTTTACAGACTGACCCGAAGAACTTTCAGGGGAGTGGAGACAGTACTGACGTTAACTCCAGTGCCAAAAGAAAGAAAGAAAGAAAGAAAGAAAGAAACATCCCCTCAAATGGGTGCCTAGGTGGTGGCTGAAACCCAGGCCATCAGATCACAAGCATGACACTCTACCCACTAGGCTATTCTGCCCCCCACTCTCCAAACTCCCTCCCCCCCCCCCCCCCCCACCCCCCAATAACAACATGTCAATAACAGGCTTTGGTACTTCTTCACATCAAGAACTGACAAAGTGTTTGGCCTGAGCCATGAGTTCCATCATTTAGATTATTAAAAAAAATAATAAAAGCAGACGACAAAGCAAAGAGGATGCACTACAACAACAACAACAACACAATAACAACCATACACACCAAGGCCAGAACGGTGCTGTAGGGCAAGCTATCTTCTGCAAAATCACATTTTTCACTTAACTGCAAACCACTTCACTTTTGTGCACTGGCAAAAAAAAAAAAACCAACCGAAAGTCTTGCGTGCTTCAATTCAACAGCGCTAACCATCCACACACAACACACACACACACACACACACACACACACACACACAAATCAATACATGACATGCCTCTACTGAGTGTACTACCACTGTAAATAACAAGCCATGAATCATACAACAACAAGAGGCAAGGAAAGCAGCAATTGTGGAAGGAAGCACCGAAAAGAACGAACACATTAGAGGGGTGGGTGGGGGATGGGGGGCCACAGATATAGGTTAAAGGCCACTAAGCAGGCTGGACGTATTATTTTACGATACAGGTTAACCACTTGCACCTCCAGTATGTCGTGATTATCATCCTTTACCTTATTGTGTCAGTATCATTACTCTTATCTCTGACATTATCCTCTTGGTCATTACTCTTGAAGTGTTTGTTTGATTCTGGTTGTTGAAATTTGCCAAGAAACTAGACACAACCCTGTTCAATCATGCAAAGTTTTAAAAAAAAACTGTGGTGATATTCTGTACTGAACTTTTTAGGAAAAAGACGAGCCAACAAATGAATATACCACTCTTGTCTTGTCTTGCCTTATTTTGGATTGTGTTGCCTTGCCTTGCTCTGGATTGTGTTGCCTTGCCTTGCTCTGGATTGTGTTGCCTTTCCTTGCTCTGGATTGTGTTGTCTTGCCTTGCATTGCTCTGGATTGTGTTGCCTTGCCTTGCATTGCTCTGGATTGTGTTGCCTTGCCTTGCATTGCTCTGGATTGTGTTGCCTTGCCTTGCTCTGGATTGTGTTGCCTTGCCTTGCTCTGGATTGTGTTGCCTTGCCTTGCTCTGGATTGTGTTGCCTTGCCTTGCTCTGGATTGTGTTGCCTTGCCTTGCTCTGGATTATGTTGCCTTGCCTTGCTCTGGATTGTGTTGCCTTGCCTTGCTCTGGATTGTGTTGCCTTGCCTTGCTTTGTATTGTGTTGCCTTGCCTTGATCTGTACAGTTTTGCCTTCCCTTGCCTTGCCTTGCTCTAAACAGTTTTGTCTTGCCTTGCCTTGCTCTGTACAGTTTTGCCTTGCCTTGCCCATGTCGTTGATTGGCTCAGGCTTGACAATGAAAGAGTGCAATCTTTTGCTGGGCTGACTATCTGGTAAACATAAAAAAACCACCTTCACTTGAATATTTCTTATCTCTGGTACATCTGCCACAGAAGTAACAACAGTTCTTGCGCGCTACTCTCTGATTGCAACTATCTTACATTTCAGCTCAAAACAGGTGTGGCATAAAAGGACTTTGGTATCAGAATTAAACTTCTTAAAAACTATATCACCACTCTCATGCAGCAACTTGATACAGCAGCAATTCTCACCATCTTAAAACCCCTAGACCACCAAACCACCTTAAAAATCTGACCCTCCTAATGCATATGACAGCACACACACCATGACCAAAAGCGACACTGAGTGACCGAGGGAGGAAAGCGTCCAAGTGACAAAGCCACTCACACTTCTTTGCTTTTTTCAGAATAAGGGGAAAACTGTTTACTCCCTGAATATTCCTGCTTCTGTGCAAATTTATCAATGATATGAGATCACATAACGAAAAAACAAAAACTGGCAAAAAACAACTGTGTATGGAACGTTTTCTTTTACTGAAGGTTTGAAAAATTTGTGTGCACACGGTAAAAACCAACTTTACTTTTCTGCAGTGAAGTATACCGTGTCAAAATCAGAACAACGAAATGCTTTTTTTTTGTTTTCTTCTACCTGAGCGACTTAACGCACGATCACAAAACAACTGAATCAACAACACAAATGAAAGACTAAAACATATCGAAGATATGTATCATCAGCAGAGCTACGAAAACGACTCACTGAAACAAAATGCCGAAATGGTACTAGTTCTCAGCATAACAAAGTAAAAACAGAAATCTACCTTACCTCTTACACCGTAGACAGTGCATCTCAAATACCACCCTTCCTAATGCAATAGTCGCAGCATTTGTGATTTGTCTTGGGAAAGGAGAAACCAATAATTTCGCATTGGGAAAGAAGACTGTCAGCTTCAAGTGCTGGGACTAACGATCACAATCACTGACATGGATCCACAGCCACATTAATGCAGCCGTTCCATTTGAGCACAAGTACAGAAAACATCCCATCTTTGACAATTTCTTTTTTTTTTTAACCTCACAGACACCAGTATGTGCAAGAGAGTGTGCTTTAAAAATGATCAAGATGACAGTTGTTGAAGTAGACCAAGTGTACAAGATATGTTCAAACCATCTCTAGGTATCTGTACAACACTATGAAAGCAAAATTACTTCTATTTAGGATTTATATTTAAATAAAAGCCACCAAAGAAAACCCAACCCAGTCTGTCTCTTGTCTCTGCACTCCCCATTCAACACATTTTGAGTGTAACAGTAATGGCCTCATCTTGACAACTGAAGAACTCAGTATGATCTATGCTTGTCAATACCAGCAACATACAAAGATTAATCTCAAACCCTAACTACCATGAGTAGGAAGAATGACTCAAATATGAAACAGAAAACAAAAAGCTGACGGTAAAATTGCTTTGCTTTACCATCAAATAATGTCATCATCTCCCAACTATGACCTCTAATACCAAGACACAATCTAAAGAAAATTCTGGGGAAAAAACCCAAGTGTTCACAATGACTATAGTTATAATCAACACGACAGTGACGGGGAAAAAAAAAGGTGCACCCCTTGTAAAACAAGTGCTCAAAAACTGTGATACACACACAGACATAGTCATCTCACCCAGTGTGCACATACAGATCAACAGGTGTGAGGAATGAGACAGTAAGCATATTCTGGGTCAGGGTGACCTCTCAGGTGTCAGGGTGACCTCTCAGGTGTTCTGCTGGGGAACACCCAACAACACCTGTCTTTGGTTACATCTTTAATCCATCCCGAGAAACATCACCAAAAAGGTTCAATATGAATTTGAAAAAAGAAAAAACAAAAATCCCAACAAAAATTAATGAGATTTGCAAAAGCTCAGCTGTAGGACCTTCTTTTAAACAAAAAGTTTCAAGACCTGCCAACAAACTAGATTTCAGTTCATAATAGTAAGCATAAACTCTCCACAACCGTATTTTCCACATCATATCTAGAATGTTTCACAGTCACTTTTAAAATTTCAGCCAATCAACACTAACAGCCCTCAATGACCAAAGTGTATTCTGGGTACAAATCTTCTGGGTGAGGTAATAAAACTGAGCTTTCACGTGTACCACACTTCTAGTGCACGTAAAAGAACCCATAGCAACAAGAGAGCTGTGCCCGGAAAACTTAAGTTGAAAAAAAACACAACAACAAACAAACAAATAAGACATCCTCATAAGGAAACAAAACAACGCGCAGACATGGAGAAAGGAAAAATATGATAATGGGTGACATTGGTCCTAAAATGACATGCTTTCACTGGGAAGAGTCACCTACATTTTCACGCACAGAAATCTGCTGAAACTGAAAGTGATACAATAACAAACTGGCTGAGAAGACTCTCAGATCAAACAGACTTGGCAACAGCAATTTTGGATTCTTAAAGTCAGGTGTATGGCCGAAACAAATTATACAGACAAGCCATGGCCCAATCAGATTATAAAGTGATAAGTACAAGTTACAATCGTTAGGTTGACTCTTTCTTCTTCCATTCAACCGAGGGAAAGTATAGCTTTCAGGAAAGTTAGCAGCAGTTCTAAACATTGATGTGTTTTATTCACATACAAAAACTGAAATGAAGCCTCTTTTTTTAAATATTATTATCAATAGTCTCTATTATTATTATCATTATTATTATTATTATTATTATTATTATTATTGTTGTTGTTGTTATCATTATTACTATCATTACTATTATCATTAATACCATGAAGAGGAGAAGGACAATGATGATGACAACGATGATGAAGATGATGATGATGAGAACAATAATCATGATAAATGTCTTCACCACCATCCTCACTATATTATCATTATTACCAGTATTAACATTATCATTCTCATCATCATCATCACCATTTTCTATAGAGTGTTCCTCTTTCTAAAAGCCTGACAATATTATAATGTTCAATGATGATGACTATTGTAACTATTTTTATCATAACAAACTCAATAACTGTCATGAGTTAATGATAACAGACGTAATAACTGTTACCGGAGTTGGGTGTTTTTTTTCAAGTATATACAAAATGACACTGAGCCTTTTTTTAAAACTTATACCTGGACTAGAGAATTTCATGTAGCTATTATTTTTCAGCTCTTTCTGTTAATGGATGTAGATTTTTATTTTTTTATTTTTTTTTTTTGGGGGGGGGGGGGGGTTGAGGAGAAGGGGGTCTTACATACTTCATCAAAGAATGATTACATGATTATAGATAACTTGACATCAATCTATATAATCTGCATACATTACAAGGTGGAGATGACACAATAAAGTGTTGTGAACATCTAAAAAAAAACCAAAAAAAAACTTTTTTTAAAATAGTGTGCATACGAAAATGGACTTAGCTTTGAGCACAAAATGTAAAGCTGAGGCAGACTAGATTTACTACAGTGCAGTATGCAAAACGTGTGCATACAAGCGGTCAAGCACACACACACACAAACACAACCACACACACACACATAAACACAAACACAACCCCACACACACTACACACCCACACAACCAAACACACCCACACACAACCACACACACACAATCAAACACAAACACACCCACCCACCCACACACACACACCCACACACACACACACACACACACACAAACACACAAACGTCACACACACACACAACAAAACCATAATGTGCATAGTAGGAATGTGGTGAAACAATATCAACACAACTTATTGCACAAGTCTGTCATGGCTTGACACATATCTCGTCTTCTGTAATAATCTCATAAAACAAGTGCGACATCATAATATAATCTCTACAGTCCATTTGGTTTGCAGCACATACTAGGGGGGAAAAAAAATCTGGGGAACATAATTATTGTTATCAATTGATTGTTGTTGTTAGTTGATTAATCATCGTACAATAGATAGATGCTATTGTTTTCCTCCAGTACTATCAGAGAGAGAAGGGGAGAGAGAGAGAGAGAGAGAGAGAGAAGAGAGAGAGAGAGAGAGAGAGAGAGAGAGGAAAGAAGAGGGAGAGAGAGGGAAAGAGAGAGGGAGAGAGAGAGAAGAAAGAGGAGAGAGAGAGAGAAAGAGGGAAGAGAGAGAAAGAGAGGGAGAGAGAGAGAAAGAGAGGGAGAGAGAGAGAAAGAGAGGGAGAGAGAGAAAGAGAGAGAGAGAGAGAAAGAGAGGGGGGAGAGAGAGAGAGAGAGAGGGAGAGAGAGAGAGAGAGGGAGAGAGAGAGAGAGAAAAGAAAGAAAGAAAGAGAGGGAGAAGGGCAGAGAGAGAGATAGAATTATACAAATATATATATAGATATATAGATATATATAGTTATATAAACACTACTGTAACTAACAGGCAAAATAAAAATCTTTTCAGATGCTGGCGGTCAACTTCATAAGAACAGGTTGCGATGGGACCAAAGAAAAAAATATTGAAGCAAATTTTTAAAAAATATAACTTAACACTTTAGAAGAAAAAAAAAAGGAAAAAAGAAAAACAGAAACAAGATCAAAACCGTTATACCAGGAATCCATGCTCATCATTTGATTTGGTTTTTTGCGAGATATAGCGCTATATAAATTCCATGTATTATTATTATTATTATTATTATTATTATTATTATTATTATTATTATCATTATCATCATCAACATCATCATCAATATTATTATTATTATTATTATTATTACTATTATTATCATCATATAGAAAATTTAACAGACAATAAATCTGGTATTATTATCATTATTATTATTATTATCATTATTATTATATAGAAAACTTAACAGACAATAAATCTGGTATTATCATCATTATTATTATCATTATTATTATATATAGAAAACTTAACAGACAATAAATCTGAAAGCATTAGAACTAGTAAACTGATAATGCACTGTTAAGTAATCTGACAAAATATGAAAAAGGGTAGGAGTGGGGGGGGAGGGGGTGAAGTAATCCGATAGACGTTTTGTCTGTTTCCGGTTAATCAAGCACACAGTGAAGTGCCTGTATAAATCATTTACGATTATTTATAGATTAATATGAATCAACTAAGCATCCAATTGTCACCATGGTTTTTTTCTATCCATTGCGATTACATATTATGTTACAGTAATCTTTCTTTTATGAATTTTTTTTTTCCGATCATAATCGATCCACACAAAACACCACCCAATTTTAAAAGCATGATCTTAGTCTTGATTTATCTATCACAAAATATTTTAACAAAGCTAATTTATTTTAACATGATCGACTAGTTGAAAATATGAATCTTTGGATTCTATTTCCCGGTTCTACCTGACTGAAAGTATTTTTGAAGGTCTTCGTTTTCCTAACTGTAAGCATCATGGAATAATCGAATAAAGCATAATTACCTGCCCATGACGATCTGGTAAGAACTTGGAGGCTTTATTCCCTGCATCTCAGCATGAAGACTGTGAGGTGGAATCTACAGCCGAGAGAATTACTACAATGTACACTGAAAAATGCTTCTAGTCTGTTAGAAATGTGTTCATACTAACTATGGAACAGATGTAGAAATCGGTAAAGCCAAGAGAATTACTACAGTACACATTGAAAAATGCTACTTTTCTGTTAGAAATGTGTTCATACTAACTATGGAACAGATGTAGAAATCGGTAAAGCCAAGAGAATTACTACAGTACACATTGAAAAATGCTACTTTTCTCTTAGAAATGTGTTCATACTATGGAACAGATGTAGAAATCGGTAAAGCCAAGAGAATTACTACAGTACACATTGAAAAATGCTACTTTTCTGTTAGAAATGTGTTCATACTAACTATGGAACAGATGTAGAAATAGGTATGCAGTGGAACACTACCAGCAAAACGTATTCATCAATATTGTAACATACAACAAACAAACCGTAAACCCACAAAACCGACACCACAGAGCAAGTTTACACACTGAATGGCGTCGAGTCTTAAAGAATAAAATGTACACTAAGGAATGGTGAATTAACGGTCACAACAAAAACAGCACACATGGAATGGTATTTAACACACGAAAAAAAAGTATGCCACAGAATTTGAAAAGTAATCACAGGTTCAGGTATCCACCCAGTACCCCCATGCAGAAGAAACAGAATATACACACTAGAGCAAATCTGTACAACCAGCATAAAGAAAAAGCAAGCCACACCAAAAAACCACAAAAAAACCCTTGCCACAACAACTTACAAGAATATCAATGCATATACAAGCATCCACTGAAAGAATGTAATATCTACATCAAGTCACACAAACGTTTATGGCAATGAAAAAAGAACAAAGTCGAAAAAAAAAGAGTGGGGGGGAGAGAGAGAGAGAGAGAGAGAGAGAGAGAGAGAGAGAGAGAGAGAAAATGTTGCTAAAGCGTATATAACCTGCTAGCCTGAATTAAAAAAAAACGTTGCTAAGACTGATTCACTTTGCAAGATCACAACAACAATACTGTATTGAAAGCTTAGTTTTTGCTGTTTGTAAGTTCAAACCTTTTGAGCCTTACAAGAACTGAACATCACATTCAGGTCTGATATCATGTCTCTTCCTGCTTCAGTCTGAACATGTGCCATTATTCGATGATACAAATCAGTCATATGATATAAATCAGTCGACTCTACGACCCTGACTGGAACGCAGACCACTAACAAGATTTCCCTATCGTTGTTCCCACTTTGAGCCTGCCTCTCTCTTGTCTGCTTTCAGATCAGGGTGGCTTTTTGGACAGCCTTTCTCCTTCCTACCCTGTCACTTCCAGGTGAGCATCTGTCTCAAGGATTCAGGCTTGGGAAGCGTGTGGTCTATCCATCTCCTAGATCTGCTTCAAGCTTTCAGGCTGTGGTCCATCCATCTCCAGCATCTGCCCCAAGGATTCAGGCTCGGGGACCGTGTGGTCTATCTGTCTCCAGCATCTACTTCAAGCATTCAGGCTTGAGGAGCATGTGGTCTATCCATTTCCAGCATCTGCCCCAAGGATTCAGGCTCGGGGAGCATGTGGTCTATTCATTTTCAGCTCTGCCCAAGATTCTAGGTGTGGCCCACATCTCAGATTTTTGCGATCTCTTCTTTGCTGTTGTTTCATATATGATGTAATTTTTGTTGTCAGTTTTCTCTGCCAGTTTTGCCTGAGTGCTCTGTTAAGTCTTGATGAATTGTGCGGGATAGTAACAAATTCGCAGGTAACCCACACCGTTGTGGTATAACATTTTTTTTAATGATGCACGATTTTCTTACAGCTGCACACTACGATTCTTTAATTTTTCACAAAAGCCAGACTGTGTCACAAAGACAGATCTTAACAATGAAGCAGCACACCATAAAACCTGGGACAGTGGTTATACAACCTGCAAAAACAAATTCACAAGATATCTATTTAGGTTATACAACCTTCAAAAACAAATTCACAAGATATCTATTTAGGTTATACAACCTGCAAAAACAAATTCACAAGATATCTACTTAGGTTATACAACCTGCAAAAACAAATTCACAAGATATCTATTTAGGTTATACGACCTGCAAAAACAAATTCACAAGATATCCATCTATTCAGACTATACAACCTGCAAAAACAAATTCACAAGATATCTATCTACTTAGGTTATACAACCTGCAAAAACAAATTCACAAGATATCTATCTACTTAGGTTATAGAACCTGCAAAAACAAATTCACAAGATATCTATTTAGGTTATAGAACCTGCAAAAACAAATTCACAAGATATCTATTTAGGTTATAGAACCTGCAAAAACAAATTCACAAGATATCTATCTTTTTAGGTTATACAACCTGCAAAAATAAATTCACAAGATATCTATCTACTTAGGTTATACAACCTGCAAAAACAAATTCACAAGACATCTATCAACAGGTGTGTGTGATCCACAATCTATAGACATAAATATCCACACTGGTTTTGCGCACAACAAAAATAGCCTGCATTTCTAAAAATTGCTACATGAGAGGGTACTAAATCTCATTATCAGAGAGGACGGATAATGAGAAAAAAAATTCACAGACATATATCTGAAGCATAACGATAATGCATTATATGCATGTAAGTCTTGTCTTTCCCATGCAAAGATGTATCTCTCAGGTCCCAAAAAAACAAATACTGCTGGTACACTGGTTTGGAATGAAAGGAAAAGCCCAACACAACTTCCACAACAACAAAATATTGTTCCTCACACTATACTTCCTTCTGAGACAAAATTATCCTAACTCTTCAAATATCAAAAGGATTTTTTAATATAAAAAAACAAATTTTCTTACTAAGCGAAATCAAATGCGGTACTTAATCCACATGATGTATCTATATATAAATTCTTAATATGTAGTAGACAAACTAACTAAAAATGATTCAAGAAGAAGAAATCAAAAGATAAATGTGCATGACTGAAACCATCCATGAATGAATCGTCAACCACAACCTTTCATATACAGAGGGACAGATAAACTGACAAACTGTCACTGGTAGAAACACACACACACACGCACGCACGCATACACACACGCATGCACGCACGCACCATACTGGGGGAAAGAGACAAACAGACAGAGAGATGGGGATGGGGTTACATACAAAAGATCAAAATGCCAATGCAATGTGCGAGAGAGAGAGAGAGAGAGAGAGAGAGAGAGAGAGAGAGAGAGAGAGAGAAGAGAGAATGATTAAAAAAATAAAGATTAAAAAAAACCAACAACAACAAATGATAAAATACCAATTCCAAAAGAAATTACAACCCAACATATTCATGAGCAAGCCAATAAAAGAGAACTGTTAAATATCACCAGGATGGGGAAGTAAATATCAACTGTCACATTACCAGCGTCTAGTTCTAAAACGCGCAGACCACAGACATTATTTAAAAAGATTCTACCCCCCCCCCTCCCTTCCCAAAAAAAAGGGCAAACAAATAAAACAAAACACAAAAAACCCCACATTTATTTGTGCAAACACACTCTGCAACTTACCCCTCACACGTGTAAGGTTAATTAATTACACTGACTGACCAGCTAAAATCCAAACAAAACTGCATGCATAAAAGCCTCAAGATTTGTTTTAAGCGGTAAAATTTAACTTTTTTTTCAGGTTTAAAACCCAATTCTGCATTTAAACAAATAAACAACAACATTTAAACAAATAAACAACAACAACAACATCTATCCCACTTTTTAAACAAACCAAACCAAACCAAACAAAAAAGACCACCATGCCATTTCAAAACCAAGACCAGTTTATAACATAATACTTGGCAGACTACAGACACGGACTTGCAGTTGCAGTTTCTGTTAAAGAGGAAAACAAATACAAAGAAATGCAGCTGCTGATGTAAAAAAAAAAAAAAAAATTTCTAAGCAAAAGAGAAATACAGTTACGTGCTTATCAAATCTTGACAAACAAATAAAGCTATGTACAAAAACTATAACAAGACAACGAACGCTTATTTGAAAACCACTGCCAGGGCCAACTAACTAATCCTTTGCCAAAATCTCACAAAGGCTTTATTGGCAGCTGCAGACACACACACACAGATACATCTAAGATACAAGAAACATTCACAACAATGTTGCTGACAGAAAACTCTTAAGCAGCAAGAATGTTGTCAAGAAAGTCTAAGAATTGAGAATGTTGTCAAAGTAAAAAACAAATAAATAATAAATAAAGGAAGAAAAAGAAAAGGGAAATCACTCTTATAAACATCAAAAGGGAAGTAGTTATTCTGTGCACACGAATACTGAAAAGGACCGTCTTCCAAGTTTAAAAAATATTTTTTTAAAAACCCACAAAAATGTCTCAAGAATACATTCTGCTTCTCAGAACAAACTAAAAGCATTTGGAATGAAAGAAAGAGACCCAACAACAGGACAGGGAGAAAAGGAACAACACACACTTTTTAAAA
Organism: Rapana venosa; assembly: GCA_028751875.1. Lineage (NCBI taxonomy): Eukaryota > Metazoa > Mollusca > Gastropoda > Neogastropoda > Muricidae > Rapana > Rapana venosa. Next base: position 14,239,435 of record CM054157.1, read on the forward strand.
AAAACAACCTCTCAAGATCATCATCACCACAAAAGCAGAAACAGGATGGTGGACTGATTTTTCTCTTGCACGAGGACGCTATAATTATGTGGAGTAAGTCCAAGGCCACGGGACTGATGATGGTCGTTGCTACACATTTCTGAAGGCTTCGTGGGACATGGCCAACTGGTCGATGACATCCAGGATGCGAGACAGGACGTGGAGTTGTTTAGATGGAGCGGTGCTCCCCCCTTCTGACCCTTGCGGGTCGCCATCTTCACTGCGCGCCAACTGCACCCGAAGATCATGCTGACGTTTTCTGTGTTCCGGGTGAAAAAAAAAAATCATTAAAAAAAAGACAAATTATTGAAAATCGAAAGTTGCTCTAGGATACTAGAAAAACGGTGGTCTAGAGGTAACGCGTCTGTCTAGAAAGCAAAAAATCCGGGTCGGATGTGTGCGGTGGTTTGTATCCCGTTTGGACCCGAAACTTTTCCCCCATCCATTAGATCATGAGTGGTGGTCTGGGCGCTAGTCTTTCGGATGAGATGATAAACTGAGGTCCCGTGTGTTACACAGAATTATTTAGCGCACGTAAAAGAACCCACGGCAATAAGAGTTGTCCCTGGCAAAATTCTGTTAAAAAAAAAAAAAGCCACTCTGATAGGGAAGCAAAAACAGTTGCTGACAGGGAAAAGAAAAAAAAAAGGGTGGCGCTGCTCTTGTGGCAACGCGCTCTCCCCAGGGAGAGCAGCCCGAATTTCACGCAGAGAAGTCTGCTGTGACTTAAAGTGGCATAAAAGAAAAGACTTTTCAAACTCAATGATACCTATAAAATGGTTGACATGATCGGGTAGAAAAAACCCCCGTTTAAAGCAAGATGTGAAATGAATTAAGTGGAAACACGTATAGTCCTTTACCTTATAGTACATTAAAGTATTATCAAACAAAGATGGGCCTAATGAAATAAGTAACATTCCCCATCAACACCCTCAAACACCCCACCCACACACCCTACCCCCCCACCCCCACCCCTTCCAAAAACCCCGACAAACTGACCTGAGGTTGTCGTGGATGTGGTACAGCTGAGAGAAGATGATCTGAGCATCCAGGATGGGGTCTAAAGGGTCCTGCCAGTCCCCCAGCACCACCCCATTGTACGTCTGGCTGCACCCGGGGGCTGCACTCACACACAGCGTCACACATGAGTCAGTCTGTAGTCAATCAGGAGCTGCGCTCACACACAGCGTCACACACAGCGTCACACACGAGTCAGTCTGTAGTCAATCAGGAGCTGTGCTCACACACAGCGTCACACACGAGTCAGTCTGTAGTCAATCAGGAGCTGTGCTCACACACAGCGTCACACACGAGTCAGTCTGTAGTCAATCAGGAGCTGTGCTCACACACAGCGTCACACACGAGTCAGTCTGTAGTCAATCAGGAGCTGTGCTCACACACAGCGTCACACACGAGTCAGTCTGTAGTCAATCAGGAGCTGTGCTCACACACAGCGTCACACACGAGTCAGTCTGTAGTCAATCAGGAGCTGTGCTCACACACAGCATCACACACAGCGTCACACACAAGTCAGTCTGTAGTCAATCAGGAGCTGTGCTCACACACAGCGTCACACAAGAGTCAGTCTGTAGTCAATCAGGAGCTGTGCTCACACACAGCATCACACACGAGTCAGTCTGTAGTCAATCAGGAGCTGTGCTCACACACAGCATCACACACGAGTCAGTCTGTAGTCAATCAGGAGCTGTGCTCACACACAGCGTCACACACGAGTCAGTCTGTAGTCAATCAGGAGCTGTGCTCACACACAGCGTCACACACGAGTCAGTTTTTGTCAATCAGGAGCTGTGCTCACACACAGCGTCACACACGAGTCAGTTTTTGTCAATCAGGAGCTGTGCTCACACACAGCGTCACACACGAGTCAGTTTTTGTCAATCAGGAGCTGTGCTCACACACAGCGTCACACACGAGTCAGTTTTTGTCAATCAGGAGCTGTGCTCACACACAGCGTCACACACGAGTCAGTTTTTGTCAATCAGGAGCTGTGCTCACACACAGCGTCACACACGAGTCAGTTTTTGTCAATCAGGAGCTGTGCTCACACACAGCGTCACACACAAGTCAGTTTTTGTCAATCAGGAGCTGCACTCACACACAGCATCACACACGAGTCAGTTGGTAGTCAATCAGGAGCTGTGCTCACACACAGCATCACACACAACACACATAGCGTCACACACGAGTCAGTTGGTAGTCAATCAGGAGCTGCACTCACACACAGCATCACACACGAGTCAGTTGATAGTCAATCAGGAGCTGTGCTCACACACAGCATCACACACGAGTCAGTTGATAGTCAATCAGGAGCTGTGCTCACACACAGCGTCACACACGAGTCAGTTTGTAGTCAATCAGGAGCTGTGCTCACACACAGCGTCACACACAGGTCAGTCTGTAGTCAATCAGGAGCTGCACTCACACACAGCATCACACACGAGTCAGTCTGTAGTCAATCAGGAGCTGTGCTCACACACAGCATCACACACAACACACACAGCATCACACACAGGTCAGTCTGTAGTCAATCAGGAGCTGCGCTCACACACAGTGTCACACACAACACACACAGCATCACACACAGGTCAGTTTGTAGTCAATCAGGAGCTGCACTAACACACAGCGTCAATCAGGAGCTGCGCTCACACACAGCATCACACACACGAGTCAGTTTGTAGTCAATCAGGAGCTGCGCTCACACACGAGTCAGTCTGTAGTCAATCAGGAGCTGCACTCACACACAGCATCACACACACGTCAGTTGGTAGCCAATCACCCAGGAGGGACGGGATAGCCTAGTGGTTAAGAACATCGTGCTCGCAATCTGACAAACAATCGATTCCCGTTCAAGGGGGATATTTTCCCCCCTGGAGTTTTAACATCAAGTGCAGACTCCACTCACTCTCCCCAAAAAGTCCTTTCGGATGAGACTATAAACCAGAGGTCCCCGTGTGCGAACGCATGCAGAACATCTTGCGCACACGTTAAATCCTGTTCTGCTTTTCAGAAGAGTAGGCCATTGTAAGCCGGTGGGAATGGATGACAGAATTTACAAAAACCTGCATACACACGGGGACTGGATTTAAAATAGCTACGTAAGTACTTATTCCATTATCCTCCATATAAAAGAATGAAATAAATTAAATTAAAATTAATAAATAAAATACAGTACAGGCGGTCAGTCATTCTTCTTCGTCTTATTTCAGGGCTTACTGTTGTTGTTGTTGTTGTTTTGTTGTTGTTTTGTTGTTAGCGTGTTCTTTGTTGTATTTCGGGGTTTACTGTTGTCGTTCATATTTCAGGGCTTGTTGTTATGTGTTCTTCATTGTCTTTCAGGGCTTATTGTTCTTATTGCATGTTCTTCATCGTATTTCATGGATTTGTTATTGTTGTTGTGTGTTCTTCATCATATTTCATGGATTTGTTATTGTTGTTGTTGTTGCGTGTTCTTCATCGTATTTCATGGATTTGTTATTGCTGTTGTTGTGTGTTCTTCATTGCCTGGAGCTCTTTGCACAGCATCACACACATACCTACAAATAAGCCGTATGTGCCAGTGAGAACGGATGACAACATATACAAAAACTGCATGAGACATGGATACTGGATGTTAAAAAAAAAAAAAATTTAAAAAGCACATGAGTGCTTATTCCATGATCCTCGAAATATAAGAACAACTTTTTTTTTTAAAAGAAAAGACACCCCCAAAATATGAATAAGACGACTTTATTGTCTGAAAATCACCAAAAACTTAGTGGGTTGCAAGCATAGCTACAGCAAGCATAGCTACCGACAAATCACCAAGTAAAAAACCTATCTCATTCCAACAGCACAAATCACCAATCTCATTCCGACAGCACAAATCACCAAGTAGCACAGCTTCAGGGCAGGCAAACTTGTTTCTTCCTTCACTTATTAAAAACAAAGAACACTCGTACAGGCTACAATTCTTCTTCATCATGGCCAACTACACTGTGATGTACTCACTCACAGCTGTCAGTTTTTCCACCACTTTCAGCTCCTCTCAGCTGCTCTCCATTCCCTCCCACCCCAGCCCAGCTGGGGGCCAGCTGGTGTTAACCACTAGACTGCTCCACCCCGGAAATTTTCCGGGGCTAAATGTGCACCCTATATGCCTACAACCCGGAAATTTTCCGGGGCTAAATGTGCACCCTATATGCCTACAACCCGGAAATTTTCCGGGGCTAAATGTGCACCCTATATGCCTACAACCCGGAAAATTTCTGGGGCTAAATGTGCACCCTATATGCCTACAACCCGGAAAATTTGGGGGGCTAAATGTGCACCCTATATGCCTACAACCCGGAAAATTTCCGGGGCTAAATGTGCACCCTATATGCCTACAACCCGGAAAATTTCCAGGGTGTCGAACTGAAGTAAACAAAGCCTGCTTCCTTAACTACAGTTAAAGGGAAAGAACTCCCAAAATTACTGGAGGTCACTCTCCTGTTGCTTGGCAACATCCAGCTGCAAAAGCTGTAGCAAAAAACGATCGTTTTTTTAGCTCGTATTTTGTGTTTTTATGCATGACTTCTTGGGCATGTTGTGGTGTGGAGAGTGAAGTATGGGAGGGGGTTCAAGTCCAGAACCCCCAACACCACCCCACTGTATGTCTGGCTGCAAGCTGGAGCTGTTTGCAGTGTTACACACGTGTGTCATTCTTCATCATACTTCAGGTCTTAAAACTAACCTTGTTCATATATTGTCTTGTACTGTGTCATGTAGTTGGTGTTACCACTGAGCGAGAACTACAATCAACATCAACAAAATCCACACAAAGCAAAACAGCACAAACAAACCAAAAGCAAAACTCCCAACAAAGTAACTAACTAACCAACAAGAAAAACCCTGTCAAAAACAAACCAAACCCCAAAACTCATTTTTTTGTTAAACGCTCATTTTTTTGTTAACAGCAACTGTCGTCTGTCATATAGGCGAAATTGACATGTGCTGCTGTTAGGTGCCTGACAAGTCAGGCCCGGCACAGCCAACTTTGGCATGGAAGAGAATTACTATCTTGTAAGGGGGTTTTTTCTGGAAAAAGGGCAGGCGAATGGACCATGGAGGCAGAAAATACAACATGGAGGTGACAGGAAGAAAAGGAACAAGGCAGATACAAAGAGAGGGACAGAAAAAAAAGGAAATTCCTAGCACAGAGTTTCCAGACCGTGAGGATGCTTTTTATACACTTTATACCCTGGTACCCCCATGGGGACAAAAAAGAAACAACAACCAACCAACCAAAAAAACAAACAAAAATCACTCACCCCAATTTTGGTCTCGATGACAACAGTTCCACTTGTCTCCCTTGAAAACACCAGGGTGGAAGGTATCGATGCGGCAGCTGTTGTATTTGCAGGTTTTGCGAATGGCGGAGATCCACCCTTGTAGGTCATTCACATTCTGACCACAGCAAACCAATATTATCCTCAAAGTCTGTGTTCTCAAAGTCTGTGTTCTCAAAGTCTGTGTTTCAAAGTCTGTGTTATAATAGTCTGTGTTCTCATAGTCTGTGTTTTCAAGTCTGTGTTCTCATAGTCTGTGTCCTCAAAGTCTGTGTTCTCAAAGTCTGCGTTCTCAAGTCTGTGTATTCATGTTGATTCTCAAAAGTCTGTGCTGCTCAAAGTCTGTGTTCTCAAAGTCTGTGTTCTCAAAGTCTGCGTTCTCAAAATCTGTGATATCAAAGTCTGTGATATCAAAGTCTGTGATATCAAAGTCTGTGATATCAAAGTCTGCGTTCTCAAAGTCTGTGTTCTCATAGTCTGTGTCCTCATAGTCTGTGTTCTCAAAGTCTGTGATATCAAAGTCTGTGTCCTCATAGTCTGTGTTCTCATAGTCTGTGTCCTCATAGTCTGTGTTCTCAAAGTCTGTGTTCTCAAAGTCTGTGATATCAAAGTCTGTGATATCAAAGTCTGTGTCCTCAAAGTCTGTGTTCTCAAAGTCTGTGTTCTCATAGTCTGTGTTCTCATAGTCTGTGTTCTCAAAGTCTGTGTTCTCAAAGTCTGTGATCTCAATGTCTGTGTTCTCAAAGTCTGTGTTATAATAGTCTGTGTTCTCAAAGTCTGTGATCTCAATGTCTGTGATATCAAAGTCTGTGTTCTCAAAGTCTGTGTTCTCATAGTCTGTGTTCTCAAAGTCTGTGTTCTCAAAGTCTGTGTCATCAAAGTCTGGGCCAGCAATTAACTCTGATGATTTCTGATAGTGTGGTTACTAAGAGAGAGGGTTTTTTTCTTTTTCTTTACAGGACACACTATGGAGAGTGATTTAGAACACACATACACGCACGCATGCACACGCACGCACACACATGATGGTTTAAGAAAAGAACTTTTAGTCTAGTGTTAAAAATAAACAAGTAATTACATGAATAACACCAAAAATGTGAGTAAGTTTTTTAACAACAAGGACTATCTGTTAGACATGATCAAATATGTGCGTGATTCTTTTTCTGATGAGCAAGAGCAAAGACAAATTACATAAATCTAAGAATCTACATCTTTTAGGAAATGTCGATTGCATTCATTTTTGGTGTCAAATAAGTCTTGTTCTGACTTAATGGCAATAAAGTTTTCTGATTCTGATTCGCACGCACACACACACACATATACACACTCACACAAACACACACACACAAACACATGCACACACACACACGCACACACAAACCACACTCACACAAACACACACACAACACACACCTGTCAAAAACTAAAAAAGAAACCTTCTTCATTGTCAAATGCTCATACAACATGTACCATCTGGAAATAAAAATATGACTTGACTTCACACACACACACACACACTTCCCCCAACCCCATTCAACTCCCTCCCACCCCCACCCTACACACACACACACACTCCCCATTCACTCACTCCACACACCCCCTTCCCCACCCTCACACACACACACACACACACTCACCCCATTCACTCACCCCCACACACCCACCCCTCCCTACCCTCACACACACACACACACATACACACACACACACACACATACACACTCAATCAAGAAGAACGGGTCTGTATCAAACCTTGGCCTGAAAGTAGATGATTCCGGAGCCGTCATCGTGCGTCTTGTGGATGATCTGGGCCATGTTGGACTTGCCCAGAGCTCCGTAGTCCAGAGGCTCCACAGCGCAGATGTTCTCCACCATCACCATCGTCTGCTCCTGATCGATCCACACCAAACGTTATTGAGTCTTTGATACTGTTTGCTTTTTATCATTTTTTGCGACGAACTCTTGCTTTTCAGTACAGAGAAATCAAAGATCATGGTCAACAGCGCAAGTAATGACAGCACGGAAATAAAGATGAATGGAGAAATACTGGAAGAGGTGAGCCAATTCAAATACTTAGGCTTCATCCTAACAAAAGATGGCACATCAAACAATGAAGTGAAAGCTCGCATTGCAACAGCAACATCTGCTCTAGCCAGACTCGAGAGGATCATCAGAAGCAACAACATCAGCTTCTGCACCAAATATCACCTCTACAAATCCCTTGTGATATCTATCCTCCTATATGGCTGTGAATCATGGACTCTGTCAGCAGAGCTAGAGAGGAGAATCCAAGCATTCGAGAACAAGTGCCACAGAAGACTCCTCAAAATATCATACAAAGAACACAAGACCAACAACTATGTGAAAGAAGAAATCAAAAAGTGTGTGGGCCCCCAAGAACCTCTGCTCTCCACCATAAAGAGAAGAAAACTGATGTGGTTTGGTCACACCACAAGACACAACACCTTAGCAAAAACCATCTTGCAGGGAACCGTTGAAGGCAAGAGAAGAAGAGGCCGCCAAAAGATATCATGGGTTGACAACATCAAAGACTGGACCGCCCAACCCCTGCAACACCTTCTACTAGCCACACAGGATCGTGAAGCATGGAAAAAGATCTCTTGCGTCTTCTCTCATGTCCCCCCTAAGTCCTTTGGGACATGGGACTGAGTGAGTGAGTGACTTGCTTTTCAGTTCCTGTTAGTATTCGTATTATTTTTGGGCGTGTGTTGCTGTTAGATTTATTCTCCTGTTCAATTTGTTTGTGTGATAGTGTGGTAAGTATATATTGTGCAGTGCTCTGTTTCCTTGGGTGGTGGTTGAAAACTACCTGTTGCATACACTTTGCCTTTGTGGTAAAATGTAATATTTATGCAGCCTCTTTCTTAGAGGCCACATCCTCCCTGTTCATACTGTGCTGCTGTAGCTGAGAAGTTGTACAGAGTTGTGGCAGATCAAATACCTCCACTCTGTTACATTTGTAATCCTCCATACCCCAAAAGGGGTGAGAGGAATTAAATCTTGAATCTTGAAACAATGATAATGATAATGCTGATCGGTGGTCTAGAGGTAACGCACCTGCCTAGAAAGCAAAAAGCCCGGGTCGGAAGCATGCGGTGGTTCGATCCCCGTTTGGGCAAAAAAAACTTTTCCCCCATCCATTAGACCATGAGTGATGAGGCAATAAACCAAGGTCCTGTGTGTTACAATATTATTAAGCGCACGTAAGAGAACTCACAACAGCAAGAGAGTTGTCCCTGGCAAAATTTTGTAGAAAAAAGCCACTCTGATAGGGAAACAAACACAGTTGAAGACAGGAAAAATATAAAAAAATAAAATAATGGGTGGTGCTGCTCTTGTGGCGACACGCTCTCCCCAGGGAGAGCAGTTCAAATTTTATGCAGAGAAATATGCCGTGACTTCAAGTGATATAAAAAGGAAAAAAAGGATGATAATGATGACTGTGATGACGATTGACGATGACTGATGATGATAATGATGATGATGATGATGATGATGATGATGATGATGATTATGATGATGATGATGGTGATGAGGATGGTGATGGTGATTGAGATGATAATGATAATGATGGTAGTGGGGATGATGAAGGTGACAATGATGAAGATAATTATAACTGTGATGATGACAACTGACATGATGACAGTGATGATGATGGTGAGAATTATGACAAAGTAGTACAAGATGTTTTCCCATGCTGTTCCACCTCGACGTATCGTATGGATGACAACATTTACAAAACTGTATACACACGGGGACTGGATTAAAATTTTAAAAAAGCACATTAATGCTTAATCCATTATCCTTGAAATAAAAGAATAAAAATGTATTTTTTAAAAATCTAATCAATCATATCCCCCATCCTCCACCTCAACAAACTATCTCCACTTGTTTCCTCTTTCCCTCTCCCCCCCAAGCCATGAATGTAATTACAACCTATACCCACCCTCAGGCTACCTTGACTTCCAACATCCCAACACCCCCCCCCTCCCCTCCACCATCCCCCCTGCCAACCTTCTTTCAGAAGACCCACCAACCTCCCATCCCCCATCCTCTTAACTCATCTACAACCCCAAATTCAGCCTCCCTGCCTCCCTCCCTTCCCCAAAACTCCCCCCACCACACTCCTACCATCCTCCCCCCCCCTCCCTTCCTTTACAAACACTACACACACAAAATCCGCCCACCAACACCAATCTCCTAACATCAATCTTAATCTCATGTCGGGGTATGGGATAGCCTGGTTGGTTAGTTGCACACTGCGCTCGTGATCTGCTGACCTGGTTCAAATCCCGTTCAAGGGCATATTTTCTCCTGGAGTTGTGACATCAGTGCCGACTCCACTCTCCCCATAATGTCCTTCGGATGAGACTATAAACCAAAGTCCCATGTGCAAATACACGCAGAACCTCTTCTGCACATGCTAAAACCTTTTCTGCTTTTCGAAAAAGTAGGCCCTAGTGTGCCGATGGGAACGGATGACAAAATTTACAAAAAAGCATACACACGGGGACTGGATGTGCAAAAATCATGCAAGCACTTATTCCATTATCCTTGAAATAAAAGGATAAATAAATAACTCTACGTCCCCTCGCCTCCTCCTCAATCCAAAGTTGAGGCTTCCAATCCAATCCAATCTTGTTTTTAGCCAAACTGACTGTTTATAGCCCCACCGACCACAGAGGCCATATCAGGACTTCACATAAATCCCCCCCCCCCACCCCCAATCCCCCCCTCGTGGGGATGCCTGAGGCCTGTCAGTACAAGCAGCATCCCCGCCTTCTGCAAATTCTGTGCTTTACATTTCCTCTTTTCTATCACTCACTTTGTTTCTGCCTTGTTCCTTTTCTTCCCGTCACCTCCTTCTTGTCTATTTTCTGCTGCTTCTTGGTCCATTCTCTTGCCCTTTTTTAACCTGAAAGACTTCTAAGATAACAATTCTCTCTTAGGCTAAAGTCAGGGGTAATGCACTGGGCCTCCTGACTTGTCAGGCGCTTAACCTTTTCCCTATGGGATAACCCGCTATTAGGTAACCAACCATCTACTAGCCCGTCCCTTCATATCACCCACGATACTGGGTTACGGAAGCCATAACAAACGCGCGCAGTGCACGTGCGCTGGGAAAGACGGGGGTTCTCTCCCTCAACCGTAGGGAATAGTGTTAACGGCAGCGCGAGGCACTTTTCGCTCGTATAACAGACAACGAGAGTTTGCTGTCTGACACGGAAGAAGCATAAAATCTACACGATTCAAGATTTTCTTTCAAGAACACACACACCCCACCCCTCCCACCCTCCAAGGTTCTCTCTGTGTGTGTTTAGGGGGTAGGGGAGGGGGGAGGAGAGGGGGGTGTACAACTCACGTTGGCGTCGTCGGGAGTCTTGCTGTAGCTGAGCATGGCGCGGGTGAGGCAGAAATAGCACTTCTTGAGCACGATGGGGCGGAACAGCCGGTGGCAGTGGTAGTGGCACAGGTACAGCCGGCCCTGCATCAGCACCGTGTCGTTGCTCTGCTGTCGCACCAGGGAGCGGGGAGACACTGGGGAGGGGGAAAAACAACAGGGAAAAAAGGTTTCGATGATCATTTGTTGTTGTTGTTGTTGTTGTTGTTGTTATTGTTGGGTGTTCCTCAGCTTAATCCTAGGAGGTGCTAACTAAAGATGAGACTATAAATTGAGTATGCATGCGTTCGGGCATGCCTCATATTACAATGAGGAATCGCTAGGTTGCCAATACTCTGGTGTGATGTGAAACACAGAACACGTGCTGTATCCGATTTCAACAAGACAGAATGAGAGCGCATGTGTGTATGTGTGTTTGTGTGTACCAAGAAAAAAAGAACTGTATATAACCCTGGGTGGGGGGGGGGGGGGGGTTCTAAATAAAGATGAGACTATAAATTGAGTATGCATGCATTTGTGCGTGCCTCATATTACAATGAGGAATCGCTAGGCTGCCAATACTTTTGTGTGATGTGAAACACAGTGCATGCCCTGTAACCAATATCAACAAGACAGAATGAGAATGTGTGTGTGTGTGTGCGTGCATGCATGCATGCATGTGTGTGTGTGTATCCAGCACAATAAAAAGAACAGTGTCGATCTGTACAGGAGCCAAAAAAAAGATGCAAACACCGAGCAAAGAGTAGCCAGCATAAGATTCACAGACCTAAAAAAAAGAACACTCCACTCCACTGCACTCTACTCCATGAAGCTGATGACGCTGACTCACCATCCTCCACGTTGATGGTGATGATGTCCTCCAGAAAGTTGCGGATGCAGGACAGCTTGCTGGTCATGAAGGGCACCAGAGGCTCCATCCAGGCCTCCTTGCAGCCCTGAGGAACCACCAGGTTGCCCAGGCTTTGCGTGATCTGGAACACAGTGGTTCACTGTTAGATGTGCTGTAAAAAAGGTAAAGGTGTCCCATAACCTGTGTGGTCATAGGTGTCAGAGACATCAGCTTCTCTAGGGGCCAAGAATATTGAGGGCGGCGCCCATCTCCTCTCCGATCGCTGCTTTACCTTTCCATGATCCTAAAGAAGACAGGTACCCATTTACAGCACCCATCTCCTCTCTCTTTGCTGCTTTACCTTCCCTGACCCTAAAGAGGGCAGGTACCCATTTACAGCTGGGTGAACTGGGGGACTATACTAAAGCCAAGGTGCGCAAACAGTCACCCATCCACTTGGTAACCACGCTTGATGCTGTTTAACATTGGCTTGGGGAAAGTGAGTGCTCTGGTCACTGAACTGTCCCATCCCCATAGATACACTGTGACTATGTCTAAAAGAAAGAATTACTTCCTTTTTTATTTGGGGGGGGGTTGCTGTTCTTTGGCTAGAGCTCCGAAGTTCAATGGCAAGATTTTTGCACTTGCGTCTGTGTATGCCAACCATAAAGGTAGCCACGCTCCAACTGCAGCAAAAAAACTTCACTGAATTTTTCAGAACGTGTGTCCAGGGCAAGTTGAACCAGGAACAGTCAATCCACTTTCCTGGTCACAGAATGCAGGCTTGGTATACTCGTTTATCATCCATGCCACCAGCCACAGCTGGCCTGCTTCTTGACAAAATGCGGATGGGTTTGTCATCACTGCCCGCCAATCCAGCATAGCTCAGTCAAGGGTCCAGGCCCAGTACTAAAATTAGCACGCCCCTTCCTTTTAACTAAGTGTTGGTCAGTTCCAGCCATGATTAGCACCAGCTGGGCTGGGCTGGGCTGGGATGGATAGCAGCTGAGAGAAGATGAGAGTGGGGGAAACTGACAGCTTTGTCATGTGTAGACCAGAGGCCACGGATGACATGAAGATATCAAGTATGCAATCTACAACCTGAAGAGAGATGGTTTCAGCCTATCTACAGCCTGAAGAGAGATGGTTTCAGCCTATCTACAGCCTGAAGAGAGATGGTTTCAGCCTATCTACAGCCTGAAGAGAGATGGTTTCAGCCAATCTACAGCCTGAAGAGAGATGGTTTCAGCCTATCAAAGACACACTTCTAGGAAGTTTCTGCGCAATCACTCAACATCTCCTCAGGAAGTCAAGAGGAATTTATTTATTTATTTTTATTTTAAGGATCATTGAATAAGCACTCTAGTATTTTTACAACCAGTTCCTGTGTGCATGCAGTTTGGTCAGTTTTGTCATCCATTCCCACTAGCGCAAAATGGCACTGCTCCTCAGAAAGGCAGACCAGGTTTTACGATGTGCAAAAAGATGTTCTGCTTGCATTCACTTATACATGGGGCTTCGGTGTACAGTCTCATCCAAAAAAACCCAACTTTTTGGGGAGTGGAGTTGGCACTGATGTTATCAACTTCAGGGTTAAAAAAAGAATCCCTCTGAATTGGTGTCTCGGTGATGGCTTGAACATGGACTTGAACCAGGGCCGCCAGATCACAAGCACAATGCAATCACCATGCTTTAACCACACAAACGCTCAAAGATGAAAGTACTCACAGCCAGTAACAGAGTTGTCTGAAAAGGGCAGGCCATACCAAGCCAAGCCAAGCCAAGCCAAGCCAAGCCGAGCCAAGCCAAGCCAAGCCGAGCCAAGCCAAGCCAAGCCAAGCCAGGCCAGGTCAAGTCAAGCCAAGCCAAACCAAGCCAAGCCAAACCAGGCCAGGCCAGGTCAGGTCAAGCCAGGCCAGGCCAGGTCAGGCCAAGCCAGGCCAGGCCAGGCCAGGTCAGGCCAAGCCAGGCCAAGCCAAGCCAGGTCAAGTCAAGTCAGGCCAGGCCAGACCAGGCCAGGCCAGGCCAATTCAAGCCGGGCCAGGCGGCCAAGCCAGGCCAGGCCAGGCCAGGCCAGGCCAGATCAAGCCAGGCCAGATCAAGCCAGGCCAGGCCAGGTTAAGCCAAGCCAAACCAAGCCAAGCCAAGCCAGGCCAAGCCAAGCCAAACCAAGCCAAGCCAGGCCAGGTCAAGCCAGGCCAAGCCAGACCAGGTCAGGCCAGGTCAAGCCAGGCAAGGCCAGGCCAGGTCAAGTCAAGCCAGGCAGGCCAGGCCAGGTCAAGCCAGGTCAGGCCAGGCCAGGTCAAGTCAAGCCAAGCCAAGCCAGGCCAGGCCAGGTCAGGCCAGGCCAAGCCAGGCCAGGCGGCCAAGCCAAGCCAAGCCAGGCCAGGCCAGGCCAAGCCAGGCCAAGCTAAGCCAATCAAGCCAGGCCAGGCCAAGCCAGGCCATGCCAGGTCAAGCCAAGCCAAGCCAGGCCAGGCCGGGCCAGGTCAAGCCAAGCCAGGCCAGGCCAGGCCAGGCCAGGCCGGGCCAGATCAAGCCAGACCAGGCCAGGCCAGGCCAGGCCAAGCCAAGCCAAGCCAGGCCAGGCCAGGCAAAGCCAAGCCAGGCCAGGTCAAGCCAGGTCAGGCCAGGCCAGGTTAAGCCAAGCCAAACCAAGCCAAGCCAAGCCAAGCCAAGCCAGGCCAAGCCAAGCCAAGCCAAGCCAAACCAGGCCAAGCCAAGCCAAGCCAAGCCAGGCCAGGCCAAGCCAAGCCAAGCCAAGCCAGACCAAGCCAAGCCAAGCCAAACTGAGCCGAACTAAGCCAAGCCGAGCCAAGCCAAACCAAGCCAGACTGCTTCAACTTCACACCTCCAATGAGAAACGAGTTTAATTTTCACAACTTCGAAGTGGCTGAGGAGAGGTCTGGAGTCTCACCTTGGCCATGATGGTGAGGGTGCGGTGGATCTTGCGATTGGGGTGCATGTCGATCAGGGAGAACAGCTTGGGTGACAGAATGGCCGGGGCAAAGAACCGCAGGAAGATGAAACCACTCACAGCCAGGTAGGGAGTTTCCTGAAAAAGAACAACACATGTATGATAATGATAATAATAATATAATAAATGGAATTTATATAGAGCAGTTTCTTGCACAGACAAAAACAAAGCGCTTGCATTCACCCCTATTCTTACTCAGACATGCAACCAATAACAATCAATAGCTTAGATTAAACAGATTGAAATGTACAACACACACACACACACACAAAATATATATATATGCATACAAATACTTCATGATGTATGATTTAGAGAAGAAGAAAAAATGTATATTCAAACTTAACGATACATCCCCGAAGTCAGAATGCAGCTACCTAAAAGGGGGGAGGGGGGGGGGGGGGGGGGGGGGGGGGGTGTATATATGCAAAAATCTCACACCATTGGTGAACCTCAGAGCTCTAGCCCCGAAACAAAAAGAAAAAAGAAGTATTGATACAAAATCTTAACCAAGTAAAGTAAATGAACTATACACAATATGGTGGATGGGGGAGGGGGGAGGGAAGATACAGGGAGCTGTATACAAAGTGTGAATGCTTGCCTGCATGTTTGTGCTTGTATCAAAGATATGCCTACGAGCACATAAGCTCATATCTTCTGAGTCTGCTGGCTTACAAGTTCATATACTCTCTCTTTAAACTCTATATTAGTAGAGACAGCAAAAAGTCAACAATACTTAATTCAAACAACTGATGCTTAATTCAAACAACTGCTAGATATGTTACTCCCAGTAACATGATGTCAAGTTAATTTACATACAGAAAAAAAATCACGCAGATGGCCATATTCCACATACTTCTGAAGCTAAATGAGGCAGAAAACAAGGTACAGATGTCATAACACCACAGACTATCGTGTGATTTCACCCCATGTCAATCATATGGTCATTTGCTGTAGTTGTCATTGGACATTCCCCAGCTTAACACCCTGAGGGGGTCTCCCAGAATATGTACTCTGTTCCATTAATCACATTTGGGAGTCACTGTGAGAGGACACACAGGATGAGAAGTTTGTGTGCAGGGCTCTTTACAAAGTACCTTACCATAGAACAAGCCATGCTCTGACTTCAGAGGATGTGGAGCCACTCGACTTAAGTATTGTATTATATTGTACATTGTTTTGTATACCACTTTCAGTTATGGCAGATTTCTCTGCGTGAAATTCAAGCTACTCTTCCTGGGGGGAGTGCGTCGCCACAAGAACAGCGCCACCCATTATTTTTCTTTTCTTTTCCTGTCTGCATACATATTTGGTTTCCTATCAGAGTGGCTTTTTTTCTACAGAATTTTGCCAGGGTCTTTTGTTGCCGTAGATTCTTTTACGTGCACTAAATGAGTACTGCACACAGGACCTCCGTTTATCGTCTCATCTGAAAGACTAGCACCCAGACCATCACTCACGGACTAGTGGATAGGGGGAAAAGTTTCGGGCACAGACAGGGATCCAAAACCACCACACAACTTGAAACCCAGATTTTTCGCTTTCTAGGCAGATGCATTACCTCTAGACTAGCGAACCACCTAAGCATGTTGATACACATGTGTGAGAGTAAGCAGACATACATACATGCAGAAGAAAAGAAGAGGTGGTGGCACAAGAGGCAAACACACACACACAAAAAACCCCACCACCACACTCTCTCTCACGTCATTTTACCTCATGGGACGCGTGGGGCCATTTGACCTTGGCCCGCAGGTAGATGTTGCGCAGGACGATGCGGAGAGCCAGGGGGCAGGCAGGGACGGACTTGGAGATGCTGTCGATGACGTCCGTCATGTAGCTCTCCAGCGCTTCAATGCTGGTGTGGATGAAGCTCTCCTCAGACTCCCGGTGTAGGCTGTGACGTCTGTTCAGATTGAAGATGGCAACAACAAAAAATAGTTATGTGTGTGTGGATGTCACAGTTGTCAGTTTTTTTCCCCACTTTCAGCTGCTCTCTCAGCTGCTATCCGTTCCATTCCATCCCAGCCCAGCCTAGCTGGGGCCACTTGGTGCTAATTATAGCAAGAACTGACCACACTTGGACTAGGTAAGTGGAAGGGACATGCTCAATTCAGCACTTTTAACTGAGTGATGTTGGATTTGCACCCTGTGATGTTTAAAAAAGTAAAAAGCTTAAGAGAACCCTCTGTGAATCAAAAAGTCAAAACTCTTACATCACTTTTATTATCTCAAACTGGGAAATTTAAGAGTGACAATGCCCCAGATTCCACACAATATATATGAGATAAAACAAAAATGGTAAGCAATTCAAGCACACAGAAAGATATCTCAGATTCAAAACAGCTTTGGCTACAACTCAAGATAGAAAGTATCTCTGATTCAAAAAAGCATAAGACACCAAACAATCTATCGTAGTGTAATATCAATCTACTATAGTGTAATATCAATCCCCAAAGTTGGTAAAAGTAGACACCAACCACATATCCACACAAACTCCCACCCACTTTCCAACCAGTTCTCATCCCCTCCCCCCCTCCTCCACCAAAAATTCCTACTGACACACGTTGGCCTACTCTTGCAAAATGCAGAGCAGATTTTTTTTCCAGTGTGCCCAAGATGATCTGCATGAGTTTACTCACGGGACTTTGATTCATAGTCTCATCTGAAGGACTTTGGGGGAGAACGGAGTTGGTTCTGATGTTAATTCCAGGGGGGGGAAATTCAATCTCAATGGGTGTCTAAATGTTGGCTCAATTTAGGCCATCAGATCATGAGCAACGCTCTAACCACTCGACTCTCCTGCCCTCTTTCTCCACTGTATAGCTTAAAAAAGAGAGAGATTGGCCTATAAGTATTTGCAATGTTCATAACTACAGCTGCAGTACCTGCGCACACTGTTGACTCTGCTGGGGTCCAGCTCCACCGTTTTCTTCTCATTGAAAATACGCTCAATGACTGGCTGCAGAGTCTCCTGAAGGTAGGGAGTTCCCAGAATCTGGAAGGCAAAGGAGCAGATTTTGGCATCGTTTTGCATTATGTCAGTTACAATATCACCATCCCATTCAGTCATCATCTTTGTCATGGTGGACTGGTGATCCTGCGGTAAACACAAGAGGCTCTGTGTTCAATTCTCTTTTGAACCTAGACTTTTCCCCGCCCACTACACTATGAGTGACATGAGATGACAAATCATGTTTAGCACACATTAAAGAACCCACAGTAACAAGAGCTAACCCTGGCAAAATTCTGTTTTAAAAAAAAGAAAGAAAAACATACAAATAAAAACCACTCTCATAAAGGATCAAACACGCCCACAAAGGGGAAAATACAGAATGAACGAGTAGCACAGCACAAGTAGAGACACACTCTTTTCATCAATTTGACTCTCTGCCTTGAAAGTGATACACAATATAATAAACTTGCATCATGTATTAGTTAAAAATATTATGGGTCTTCTCTGAAAATTCAGACATAACCAGAATGCTTACATGACTGTTTAAAATGTGTTTGTTCTATGAGGTGAGAAGAAATACTGACGCAATGTTTATGCCATGAATATGCATATTACCATGGCTTTTCGGTTACTTTTTAAGACTGAAGATATTGTAATTGTCCCTTAAATGTGTATATGTGGGAATTTGTGTGTTTGTGTGTGTGTGTGTGTTGTGTATTTGTGAGTGTGTGTGTGTGTCTGTGTGTGGTGTGTGTGTGTGTGTGGGGGGGGGGGGGGGGGGGGGGGGGGGGGTGAGGGTGTGAGTGGTGGTGTGCATGCTTACTTGTATGTGTGAGTTTATATGCATGTATGCCTCTGTGTGTGTGAAAGTGTGTCAAGCTGTATGAAAATAAATGAGTGAATGTGCAGGCATACCTCTTTGCATACATTTTCATGTACAATCACTTGGGCGTGTGTGTATGTGGGTAAGTGAGTATGTGTGCATGCATACTTGTATATGTGTGCCTATATGTATGTATGCCTTTGTATGTGAGTGTGTGTGCATGTGTGTGTGTGTGACAGTGTGTCAAGAAGTAAGCAAATAAGTGAGTGAATGAGCACCCATGCTTCCTTGCATGCCCATTCTTGTGCAATGACCAAATCCTCTCACCTTCATGAACTGATCCACAGACTTAGTTCCCAGAGTGTTCCCTCTGAAGACGGTGTTAGGGTCATCTGCAAAAGACAACATGCAATCAAATAAATGAAAATGACAATGACAAATTCTCTTACTTTGAGGATAATGAATAAGCACCCATGTGCTTTTTTACATCCAGTGCCCGCCCTTAGGGATATATAAGAGCGAGAGAGACAGAGAGACAGAGAGACAGACAGACAGACAGAGACACAGAGAGAGAGAGAGAGTGTGTGTGTGTGTGTTGGGGTGGAATTGAACCTAAGACTGTTCAAGTTTTTTGTCCACCTGCTGGACAAGGACAACAAGGACATATCTATCCATTCAAAAGTCAGACAGGCTTTGGGTTTTTGTCTAGATGTAAACTACCTTCCTCCATGCCTGCCTGCCTAGCCTAGCCTAGCCTAGCCCAGCCCAGCCCAGCCCAGCCCAGCCCAGCCCTGCCCTGCCCTGCCCTGCCCTGCCCTGCCCTGCCCTGCCTTGCCTTGCCTTGCCTTGCCTTGCCTTGCCTTGCCTGCCTAGCCTAGCCTGCCAATCTGCCTGCCCACCCACCTCTATCTCTCTCTCAATATTGTAATGTATATTTGTTTCACTGGTGAAAATCCATGTTATGGCTGATGTAATATGTTTGTTTTCATAACCACTGTGACACTTTAATTATCATCGTATGCTGGTAGTGGTATGTTTACAACTCTTGTCATGTGCCCATTCCCTATGCTTAAGTTGCTTTTGTACTGTGGCCTAAGGCCGATGTACAGTAAAAGCCTGAACTCTCTCTCTCTCTGGCCCCCCCCCCCCCGATCTCCCATCTCTCTCTCTCTCCCCCTCTCCCCTTCCCTTCCTCCCTCTCCATGACATGTGGCAGGATTGCTAGTTATATTTAACAAATAAGATACGCACCAAAGATGAACAAATGTTCACTCACACTGGTACAAGACACTATTCCTTTGTTACATCAAACGCCAAACACTTAGGCAGAAAAGCGATGCGCTTGGAGAGTTGAATTCATATACCCTGCATATAGATCAAGTCTACAATGAAACCTTTTTTCTTCTTTTTTTTTTTTGTTAAGCCCAGCTAAACAAACATCCCACAAAACAATCCCACACAAAACATAACCTCCCTCACATCAAAGAAGTTCACCTACAACAAAAAAAGGAGAGCAGCAACACCTGGAGTGGCCCCACCCCCTGTTACCTGTCTTATCCAGGTCTCTCTGCACCAGCTTGTCCAGGTACTCGATGACCGTCTCCTTGGCCAGGTAGAACCTGACCAGGGCACCAGCCATGTGGCCCAGCTCCATGATTCGCTCCTGCTCCAGCAGGTCCCACACCAGGTTGCCCACTCCCGGCATCTGCATGAAAGAACACGTTGTCGTAGCCTGGTGGTGTTGCTGTCATTGTGGCCATTCAGCTGCTGATACCCTCTGCTTTTTATTTATTTATTCATTTATTTATATCGAGGATAACGGAATAAGCACTCGTGTGCTTTTGTACATCTAGTCCCTGTGTGTATGCGGTTTTTTTGTAAATTTTGTCATCTGTTCCCACTGGAACACAATGACCTACTCTTTCGAAAAGTGGAACAAGATTGAACAAGTGCGCAAGGTGTTCTGTGTGTGAGTTCGTACATGGGGCCTCGGTTTATAGTCTCATCTGAGGGATTTTGGGGGGAGTGGAGTCTGCACTGATGTTAACTCCAGGGAAAAAAAACACCCTTGAACGGGATTCGAAGCCAGGT
>CM054157.1:14262398-14274898 GCA_028751875.1 Rapana venosa
CACCTGCCTCTGCGGACAGAGAGGGCATCAAAGTGAGGTCGCCTGGCCACGGCATGCCACTTCTTCACCGTGCCATGGGTCACATCGTCCGTGCCCAGGTGTACCTGTGGACAAGGGAGTTGTTATAGAGGATGTTTAAGGAAGGAAGGTGGCAGGATGGTCAAGACGTTTGCCTGCCAACAAGTAAACCGTGAGGTTCTGGGTTCGATTCTCAGCCTCGCCCTTTCTTCCCAGTTTGACTTAAAAAAATCAAACTGAATGTCAAAGTCCTTCGGATGAGACTATAAACCGAGGCCCTGTGTGCAAACGCATGCAGAACATCTTGTGCACACAATAAATCCTGTTCCGCTTTTCGAAAGAGTAGGCCATTGTGTGCCGGTGGGAACAGATGACAAAGTTTACAAAACCGCATACACACGGGGACTGGATGTAAAAAAAAGCACCTGAGTGCTTATTCCATTATCCTCAATATATTTTTTTTTAAATATATATATATAAAATCATGTCATCTGAGCGCTTTGATTTGTTGCTTTACAAGATTCAGCGTTATATAAATTCCATACATTATTATTATTATTATTATTATTATGTTCCTGTAGTGTTGCTTATCATGGGGAACTGCCTGTGTTATTTTGCTGTGAGGTGCTGTGTTGAGTCGTGTCATGCTCTACTGTACTGTACTGTGTTGTGTTGTGCTGTGCTGTGCTGTTGTGTTGTGTTATGTTGCTTAGTGTTGTGTTGTGTTGCCTTGCCTGGTCTTGCTTTGCTTTGCTTTGCCTTGCTTTGCCTTGCCTTGCCTTGCCTTGTCTTGTATTGCCTTATCAGTCACGGCAGATTCCTTTTTTTTGTACAAAATGAAGGCTGCTCTCTCCAGAGAAAGTGTGACAGCAAAGTACTGTGCCACCATATTTCTCCTTTTTTCCTGAATGGGCCTTCTTTTTTCTTCTTCTCTAAGACAGTGGCTTTATCCACAGAATTTCTCAAGACGCAACTCTCACACTGCTATGAGTTTCTTAGCCATGTGTGCAAAGAGCGTGTTACACAAGCGACTTCAGTTTATTGACTCATCAAAAACACAGAAAGACCAAAGCACACCATACTACTACTACTACTACTCAAGGTCAAGTGAATGGGGGAAAAAGTGTATCTACCTTCTGGGGAATTAAACCTGGGACCTCTCACTTTTCTGACCGCTGCATGACCTCCTCATCACCAAACCACCACAGACCCTTTACACAATACCTTAGTGCCACTGCAAAACTGTAACATCCTATCCTGTTTCCTAGCAAATGAATACTTATTCTATCTTCAGGATACACATGACACCAAAGTACCTTTACAAACAACGCTACCTTTAGAATCTTTCCATATCTGATCAAATCAGTTTTCGCAACTTCTTCCTACCACTTACCCTTTGAGTAAAGATCATCAAGATGTCTACCAATGACGCAACCGCCTCGTCTATTTCTTGCATCAAGCACGATTCTGATTGCTGTTGCTATTTTATCTCTAGATTTTGTCTCAGCAAGGTCTTCTTCAACTTGCGATCAACCGACATAATTGTTGAGCAACTCATTCTTTGACTTGGCCATCAATGGCACAAATGCAGTCACTCGCAGTGAAACAAAGCATGATCAGACGATTTTTTTTTGTGGGTTTTTTTTTGCTGTTTAAGTTACCAGCTTGAAATTCCGCACTGGCAAAGTAGTTAACTTTGTGATGATTCAGGATATGCTAAGACAGTTCTGTACGAAACAAAAATACTTTTACCAAACAACTCGGTATAGATCACAGTGGTTTTCTCTTGCGTTTTTTCAGATGACGAAAGTTTGATTGTTAGAGAAAAATCAGTTTGACAACTTTCTTTTTCACCACCATTTTTTTTCCTTTTTTTTTTTTATTTTTATTTTTTAGGTTGTCAATTAGTCAATGTCTTTCTTTCTGATCAAGTTTCTGTGACCTTCCTTTTTATATAAAACTGAACCCGTTTCTCAATTTACTTCAGTCAAGTCAGTCATGGTATTGCAGGTCAGGAAATATGTGTTGACAGTCTAGTGGAAACATCCCTCTTAAAAACAAAAGGTTGTCCACTTGATTCCTGTCCGAAGCCAAACTCTGCCCTATCCACAGGACCACGAGTGACAGTCTGATGCTAGTCTATTGGATGAGACAGGAAACTGAAATCCTGTTAGCAACATGCTTTAAACGTGGGTAAAGGAGCCTATGGCAATACAACAATCTCTGGCAAATTTCTGTCCCAAAAGGCCACTCTTATTGGGAAGCAAACACAACAATCTCAGACAGGACAAAATCCATAAATGGGTGATGTTGTCTTTGAGGCAATGTGCTCTCCCCAGGGTGAGCAGCCCACATATCAATCACAGAATTCTGCCATAACTGTAAATGGTAAACACTATACTACACTACACTAAACTACACTACGCTACACTATGCTACACTGCACTACACTACACTAAACTACACTACACTACACAACACTATACTACACTAAACTACACTACAATACACTACACTATACTACAATACACTACGCTACACTGCACTACACTACACTACAATGCATACACAGAGCACAATAGATACAAAACAATACAATATAACACTCCACACTACAACATACCACTCTCCTTTTCTTCTTTCTCCTCCCACTCTCTATCTCTCTGCCGGCCTATGCCATCACTACCAACACCCTCCCCCCTTCCTTTTTTTCTTTTTTTTTCTTTTTTTTGCTGCCTCATCGTCTGTTACCTTACTGTCCTATTGTTAACAGGCTACCATTGCAATCTCTCTTCCCATGCTCAGATTTTTCATATCCCATCATCAGGGTTGGAAGTTCACAGGGAGCCCATCAATGTCAGGCCACCTGTGGGGCTACCGGCCAAAGGGACCCTGCACTGCTTCTGGGTGACGGTGGTGTTCAGTGGTGCCTATTCTGAGCTAACACACACAGGACACCACCTACTAAGCCCCCTACCAACAACAGTAATAGCTCAGTCTTGGAGCTAGACTAAGTGAGACGCCTACCCATGGCAGCGACCACTACAACATCCCTCCAACAACCTTCTCCCGTGAACCTCAAAAACCTTGAAGGCTTTGACACAAACTCATATCACAGACACAGAAGTGTATGGGGAAACCAAAACTGAGGTCACCATGAGACCTGAGCAGCAGGGGGCCACCAAAAATTCAGAGACCTTTTCTGTTATTGCATGATGATCAAAGAGAACGACGGAATTAAGCTGTTACGGAAATCCATGTGCCTTTGAGACAACTTGACAAGGGCTGTACTCCACGCTTCCCATCACGACATATCCTGGTGTCAACCAGGCCCAAGAGATACAGACACCTGCAGTGTTGCTCTTCCCACCCCCACCCCCCAACACACAGACACCTGCAGTGTTGCCCCCCCCCCCCCCCTCCCCCGCCATCAACACCTACCCTCCTCCTCCTTCCCACTTGCCTCGACATTTTCTTCAGTAACTGTTCATACATAATCTTACCTGGCCCATAAAATCGTCGCTGGTGAGGCGGTCCTTGTCCCACACAGTGACTATCACAGACAGCTTGTTGTAGGTGGAGTCTGTCGGCAGCAGAAACTCTAAGGTCTCATGCCATTCTGGAAACCTGGTCTTCTTCTGGTTCTGTCAGCCAAGGAATGAGTATGAAATGCATGAAATGAACACAGATGCGAGTCCTGAAATGAATTATACACAGAGTGGTGGTTGTTGTTGTTTGTTTGGGGGGTTTTGTTGGTTGGTTGGGTTTTGTTTTTTTGGTGTGGTTTTTTTTTGGGGGGAGGCAGGGGCGGTTTGCCTTGTATTTATCAACTTGTTTGGACTTACTATTGATGGCTTCAAATAAAAATTAAATCAAATCAAAATATGACCTGCAAGGCAGTTACAGGATATGTTTATATGGCTGAAAGTAAAAGTGCGTGCTCATGTGCATGCGAATGCGCAGACATAAGCACACACACCCACATGCACGCATGTACACACACACACGCACGCACACACGCACACACACACGCACGCACATACACATACACACACATACACACAAACACACACACACAAACACACACACAACACACACACAGAGACACACAAGCACGCATGCACCCACGCACCCACGCACACAGAAAATCCCTCACCGATGTGGTTTTTGTTTCCTCAAAACATGTGACAGTGACATAAGGGTCAGAATAGCCAGTCTTGTCCTTTGGAGCAAGGTCTCTGAAGGAATCAATCAATCAATCAACCAATCAAACAATAAACACACAAAAGTCAACAAATACAGGACCTGATAAAAAAAAAAACAACACCTGAAGTTTTCATTATATCAACAAGACAAACCCATACAATAAAACACAACAACAACAACAACAACAAGACATGTCCTATTAAACGGGCATCTTAAGGCAAAAAACAACAACAGCCAAGGGCAAAAAGTTCACCAGTTAATGAAGTCAGCAAATTCTCAACACGTTGTTACGCTCTGAAATATGACAATGAGACTAACTTCATGCATAAACAGGTCTTGGCATAATAGCCTATCACTTGCGCTACAGGAGTTTAAAAAAAACACATTAAAAACACACACACACACAAAAACCCTTGAAAATCAAAGTATGGCCGCCTATACAGCTAAAATACTTGAAAACAAGCCATATTTACTTATTTTATTTTATTTATTTCATTTATTCTTTTATATCGAGGATAATGGAACAAGCACTCATGCGCTTTTTTACATCCAGTCCCCGCGTGTGTACGCGGTGTTGTCACTTCTGTCATCCGTTTCCACCGGCACACAATGGCCTACTCATCCGAAAAGCGGAACAGGATTTAACATAGTGCGCAAGCTAGATGTTCAGCACGCGTTCGAACACGGGGCCTCGGTCTATAGTCTCATCCGAAGGACTTTGACGTTCAGTTTGAACCTTCTCAATCCAGTGCATATCTACATTCTCACAGTGACATTCCCAGGAGAAGTGAAGCTATCGAACATCCAGCAACAACAACAACAACAACAAACGTTCATCACCACAACAAACAAACAAACAAAAAAATTTTAAAAAGCCTAGCCCCTGATGGAACCATCAAACAGTGTGAACTGACCTTCCCTCCACCACAGTAACGAAGAGATGGGATTGACCGGTGGCCTCCGATGTGCGGATGCCATACTCCAGCAGGATCTCCCCTTGTATCTCCAGGTCCTTGTTGGCTTTCTGCAGAGGGAACCAGTTCTCCAACCCTGTGGTGAGGTGGTGGTGGGGGGGGGTGGGGTGGGGGGGGGGGGGTGTGGAGGCAACAAACAGAGAAATCAACATCACGAAAAGAAAAAGAAAAGAAAAAACAAACCGCTGGTACATAAAAACGTATCATGTATTCAGGACGTCGGTGCATTTCAGACACGTAGAAAAGTCACCAGTTGCCTTAGTGCGGTGGTTTTTAAGCGTTGTGTTTGGAAGATTAGTTTGGTTTGGAGAGGGTGAGCTTTCTTTTAATTATTATTATATTTATTATTATTAGTAGTATTATTATTATCATTATATTATTATTATTATTATTTGTTCAAATTTATTGTGTTAGTTTGCCCATCTCTCTGCCTGTCTGCCTATACTGCTGCCCTTCCCACACACACACACACACACACACACACACACCAAAAATACACACACATCCTTCTCTCCTCTCTCTCTCTCTCTCTCTCTCTCTCTCTCTCCCTCCCTCTCCCTCCCTCCCTCTCCTCCCTCAGCAAGCACACACACATTCATTCTCTCTCTCTCTCTCTCTCTCTCTCTCTCTCTCTCTCTCTCTCTTCTCTCTCTCTCTTTCACACACACACACACTCCCTCTCTCTCTCCCTCCTTCCATCACTCACTCACCATCCACTCACCACACACACCACACACACACACACACATTCATTCATTCCCCCCCCCTCTCTCTCTCTCTCTCTCTCTCTCTCTCTCTCTCTCTCATCCACACACACACCCACACACACACACACACACACTTCCTCTCTCTCCCTCCCTCCTTCCATCACTCCATCACCACACGCACACACACACACACTCATTCATTCATTCATTCATTCTCTCTCTCTCTCTCTCTCTCTCTCTCTCTCTCTCTCTCTCTCTCTCTCTCTCTCTCTCTCTCACTCCCTCCCTTCCTCCCTATCTCCCTCACCAAGCACACACACACACACACACATATTCATTCTCTCTCTCTTTCACTCTCTCTCTACACACACACACACACACACACACACACACACACACACACAATTCCTCTCTCTCCTTTCATCACTACCACAACACAAAACACACACCCACACACACCACAACATCCCTCTCTCTCCTTCCCTCCATCACTTACTCACTCACTCACCACACACACACACACACACACACACACACACACACACACATTCATTCATTCATTCATTCTCTCTCTCTCTCTTTCGCTCTGTGTCGCTCTCTGTGTCTCTCTATGTCTGTCTGTCTGTGTGTGTGTGTGTGTGTGTGTGTGTGTGTGTGTGTGTGTGTGTGTGTGTGTGTGTGTGTGTGTGTGTGTCTGTGTCTGTGTCTGTGTCTGTGTGTCTGTGTGTCTGTGTCTCATCAGCATTGATTAACTGATCATTATCATCGCCATTAACGAAGCTGGGTACCTACCCCTGGGGTTGCGCTGGTCGTTCATCATCTCCTTGGTGACAGACACCATGCCAATGATGTCGTCACCACTGCACACACACACACACACACACACACACATACGCACGCGCACGCACGCGCACACACACACACACACAAAATGCAAAATGCAACACGCTTTAGTGTACTTCATTTTGAACCAAAGAGATTATTATAACTGATGTTTGCTTGTTTTGTTGTTGTTGTGTCAAATAAGTCTACTTAATATAATAATAATAATAATAATAATAATAATAATAATAATAATAATTATGGAACTTATATAGCGCTGAATCTTGTATAAAAAAAAGAATGAAGCGCTTACTTGACTTAAATGGCGCTTTGATTTGTTGCTTTACAAGATTCAGCGCTATATAAATTCCATACATTATTATTATTATTATTATTATTATTATTATTATTAAATGGCAATAAAATATTCTGGATCTGAATCTGAATCTGAATCACACACACACACACACACACACAAATGCATGCATTTACACATTCGTGCACACACACACACACATACGCACGCACACACACACACGCATAGGCAAGCACATGCGCACGCACATGCACAAACACACATAACACACACACACACACACACACACACACACACACAGGCATAAGTTTACATTTGCATAGAAAAAAGAGAGCATAGAAGTGGAAGGAAGGGGGGTAGAAAACAAACACACACACACACACACACACACACACACACACACACAGGCATAAGTTTACATTTGCGTAGAAGAAAGAGAGCAAAGAAGTGGAAGGAAGGAAGGGGGGGGGGGGGGGTTAAAAACACAACACACACACACACACACACACACACACACACAGGTCGTTCATATTTGCCTAGGTGAGAAAAGGTGCATTGAAAGAAGGAGGGAGATAAAAAGATGTGTGCAAACACACACACACACACACACACACACACACACACACACACACAGAGTGAGACTGACAGTCATCTTGACAGAGACACAATAAAAGACAAGAGACAAATGTGGTGTCGTTAAATGGTTTCTATGTCCCTAACTGGATTTAGACTTCAGCTGCACGAACGCAGTCAAAACGTAGGTAAGGAATTCCCATAGCCTATGTGGTCGTAGGGGGCGGGGGGGGGGGGGGGGGGGGGGGGGGGGGGGGGGCATCAGAGATCTCAACTTCTCTAAGGGCCAGCATATTGAGGGCGGCGCCCATCTCCTCTCCCTCGCTGCTTTACCTTCCCTGACCCTAAAGAGGGCAGGTACACATTTACAGCTGGGTGAACTGGGGGACTGTACTGAAGCCAAGGCACGCAAACGGTCACCCATCCAAGTGGTAACCACGTTCAATGCTGCTTTTAACCTTAGCTGGGGGAAAGCGAGTGCTCTGACCACTGAGCTATCCCGTCCCCTAGTCCAAACGTAAGTGGAAAATATTTCAATTTAACTTCCTAACACGTCATTTTATGCCACAAACACGACCAATAATAGCAATTATATATTATTATATATATATATTATATATATATTATATATATATATATATATAGATGTAATAATAAATATATAATAGAGAGAGAGAGAGAGAGGAGAGAGAGAGAGAGAGAGAGAGAGAGAGAGAGAGAGAGAGAGTCAACTTTTCTTTTTAATCGATAAAGACTGTGAAGGTAAAATAAGCACTTCTTAACTTTCCCAAGAAAACCTTTTTGTTTCCTGATTACAAGTAATGCTCACAGGTACAATAGGGTGAAGGAGAAGAAGAAGAAGAAGAAGAAGAAGAAGAAGAAGAAGAAGAAGAAGAAGAAGAACAACAAGAACAAGAACAAGAAGAAGAAGAAGAAGAAGAAGAACAGGAAGAACAAGAAGAAGAAGAAGAAACACCAGCTGAATTCGTTTGTCTTGCAATGTTGCAGTCTGTGCACTGGCGAAGGAAAGGATGAGGCAAGTTTCGACAGAACATTTCCATTTAGGGAAATAAGTTCTTATCTCCTTTTGAGCCTGTCCACTTTACGACAACAACCACTTCACGACACAACAGACAAGGCACAGAATCAGACATAGACAAAGAAACTGACAGACAGACAAAAGGACAGCGTGTGTGTGTGTGTGTGTGTGTGTGTGTGTGTGTGTGTGTGTGTGTGTGTGTGTGTGTGTGTGTGTGTGTGTGTGTGTGTGTGTGTGTGTGTGAGTGAGAGAGAGAGAGAGAGTGAGTGAGTGAGAGAGAGAGAACTCTATCTGAACTCTCCACTTAACGACAACCATCACTTAACGACACAAGACACAGAATCAGACACAGACAAAGAAACTGACAGACAGACAAATGGGAACTCTATCTGAACTCTCCACTTAACGACAACCATCACTTAACGACACAAGACACAGAATCAGACACAGACAAAGAAACTGACAGACAGACAAAATGGCAGCGAGTGTGTGTGTGAGAGAGAGAGAGTGAGAGAGAGAGAGAGAACTCTCTCTGAACTTTCCACTTAACGACCACCATCACTTAACGACACGACAAGACACAGAATCGGACACAGACAAACAAACTGGACAGACAGACAAAATGACAGCGAGTGTGTGTGTGTGTGTGTGTGTGTGTGTGTGTGTGTGTGGAGAGAGTGAGAGAGAGAGAGAGAGAGAGAGAGAGAGAGAGAGAGAGAGAGAGAGAGGGAGAGAGAGAGGGGGGGGGGATAAAATTCTCTCTGAACTCTCCACTTAACGACAACCAACACTTAACGACGCGACAAGACACAGAATCAGACACACACAAACAAACTGACAGACAAACAAAATGACAGCGAGTGTGTGAGAGAGAGTGAGAGAGAGGGGGGGGGGGGAGAGAACTCTCTCTGAACTCTCCACTTAACGACAACCATCACTTAACGACGCGACAGGACACAGAATCAGACACAGACAAAGAAACTGACAGACAGACAAAAAGACAACACGAGACAGAAACAGAGACAGAGAGAGAGGGAGGGAGGGAGGGACGGGGAGGGAGAGAGAGTGAGTGAATGAGAGAGAGAGACTTGAGGGAGGAGGAGGAGAGTACAGGAAGGGGTGGTGGGGGGGGGGGGGGGGAGGGGGGGCTACTTGTACAGATAACTATCGATTTAAGTACAGTGGTAGGATGAAGGTAGAGAAACAGACAAGACAGGCATGCAGGCAGGCAGACAGACAGGCAAGCAGGCAGGCAGACAGAGAGACAGACAGAGAGACGGACAGAGAGAGAGACATGCAGGCAGACAGGCAGGCAGGCAGGCAGTCAGACAGACAGGTAGGTAGGCAGGCAGACAGACAGACAGGCAGCCAGGAAGGCAGGCAGGCAGACAGACAGACACGGAGACAGACAGACAGACAGACAAATGTGGAAAATGTGTATTGATCTCCTGCGGTAGGGTACCTGACTCATCCTCAGTGTCATCCTCTTGTGTAGCCAGCATTTTGTGTCTGTGTGTGGACAGGTCTTTGACGCTTGTCTGCTCTCTCTCTCTCTCTCTCTCTCTCTCTCTCTCTCTCTCTCTCTCTCTGTCTCTGTCTCTCTCTCTCTCTCTCTCTCTCTCTCTCTCTCTCTCACACACATACACACACACACACACAAACACACACTCAACACACACACACACACAGAGTCACAGAGTCACAGACTGAGAGAAAAGGAGACAGACTGTCAGGCAGACATACACAGAGATAGAGAGACAGACAACCAAAGATAGAGGAAGGGGGAAGAGAGGGAGAAAGACAGAAAGAGAGAGAGAGAGGGGGGGGAGGAGAAGCATGGGGGGAGGGGGAAATAGAGAGTGGGAGAAAACAAGAGAGAAGAGGGAGGGGGGGGGGGGGGGGGGCAGTGAGTGAAAGACGGAGAAAGCGAAAGAAAGAAAGAAAGAAATAGATTGAGAGACAGAGAGACAAAGAAAGAAAGAAAGAAAGAAGAGAAAGAGACTGAGAGACAAAGAGGGGGGAGAAGGAGAGAGAGAGATAGAATGAAAGAGAGAGAGAGGGGGTACGAGGGAGGGATAGAGACAGGAAGACAGGAGAGAGAAAGGGAGAGGGGGGAAAGGGGGAAGGAGAGACAGAGAGACAATGACAATGACAAAGGTTTTGTTATGATAAGCTGAAGGCCCATTCACAAGAGAGAGAGAGAGAGAGAGAGAGAGAGAAGAGAGAGAGAGATAGACAGACAGACAGATAGACAGAGATAGACAGGCAGACAGACAGACAGACGGACAGAGACAGAGAGAAAGTTCAAGTGACAGAATGAAACCAATTCCAAGCAACAGTGGGGAAAGAAAAATCAAAATTATAGGAAAGAGAGAAGAAGAAGTAGAAAAAGCCTGACAGCGTGGGTGACTATTGATTGGGACACAATGATAGGACGACAGAAGAGGGAGAAACAAGAGAGCGACAGAGAGAAAGAGGGGGGGGGGGGGGAGAGAGAGAGAGAGACAGACAGACAGACAGACATCAAGACAAACAGACAGACTGACTGAAACAAACAGACAGAGACAGAGAGACAGACACGACAGACTGACTGACAAACAGACAGAGACTGACAGACAAGACAGACTGACAGACAGACAGAGAGAGAGATGGGAGAGAGAGAGGGACAGACAGACAGAGACAGAGAGATACAGAGACAGAGACAGACAGACAGAGACAGAGAGATACAGAGACAGAGACAGACAGACAGACAGAGAAAGAGGTGGGAGAAGACAGACAGACAGACAGAGACAGACAGACAGAGAGATGCGAGAGAGAGAGAGAGACAGAGAGAGAGAGAGACTGGTGGGAGGGAGAGAGAGACACACAAGAGAGAGACGGACGTACAGAGAGACAGACAGGCAGACAGAGAGTGAAAGAGTGAAAGAGAAACAGAGAGAAAAGTGGGAGGAAGAGAGAGAGAAAGGGAGAGGGAGAGAGGGGAGGGGAGGGAGAGAAATGACAATGACAAGGCTTATTGTGATAAGCTGGAGGCCATTTACAAAAAAGGGGGAGGAGAGAGGGAGGAGAGGAGAGAGATGAGAGAGAGAGAGAGAGAGGACAGACAGACAGACAGACAGACAGAAAGACAAACAGACAGAGACAGACAGAACACTGAACAACGAACAATGAACAAAATGTATTCTTCACACCTCCAGCCCCTAGTACGGGGTTAACCAAAGCATATCAACACAAAGCACACACCCAAAAAAAACCCACCAAAATGACATAATGTGTAGCAACTGCCAAAACATGACTAATAGGAACATGGGACTATCCAAAATTTGGAGAGAGAAAAAAAAAATAATAATA
Source organism: Rapana venosa (assembly GCA_028751875.1). NCBI lineage: Eukaryota > Metazoa > Mollusca > Gastropoda > Neogastropoda > Muricidae > Rapana > Rapana venosa. Next base: position 14,274,405 of record CM054157.1, read on the forward strand.
ATAATCTACTTCAAACAGTCGTATTGCTTACTGTCCGATTTCTAAATTTTCAACAAAACTCTGCCGTGTTTTCAAAGCAATGAAAAGATAGAAGCTCAGATTGCGAATTACAGAAACTAAGACGTATTTCCGCAAATTTCCATGTGGTTGACTACTAGAGACCAAATGTTTCTGTCCTAAATCACTATAAAGAATATGTAGCTCTTTATAAAACGCTCCCCTCATCTGCCAATGCATGTCACAACTTTACACACGTGGTCAATATTCTTCTTTAAAATTTCTTTGGAAAGATTAGATAATCTATTAACTTGCAGCAAGCCTAGACAAAAGTTTTCATAAACAATCCCTGAAACGCTTAACATCTCAAAATATCGTTCACATTGAAAGTTAGCGTTTAACAATCTATATGTTTGATATAATTATATGTGTCTTTGACCAAGACAGACCCCTGGCCCAGTTCTATATATATATATATATATATATATATATATATA
>CM054157.1:14279898-14299898 GCA_028751875.1 Rapana venosa
GAAGAGAAGAAGAAGAAGAAGAAGAGAAGAAGAAGAAGAAAGAAGAAGAAGAACAAGAACAAGAACAAGAACAAGAAAGAACAGATCGAGGGCAGACATACAAACTACAAACCTTCTCTAACAAAGCAAACACACACAAAAACAATTACAAACAAACAAAAAGAAGCCAATGTCATATCTTCAATTACCATGCAAAATAATGATATGAACAAGCAAGTAATCATAATCAGGAATGCACAGTGCCTTTCTGATTACAGGAATATCTGCATACATTTATGTCCAAATTTTCACACATACATTTTCAAGAAAAAATAATAATAACATTAAAGTTTAAAAAAGCATAAAAGTGAAAACCAAACAGAACGTCCACTAAAAGCATATATGCTGTGGAAAAAATAAAGTAGCAAGCGACAAACATTCCCTGAAAAATCTGCAAACATGTCACCTCTAAACAGTTGCTTTACTTCAATGATCCAAGCCAATTCTGATTTTTAAACTTTTTCATTCGTTTCGTAAATACTGCATGCACAAGAATACGCAGAGCTCTGCAGACAAATTTGGATATGCAATTCTTAACATTTCCTTTGAACATTGAGAGACAAGAAAACACAGTGCACTACCAAAAAAAATTCCAAAATGCAAATGTTAGATATTACTTTTGAGAATACAGAGAGAAGAAACACAAAGCCCACTACAAACAAATTTTCACACGCATGTCATAAAAAGTGTACTTTGATGCAGTGACAAGCGTGCACATATTTGATATTTTGATATGCAAATCTTAACATTTGCTCTGGATGCTGACCGTATTTAAATTGCCACTGATAGAGACTCAGACGTGATGTTGCACTCTCCAGAGTTATCACATCTTTCACCTTTAAAAGATAATGTGGAAAAACAGGCCCTACTTCATGCCTATCGCCATTTTGAAGGGTTGAATTAATAACTCGGTCACAATGCGGCGAATTTAGAACGCTAAAAAAAAGCTGAGTCTCCGAAATCATGGACCCCCTACCCACCCACCCCAACCCCCCTCCCGTCCACCCCGCCACCAAAATATACCAAGCTATAAAAACCAAAACCTTGCTCGCGGCGGGCGCTTTTTTCCCCTCAACACCATCTGCAGTGTCACACCTAGAATCCTTCCTTCAGATCCTCCCTGTTCGTTTGGTTCGTCACAAGAGCTGATTGTTCATCTTTCTTCACCTTGGAGTGGATTCCACTATCAGGCCAACATCATGATGAAAAATGCTAATTTCTTCGTGTCCTCCGAAATAGCAGAACTGTACGTCACCTACCGCCCATCGTGGGACGATGCCCACATCGTGGACACCATCCTCGGTTTCTGCAGGGAGCAAGAGAGTGCCAGATTCTCTCTGGCACTGGACGTGGGCTGTGGTTCAGGACAAAGCGCCGTGCCCCTGACGAAGCATTTCCACCACGTCATAGGACTGGACATCAGCCAACCCATGATCGCCAAAGCGCCCACCGACATCCCCAATTTGTCATTCCGGGTGGGCCCGGCTGAAGATATGTCCTTTCTGAGCGGTGACAGTGCGGATTTGGTGCTAGTCTCTGTGGCTCTTCACTGGATGGATGTTGAGCGGCTTCATGGTGAAGTTGGGAGAGTGCTCAAACCTGGCGGAGCGTTCGTGGTCATGAATCAAGAATGGCCTCACCTGGATGATCCGCAGGCCCATGAAATCTATGAAACCTTCAACAGCCACGTTATGGAAAACCACACACCAATCAATTACATGCAAGAGGTGCGAAAAATTGTCCAGACCTACGCTGCTCCATTCCCAGGATCCCGGAGAGTGGACAGCCTGAAAGTGGAGCGAACGTGGACAGTGGATGAATTCGTGGGGTACGTTAGTTCAATGTCACTGTATCACTCTCACTGCCTTCAGCATCTGTCTAACACGCCTCCATACAATCTCAGGCAAAGGCTGCAAGGAATATACCGAGGTGAAAAAGGAGAGGAGCGTAAAATCAAGGTCACATTCCCCATCCCTTTCTTCATAGGGCATAAGCCACAGGCCTGATGTCATTTACTGACTTCGCCAAAACCGCCATGTTGTCATCACTGACGCAACGAATACCTGACGTCACCATTAACACCACCAAGACAAGCTGTCACCATTGGCGTAACCAAGAACTGACCAACGTCATCTCCGACCTAACAAGACATGACGTCATCTCAGATGACGGGATAAATGATATATATTACACCTGCTTGACGCTGTACCAGCAATGTTTGGTTATAGATTCTACCATTGACAAACATGGCAGGTTTGGGGGTTATTTTTGTTTGTTTTTGTTTGGGGGGAGGGGGGGGGGGGTATTTGTTTGGTTGGTTGGGTTTTTTGGGCTGTGTCAAATGTGAGCCATTCTCTCTGGTCAGAGAGTATAACTGTGTACCCCTTTCAGTCACAGCAAAACTTTTCTGTGTGAAATCCGGACAGCTCTCCCTGGAGAGACTGCAGTAACCACTGCAGCGCCAGCTTTGCTTTCTAGTAGCTTTTGTTCTGTCTGCACATGTTTCAGTTTGGTGTTTTTCCATAGATCAATGCCAGGGACTCTTCAGTATAAACAGATTCCACCCCATTCTGGAAATTCCGAGCTAGAAAGTTCACCTTTTCTGTCACTCTCTTTGCATCTTGTCTCTTGCCTTTCTACCATCTCTCTTTCTTCCTTTTTCTTTCCTCTACCTTTCCGGTCCATTCTCCTGCCCTTTTTTTTGGTCAAGAAAATCTTTATGCTCTCTTTTTTCTAGATAATAATGACACTTTGCCCGTTTTGTTTTGCTCTAGAGACCAGGTAGTGTTAGTGTGTAAAACACTGGGATGGGCACAGGATGCTCATTCTGCAGTGTGACTTGCCCGCGTGGCGTTTCGTTTGGCGTGAGAGATGTGATTCATTGATTCATTTTAGGTCCGAGCATAATGCCTGTGAATGAAACGTCTGATGCCCTTTCTGTATGTGGACTTTCATGATAGGGTTATTGCGTTTTGTTTTGTTTTGAATTCATTCATCGTGTATGAGTGTTGTGTTGTGTGTGTGTGTGGTGTGTGTGTGTGTGTGTGTGTGTGTTGTGTGTGTGTGTGTGTGTGTTGTGTGTGTTGTGTGTGGTTATTGCTGTTGTTGCTATTGTTGTTGCTTTGATGTTGTTGTTGCTGTAGTTGGTAGTGGCGATGTTGTCAGTAGTTTTAGTATTGCTGTTTTGAAGAAGACAGGGATTTATTCCATATACACCATAACCTATTCAGTGTAACAAAAAGAAAGTAGAGAAGACAAAGAAAACAAAACTGAAGAAAAACCATGTCCAATCAATGATTCAAAAAAATTAGAAGAAGAAGAAGAACAAGAACAAGAACAAGAAACAGATCGAGGACAGATATACAAACTACAAACCTTCTCTAACAAAGCAAACACACACAAAAACAATTACAAACAAACAAAAGAAGCCAATGTCATATATTGAATGAATTACTATGCAAAATAATGATATCAACAAGCAAGTGATCATAATCAGGAATGCACAGTGCCTGTCTGATTACAGGAATATCTGCATACATTTATGTCCAAATTTCCACACATACATTTTCAAGAAAAAATAATAATAACATTAAATTTTTAAAAAGCATAAAAGTGAAAACTAAACAGAACGTCCACAAGAAGCAAGTATGCTGTGGAAAAACTAAAGTAGCAAGCTACAAACATTCCCTGAAAAATCTGCAAACATGTCACCTCTAAACAGTTGCTTTACTTCAATGATCCAAGCCAATTCTGATTTTTAAACTTTTTCATTCCTTTCGTAAATACTGGATGCACAAGTATATGCAGAGCTCTGCAGACAAATTTGGATATGCAATTCAAAACATTTCCTTTGAACATAGAGAGACAAGAAAACACAGTGCACTACCAAAAAAAAAATTCCAAAATGCAAATCTTAGATACTACTTTTGAGAATACAGAGACAAGAAACACAAAGCCCACTACAAACGAATGTTCACACGCAATTCATAAAAGTGTACTTTGATGCAGAGACAAGCGTGCACATATCTGATATTTTGATATGCAAATCTTAACATTTGCTCTGGATGCTGACCGTCTTTAAATTGCCACTGATAGAGACTCAGACGTGATGTTGCATTCTCCAGAGTTATCACATCTTTCACCTTTAAAAGATAATGTGGAAAAACAGGCCATACTTCATGCCTATCGCCATTTTGAAGGGTTGAATTAATAACTCGGTCACAATGCGGCGAATTTAGAACGCTAAAAAATGTTGAGTCTCCGAAATCATGGACCCCCTACCCACCCACCCAAACCCCCCTCCCGTCCACCCCGCCACCAAAATATACCAAGCTATAAAAACCAAAACCTTGCTCGCGGCGGGCGCTTTTTTCCCCTCAACACCATCTGCAGTGTCACACCTAGAATCCTTCCTTCAGATCCTCCCTGTTTGTTTGGTTCGTCACAAGAGCTGATTGTTCATCTCTTCTTCACCTTGGAGTGGATTCCACTATCTGGCCAAAATCATGATGAAAAATGATAATGTCTACGTGTCCTCCGAAATAGCAGAACTGTACGTCACCTACCGCCCATCGTGGCACGATGCCCACATCGTGGACACCATCCTCGGTTTCTGCAGGGAGCAAGAGAGTGCCAGACTCTCTCTGGCACTGGACGTGGGCTGTGGTTCAGGGCAAAGCGCCGTGCCCCTGACGAAGCATTTCCACCACGTCATAGGACTGGACATCAGCCAACCCATGATCGCCAAAGCGCCCACCGACATCCCCAATTTGTCATTCCGGGTGGGCCCGGCTGAAGATTTGTCCTTTCTGAGCGGTGACAGTGCGGATTTGGTGCTAGTCTCTGTGGCTCTTCACTGGATGGATGTTGAGCGGCTTCATGGTGAAGTTGGGAGAGTGCTCAAACCTGGCGGAGCGTTCGTTGTCATGAATCAAGAATGGCTTCACCTGGATGATCCGCAGGCCCATGAAATCTGTGAAACCTTCAACAACCACGTTATGGAAAACCACACACCAATCAATTACTGGCAAGAGATGCGAAAACAGTTCCAGACCTACGCTGCTCCATTACCCAGGATCCCGGAGAGTGGACGGCCTGAAAGTGGAGCGAACGTGGACAGTGGATGAATTCGTGGGGTACGTTAGTTCAATGTCACTGTATCACTCTCACTGCCTTCAGCATCTGTCTAACACGCCTCCATACAATCTCAGGCAAAGGCTGCAAGGGATATACCGAGGTGAAAAAGGAGAGGAGCGTAAAGTCAAGGTCACATTCCCCATCATTTTCTTCATAGGGCATAAGCCACAGCCCTGATGTTATTTACAGACTTCGCCAAAACCGCCATGTTGTCATCACTGACGCAACGAATACCTGACGTCACCATTAACACCACCAAGACAAGCTGTCACCATTGGCGTAACCAAGACCTGACCCACGTCATCTCCGACCTAACAAGACATGACGTCATCTCAGATGACGGGATAAATGATATATATTACACCTGTTCAACGCTGTACCAACTGTGTTTGGTTATAGATTCTACCATTGACAAACATGGCAGGTTTGGGGGTTATTTTTCTTTGTTTTTGTTTGGGATTTTTGTTTGTTTTTGTTTGGGAGGGGGGGGGGCGTTGTTTGTTTGGATGATTTTTTTGGCTGTGTCAAATGTGAGCCATCATAGCTTTTGTTCTGTCTGCACATGTTTCAGTTTGGTGTTTTTCAATAGATCAATGCCAGGGACTCTTCAGTATAAACAGATTCCACCCCATTCTGGAAATTCCGAGCTAGAATGTTCACCTTTTCTGTCCCTCTCTTTGCATCTTGTCTCTTGGGTTTGTTTTTTCCCTTGCCTTTCTACCATCTCTATTTCTTCCTCTTTTTTTTTCCTCTGCCTTTCCGGTCCATTCTCCTGCCCTTTTTTTTTGGTCAAGAAAATCTTTATGCTCTCTTTTTTCTAGATAGTAACCACACTTTGCCCGTTTTGTTTTGCTCTAGAGACCAGGTAGTGTTAGTGTGTAAAACACTGGGATGGGCACAGGATGCGCATTCTGCAGTGTTACTTGCCCGCGTGGCGTTTCGTTTGGCGTAAAAGATGTGATTCATTGATTAATTTTAGGTCCCTGCATAATGCCTGTGAATGAAACGTCTGATGCCCTTTCTGTATGTGGACTTTTATGATTAGGGTTATTGCGTTTTGTTTTGATTTGAATTCATTCATCGTGTGTGTGTGTGTGTGTGTGTGTGTGTGTGTGTGTGTGTGTGTGTGTGTGTGTGTGTGTGTGTGTGTGTGTGTGTGTGTGTGTGTGGTTATTGCTGTTGTTGCTATTGTTGTTGTTTTGATGTTGTTGTTGCTGTTGTTGGTAGGGGCGATGTTGTCAGTAGTTTTAGTATTGCTGTTTTGAATAAGACAGGGATTTATTCCATATACACCATAACCTAATCAGTGTAACAAAAAGAAAGTAGAGAAGACAAAGAAAACAAAACTGAAGAAAAACCATGTCCAATCAATGATTCCAAAAAATTACAAGAAGAAGAAGAAGAAGAAGAAGAAGAACAGAAAAGAACAAGAACAAGAACAAGAAGAAACAGATCGAGGGCACATATACAAACTACAAACCTTCTGTAACAAAAGCAAACACACACAAAAACAATTACAAACAAACAAAAAGAAGCCAGTTTCATATCTTCAAGTACCATGCAAAATAATGCAATGAACAAAAGCAAGTAATCATAATCAGGAATGCACAGTGCCTTTCTGATTACAGGTTTATCTGCATACAATTATGTCCAAATTTCCACACATACATTTTCAAGAAAAAAATGATAATAACATTAAAAAAAATTTTAAAGCATAAAAGTGAAAACCAAACAAAACCTCCACAAGAAGCAAGTATGCTGTGGAAAAAATAAAGTAGCAAAATACAAACATTCCCTGAAAAATCTGCAAACATGTCACTTCTAAACAGTTGCTTTACTTCAATTTAAACTTTTTCATGCGTTTTGTAAATACTGCATGCACAAGAATACGCAGAGCTCTGCAGACAAATTTTGATATGCAGTTCTTAACATTTGCTTTGAGAATAGAGAGACAAAAAAAACAGTGCACTACCAAAAAAAAAATTTCCAAAATGCAAATGTTAGATATTACTTTTGAGAATACAGAGACAAGAAACACAAAGCCCACTACAAACAAATTTTCACACGCAAGTCATAAAAGTGTACTTTGATGCAGTGACAAGAGTGCACATATTTGATATTTTGATATGCAAATCTTAACATTTGCTCTGGATGCTGACCGTATTTAAATTGCCAATGACAGAGACTTAATGAAGCAAAGTCATGAGACACGAGACGTGATGTTGCACTCTCCAGACTTATCACATCTTTCACCTTTAAAAGCTAATGTGGAAAAACAGGCCCTACTTCATGCCTATCGCCATTTTGAAGGGTTGAATTAATAACTCGGTCACAATGCGGCGAATTGAGAACGCTAAAAAATGTTGAGTCTCCGAAATCATGGACCCCCTACCCACCCACCCCAAGCCCCCTCGCGTCCACCCCGCCACCAAAATATACGAAGTTATAAAAACCAAAACCTTGCTCGCGGCGGGCGCTTTTTTCCCCTCAACACCATCTGCAGTGTCACACCTAGAATCCTTCCTTCAAATCCTCCCTGTTTGTTTGGTTCGTCACAAGAGCTGATTGTTCATCTCTTCACCTTGGAGTGGATTCCACTATCTGGCCAAAATCATGATGAAAAACGATAATGTCTTCGTGTCCTCCGAAATAGCAGAACTGTACGTCACCTACCGCCCATCGTGGCACGATGCCCACATCGTGGACACCATCCTCGGTTTCTGCAGGGAGCAAGAGAGTGCCAGACTCTCTCTGGCACTGGACGTGGGCTGTGGTTCAGGACAAAGCGCCGTGCCCCTGACGAAGCATTTCCACCACGTCATAGGACTGGACATCAGCCAACCCATGATCGCCAAAGCGCCCACCGACATCCCCAATTTGTCATTCCGGGTGGGCCCGGCTGAAGATTTGTCCTTTCTGAGCGGTGACAGTGCGGATTTGGTGCTAGTCTCTGTGGCTCTTCACTGGATGGATGTTGAGCGGCTTCATGGTGAAGTTGGGAGAGTGCTCAAACCTGGCGGAGCGTTCGTGGTCATGAATCAAGAATGGCCTCACCTGGATGATCCGCAGGCCCATGAAATCTATGAAACCTTCAACAACCACGTTATGGAAAACCACACACCAATCAATTACTTGCAAGAGGTGCGAAAACTGTTCCAGACCTACGCTGCTCCATTCCCAGGATCCCGGAGAGTGGACGGCTTGAAAGTGGAGCGAACGTGGACAGTGGATGAATTCGTGGGGTTCATGAGTTCACTGTCACTGTATCACTCACACTGCCTTCAGCATCTGTCTAACACGCCTCCATACAATCTCAGGCAAAGGCTGCAAGGGATATACCGAGGTGAAAAAGGAGAGGAGCGTAAAATCAAGGTCACAATCCCCATCACTTTCTTCATAGGGCATAAGCCACAGGCCTGATGTTATTTCCTGACTTCGCCAAAACCGCCATGTTGTCATCACTGACGCAACGAATACCTGACGTCACCATTAACACCACCAAGACAAGCTGTCACCATTGGCGTAACCAAGAACTGACCAACGTCATCTCCGACCTAACAAGACATGACGTCATCTCAGATGACGGGATAAATGATATATATTACACCTGCTTGACGCTGTACCAGCAATGTTTGGATATAGATTCTACCATTGACAAACATGGCAGGTTTGGGGGTTATTTTTGTTTGTTTTTGTTTGGGGGGAGGGGTGGGGGGTATTTGTTTGGTTGGTTGGGTTTTTTGGGCTGTGTCAAATGTGAGCCATTCTCTCTAGTCAGAGAGTATAACTGTGTACCCCTTTCAGTCACAGCAAAACTTGTCTTTGTGAAATTCGGACAGCTCTCCCTGGAGAGACTGCAGTCACCACTGAAGCGCCAGCTTTGCTTTCTAGTAGCTTTTGTTCTGTCTGCACATGTTTCAGTTTGGTGTTTTTCCATAGATCAATGCCATTCATTTTTTTCCTTCCTTCCTTTTTCTTGGAGTGGAGGGGGGGGGGGGGGGGGGGAATCTCGATATATATTTCTTTGCTTCACTGTTAAACAGGATGTGCTCCGTCCTTATACCAGGATGGACTTATTTGTTGCTGCTGGTTCTTTTACACGCACCACATTTTGTTATAGCACCCAACAGATGTTTAAATCACAGTCTTGTGTGAAGAAGGTTCAGTGACACGAGCCCAAGATGCGTCAGCAGAATTAGAAACTAAAAGAACGGTTTGTCAACGCTGCTGCTCGCAGCAGATGACGTGAACAAACCAGCATGATGACGAGAATGCCTAGAGATGTGGCTTGACGTGTACATCACAGGCTTGACGTCACTGGTGATGATGGAAGCAGTTCAATTACGTCCCCGGGCAGGGCGTGATGTCATCAAGGACGACAGATTCAAACGCTGCCCTACGATTGGCAACTTACGATGTCAATCAGGAATTACTGTGCTCAGCTGAACGAGTTATACCAGATAAGGATTCTGGATTGAGGACATGCAAACTGGCTTAGGTACAGGGCGTTTACTATTTTTCTACATGAAGGGGGTGTAGGGGGGTGGGGGGGGGGGAGGGGCGGGCTCGTGTTTGCGTGCGTGCGTTGGTGTGTGCGCACGCGCATGCGCTTGTTTTAGCTTCGCTGGTGAGAGGTGGCGTAGGGAGGGGCTAGTGGTGGTGGTGGTGGTGGTGGTGATGGGGATGGGGATGGGCGTTGTCTATTCTACCATTTGTTCACTTGTTCATTCCGTCTCTTCTTCTTCTTCTTTTTCTTCTTCTTCTTCTTCTCCTCCTCCTTCTTCTTTTTCTTCTTCTTCTTCTTCTTCTTCTTCTTCTTCTTTCTTGTTGTTGCTCATGGGTTAATGTGTCCTACTTTCACTTGTAAACGGCTTATTCACTGTTTAAAAACAAAAGAAAAGAAAACACTTGTTCCGTTTTTGTCTGGTTCTCTTGTCTTTTTATATGTTTGTAATTTCTTTTTTCTGATATCTTTCTTCACAGTATAAACACGTTATGCATTTTCTTTCCATATGACTTGATGCTCTTTAACCTACAGCTTATTCTCTTTTTGGTCATCGAGTACTCTTTATAAGCCTATTTACTTTTATTTCAACTTTGGTTTGGGGGGTTTTCGACGATAATGAATAATGAATCAACTTTTTTTTTATAACCAGCGTCTGTGAGCCTGCAGTTTTGTGAACTCTATCATCCGTTCCCGCCGGCACACAATGGCCTACTCTTCTGAAAGGTTGAGTAGTTTTTACAGTGTGCGCAAGATGTTCTGCGCGCGTTCACACACGAAACTTTGGTTCATTGTCTCGTCTGCAGGACTTTCAAGCTTAGGCTTGATGTATGAATACTACTTGTGTTGCTGCTATGCTGTTTTTGAGCTTATACAAACAATTCAGCTTACAAATCGAACGCTCGGTGGCGTCACTTTTATTTCTTACTATTATTTTGAGCTGTTCTTCGAATTTCATTTTCCACAGGGGAACAAGTTAGGTGTGTCAAGAACACTAAACAAGAGCTATGAAATTATTTGTTCCTCGCCATCTCTCTGCCATTCTGATTCTTTGCGGATCATGTTTAAGCTGACTGCTTGGTGCAGTAGTTGAAAGGTATGACGGATGTAACATAATGATCATTATGACAGTCATTAATGTGTGTATATATTTATGTAACCAGAACACGTGTACGTGCAGTCCCCCGGTTCGTTCAAGAGGCCAGGGACTCTTCAGTATAAACAGATTCCACCCCATTCTGGAAATTCCGAGCTAGAAAGTTCACCTTTTCTGTCACTCTCTTTGCATCTGTCTCTTGGGTTTGTTTGTTTTTTCCCTTGCCTTTCTACCATCTCTCTTCCTTCCTTTTTTTTCCTCTGCCTTTCCGGTCCATTCTCCTGCCCTTTTTTTTGGTCAAGAAAATCTTTATGCCCTCTTTTTTCTAGATAGTAACCACACTTTGCCCGTTTTGTTTTGCTCTAGAGACCAGGTAGTGTTAGTGTGTAAAACACTGGGATGGACACAGGATTCCCATTCTGCAGTGTTACTTGCCCACGTGGCGTTTCGTTTGGCGTGAGAGATGTGATTCATTGATTCATTTTAGGTCCGAGCATAATGCCTGTGAATGAAACGTCTGATGCCCTTTCTGTATGTTGACTTTGGTGATTAGGGTTATTGTGTTTTGTTTTGTTTTGAATTCATTCATCGTGTATGAGAGAGAGAGAGAGAGTGTGTGTGTGTGTGTGTGTGTGTGTGTGTGTGTGTGTGTGTGTGTGTGTGGTGTGTGTGTGTGTGTGTGTGTGTGTGTGTGTGTGTGTGTGTGGTTATTGCTGTTGTTGCTATTGTTGTTGCTTTGATGTTGTTGTTGCTGTAGTTGGTAGTGGCGATGTTTGTCAGTAGTTTTAGTATTGCTGTTTTGAATAAGACAGGCATTTATTCCATATACACCATAACCTATTCAGTGTAACAAAGGAAAGTAGAGAAGACAAAGAAAACAAAACTGAAGAAAAACCATGTCCAATCAATGATTCCAAAAAATTAGAAGAAGAAGAAGAAAAAGAAGAAGAAGAAGAAGTAGAAGAAGAAGAAGAAGAAGAAGAAGAAGAAGAAGAAGAAGAAGAAGAAGAAGAAGAAGAAGAAGAAGAAGAAGAAGAAGAAGAAGAACAAGAAGAAGAACAAGAACAAGAACAAGACCAAGAACAAGAACAAGAACAAGAAACAGATCGAGGGCAGATATACAAACTACAAACCTTCTCTAACAAAAGCAAACACACACAAAAACAATTACAAACAAACAAAAGAAGCCAATGTCATATATTGAATGAATTACCATGCAAAATAATGATATGAACAAGCAAGTGATCATAATCAGGAATGCACAGTGCCTTTCTGATTACAGGAATATCTGCATACATTTATGTCCAAATTTCCACACATACATTTTCAAGAAAAAAATGATAACATTAAATTTTTAAAAAGCATAAAAGTGAAAACCAAACAGAACGTCCACAAGAAGCATATATGCTGTGGAAAAAATAAAGTAGCAAGCTACAAACATTCCCTGAAAAATCTGCAACATGTCACCTCTAAACAGTTGCTTTACTTCAATGATCCAAGCCAATTCTGATTTTTAAACTTTTTCATTCCTTTCGTAAATACTGCATGCACAAGAATATGCAGAGCTCTGCAGACAAATTTGGATATGCAATTCTTAACATTTCCTTTGAACATAGAGAGACAAGAAAACACAGTGCACTACCAAAAAAAAAATTCCAAAATGCAAATCTTAGATATTACTTTTGAGAATACAGAGACAAGAAACACAAAGCCCACTACAAACAAATTTTCACACGCAAGTCATAAAAGTGCAGTGACAAGCGTGCACATATTTGATATTTTGATATGCAAATCTTAACATTTGCTCTGGATGCTGACCGTCCTTAAATTGCCACTGACAGAGACTTAATGAACAAAGTCATGAGACACGAGACGTGATGTTGCACTCTCCAGAGTTATCACATCTTTCACCTTTAAAAGATAATGTGGAAAAACAGGCCCTACTTCATGCCTATCGCCATTTTGAAGGGTTGAATTAATAACTCGGTCACAATGCGGCGAATTTAGAACGCTAAAAACTGCCGAGTCTCCGAAATCATGGACCCCCTACCCACCCATCCAAATCCCCCTCCCGTCCACCCCGCCTCCAAAATATACGAAGTTATAAAAACCAAAACCTTGCTCGCGGCGGGCGCTTTTTTCCCCTCAACACCATCTGCAGTGTCACACCTAGAATCCTTCCTTCAGATCCTCCCTGTTCGTTTGGTTCGTCACAAGAGCTGATTGTTCATCTCTTCACCTTGGAGTGGATTCCAATATCTGGCCAACATCATGATGAAAAATGCTAAAGTCTATGTGTCCTCCGAAATAGCAAAACTGTACGTCACCTACCGCCCATCGTGGGACGATGCCCACATCGTGGACACCATCCTCGGTTTCTGCAGGGAGCAAGAGAGTGCCAGACTCTCTCTGGCACTGGACGTGGGCTGTGGTTCAGGACAAAGCGCCGTGCCCCTGACGAAGTATTTCCACCACGTCATAGGACTGGATATCAGCCCAGCCATGATCGCCAAAGCGCCCACCGACATCCCCAATTTGTCATTCCGGGTGGGCCCGGCTGAAGATTTGTCCTTTCTGAGCGGTGACAGTGCGGATTTGGTGCTAGTCTCTGTGGCTCTTCACTGGATGGATGTTGAGCGGCTTCATGGTGAAGTTGGGAGAGTGCTCAAACCTAGCGGAGCGTTCGTGGTCATGAATCAAGAATGGCCTCACCTGGATGATCCGCAGGCCCATGAAATCTGTGAAACCTTCAACAACCACGTTATGGAAAACCACACACCAATCAATTACTGGCAAGAGATGCGAAAACTGTTCCAGACCTACGCTGCTCCATTCCCAGGATCCCGGAGAGTGGACGGCCTGAAAGTGGAGCGAACGTGGACAGTAGATGAATTCGTGGGGTACGTTAGTTCACTGTCACTGTATCACTCTCACTGCCTTCAGCATCTGTCTAACACGCCTCCATACAATCTCAGGCAAAGGCTGCAAGGGATATACCGAGGTGAAAAAGGAGAGGAGCGTAAAATCAAGGTCACATTCCCCATCATTTTCTTCATAGGGCATAAGCCACAGCCCTGATGTTATTTACAGACTTCGCCAAAACCGCCATGTTGTCATCACTGACGCAACGAATACCTGACGTCATCATTAACACCACCAAGACAAGCTGTCACCATTGGCGTAACCAAGACCTGACCCACGTCATCTCCGACCTAACAAGACATGACGTCATCTCAGATGACGGGATAAATGATATATATTACACCTGTTCAACGCTGTACCAACTGTGTTTGGTTATAGATTCTACTATTGACAAACATGGCAGGTTTGGGGGTTATTTTTCTTTGTTTTTGTTTGGGATTTTTGTTTGTTTTTGTTTGGGAGGGGGGGGGGGGCGTTGTTTGTTTGGATGATTTTTTTGGTTGTGTCAAATGTGAGCCATCATAGCTTTTGTTCTGTCTGCACATGTTTCAGTTTGGTGTTTTTCCATAGATCAATGCCAGGTACACTTCAGTATAAACAGATTCCACCCCCTTCTGGAAATTCCGAGCTAGAATGTTCACCTTTTCTGTCACTCTCTTTGCATCTTGTCTCTTGGGTTTGTTTTTTCCCTTGCCTTTCTACCATCTCTATTTCTTCCTCTTTTTTTTTCCTCTGCCTTTCCGGTCCATTCTCCTGCCCTTTTTTTGATCAAGAAAATCTTTATGCTTTCTTTTTTCTAGATAGTAACCACACTTTGCCCGTTTTGTTTTGTTCTAGAGACCAGGTAGTGTTAGTGTGTAAAACACTGGGATGGGCACAGGATGCCCATTCTGCAGTGTGACTTGCCCGCGTGGCGTTTCGTTTGGCGTGAAAGATGTGATTCATTGATTCATTTTAGGTCCGAGCATAATGGCTGTGAATGAAACGTCTGATGCCCTTTCTGTATGTTGACTTTTATGATTAGGGTTATTGCGTTTTGTTTTGATTTGAATTCATTCATCGTGTGTGTGTGTGTGTGTGTGTGTGTGTGTGTGTGTGTGTGTTTTGTGTGTGTGTGTGTGTGTGTGTGTGGAGAGAGAGAGAGAGAGAGAGAGAGAGAGAGGAGAGAGAGAGAGAGAGAGAGAGAGAGAGAGAGAGAGAGAGAGAGAGAGAGAGAGAGAGAGAGAGAGAGAGAGAGAGTTAGTTCCAATGCTTGCCCTCAACCTACGTGAATTTCTCTGTTTGAGATGATAAAGAGGTTTGTGTTTTGTTTTTTATTTTATTCTTTTATATCCAGGATAATGGAATAAGCACTTATGTACTTTTTTTTACATCCAGTCCCTGTGTGTATGCTGTTTTTGTAAAGTGTCGTCTGTTCCCTCCAGCACACAATGGCCTACTCTTACGAAAAGCGGAACAGGAATTTAACGTGTGCACAAGATGTTCTGCGTTCATATTCGTATTTGGTATTTCCTATGTAGTATTTTTTTGACATATTGAACTTTTCATTATCTTTTTTTCTGGTGGTTTTTTTTGTGAGTGTGTCTTTTTGGGGTTGGTTTTTGTTGTTGTTCTTTTTTTTTTTGGGGGGGGGTAACCTGGGGATGATGAAAGATTACACGAAATGGCTGACGTCCTCGGGGTATGGCCTAGTTTTATTGGAATAAAACAACTAAGGTACTTTGTCATTTCATCTCTTCTTTTTCTTTCTTTCTTTTCTTCTTTTTTTATTCTCAGAATGACGGTGTTAGATATTTGAAAGGATTCGCATGGTGTTTTTGGTTGGGGTTTTGGTTTTTGTCGGTTCTTGTTGTTTTTTTCATGGTGTTGATGTTGAACTTGAGGTGAATGTTACTGGAGTTGCTGACATTGAATGGGGTGGCAGTGCCGATATTATGGCCTTTGGTCGGTGAGGACAATCTATCACCAACATGAAATCAAGTCAAATAAAACAGCATGTATGCGCACAAGGTTGTGTGTTGTTGAATGATTCATTACGTTTATCGATAGATTGGGTTATGATTAACTGACTGGTTGACTGACTAATTGAGTGGCTGAGAAGTGTATGTAAGTGATCGGTTTCGTTATCATTCTTACTAAGTCACATTATCATTAATTAGTAATTTATTGATTCCGATTTCCCAACCACCCATCCTCTTCTTTTTTTTTTCCATGAAGGTCTGCAGTAAACACACACACACACACACACACACACACACACACACACACACACACACACAACGAACAAACAAAACAAAACAAACAAAAAACCTCTACCCTATCCAGTTTTTCTCAATAGAATACACAAATCAAAAATAAACTTTTTTTATATAATAAAAAACTGCTTACAAAATGCATATGTATAAGAACACACAGAGTTATGCATGCACACACACACACACACACACACAAGCACACACACACACACACACACACACACATACATTTGAAATTTGCTTTGAAAATACAAAAACAAGAACGCACAGAGCTGGTTTTTGGGGGTGATTTTTTTTGTGTTTTTTGTTTAGGTTTGGAGTTGCGAGGTTGTCGCTTTTTGCTGTTGGTTTCTGTTTTGTTGGTTTTTGGTTGTTGGTTTCTGTTTTGTTGGTTTTTGGTTGTTGGTTTCTGTTTTGTCGCTTTTTGCTGTTGGTTTCTGTTTTTGTTGGTTTTTGGTTGTTGGTTTCTGTTTTGTTGTTGGTTTCTGTTTTGTTTTTCTTATTATTTCAGAGGGGGGGGGGGGGGGTAACTGCTTACTGTGCAGAGAAGCCTTGCTAATAGTTTTTTAAAAAAATTAATTCTTAATGGTAACTCTAAAATCAATTCATGCTGTCTTACATCAATCAAAAAAATAAAATAAGTAAAAAATAACAATTTAAAAAAAAGGGACGAGATGCAAAATAAACTTCCAGAGATCAAGAAAACAATACCAGCCATAGCAACTTAAAAAAGTGGTCTAGATACATGGAGATATTTGAGAGGGGAAGTTCAAGCAGAATAATGCAATGAGTGGGTTTAAATGAAAACATACCTGAAATTTCGTTAAAAAAACAAAAGTATTCTACACCCCCAGGGTAAGGCTAGAGTGTATGTATGTATACATACATATATACATACATGTATATATATATATATTATATATATATATATATATATATATATATATATATATATATATATAACACCAAGGCAGTAAAAATAAATGCATCCAATACAAAGCCCCATAGCCACGAATCAGTAACGTAAGAGAACACTTACCTGCTGTAAAACAGAAAGAAAAAAACAAACAACACTGGTTTAATGATAATGCCATTCACATCTATCTATAGACCACACAGCCGTTCAAGTTGGCAAGGACATCTTAGAATTCAATTACAAAGAACACACAAACTTTCCCTGACATTTTAAATATGGAGACAATCCAACCACACACACAAAAATCATCTGAAAACTTTTCTGAGACAAAAATAAACCACAAAAGCTGATTATGATCAGAGAAAAAGAAGAAAAAGAAATGGGGAAAAAATAATAATAATTATGGAAAACAAAAGAAAAAAATTTTTTCGTTTTATAATAAAGGGTGACATAAAGCACAACAACAACAACAAAGACAATATGGATATTGAAAAAAAAAACGTACATACACAGCATGCTACACACACACACACACACACACACACACACACACACACATATATATATATATATATACATGTATTCATACACATGTATACATACACACATATGCACACACATCAGTGCAGACTCCACTCTCCCCAATAGTGCTTCAGATGAGACTATAAACCTAGGCCCCCGTGTGACATTGCACGGAGTACATCTTACACGTTAAATCCTGTTCTGCTTTTCAAAAGAGTAGGCCACTCTGTGCCAGTGGGAACAGATGACAACATTTACAAAACTGCATACACACAGGGACTGGATGTATATCCAAAAAAAAGCGCATGAGTACTTATTCCATTATCACAAAAGGATAAATTAATTAAGTAATCAACGAATAGATAAATAAATATATAAACAAATAAATAAACACACACACTCCTCTCCCACCCACCATTTTTCCAAGTCAAAGCAATAAACGATTTCCTTTATTAAAAATATATATATATATATATATATATATATATATATATATATATGAAATATCCAATAAACTTCATCTGACATTCACCAACAATGGAAATCCACCAATTAACGTACAAAACAGCGCAATCCATCAGACCTTTCTAGAAGAACAAAAAAATACTTTGCGACTAAGTGAAAAAGTGCAATCGATCAGACCTATCTAGGAAAAAAGAAACAAAACGCTGTACAACAAAGGGAACGATGAAATCCATCAGACCTATCTAGAAAAAAAAACACATAAAAAGTTGTAGGACAAAGTGAACATAACAGTCTGTGCGTAACCTGACCCTAACTACTGTCTGCTCAGGGCGGGCTGTGGGCAACACTGACTGAGCGTGTCCCTGTCTGCCACAGTGTGGGTGTGGGTGTGTGTGTGGAGAGAGCAACTTCAGTCATGCCAGTCCCTCTGTCACGTCACTCAGCACCACCGCTATCACTTTCCTACACACACACTGATAGCTCTCCTGTCTGCTGCTTATTTATTTTTATTTATTTATGTATTCTTTTATTACGAGGATAATGGAATAAGCACTCATGTACTTTTTTTTACATCCAGTCCCCGTGTGTATGCGGGTTTTCTAAATTTTGTCATCTGTTCCCACCGGCACACAATGGCCTACTCTTTCGAAAAGCAGAACAGGATTTAACGCGTGCGCAAGATGTTCTGCATGCGTTTGCACATGGGGCCTCAGTTTATAGTCTCATCCGAAGGACATTGACATTCAGTTTGATTTTGTTGTCAAGCTGGAGAAGCAAGGGCGACAGAACAAGGAGGCTCAGTTGAACTTCTATACAGACTTCCCCTAACCATTCAACTTAGACTGTATAGTTTGCGAGGTGGGGGGGTTTTTTGGAGGGGGGGGGAAGAGGAGTTATGCTTTGTTTACGTGTTTCTTTTTTTCCTATGAAGGCGTCATTACATGCAGAGTGTTCTATGCAATGTTGCACTGCAAGAAAGCTACAAGTGAACACTTGATGCTCTGCATGAAACCCAAAGTGCTCATGAAACCAAAAGTCACGTCACTCAAGCAAGCTGCTATCACTTTCCTACAGACACCGGTAGCTCTCTCTGATCTTCTCTGTGGGAAGCAGGAGAGGCAACAGCAACAGAGGCTGGCTCAAATGAATTATTTTTCACCCAGGCTTCATTACCTGCAATGTGCTGCGTTCAGTATTGCTAACTGCCAGTAACCTAGCAGACAGATGCTTTCACAACCACATGAAACTCAATGTGTGGGCAAATCTTGGGATGCGTGTTGACTTTTTTTCACATTTTTTGCAATTAACGCTGGTGACGCTGATATGACTACAGAATCTTTCATGTGTTTAGAACTGTATCTGATCTTATCCATGTATGCATGATAGTTCATATACAGGTGGATTTAGGAGACAATGTAGTATGCATAATGTTTCATATACAGGAGGATTTAAGACAATGTAGTATGCATAATATTTCATATACAGGAGGATTTAAGACAATGAGGTATGCATAATATTTCATATTACAGGAGGATTTATTATTGTCATATAGAGGAGGATTTAATACAATGAAGTATGCATAATATTTCGTATACAGGTGGATTTAAGACAATGTAGTATGCAGAATATTTCATATTACAGGAGGATTTAAGACAATGTAGTATGCAGAATATTTCATATTACAGGAGGATTTAAGACAATGTAGTATGCAGAATATTTCATATTACAGGAGGATTTAAGACAATGTAGTATGCAGAATATTTCATATTACAGGAGGATTTAAGACAATGTAGTATGCAGAATATTTCATATTACAGGAGAATTTATTATTGTCATATACAGGAGGATTTAATACAATGTAGTATGCATATTTCATATACAGGTGGATTTAAGACAATGCAGTATGCATAATGTTTCATATAGAGGTTGATTTAAGGAGACAATGTAGTATGCATAATATTTCATATACAGGTGGATTTAAAACAATGTAGTATGCAGAATATTTCATATACAGGAGGATTTAAGACAATGCAGTATGCATAATATTTCATATTACAGGAGGATTTAAGAAAATGTAGTATGCATAATATTTCATATACAGGTGGATTTAAGAAAATGTAGATTCACAAGTAGTTTTGGATTGCG